>OZ025297.1:74865210-76065210 GCA_964019185.1 Maratus speculifer | reverse complement strand
CAATCCTTAGCATTTTTCTAAAGGATTTCTTCCGAAAATCCGAAGTTTGCCTCACCATTTTTCGACTTCTCGTGACTGGTGAAAATAATTTGAAAAAAAAAAAAAAAAAAATCGGGAAAGACTAGTTTTTCTGAGAATTTGCAGTAGATAAGTAGAGTTCAAGTAGATCAACTAGCATTAAAGATGATGATGACTTCGGTGAAGATATTCATATTTTTTCGTGTGCATGGACTTAACCCAGGAGTGGCAACAATCGCACTTCGGCGACTATGTACCGTCCGAAAAAGGACCTCTTTCTTTCGTCCGTATTGGACGAAAGAAAAGTTGAGTAAAAATGTTCTTCATTCTTATTGGACAAGAAAGCCACTACACAGGCCTCATTATGTTTGTGGCTAAAATTCTAGGATTGGACAGAACTCGATTATCATATTAAAATGCAACTGATCTGCCAAAGCCATAACTTGGTGGAAACAACTGTCAAAAACTCTATTTTAGTGGTCAATTGGAAGGTTTATCACTGTGTTTTCCTGCTCCCAGTCGTCTATGTTTTTCATATCTTAGGGTACAAGATAGGGACTTGCACGGGCCCGGGCTTGATCCGAGGCCCGCACTCGGCCCGTCGAAATAAAGACAATTTTCAAACGGGTCGGGTCGGCAGAATTAAGACATTTTTATCAACGGGCTGATAAACGAAAAATACGGGCCGTGCCAGCGGCGGACCAGCTAGGCCGGTAGAAAAAAATTAGTGGGCCTGCTGGCCCGATCTAAAAGAGTAAGCAAAACCGGTAAAATATTGGCCAGTTTCAATGAATATGATTTTCGGGAGAATAAGCGTAAATCTTCGTCATGAACCGATACTAGTTTGATAAATCAATACAGAAATGTTGCATGTCCACCATAGAAGTAGGCATCAGGCATGGTGTCTGAGCTAAGTTTCTTTTTTCTTTAGCAGACTCGTGCAGTGCTGAAATCAAGCTTGCTTTTTTTCTCAGTGAAGTCGAGACGGGCTGGAACTGTACTTAATTGTTCTCAGGATGTATAGCGCAGCAACATGTTTTGTAAAAATATTAAAAATGATAATGTTCTGTTAAAGTAATCTTTGGAAATATATCGTAAGGTGGTCAAATGTATTGCTAAACAGCACATTTTAAAACTACTTTTAACTGTAAAGGCTTAAAACTGACAAGCCTGACTATTGAAGCGATTTTGAATCCAATAGCAATTTATATATATAAGGTTGACAATAAAAGATTCTTGTTACGACTTCAGGTTTTTCTCCTTTTTCGTGATGTCTGAACTGGAAATTCGTTTCAAAAAGCTTTCTTTAACACTATTTTATCTAAGATGCATTGCCTTTACCAAAAAATAAATAACGTCATTCGATTGAATAGTTTCTAATGAGAACACCTGCCAATCTTATGCATTTCCGAAAATAAATGAATTCAGAAGTATGTCCAAAAATAGCCCTTTTGTTTTGGGAAAACCTTAATAAATGTCGGAGAAATATTTTCACAAATCTACTTTTTATTAGACAGCTTCAAAAGTATTCTAAACTAAATTATTTATTTATTTATTTATTTATTATGAATCCTTATTTGAATGTTGAAACGTCTAGGAAAAGTAGTCATTAATGTTGCTTTTATGTACTTTCTGTCGTGCGAACGCATCGTAATATACCGTATATACTGTAAGATATACTGTAAATTTATTATATAAATATGCATGCAATATTGTTAAAGGACTCTTAGTTGTAGTTAAGACAAAATTTTAATTTTTTTTTCCTTACAGAAATTGAATTGGGCTAGATCGCGCAGGGCGGGGCTGTGTAATATAAATTTAAACGGACCAAACTTAAAATTTTTACATTGGATAGGCCGGTCCAAGATAAATATCATTCAAGTCGGGACTGGGCCTGAAAATTCTGGCCCATAGTGAAATTCTGGCTCTAATACAGGAAAATTTGATGATAAACCTATCGATCATTGACGAAAATCAGGTCTGCAGGTGGCACTAAGAATGACTTTGGCAGACCAGTTGCATTTTAACATGCGAATATCGAAAATTCAGCCGTCAATTCGATGTGGTGATGATCCGTGCAGCTGATTCTCAGTCTGATGGTGTTTGTTTATCTTCTAAATATCCGCAGCTGATGTGACATAGGTAAAATTCAATGAAATGGGTTGAATAATTGAATCATTTAGTCGATTATTTACGTCTAAAGCCGATTATTGAAAAATTGACCTGTCTGTTGAATAAAATGTTTTTTTTATCCCTTTTAGAGACTAGAGATAGAGATCCACACGGGCCATAATTTTCAGGCTCGACCTGTTTGAAAAAAATTTTGGCCCGGCCCTAAATAGAAGTTGGAATTTCGCCCGAAATCGGCCCACAAAATTCCAACTCAGTCCGATTGAATTTCTACTAAATAGTGACTTTTACTTGTATGGAGAAGTTCTGATAAAAAAAAAAAGTACCTTAGAATTTTGCCAAAGTTTATGATCTTCATTTGTATAGAAATGACGTAGTTTATGTTTAAAATGAACCGCTGTTTATTGTATGTAAATGTTTCAGTTATCCTTAATACTATTAATCCGTATTCCATGTATTGGAAATATAAATATCTTAAAAGTGGTATACAATAAAATCTTCTAAAACGGAATCGCATAGGAAAGAAAAAAATCGTTATAGACATGTTTCCTTCTTAGCAGGTATAAAAGTGTATTATATTTTACCCACACATATTATTGCATTAATTTTGTATGGATGAAACGCAATTTTCAATTTAAAACATTATTCTGCCATATGCAAATACTTTTTTATACATTTTACTACATTTTAATGAGCTTAGAAATCTACGATTCTTTAAAAAGAATAAATGTTTATATTTAATTGAAGAATAAAGGCGATTTTAAACTGTATGCTTTTTTTGCAAAAATTTTTGGCTCAGGCCAAATTTTACTGATCTTTCAACAGACCTGGCTACGCCGAGACAATGATTTTCATATAGGCTGGCTCAAAACTGGGACAAAATATTTTGGCCCGTGAAGGCTAAGAACAATGAAATCAGTCCCGGCTCGGTACGGAAAAAATAAATTAGGCCCGGCCTGATCCAATCTTTCAGGAAAAAAGTAAGTCCCTATCCAAGCCCGACCTAGGAAGAGTAATAAAATAAATTTTGATTTAATCCTTTTTAATATAAATAAGTTTACTGTAAATAAATTCGAAGTAACTTCTTACTAAAAATTTCAACTTGTTTAATTAATTTGGATTCGAATTTCCTGCTGTACTATCAGCAATAAAATAAAAAAAAATTCATTAATATGAAAATACGTAACTGGAATATTTATAGCAATACAACGTAAGGGGTAGTATAGAATGTCCATCTTTAAATCTATCTTATAGTCTCCTCAATAAGTGTAAAATATTCGATGTTTTAAAGTGAAAAATTTAACCCATTAATGCCCAAATTATTTTCTTCAATAAAAATGAAATTTTTGGGTTTCCCACCACTTTTAAAAGAAGAATAACTTTGATCTTAATTTATTGAGGTCTCTTAAAAAATAGTACTTATTTATCTTTCTATTTACTGGTGTGAAAAGTGCTTTTTTGTCTTTTTTGTAATTGTCCCTAAAAAGGGACGCTAAGCACTAATGAGTTAATTTCGGTGGGATAATAATGTTGAATTTTATGTAGAACATACAGGGTGTCTTAAAATGAATTAACTGATTTAAAAATTCAATAACTTACAAATGGTCGCAGCTATTTAAAAAATATTTGCAGAAGGGTTAGGTAAGATGTGAGAAGTGTTTTTTACAGCGTTTCTCGACTTAAGTTTAAAATAGAAGAAATACATGACATTGCTAGCAATGGTTGTTAAATTGGGGGCCGATATTTTGTTTCTCTTCACTCTCAGTCTTGTTGCGACAAAAGGAGATTAAATATATGAAATGACTCTCAGTTGTCAATGTAATTTTGTTATTAGGAGTTCACTGCATATATTTAATTTTTTTCTTTCACACCAGAATTGAGAAAAGAGGCCAAAAGGGTTCAGATTTAGCGCCTGTTGCTAACAGTACCATCTATCCCCGCTATTTTAAATTAAAATCGAGAATTGTGGTAAAAAACTCCTGCTATCTTACATTCTTACATAACACTCTTGTAGGAATTTAATTTTACAGCTACCACAATTTGCAAGTTACTGAGTTTTAAAATCAGTCAGTCAATTTTAGGAAATCCGGTAGATGCATATACAAATACAGAAACATACTTTTAAAGATATAAACATACATATTTTATGTTAGTCGGCAAAATCGTCATTTACGCCCCCCTAATGATTTCTACTTAAATACGCCCCTGGGTCTGAAACATTTTCCTGACGCGGTAGTGACGATACAAAGCACAAGAAAGGAAGAACACGAATAGGTGAGAAAACTAGTTCATTATTCTTAGTAAAGTAAGAAATCTAAACAAAAATTGAGACAACGATCGTAATCAAAGTTATTGTTCGAAATTAGCACCTTGGACTATGATGCAGGCCTTGCAGCTCCGGCGCATGGAAGGTATAATGTTCCTGAAAATACCGGATGTGTCCCGGATTTTTTCAGCAGCAGCCATGATTAGTGCAACAAGTTCCTTAGTAATTTTCAGCAATGTCTGAGCATTTTTTCAGCAGAACCCAAGTAAAAAAATCAGCAAAAAAACCTTTAAAAAAAGTTCAGGTAAAATGCCGGTATTTGGAACTAAGGTTTCTTGAAGGTAAAAAACCTGCATTTTCCCTGAAATTGAAATATTCAGGTATTTAGCAGGTATTTGGAATTAAGATTTCTTGAAGATAAAAAACCCGCATTTTCCCTGAAAAAACAATATTCAGGTATTTTACAGGTATTTGAAACTAAGGTTTCTTGAAGGTAAAAAACCTGCATATTCCCTGCATATCTGTGAAAACAAAGATTTTAATTGCGCGTTTCTCAATTGTACTCAAAATAAACAATAACCCCTCCTCTCCCCAATTTAGAAGTAGTAGGTATAGGAACCCAGCGGAAAAGAATAAATATTAAATAATTAATGAGATAATTAGAAATTAGTGTTTTACGGCTGGATGGATAGTACGGTGGGTGCCGCGTAATCATGCCGACAACCGATAAAAACAAAAATGCCGTACTAAAAAATTTTTAATTTTAAAGAAAATTAATTAAAATCGTTAATTTTATTTAATAATTAGTCAATTTCCTAGTTTTTAGCTAAAAATTAAAAAAAAAACATTTTTGCGAAAAAATGAAAAAAAAGTCGAAAAATAATCTAAGTTTAGAAATTAAAACATGAAAAATGGAGAAAATAGTTAAAGTTTTTTATATAAATGCATATAATTACAATATATAATTACTGGGTACATTTGAGGCCGGTGTATTGTATTGAAGTTTTAGAATCTTGTGATTTTTTTCAAAGTTCAGAAATTCCACGTGATCGCTACGGGGTCTGATTTGCTGCCGGCAGGGCTGAATGGGATGCTATCTTGTGGATATATATCTTAATACTTATCCCCATTAGGCTGAACTTAGCGTTATTTAGCTCGAATTCGAGCACGTGGTTCTAGATTAATTTGGAAGAAATAATAATAAAACTTTAATTAATGCGAGAATTTTTATGAGAAAATTTTTATAAACTAATCTTGATTGAAGATTAGACTATAGAGATGATTTTTACATGATTTGAGAATTTTTAATTAAGAGTTTAAGCTATTAAATACTTAGAATTGTGGAACTTAGTATCTGCAAGCGCCGATAGAATTAACTGGCAAAAGGATGGGATAATTAATTACTTATAATTTAATTAATAATTGTCCTAAAAACATGCAACGTACCTCAAAATGTAGCTCAGATATTCTCGCATCTAAATCAATAAAATGTTCCCGTCCCGCGGGCCGTGGATCGCGCCCATTCTTGTATTTTGAAGAGCAGTTCTGGGACACATCTTTACGTAACAAAACGAAAGCTTGAACTAAGAAATTGTAAATATTCACCAAGTCATTAAGTCACTAAAGGTAAATTTAAGGCTAAATTTTTCTCCAAAATACCTGAAGTACACTTATCAAAAATTAGCTAAGTCAATGAAGGTAAATCGAAGGCTATATTTTCCTTCAAAATACCTGAAGTATACTCATAAAAAATCAGCTATGTCACTAAAGGTAAATTGAAAGTCATTAACTTGCTGATAAAAGCCTCTATACAACCTTTAAAAATCTGTGCATTTTGTTTCAATTTTCACTTTCCTTCTAAATACCTGATGTGACCTTCAAAATACCCGATTAGTAATTTGGAGGTCAGATAAATGCCTGCATAAAATCTTTTGACAAACAGTAAATTCCCTCAAATAAACTTGCACTTTTAATTTATCTTCAAAATCCCTGTAAAATCTTATATTTTTTAAAGGTTTTTTGCTGATTTTTTTTTTTTTACCTGGGAAAGAATAATAAACAAGTTTTCTTACCTGTTCGTCTCCTTCCTTTGTTGTGTTTTATGTCGTCACTACCTCGCTAGGAAAAAAATTCTGGCCATGCATTGCTGTGTGGGTTCCCTTAATATAGGTGCATTCTATCTTGGCTGAAACTTTGTAATTGCTGTGCTGAAATATCTTATATGTATATATAAAAAATCAAAAAATGCTTTTTTTGGATAAATTTTTACCAAAGTTGTTAATACTAACAAATGTTTTTAAAAATTTATATTCATGATGATTATTTCATAACTAATGTACATTCTTAGTAAACTAATACTTTTTATGACACTTTCTTTGATTCTTTTTCCCCTGTCTTTTCCATCGATCAGTTTTTGAAGTAAACGTAAAATATCAAATATCATGTTATGTACAATTTAATGGAGTTAAAATAAAATTACATTCAAACAACAGAATGGCTTCTAATAAAAATCTTTCAGATGCAATTATAAAAGGGATTCGTGTCGAAAATTTCAAATAAAAACTTTTTTGCTTGCAAACACAAAAAATCACAAGTATTTCATTCAATAATTACACATATGAATGACGCATATGCCTATTCATTAAATGCGTGCGCTGTTTGTAACTGGAACCACATGGAAACGGTTTTCAGTTTCAATCCACCTGTTCATTAACAATGAGTACGATTGTATTAGATTGTGTACCCCCCAACCACCCAATGTAACAAAAGTGTAACAGGAATATCGAAATCACGAACAAGAATCTTTTTTACTCTGAAATTTATTAAGAGCATCAAAAAGTTAACAGGTATATTTCAAATTTCATTATAAAATCAAGAAAGTGATGTACAAATATATAGTTTAGACTTTGTTTAGTATTTCAAATTCAATAAAATTAGTTTTAGTTGCCTCCATTATGCAATTTTCTGCTTTATCCCCTTATAATACTTTTTAAAATGGGACTTTAGTTTAAATTATCTTATGGTTGGTTGGTTGATTGTATTGGGTTTTATGGCGCAAGGTCCCTTTAGGGACATGCTGCGCCAATTATCTTATGGTCTTCTATAAATAAGTACAAAATTGTAGTCAAATCGAGCAATACTTTTTGTTTCACTGTGTGTTGTAAGGAATTATAGCATGATATTAGTTGTTGCGTTTTTCTTAAGAGCCAGTTGTTCGACTGCTTACCTACATTCTTGTCTCAGAATAATATATCTATAAGACTGCAATTGGATGGTGCTATTTTATCATTTTTTATTTAGAAATATTAGAATCTTCAAAAATTTCGACTTCCGATTTTCAATGGATTTATACGTTTTAGAAGATCCTAAACACTATTTGATGGTTTTTAGAAAATGTCTGTCGGTGAGTCTGAATAACAGTGACAAAAATTTTGTGGGCGCTCTATCTCAAGAATCAATGAGAAGAATTTTACAAAACTTTAGATTATGTTAGATCTTGATAGAAACTGGAGCTGATTAGTTTTTGGTGTACATTGATCGACAAGTGTCGCTGCTATCCAGCGTTATTCACAATTTCCGCTATAGCTATATCTCAAGAACTAATGCACGGACTTTTATAAAACTTTAGATTCAGTTAATGCTTGATATAATTTGCAGTTGAGGACTTCCAAATCGATCAAGACCTGGCGCTATTATGTTGCATTATTCATGATTATCACAATGGCTCTATCTCAAGAACTAATGCTCAAATTTTCACCAAACTTCAAAAATCAGTCAGTCATTAACATAGATTAGTGTTGTTGAGTTTTAGGTGTAAATCGACCTTGAGGTGACACTACTATGCTTCATTTTTCCTGATTTCGCAATAGTTGTATCTCAAGAACTAATGCATGGATTTTCATCAATTTTCAGATTCAATTAGTATCTGATAAAAATGGATCCTGATTCTTTTTGGTATACATCACCCAACAGGTAGCGCTGTTATGCAGAATTTTTTAGGATTTTCGCAACAGCCCTATCTCAGAAACTAATACATGAATTTTTATCAAACTTCAGATTCATTTAGAAGTTGACATAAATTGTTGCTGAATAGATTTTAGTGTAAATCGCATAACCGGTGACCTATGCTGCATTTTTCGGAAAGTATGTATGTACGAGATTGACGAAAGTTTGGGGATTACTGCGTCTGACTAGTTTCTAAATATCTTTGGATTTGCTTGGAGTTGAACATTGTAACATGGAATTAAAGGTCTTTAAGTATCTTACCCGATGAAAGATTTATCAAACTTTCCACTAGGATATCTACTACTTCTATCAAGAAAATTGTCACATAAAATACACTGTAAAAAAACAAGAGGTTACTAAAAATTTTTTAGTAATTTTGTATTCCACAGATTTTTTTAGTAACCATTAGAAACATTTTTTTTGCAAGTAAAACAAACATTTCTTTTGTAAACTGAACAAAAGAATTTTTTGTATAACTAACTTAAAACTTTTTAGAATCAGCCACCAAGCAAATTTTAGTAATAGCTCCAAAATTATTTTTAATAACCAATACGTGTGCTCGAAGGGCAGTAGCTTCCTTCGAGCTGCATACAGTTGCTGTAAAAAAACAGACTTCTAATGCGGAAGATTTTCGCCTAAGCCGTAATAGATGGCAGCACCAAACATTGCTACCTGCTCCAACAGGATTTTCAAAACCCCCTTTATTTCACGAGCACTTACACTGCAAACATTCGGTGCGTATTTGGCGGCGTCCAGAATCGAGCCCGGGACCTTTTAGCCTGGAGCTCGATGCTATGACCACTATGCTATCACGGCCACACCAAGTGCGGTTTAGTAAGAGCTATTAAAAAAATAAAACTATTAACTCTATACGTTTCTAGCTTTGTTCTAGTAATTCTTACAGATTTTCTTGTAACCGAGTAAGATTACTAAAAATTTTTTTAGTAATTGCATGGATCACTAAAATTTTTTTAGTAGATGACCCTTTTTTTTACAGTGTACTGATACAGTAAAAACCCGGTTATCCGAAAAGCATTTTCAGTTAATCGGGGCTCCATAGGGATTTTCGGATAACTGGGGTTTCATGGGGATTTTCGAGCAACCGGGAGGCTTATGGTGAAAATTTGTTTGATGAAAAGCTGTGATCCTAATTTAGAACATCGTTGCAATAAAAATGTTGTGGTACCGTATTCAAAGCACCCTGAATGACAAACCCAAATGACGATTGACTCCAACAGAGACTGAAGAGATTAAGAATGTCAGGATTACACACAGTGAAGCTATTACGATCTTAGATGCGGCAATTCGATATATTGGAGTACAAAAGGATGCAGCATCATCAAATGTGATGCAGATTTGAATAAGAAAAGAAAATCACAGCCAATTTTGTAAAAGAGAAAAAAAAATGTTTTACGGGGCTATCTAATAAAGTATTCGAAATTATGCAATGGACCAAGTAAATTAGTTGACTCTGCTTATTTATTTCATAAGGAATATGATTTTTTAACACAATTTCTACCAGTGTTTCAATTATAACTTTCTAAGTTTTGATTTTCATTTATTTTGCTTCTAATTTTTTAAAACTAATAAGTATTAAAATACTCTTCAATGTATTAAAAGTGATTCGGAATTGTTTTGAACTAAAACTTACAAATAAAATGGTAATAATAAATTAAAACATGTTAAAAGCGTCATTTGACACCGGTAAAAATAGAGTTGGCAGTAAAATTTTTACACAAGTCCTTTTTAAAAAGGACTTTAAGAAATTTTAAGGTGTTTCGCTTAAGCCGATTTTCGGATAACCGGGATTCGGATAAGCGGGATTCTACTGTATTTCGTTTTAAAGTAGAATTTGCACAGATATCATGATCATTAAGCATGTCAAATGTAATATGGAGAAATCCGTAGTCAATTTAAATTAATTCTGTTTAAATTTCCTTGAATCTTTTTAGTGGAATGCAGTGCACCAACTTAAATGGGAAAGTGGGGCGCACGCCTGTCCAATAACTTTATTTCTCTGCTCACTCTATTACATTGTATTTATTATCGTTATTTATTTATTTGGTTTTGTTGACATTATTATGATAAATTTTCTTTAAAGTAAGGGCATTAATTAAACTTATAGGAACACTGAAAGCTCCTTCAGTATATGTATAAGTACATTTTTCGCAAAAACAAATTTTCTGAATCTGCTTTAATTCCTTGAATCAATAAAATTCTTAGATGATTAAAATGCATATTTGCATTTCGTTTTTTACACTTTCAATAGTTAACAATTTCTATGTCATTCATAATGAATATTATTGTATTTATAGTAAAAAAAATATGAGAATATAATTTAACAAAATTATTAATTAAGTTACAATAATTTTACATTTTGCTTAGAAAAAACACAATGTAACCTCGAATTATCATCTTTAGTCTCTTCTCCTCTACCGCTTTCTTCAATCGCACACGGATTAAGGAAAAAATTTGCGTCATTTTACACAAAAATTTTTGAGCCTACCCTATATTTTTCAAAAGTTGGAGCTATTGGTGGAATGAATTAGCAAACAGTTGTAAATACTTAAGAAAATTGTTTACTTTGGTGATATATTGCAGCTTTATAAAATATTGAATTTCGATCTAAAATCATGTAATATCGGGATCTCAATATGAAGTACAGTGGTGGTCATAATTATAAGGAAAAGGCAAAAATTGCCAAATATTGGTTAAATTTAGCGGGAAACTTATGCAAATTTAATGGCTGGAAACTTATGACAAATGAAGATTATTTTTGTATGTTTTTATGGAAATATGTGGTAAATTAATATTTATAAAATGTTATCGTATTATTCTGTTTTTTAATCATGCCGCAAGGTGCAAAGCTTATGGAGTTTCAGAAAGAAAAAATGGATGCATTTCAAAATTCAGGATTTTCTGTATGCTAAATTGCTACAAAGCTCAATTGCCACAATTGCTCAAGAACGGTTATTTACAATTTTCTTTAAAATACCGGTAAATATGGACGCCAAAGACATACCAGCAGGCCATTTTCTGTTTCTGTATGGAGGAAAAGAATGATAATAAGTCGAACTTTTTCCAAAAAACGGAAAAAAACGTAAATTGAACTTAGAATGCAAGTGCTCGAACTGTTCGACGTGTTTTACAAAAAGAAAGAAAAAGGTTCGCTATAGTAAACATGTGTTAAGACCGCCTCTTACAAAAGTTCATGAGAGACTGATCATGGAGTTTGCTAAAAATTGCAATACTATGGAAAAAATGTGAGATTCTGTCTTTTCCGATGAGAAAAAGATTAATTTGGATAGACTAGATTGTTTTTGCAACTTCTAGTATGATCTCCGTAGAGAAAAAACATTTTTCTCAAAGCATGTATTTGGAAGTGAGTCAGTAACGGTCTGGAGAGGCTTCACAACTGGTAGAACCGAACTACTCCAATAGTTTTTGTGCAGGGTAGGAAGAATTCTGAGAGTTACATTGATGTATTGGGCGATAATCTTTTACCAGAAGCACCGTTAATAGCGATTGGAAGCTATTTTTTCCAGCAGGACAAGTCCTCGGTTCATGTTTCTCAAACTTCAAACTCGTGGTTTGATGCTAATTTCGTGAAACTACTTGATTGGCCGGCCAGAAGTCCTGATCTGAATCTAATGGAAAATCTGTTGGGTATTTTGACACACAAAAGTATGCAAAAATGGTATATAATCTCAAAACAAGCAAGAACTCATGTCTTCCATCGAAAAAGATCACTCACAATTTTCAAAGAAAGTTCTTAAGGAATTGTCTCCATGTCCCCATTTGACTCCATGACGTCAAGACTGATAAAATGATTGAGAAGAAGCGGGGAAATTATTAAATATCGGTGTGTTTCAGACAAAAACATTCATTGCCCTTATAATTTTGTCCAATTTTCACAATGACATATTTTGTTAATTGTGACAAAATATTCATATTTTGCATTTTCCAATGTTTTGCCCTCTACAATGGTTTCTAGCATAAAAAATCATCTTGTACATAAATTTCACTTTATTTACCTCAGAAATAAATTTTTTCTTCGCAATTTTCAATTGTTCTTATAATTCTGATCACCACTATAGACCATGGCGCTGCGTTTTAGGCGAATTTGCGTTTGCCATTAAGCGTTTTAGGCGAAAATGACTCTCTTTCTATAATGTTTAAAACCCACCCAATTTTCCAAAAAGTTTTAGGAAACAAATAAATATAATTAAAATTAGTCAGATGTGGCAATCCCAATTTTTTTTTCTATCTTGTACATGTTAATACTTCCTGAAAATGCAGCATTGCAGTTCCATCAGTTAGGTGGTTTAAACCAAAATCTAGTCAGCAACAACTTATGTCTACTAATAAATGAATCTGAAGTTTAATAAAAATCTGTGCATTAGTTTTTGAGATAGAAATATTGCAAAACCTTAAAAAAAAAAAAAAAAAAAAAAAAAACTGCATAACAGCTCTACATGCTGGGTGATGTACACGAAAAACTAATCAGGTACTAATTGAATTTGAAGTTTTCGAAAAATTCATGCATTAGTTCTTGAGATAGAGCTATTGCGGTGATCACGAATAATGCACCATGGCAGCGTCACCTGTTGAGCGATTTGCACCAAAATGTAATCAGCATCATGTTATATCAATTACTAACTAAAGCTAAAGCTTTATGAAAATTCACGCACTAGTTCGTGAGATGTGACTATTGTGAAAATTGTGAATAATGCAGCATATCAGCGTCACCTGTTGAGCGATATACACCAAAAACTAATCAGATGTAGTTTATATCAAGGTATAACAGAATCGAAAGTTTTGTGGAATTATGTGCATTAGTTCTTGAGATAGAGCGCCCTCAAAATTTTTGTCACATACAGACAGACATTTTGTAAAAACATGTTTTTCGGGTCCTTTGAACTCTAAAACGTGTAAATCCGTCTAAAACCGGATTTCGTAAATTTTCACAAATCAAATACTTTCTTCTTGTTAAGATAGAAGAAAGTAAAAATTCACATGAATTAGAAAATTTTATTGAAAAATTCTGGTATAATGTTTTATTAAAATATTATGATTTAAATGATGATTACCGCTCTTCAAGGAATAATTAAGAATAATCATTCTGCAAAATTTCATCAGGAAATAGTATAAATGGAAGCCTTGTGATAATATGCTTTATAAAGTAGTTGCAACACTCAGAAACTATTAAATGGTAGTTTTAGTTACTTTGTGCATTTTTTCTTTTGAATCTATTACGAAATAAGACAAATGAAAATGCCATAATATTTTTTTAAATGAATGACAATGACAAAGTATATCTTTTGTACGATTTCATTGTCACATTAAATACTGATTGCATCAGGCAAAAGTATAAAAAAAAAAAACCATTGTAGATAGAAAAAAATGCATGTCATCCTTAGTCTAATTTATATGATCTGTTGGAAAGACACAATTATCACACAGAAGAAATCTGGTTGTCTTGAAGTTGTAAGTATGTATACTAGAGATAAGTTATGTTTCTTTTTTTCGAAGTCAGAGATCGACATTTCAAAATCCCTTACCGTACGTGCCCGAAATGGTTTGTTTCATCAGAGCCCACCCCCGTCCGTACCCAATATCGATAATAAGCCTTAGAAAATTGCAATTAACATTTAAAAATAATTTCAAGATTGATTTTCGGATTTAAAGATTTCTTCTTACATAGAAATAAGTATTAATACAAAATAATTTTCATAATAACGTTTGGTAATCTTCATGCCCTTGGAAGCATGTTCCTATCTTCCTTCTTTTTAGGAGTCGGTTAGTAAAAATTATAATACGGAAAAAAGTATTGAAAATTTATATACGCATGTCAAGAGTGGGGTTCGAACCCCCGCTTTCTTTCTTTAACCAAAGATTGAATCTGGCGCCTTAGACCGCTCGGCCACTCTGTCTGCACTCCATTCAACTAACTTATTCAACACTTTTAATTGGCGAAAAATCACCAATTTTATTAGTTTTTGCCTAATTATTAAAAAAGTACTGAACCAATTTCGATGAAACAGAAGTTGTACCAATTCGAGATCTCCCTCTTTCATTTAAAACAAAAATAACAGAAATCGGTTACATAGTATCGAAGTAATCGATAAACATACATAAAAAAAAAAGAAAAAAAAAAAACATACGCGTTGAATAGATAACCTCCTCTCCTTTTTTGTAGTCGGCTAATGAGCTGCAAATAATAATTGTTAGTTTTATTATCTGTGATACTAACTAATAAAATTATTTAATTGCAGTTTTTTTATTAATTATGTTTTTTCTAAGCCATTTTTTAGGGTGTTACAACCTGTCTCTTTTGAAATTGGCAAAATGCACATCCTGCCTTTAAAAAAAAAAAAAAAAAAAAAAAAAAAAAAAAAAAAAATGTGAAATTTTTCTACAGCAGAGAGAGATCTCTTGTTAAATAAAATGTCATATATATATATATATATATATATGACATTTTAAACTTAGGGGGACAGAAACATCATCGCCAGGTTTCCCTTTCTCCGCACAGAAGTCATGGCCAGCGAGAAAAAAAAAAAACAAAATAAATAAATGTAGAAGATCCAAATAATCACTCCCTGGCTGCTGCAAGTTCATTTTATTAAACTGTATCTATAATAGAGAGAAAAGCTCCTTTTGCAGACGATCTTTTACCGAAACATAAAAAAATATATATATATTCCATCATTTACTACATCCAGCCGTACTCATGGAAGAGAGAACCCAAGAATCCTTCTTCTTACCACCTCTCGAGGCTTCCTCCTTTTTTAAATCTAAAAAGAAAATTATAGAACATTCTTTAGTCTCAAACCAAACCATCATTCTTTTATGTAAACATAACTCATACCCAGAGTCGAGATTACTATTTGACAGACAGCAATTTTATTAAAAATATATATATATATATTATTTAACCAATTTATAATCGACTCAGAATTTTAAATATCATAGGCAGACGATTTTTATAGACGATTAATTTTAGGAGAAAAAGAAAAGAAATGAGTTGATATGCACACTATCAAATGTTGACTGAGGGAAAATTAATAAATAGATAAAATAAAATAATGATATTTTTTTAAAGGTATGGTTTTGGAATAAATTTAATAAGACTTTCTTAAAAAGGGT
This sequence comes from Maratus speculifer, assembly GCA_964019185.1. NCBI lineage: Eukaryota > Metazoa > Arthropoda > Arachnida > Araneae > Salticidae > Maratus > Maratus speculifer. Next base: position 76,049,642 of record OZ025297.1, on the reverse strand, counting down.
TGATAAAAACATAGAAAAATGAGTTTTATTTGGAATATTAAGAAATAAAGTTTAATTAAGAATATTTTTAATTTAGAGCCATCTTTTTAAATTTACGCATACTGGAATAAATGTTTTTTAAGGCGAATTAAGAATTTATAAAATATTTTCATAAAGATTAATAGATTAGATCTAGAGACAAGATTTTAATTTAATAAGTTGAAGTAACTACGGAATATTATTATAAGGAAATTAATATAGTATAAAGGTTAATTTTGGCGAAAAAAAATTAAAATTTTAATATATATATATATATATATATATATATATGCATGTATGTATTTTCACTTTAATAAAAATTTATTATTTACTTTTCTGTGGTTCTTTAATCGATCACTTCCGGTTTCAGAAACTTTATTTCTTGTTTATGTTTTAGGCTTTAACTTTGCTTCTAATTTTTTCTCTGAAAACAAAAGTAAGGCATTTTTAAAATCCTAAATATTTAAATTTCAATTAAAAAAATACTAAAAAATAAAAATTCTCGCAAAAACAGAGATTTGAGTGTAGGCCTAAACTGTCCTTAAGACCTTAAACTGTCCGAAAATTCAATTATGAGGAAACAGCTTCTTTGCAAAGAAAGTTGAAAATGTAAAATAAAAATAACTGAATGCAGAATATTAATCATAAGGTCTATTGTTGTCACAGTTTAAACAAGAGTTATTACAATACAAAAGTTAATGAGGAAACTGTATTACTCGAGGTTATTAACATATTCATAAATATAAATAATAGTAAAATACTTTTTAAAATCATTGTCCTTTATTAAATAAAAATCCGTAACCTTCGAAATACCAAGGAATACTGCGTAGGCTAATAGGAAAATTTGAAAAACAAGGAAAATATTTAATAAATCTGAACGGTCAAAGGCGTACGACAGTGGATAATTTTAAAAACAAAATTATACGATTTCACTTGTTAGGTAAGACACATACTTTTTTTTTTTTTTTTTTTTTTTTCCACTGATGCAATAAATTAGTGATGAATTTCCGGGGCAGTGCAAGAGGACCCCTATCTCCCCCACACACTCCGGATCATCAAAATGTTCTCCCAAGGAATATGAAGTTGTTCGATTTATTAAATTTTCAGATACATTATTTATTAACAAGGAGCTGTTCAAATGTAATATTATCAACTTTTTGGTAATTTTGGACCCCCTCCAAAATTGCATTGCGATACTGATACATGACACCAAAATAAATAAATAAATAAATAAATAAATAAATAAAAAATGTGTGCAAAAATATGTTTTCTTTCTTTTCTGAGCTTTTTTTCTGTTTTTAACACTCCATCGGGCGCGCTGTATCTGAGAGATACATGCGTAAGAAATTTGTCGTTTTCGAAAAGAAAAGGGAGTTTCACGACCTTGACCTTCACAGTATCTCTTCTTCCCGTCATGTCCGTCCCTGGAATGCAGTGGTTTCAAATTTTAGTCGATAGGAATTTCCGGTTTCGCACTTTGTTAAGGATTTGTATCTATTAGATACATGCGCCCGATAGCGTTTGTAGTTAGTTTCCCACTGATACTAGGTTAGAATACGTGAATACCTCAGTCTCTCCTGTTTAACTTTCGGCTTCGAAATGATAAATACTAAACGGTTTTTGGATTTGAATAACCCTAAAGACATAGAAATTGCCCATAAAATTTTATTTAGCAATGACAATGAAGATTCTGAACAGTTTGAAGAAAGTGACGATGAATAATATTTTAAAACTCATTTTTAAACAATATATGAGGCTGAAATACAGAGTGTATCAGTCAGATACAACCGCGCCCGATGGTGCAACTTTTGAGGCGCGCCCGACGGAGTGTTAAACAAAATAATCACTCCCTTTTCTTAAACCTTTGTGGTCTGGATTTGTTTTCCATTTTGAGAACATAATTATTTTTACTGAAATAACATTTATTGTAGCTCTCCAAACAGACTTAATAAAGTTTAAAGATTATCTTTTTATTTGAAATCTAACAAGTGTACTTATTTTGTGTCCTGTTCAATTCATATTGATATGATAATAGGTTTAGGAAGAATTTTTGGAGACGTTTGGAAAATACCGTATTGCAACAGAGTTTAACAGATATTACAATTTTCTAAAGTTTGTTGCGTTTTATGATACATGACTCGTTTAAAAAATAATTCATATTTTAAATTTAAAGAATGAAATATATGTATAAAATAAAAAAAATCGCTAACAGTTCAAAGAGAATTGAGCAAACTTTCATCATCATTATTATTATTATTATTATTACTGAATATCAAAACATAAATGAAATCATAATAAGAAAGGCATAGTCATATGCAATCATTTCTATATGAGAAAGTAACAAAAATAATTCTTAAAACAAAATAATACTCGATGAAAAGACATGTACTATTAATAGTACACCCGACCGAAAGGTTTAATATGCATGCTTTATCGATCAATTTTAATGTAAAATGTGCCAAAACTGTAGAACTTTTCATTTTATTTAACCGGTAATTACACGCCAAAGCTTTTAATTTAAAATCTGAAAAATAAATTATTAATTAAAAGATGTATTGAGGATTGTAAATTTTATTTTAACCCTTTATCTACCGACGGTATTTATAAATACCATTAAAAAATTTGTTGTAAAATTAATTTAATACTGTATAGAATAAGTTACAGATACATTACTTTATCTTCTTTCAAAAGCATTATTGATTACACAAAACAAAAATACTTTTAAAAGGATGATTTATTTTGCCTTTGTATCTTTTGAGCTTTCTTGGCGCTGAGGGAAGGTGATGGGGATTTTTCAATGCAATTATATAAATATAGAAACAGTTTTTCTATATTTATATTGTAAGAACATTATATTTGTACATTTTATAATTCTACAAAACACGAGAAACCAATTAAAAAAACAATTAAGAAAACAATTAAAAATAAAAGATTTGAGTGGGGGTTATAAAAATTGCACAAAACCCCTGTAAATTCAAATTTAATTAATCTTTCTAAATCCTTCTATAATCCTTCAAATATTAGATAAATGATTATGCAAAATTTTCTATTTAGTTTAAACAATTTACGTAAAATACTTTAAAATATAAAATTTTCATGAATCCATAATTCGGTAGATAAAGGGTTAAAACGATGGAAAAATAAACCAATTCTACAATTTTTCCAAGTAATGATGAACTACACTTTTATCCCTTGAAATAAAATATAATTTAAGTTTTTGAACTGAGATATCAAAACACTAAACATATCAGAGAAACATACTAAGTCAAGGATTCGAACCAACACTCTCCTCAGAGAATCAGGATCCAACTTTCTGGCGATTAGTCGGTCTTCTCGACTTCACTCAACGTTCCTCTGAAATGAAGACAGTTCAAAACTGGTCTCCTACTCTGTTTACGACAGAAAATCACTTTAAAATGCTTATTGCACATTATCAAATCAGCTGAAATCTGTATTAAATATTTGTTTTTCAGACAATCTATATATTCAAAAACTTAAAGTCCTCTTTTTCCATGCAGAAATCCCACCCTGAAAAAAAAATGTCTGAATCCTCCAATATAATAAATAACACTGCAGAACAAAATTTAAATGAACAAATCCAGTTCATTTTAATCATAAAAAATGTTATATTTGAGTTAGAAAAAACAACTAGATTTTTTCCCTATTTTTCCCCCTTAAATTTATTAATTTTCAGAATGATGTACAACAGTTTCGCATAAAATCGCATCATTTACTAATGAACGTATAATATTTCAAAAATAAGGAATAAATAAGAATAATTGAACATAATTTACTATTAAAAATATTTCACAACAGCTATTTCTTACAGCTATTATTTACCCATCATACCTAGTATTGAGTAAGTCGTAATCGTTTTAAAAATCGAAAAAAAAAAAAAAAAAAAAAAAAAAAGTTGACGGACATTGCAGATTCCAAAACACATAAAAAAAATTGTGTGTGTATTTGTAAACTTTGAATAATAAATAATAAAGCAAGTCTATATAATAAATTGAGATAGAGACTTGAAATTCAGCGTGTACTTTGTATGCAATAATGAGAAGAAATCTACTTAATTTCAGTAACCTCGATTGACTATAACTACTTTTTTCGGACTCTCAAAATATTCGTTCTGATGAAAGGTATATAATTTTGTTATTTTATTTTTTATTTTAAGGAATGGATATAAACGACAATAAAAAAACGCAAATTTTGCATAAATAATGAAGTCGATTGGATAATTAGCTGCCGAAGTATTTGTAATCACGTTTTCACAGTCTTCGATTTTTCGTGACCCTGTATTTCATTCAAATTTCAATTCCAAAATATATTTTAACTGAAAATGAGATTCTTCATCCGACACAGTAAACTGTTAGTTGATATGAGTATAATGTTTGGAGTTATAAGGATATTTCTGTTACGAATTTCAGTAATAAAGTACTTAAAGTTTATGAGAAGCCACGATTTTATCTACTGAATAAATTGAGATAGAGGTATTTATTCGCGAGATTGAAGATTGATCTTAGTAGAGGTATTTATTGAGATTAAAGTTTTTGTGTTATGCACATCCATGAAGAATAAGTATTATGGTGGCCCCCAACGACTAGTTTTTTTATGTTTGTTGTTGGTAGAGTATCTATAATAATTCGAGCTAAACGATGCTTTAAAATGGCGAATATTCTGTACAAGCCCCGAGATATAACCAAAGAAATTGTAGCTTCGTAAAAAAGGTTGACTGCTATAGACATAATGTAAAAAGTCGAATCAACTTGGTTCCTCAATATGCAGTGTGCGATAAACAACTTTACTGAGGAGAAACAGAAACCAATTGGCAATTTTTGCTTTCATTTTCCTTTCGGCACTTTTGCTTTTTCCAGTTTTTCTTCTGTATAATCCTAAATTATGGATATAAATTGTTCATTTAAGGATAAACTATTTTCAAAGCATCAGATAATATTGACAATTAAAATATGAACCCTCAAATCACTAAAATGTTACTAAAAAAGAACAAGTGTTATTATTATTATTATTTTAACTCAGTCAATAATATGAATTGCAAAACAATATTTATGTGTGAAACGTTATTGTTTTTCAAAAATGAGGGAATTTATCTTTAAAAAAAAAAAAAAAAAAAAAAAAAAAAAAAAAACAAGGATTTTGTAAAACTACTTTTGATTATTAGTTTGAAGATCATAATTTTACACATATTTAAAAGAAATACGACTAAAAATAATTTATACAAATTTATAATACTTTCTCAGCCTTTAAAGTTTGTTTTTCCATCAAGCAGATTGAGGAATCAACATTTTTATTCCTTGGTTGAAATCGGATTTTTTTTTTCTCAAATATATACTTTTTGATTAACTACCATGCAACTCTAAAAGTCAAATGCTGTGTGATACATACAAAAATCTAATATTTCAAGGTCTAACTAAATACGAAATTTCATAAAATTTTGTGGATTAATTATTAAGTCTTGAGTTATTATTTTCAAAAATTGCATAATATACAGGCAGACGTACATTGATTCAAAAGCAGTCAAATTGTTTTCAGGAAATCTCTCGAATACTATACAGGGGGGATCGGAAAATAACTGGTCATTTTTTTAAGGATGATAGAGGAAAGCTAAACAAGCATTTTTCGTTACTGAATATGTGTCTGGAAATGGCACTTTTACGCTGTTTTTCATTGCATCTTTCACATTTTTCTTTGTCATAAGCGCTCAAACGACAGTCAATTTGCTTAGTTAGACTTTGTTTAGTTTTTTTTTTTTTTTTTTTTTTTTTTTTTTTTTTTCCGAAATGCGCATATAAAGAACCCCAGACCTTCTCCTCTATTTCTGAACAGTATTTTTATCTTTTTTATGATATACACTGTAAAAAATTTTCCCGTTAAATAACGGAAATAGTAGTGGTAATCTTAGACGCCAGTACTATTTCCGTTTTTTAACGGACAAAAAATTTCGTTTTTTCCAGAAATATTTTCGTTTTTTTTTTTTTTGGTTTTTTTTCACATTTTTTTTTTTTTTATATAAAAATTTTCGCTTGAAAGCCAAAAAAGAATTTTCAAGGACAAACTAACATCTTTATGATTTTTATTCATTAGACAAATCATGATAGAACACATACATTTAATTTAAACAACAATGAAGTAATGTCACTTACCCTCGATGAGGATCGAACCTAGGATCTTGGGGATGGCAGCTTGCAGTAGCGTAATACCATTACGCCATGGTTCCGCATGCAAAGCTTGCATATATCTTTACTTATTTCGAATGATTCTATAAAGCAAAGGCCTTATGTTGAACGCGGCATTAATTTTTGTAGAGAATTATTTTCTATTGGGTGTACAGTTCTAAATGTTTAACAGATTTTATTTCCATAATTTCGAATATTTAGTTGTTAATTTCAGTTCTATAAAAAATTAATTTTAAACTACTAAGAGTTGAATGCATTAAAAAGTTTTGTTTCCTTCATTTTAAGGAGATTTTTAAAAGTTTATTGTAATATTATTCATATTTATTTACTTATTTATTTTTGAAAGTTACTAACATACTTTTTTTTTAAAAAAACGTCTATTTTAACAAAGTATTTGTATGACGATCGATTTTAATCTCAATAAAGATAGTTATTACGGGTTATTGAAATAAATTTCTTTTATTGTTTTTTTATAACTTAAATAATCATCAACATTATAATAATTTCTTTAATATAATTCAGATGTTTTAAATTTTATGTACGAATTTCTTAAAGTGAATAGATTTAAAAAAATATTAAAATTAAAAGGAGAAATTTTTTGCATGTTAAAATATCCTACGCACTTTTTAAAAAATATGCTATAAATGAATTAAACATTATTTAATAATCATAATGGAAATAAACTAACTCAAAATAAACTAACTAACTAATCTCAAACTTAAAAAGGATTAATAAAATTTTATAATTTTTATTATTTTTTAATATTGTAAAAATATGTTAGCTTTATATTATTAAAAGAGAAAGAAATAAAGAAAATTATTATATAAAGTTGTTCATAAAACAACTCTATAATGTGTTCCTATTTCAGATATAGATGTCGCCACTAGAGTTATTTAGGGAATTTATGCTGTTTTAATACGGAACTTCTCCGTTTCCAAAAGATTTACGGAAAACTTACTGTATTTTTAATCTCAAAATGTCAATAACAGAAATGCTAATGTTTTTATTAAAAAAAAAAAAAAAAAAAAAAAAAAAAAAACAATTCCGTAGAATTGTACGGAAAAATTTGTGTTTTTTTACAGTGTAGATTTTAGGCGTTTAAATAAGGCCTACTTTTCGGTAATAGTAATACTTCATGATCGGCCATTTACCCTGCGTTCCTTTTCGTTAATATTATGGATCTAGACTTTTAAACGTCTTATGCTGGAGCAATGGCTGATAATTTCAAATGCATAAATATAAAATTTCAATAATAATAATAACTAGTAAATCTGCAGATCAGGAGCCTCAACGTCAGCTTTGCACATCATTTTTTTTTTTTTTTTTTTTTTTTATTTTTTTTTTTTTTAAACACACTTTGGGTAATATTCAACTTCCTGGAAACTGTAATTTAAAATTTTCAAAATACGTAATTATTTATAAGAATAAGAAGTTTTCAGCCATCAAAAGCGTTAAATTAAAGATTTAGTTATGTTAGGATATTCTGAAATTTTCATGATCTATTATTTTTGTTTTTTTATTATAGCATAGTAGATTTCTTCAGCTGAACCCCCCGTAGTCTCATTAAACTTAAATTTGTAACTTTCTATCAATTTGCTAATGGTTATCGTATATCTTGCATTTCTTTATACATTTTGATTTATAAGGATAAGTAACAGTTTTAATAAGCATTTTTCATTATCCTCATACTTCTACATACCTGTCCACCACAAACACCTAAATCTGATGTATCAGGAACTTTTGAAAGTGTAAACTCAGTAATCTAGGGTTTTACAATTTTGTTTCCGAAAAAAAGAAGTTTTGATTGCATTTTGTGGCAGTTATCGCGGACAGACAGACAGGACAGACTGATAGGCGGAAAACAATAAATTTTGTGTCGCCAAAATAAGCCTTCACTGAAGTTTCGGCAATGACGTCATTATTCATGAGTTATTGCTATCCATGTTTCTAGTATTTTTTACGACTACAATAAAATACCTGTTTTATTTCAATTATGACGTCAAATTTTATCAGGTGAAATAATTGTTAAAAATATAATTAATTTTTATTTCTTTTACTTCTAATTATACCCCCATTTTTGTCAGAAAAATTCTTATTAACGAAACAAATTTCCGTGTTTAATATTTAACAAAGTACTATATTTATTTTTATTTTAATTCTGACGTCATGTTTATTTTTTCTTGGTTTAATTTTTCGAATGGAAATTGCTCAATTGAAACTTATTGCCGTTGAAAAATTATTCCGTATTTTGATTTTTTTTTTTTTTTTGGCAACGATAAAGGAAATTGGTTAAATTTTATCTAAAAAATCGCTATTAATTCTGAATGAAAAAGAAGGAAATTTTGAATTATTAAGGAAAATATGTGAATAAAATTAATAAAACATAGCCTATGTTCTTTTCTGGGCTATGTTATAGTTATACACAAAGATACAAACACATTAATTCATCAGTTTTGACGTTGACTTCATTTAAATTTTCGCACACGCATTCAAATTTATAACATTATAAAAATAAGGATTAGGATGAATGGTTGCTTAGCAATCATTAAGCGAAAATAAAGAAAGTGAAATAAATGCATTTGAAATAACTAAATCTCTAAAACAAATTAGTTTATATTATTGGAACACATTCATAAAAAAATCTCCAAAATTTACAGTAATAATTAAAAAAAATCAGACAAATGTGTAGACAAAATTTCAAAACAATACGAATAATTTAACCGGTAAATTTCAGTATCCCTTTATCATTGAATTCCATTAATGAAATGTGGCATTTTCTCTCAAGAAAAAAATAAAATAAAAATCATTGGATTTGCCATAGAAAAGCACTATTGCGCAAAATAAAATATTCTATATTTTCCGAACGAATGAATCAAATCTTGCAAAAAACAATACAGCTTAATCCCAGTGCCTCACTAACATACCCATTTAATTTCAAGCCAATCGGATGGTTTTTACGGAAGTTATCGCTGAACAGACAGACTGACAGACAGACACAAAAAAATTTCGTGTCTCCAAAGTAAGTCTTCACTGACGTTTCGGCAATATTCGGCAATAATAATAATAATAATAATAATAATAATAATAATAATAATAATAATAATAATAATAATAATAATAATAATAATAATAATAAACATTTAAAAAATTCTTTTTCTGATTTAGGAAACGAATTACATTTTTTTGCGCAAAATAATTATATTATACAACTACAAAATCTAAATTTTATGTCCCAGAATTTTGTTTCTCCCCAGTAATTTCTGAAGAAATAAATGAAAAAGTCATGTTTAAAAACATTATTAAATGAAAACGTTACTTAAAGGTATGTGCCTATCCGCAAATTGCTATTTTTTACGAAAAAAATAGATTTTATTTTTATTATTATTTTAAATTAAAATTCTGACGTTTAGGAATTCATAAATGCTTTACTTTTGGTACAACAGCAATTAGAATCAAAATTATAACCGAAAATTTAAACCATAAATGTACTTTCTGTACCCGGAAATAACAGTTTAAAGAGCTACAGATGGGCAAACAATGCATTTTAATTCATACATGTATAATATATAATACATACTCGAATATATAAACACTTTCAAATAGGGTGGATTTTAAAGTTGTAATTTTATAGATAATTTTTTGTGCTGTATCAAAATATTAACCCTTTCGGGTCTGAATTTTTTTTTCAATTTTTAGAAAATATTACTTCTACGTTAACAACATTAACACTAGCTATCCAAAAAGATTAATTAGTATTTAACGAATATTTCATTGCCTGAAAGATAACAAATGTTGTCTGTTTGTGTATTATTCAATTGGTATTCATATGACAATAGGCTAAGGAAGAATTTTTAGAGATATTTAGAAAGTATTGTATTACAATAAGATTAAACTTATATTACGATTTTCTAATACTTTTTGGCCTTTATTATATATGACTCTTTCAGGAAAATAACTTTTACTTTAAATCTGAAGAGTGAAATATATATTTAAAATAAAAAAAATCGCAAACGGCGCAAAGAGAATTAACAAGTAATTATTATTTTTATTATTAAGAAATGCCTAAACATAAATGAAGTCATATAGTAAATGCATAAACATATACTAACATTACTACATGTAAGTAGTAGCAAAAATATATCTTAAAACAAAATAATACCCTATTAAAAGACATGTACTATTAATAGTACACCAGACCCGAAAGGGTATTTGCGTATTCTGGAAAACTGCGTTTCTCAATATGTACGTGTAAGAGAAACATCATTTCTTAAAACGTTTTTAAGATGCTGAAGTAAAATTTTGACACAAGTTTCTGCTCATCGATTGGTATGTTATGAAAAAAAAATATAGTTTGTAAGTTTACATGCATTAATTTATGAGTTATTTTTATTGAAAAAAAGACATTTTTTTTTTAAATAACAAGTCATGTTTTGTAAAAAAAATTTTTGTATATGTTAGTAAATTTAATAGGCATAGCAAATCTTTTGCTTCATAATACAGGTAAATGGTTTGATATTTGAAAAAATAAAGTGAAATATATTGAATAAATTTCGTTACAGAAAATTTGACATAAACGCAACTCTTTACTAAAATCTGACTAACTATTGCTTAAATTTTGAAAGTTAATTCAAATTACATCAAAAATTTATATGAATTCATAATTTTATTCCCAGTTTAGTTAAAATAATACACATATGTTTGATAAAAATTTCACATTATTCAAAAAAGTGCTCCGAAGGTTCCCATACTTTAAGCGAAATAACTTTTGTTTACACAGAGTACATATGTATGAAAATTTCAGCTATTCCGATTGTCAAAACGTAACTGGATGCATTGACGTGATTAGATTTAATGTCGCAACAAGCGCAAAACAGTCGATTACCTTGAAATTTGGTTGGATAAGTTTGCGAAGTTAGACAATTATGTAGCTGTATATGTTAATTCGTATACATAATTCGTTCGAAAATCTAGAATACTGGATATTACCCGTCAAATTTACGGTAGCATTTAAAAATGGCACAAAAAAAGGTTCACAACGCCATAATGTTAGAAAGTTTTACAGAATAGTTATTAGTAATAGTTGAATGAAACAAATTATGTATTCAAATCTTAAAAAAAGAACACTCCTCGAAGTTTTTTTTTTTTAATTTTAAATTAAGAAATTTTTGTGGTTAAAATTTTATTAGTCTTCTCAATAGAAACATTTAACTGCATAGTAGATGAAACTACAATTTTGATATAAATATTGTTCCTTTTTTTTTCTTTATTACTTCTCCGCCCCTCCCCCCCAAAAAATAATAATCACTTACTTTTATTAGTACATATTATATACCTTATCGATCAGTTGAATTAAAAATCATACGAACGATTATTGTAGATAATTTTAATTCATTTAATTGAAAACTGATTGGCGAATATTTTAATTTTGAATTTTAAATGCAAAATCATTAATTAAAAGTTTTGTGAATTGTAAATTTTACTTAAGAAAAATGAAGAAAAAACAAAATCTACAAGTTTTCATTTTGAAATAAAATATACCGTATCGAAAGTAAGTCCCCACTTTAGCGCACAAGAAATTCTAATAATTTTAAGGGATGGTCATAATTGGGATTTTTGTGAAAGAGTAAAGAAAATTAGAAAGGTGTCAGGATACTTTTGGAATTTATAAATTTCCCATGATTTATACAGTTATGAAAATTTATGAGGGGGTTTTATGTTTGGAAGGGGGCTTAATTTCGGTGCTTTAATTTAATTCATTTTATTGAACTGAGTTATCAGAACTTTAACAATATCAGAGAAACATATCAGGAGCAAGGATTGTACTCACGTTCTCTTTGGATAATCAGAATTCCTTATTCTGGAGTCTTAGGTTACTCTCCATATCGATTTCGTTAACTTTTCTCAGAAACAAAAGAACTTCAAATCTGTTTCTCACTCAATTTATATCATATCTCTCGATTTGATTCCACAAACGTTTTACCCTTGGTTAAAAATCTGCACTAGTGGTGAACTTCGACTTTTTTTTTTTTTTTTGTCGAAACTCAAGCCTGTACTAGCCTACATAATCTAAATGTTATGTCCAAGAATTTTGTTTCTCACCAATTAAGTAATTTCAGAAGAAGTAAATGAAAAAGTGATATTTAAAAACATTGTTAAATGAAAACGTTACTTAAAGGTATGTCCCTACCCTCAAATCGCTGTTTTTGCTAAAAAATAGATTTTCTTCTTATTATTATTTTAAATTAAAACTCTGACATTTAGGAATTCAAAAATGCTTTATTTTTGGTACAGCAGTAATTAGAAGCAAAATTTTAACCGAAAATTAAAACCAGAAATGTACTTTCTGTACCCAGAAATAACTGTTTAATGAGCTACAGAATGGCAAACAATGCATTTTAATTCATAAATGTATAATATATAATATATACTCGAATTTATAAACACCTTCAAATAGGGTTGATTTTAAAGTTGTAACTTTATAGATTATTTTTTGTGTTACGTCAAAATCTTAATCTGCGTTTTCTGGAAAACTGCGTTTCTCAATATGTACGTTTACGAGAAACATTTCTTAATTTCACGATTCATCATTTCTTAAAACGTTTTTAAGATGATGAAGTAAAATTTTGATTTAAAATCCGAGTCCAAGAATTCATTTGAGTCTTCAGAATTTTATACCGAAAGCACGCAGTCGAAAATTGCTAGTAACATTAGAAAAAAAATCGAGATTACAAATCTCTTGCACAAAAATAAGTATTAATACTAAAAATTCTCTCATGACAATATTTCGTAGTTTTCGTCGTTATCATTTGTATCCAACTGCAGCAAAAATATTCAAAAAACTGCAATTTTTAATGTTTTAAAATATTATTGTACAACTAAGGCAGAAAGACATGAGTTGTATTTTCCAGTAATTCTGGAAAAGGACATTAAACAGAAAGAATAGATCATAGATATCACACGGCTTTTTTGTGATATCCAAATTAATTCAAATTCTGTATTTATCAAGCATAAGTAAGGAATCTAGTATGTATCATACATAATTCTATAAGTCTTTATCCTGATGATTTTTTTTAATATAACTAAAAGAAAAAAAGAACACTGGGAGAAAACAATTAAAATTTTGCGTACGCAAATGCAAATCAGGAAAGTTTATCAATCGACTGTAAAATAAATTTTCATAGGCCATAATTTATTATTTTCTTGAATGTTATTTTAATAGTTCCTATTTTACATCATAAAATCCTACAAATTATAAAAATAAGATACTTATGTCTGTACTTCTAAGCAAGATGTTCAGACAAAAAATAAATACAGCATCTAGTTATGATTTGTAGAAGTATTCTGTAAAAATATATATAAAGTAATTTAACGTTAGAGAATAAATCTTTAGAGTTCTTGGAAAATTTTCTGTAGAAAATTTCTGCAGTTGTATCTTTGCCAACATACGATAGGAAGAAGTGCGAGGCTGAATATCGTTCCAAGTGGTTCAATTGATATAACGTTAGTGCGCTATATCCAGGACCGGGTTTGAATCCAGGATTGGACATCCTTTTCACTCTTTTGGCTGAATGTCTTTTAATAAATTTCAGTTTGAAATATTATTAAATGTAGGGCTTGAGAAATTTTTCACAGAAACATTTCCAAGAATTTTTTAGATTTATTCAATTCTATCGATGTTGGATTCTCTGCAGTTTCGTGCTTGTTCAATAATCGATGTGGCTTACAGAAAAATAGTGCATCTTGTCCTGCGGTTGTTGTCTTGTCAACATATAATAGTGAGAAGTGCCAGGCTGGTTATCGTTCCGGGTGATTCAGTTGGTAGAACGTCGGTCGCTATACCGAGGATCCGGGTTCAAGTCCCGGCTTGGGCACTTTTTCACTCAGTTGGTTGAACACCTTTTCAGCATTTAAAATTTGAAAAAACGTAAAAAAAATCAAAACTTTGAATTCCAAAACTTTATATCCAACAGAATCAGTTGGAAAATTTGTATTTTCTCTTCTTCAAAATAAAAATATTTTGTTATATTGGGTGTTGCTATTGAAATTCTAATAATTAGTTAATATTTTAATGAATAGAATGTATCATATTCATGAATATTAGTTAACAGAACACGTCATATGTATTCATTGCAATTCATGCAATTCCTATCTCTCATCTTCCTCTATCGTAAATGGTTCTCAAAATCAAGGATCGACAGGAAACAGGCTTTTAGGGCCGTAACAGAAATCGAAATCAAATTTTGCTAGTATTCTTATTTTCGCCCGAAAATGAAAAATTAAAAAAAAATAGATAAATAAATATAAATAAATATAAATTAATTAATCCTGTTTATTAAATATATATAAATATTAATTAATTATACGCGCGGTCTGAGTTGACTCTCTGCGCTTCAGCCTAAAACTTTTTATTTTCATACGAAATAAAATGTAATTGATCCTCTATTATACTAGAGCATTTGAAATACTTACGTGGTTTGTAACTAAAAAAGTTTTATTACTAAGTCTGCAGTTTTTAATGTTGAGCATGTGAAAAGAGTCTTCAAAATTTATTCATCCATCCATAACTTGCTTTATAATTTGAATTCACATCTTGAATCAGCCATGGATGACAATTTTATATACAGTGAAATTTATAGCAATAAGTAAAGGGTGTTTCATTTGAGAAAATATAGCTCAAATAAATGAGTAATGTTGAAAATTTCCGAAAAACGAGACGAGATTTTTGAGATGCTGACAGTTTCGGCCAGGCGAATTTTCAACAGTATTTTTACCGAAAACAAATTTTCGTAAAGCTCTGAATTTGTGCTGAAAACGAAAACGAAACCGATCTCTGCTGCAAATAAATACGAAGGCAGCGCGTATTTTTAAAGATTTATTTCATACATTCATGGCTCGCATTCAGAAATTACTGAATACCAGAATATTTAAGTCGATTTAAAATGATGAAGATTTCATATAGATGAAAGCTTTAAGATAATGAATTCCGGAGAGTTAAACAATGAAATTATGTAAGTATACAACAAGAGGTTCAGGGCAATTCTAAATTTAGAGAGTTTTCTCTAATAATTAATTTTGAAGCTGCGGGAGATGGGGAAATTTATGTTTTTACCATACACACAAAATTTGAAGTATTCGAGAGGTAACAATTTGATACTCCGGAGAGAGGGGATTCTCCCCAAGTCAATCCTTGAAATCATCGCTATTCAAGAAGGAAGCTTTCTTCAGATGAAATGTGAAAATCGTTCGCATTTTTGGAATAAAATAAAATAACAGAGAGCAATTTTACGGAATAAAAGTTTGATAAACACTGAATTACTTGATAACGAATATAAAGGAAACTCATAACACTAGAAGATTTTCGTTCCACTGTAGGTGTAGTTTTTGTTCTTATCAATATTCACAGGACATACGTCATATTATCATATCTCTGCACACATGAATATATCGGTTTCGTAAAAAGCTTGGCGACTTTTTTTCCCCTTGACATTATCATAAACTCGTTCATTCCATACAACCCTAAATCGCCCTTGAAGAATATTCCCTTGAGTCAAACAAGTGGCGTAACTCGCGTGACCCGATGAAAATGAAAACTGATGTCAGATAATCTCCACAGGCGATCATTCCGATGTTGGCTCATGATACTGACTGATAGTTTGTGAAGCAAGTCGTAATTCATTGATTGTTTAATTGCTGGTTGGAAAAAAAAGGGGCACAGTGGGGGAGTTAATTTCTTAACGAATTTTCGCTTGATTCTGATGTTAAAATTTAGAGGTCGTTCACATGGATTCATACAGCAGGCCTCTTAGCGTTTCTTAGGCTATGGCTACACTTTCATTTTCTAGTCATGTATAAACAGTGTAAAATTACAACTTATAAATGAATATATTTGTATGCAAATAGCTCGAAACTTGAGCCTACAACATGAAACTTTTTCCTTTGGGGAAGGAAGGCGTATTTCAAAGTTGATAATAAACAAAATGTGTCAGTGTTTTTTTTTTCTTTTTTATTACGATTTTTTACGTTGATTGTGTGGTCATACTTGCTTCCAAATCAGCTGTAAAAGTTCGTTTTTTTTTTCTTTTTAATCTGATAGCCCTTTTTATTTTGTTATAAATAGTTATTTGTTCGGATTTTTTAATTTAGATGACGAAAAAGAGCAAAACATACAGTAAACATTTTATAATTTGCAACAGTAAAAGTTCAACATCTGCGGTAAAAACATACAAATGTGGCTTGAGTACAGCGGCAGACTTTGATCAGAGAAAATAAAAAAATAATAGTAATAATAATAATAATAAAACTCAAGTTTGGACTCAAGTTTGCATTTCAATGTCCGACCGAATGTAGCTTTATTTCGTTACGCTCCTGAAAAGGATATGACTACAGGTTGGTCAGTTTTGAAATGTGGCTCATACATTTAACTAGCTGCCTAGGGCTGCAAGTGTAGCAGCAGACCTGTCCTTAAAAGGGATAATGTAACAGATACAATATATACAGAAACTAGCTCATAGTAGTTTCATACGAGACTAAATATTTCTCTTAATGCTTTAAAAAATAGGATTCTAAAATGTTTTGCACTTCGGAGAGCACCTATGGTGGCAGAATATTATGGGGTCTCTTAACGAGATTAAAAGTCTAAATGTCTTTGAAAGTAATTTAAAACTTTTAATATTTTCTTTAAAATGGACACTGGATAAAGAACAGGCCTACCTAGGTCAGCAGTTATAGCCCTGCACAAATCAGCTAATAACAGTTATGTTTCAGAATAACGAGTCTTAAAATAAACATTGCATTTAATTATATTTCTTTACTTTTATCGACAAATAACCGATCAAAAACTTATGCAATAACTGTTGAAGCAATGGCACATTTGAATGCATTTCAATTCATCATTTTTTCAAATTACTTTAAAAAAAAGGCAAATGTTTCTTAATCCAGGAAGATAACCACGAACGAAAATATACAATAATCTTTTCGAACAATCCAAGATTTTGAAAATCGTACTTTATCTTTGAAAATCTCAGAAACCAATATATTTTCGGTATTAAAAAAAATTCATTAAATGTTTTCGGAAGCTTCGATTTAAACTTAAATTTTGAGCTCAAAATGTGAATAGTTGGGAGTGGTTAAGTAGCGCAAACTGAACTGTGTTCAGAGATTCAAGTTTCAAATGATTATAAAAAACGGAAAAATTTATCGATTCGTTTGCAGTTTTCACTAAAATTATTCTTTATGTCGGCATTTTCCTGAAATTAAATTATAAAGTTAAATTTCAAAAAATGCCGATAGAAGGCGCTTTAGACTTTAGAGAAACGTACAACTATTTTTGCTGTTATTTTTTGCATCTAATTAAATATTTTCGGAAGCTTAGACTTAAACTTAAATTTTGAGCTTAAAATCTGAATAGTTGGGAGTGGTTAAGTAGCGTAAACTCAACTGCGTTCAGAGATTCAAATTTCAAATGATTATAAAAAACGGAAAAATTGGTCGCTTCCTTTTCGGTTTTCACTAAAACTCTGCTTTAAATCAGTATTTTCTTAGAAATAAATTTGAATGATAAATTTCAAAAAATGTCGATAGAGGGTGCCTTACACTTTGGAGTAACGTACAACTATTTTGAACCGTTATTTTTTAATCTTATTAAATGCTTGCAAAAGCTTAGACTTAAATTTTGAGCTCAAAACCTGAATAGTTGGGAGTAATTAAGTAGCGCAAAATTGAACTGTGTTCGAGGGGGGAGGGGGAAGGTTATGTTTCAACTCCTGAACACAGTTCAATTTGCTCTTCTTAACCCCTTTCAACGATTCAGAATTTGAGCTCAAAATTTAAGTCTAAGTTTTTGCAAGCATTTTAATTAGATACAAAAAATAACGGTTAAAAATAGTTGCTGGTTACAATTAAGTTTAAAGCGCTTGCTAACAAAATTTTGAAATTTATTTTTAAGAAAATACTGACATAAAGAATAGATTTAGCGAAAACCGCAAACGAATCGATAAATTTTTCCGTTTTTTATAATCATTTGAAATTTGAATCTTCGCCTCCCTCCCCCCTTGAACAAAGTTCAGTTTGCGCTTCTTAACCACTCCCAACAATTCCGATTTGAGCTCAAAATTTAAGTTTATGTCTAAGCTTCTAAAAAAATTTAATGAAAGGCAAAAAATAACCGTAAAAAATAGTTGTTCGTCACTCAAAAGTCTAAAACGCCCTCTATCGGCATTTTTTGAAATTTATCTTTAAAATTTATTTTTAAGAAAATACTGATTTAAAGAGTAGTTTTTGCAAAAACCGCAAACGAATCGACAAATTTTTCCGTTTTTTATAATCATTTGAAATTTAAACCTCTGAACACAGTTCAGGTTGCGCTACTTAACCACTCCCAACTATTCAGATTTTGAGCTCAAAATTTAAGTTTAAGTCAAGGCTTCCGAAAACATTTAATAAGATGCAAAAAATAACGGCAAAAAATAGTTGTTTGTTACTCCAAAGTCTAAAGCGCCCTCTATCGGCATTTTTTGAAATTTATCTTTATAATTTATTTTCAAGAAAATACTGACATAAAGAATAGTTTTAGTGAAAACCGCAAATCAATCGACCAATTTTTCCGTCTTTTATATTTATTTGAAATTTTGGACCCTAAACTTTAATGGCGCCTATCTCCTTCGGAAGACGTTTGGGACCCTTAGTTTCCTATTTAATATTGTTTGTCTTAATGTGTACTATCATCCCTTAAAGTTTTGCCCAGTAGTTTAGATACACACTGTATATGTGAAAATCTTTTTTAAAATACTGGGCAAAATAAAAAATAAATAAATAAAATAAAATAAAATAAAATAATAAGTTAAAAAAAAAGATTAAGGATTTAAAAAAAGTCAATTTTTTTATAAACTTTTTAAAATTTCTAGTTTAATATGCAAGTTTTTTTTTCTTTTCAAAATGTTCTTTTAGTTGAACATTGTTGACAATGAATTTATTATTTGAACCATTTTTTTAATTAAAAAATTGTTGAAAATGTAAATTGCCCATTTAAGTCTCAATGTACTATTGATTTGTGAGGTTTCTAAAGATACAGAATGCTTTTCAGAACCGTAAGTAACTCAGAAGTGTTTATTGCATATTTTGGTTCTTGGTTATGCTATATTTTGGTGAATATACATTTGGCTGATACATTTGGTGAATATACTTTTTCTGCTGAGTACGTGGATAAAAATCTAGATTATTCAGTATGTCGATAATGCAGAATAAATAATTTTTAAAAGTACCTGAAAATGTTTTTGCAGCCTGCACTTGAATATTAACTTTTTATCATGCAAAAATGTACGCTTTGGAAATATAAAACGTGGTTTTTCATTAACAAGTAAACTTCCTTTTGCATATAAATAGGGGAAAAAAATCTGACGTAAAACTTTTATTTCGCCAATAGTTTCGCAATAAGTCAATAAAACAGGTATATGAATGCATAATCATAAACATAAGCAGTGTTGTAGTAAAAAAAAAAAGCCAGATGTTAAATTAGAAAGCAGATAATATACACAAAGAGCATACGCATAGCTTTATTTAGAAACAGAGGGTATACGAGATTTTTAGAGACTAGAAGGTATACGATGTTATAGTCGTATACTCTCTACTATATCATTGACAATAAGACGAAAATTAATATTGCGTTCATGTAGGAATAAAAGCAACTGTTTGAAAGGGAAAAAAGTGTATTTAAATAATTTCCGTGTAATGAATAAGCAAATTATAATATTAAAAAAAAAAAAAAAAAAAAAAAAAATACAGGAAAATTTCAGGCTATATAGACACAAGGTTCGTTTGGGTAAAGTAAATTTGGAACGATTTTAGTATAAAATATATAAATTCATACACAGTCAAGTTAAAGATTTCAAATCATATAAATTCGAGATTTATTTAAGATTATTGTCTAGTGTCTGTGGGCAATACCAAGTGGGTCAGCTAGTTTACAATGTTTTTTCTTTGACAATAATTTTTTCTTTTATCTAAAACAAAATTTTAAGGTCAACATGAGCACAGATACAGTGAATGAAATGATGCAGAAATATGAATATTCAGTGACATTTCAAAAGAAAAACAAATTTATAACCCTAGAAAAAAAGTTTTTATTTATTTAGAACACTTTCTTAAATCACTCAAGGCTCTTTTTAAACTTTTAGCTCATGGTGGAAATTCCTAATTGCATATCGTCATTTAAATGTATCACCATTTCAGATAGCAGTTGACTTTAAAGTGGCTAAAAAAGTTTGAAAGAACAACAACAACAACAACAAAATTTAATTTAACAAATTATAACGATTATTTGGATAATGATATTTTCAAAGACTCAAATTGTAAAGACATATAAATATATTCTATATTTAAATTAATAATAATAATAAACATCACTTGTAGGATAATTATAACAAGTCATATATTACGTACGCCGTGCATTAAATATTAACATTCCTAGACCTACGATAAAAAAACAATAGATTAAAGATAGACAACTTTAACTGCTTAAAATGTGCATTTTTATTGGATGGGGTTAATCAGACTGACTTCTGAACGCCTCCTATTACGTACGACATGGATTAAACATTAATATTCCTGGACTCATCAGAAAAAAAATTTTAAATGAAATTTCAGTTTTACAATTTTTGGAACAACAAATTTTTCAACTTCAAAATATCGTACGTTTAAAATTTTTACACCGTTGTGTCGAGAAAAAAAATGCACTTTTTAATGAAATTTGTTTGAAATCTCTATCACAATTTGTTTTTAAATTATTATTATTTTTAAAAGTTTTAATTACTCTTTTTGTCATTATGGCAACAGAAGTATTCCATTTTTGGACATTAAACTTGGACCAATCAGAAAACGAATAAAATAAAAAACAGAAGTATTCTATTTTTGAAACATTAAACTTGGATCAATCAGGAAACAAATAAAATTAAATAAGTTGTGGAATTCAACCAATAAAAAGATTCAGGCATACTTTAGATTTCCCAAGTCTCTACCGAAAACAACAACAATTTTTTCGAAATAGTTAAAAAAACTAGTCTGTCGTGGCAATCTCAAAACTATCTGATACACGTTAATACTTCCCAAAAATGAAACATAGCAGCGTCACTTGTGGTTAGGTAATTTACACCAAAATATAAATAGCAACAACTTAATTCAAGTTCCAACTGAATCTGTAATTTGATGAAAATCCATATATTAGTATTTGGGATAGAATTATCGCAAACCTTTCGCCGTTTATTACTGATATTCGGAACTAAAATCGGAAATCGCTGTAGAAAATATCTTTTTATTTTACATAACCCTTCTGTAAAATAATAGTAGTAATAGTAGCTGTCATCATTTGTGATTTATTGAATTTTAAAATCAGTCAATTTATTTTAGAATACCCAGTGTATATAAGTAACATTGTAGGAAATTTGACGTGTAAGCATTCAATCGAATGCATTGTAACTCCTTTTAGTCATACGTGAACTCATTTTAATTCGATGAACAGCCAACAAGTTGACGTTTGGCACAACCATGAAGTGAACTCAAATAGGCACAGTGAGAAAAAATATATAGTTCTGGCATACAGAATCTAAATATTAGCTCTAGAAAAAATAGTTCCATGTCATCTTTATAAATTCTAGCTAAATACTAAAGTCTTATTGTTAGAGAGATCCAGAGTCTCCTACTATAATTCTAGAGGGTTTTCCGATATTCCCGTGGTCAAACTTATTTAAAAATTTCTCCAAATACATGAGAATACAAGAGGTTATATTTAGTAACGATAATTCTAATTTATGAAACAATTCCCAAAATCAAGCTATAATTTTTTCGTAAATGAAACAATTCAATATCATTTCGTTAGTTAGAAAAAAAATCAATAGAAATGCTAGATCATTTCGTCTATTCAGCTTAGTTGTTCAACCTATTCGAATTGTTAGGCCATCTATAGTTCTAGTTTAGGTACTCAGAAAATGCATAATTTTTCCTTCTATGTGAATTCGGTATATTTTTTTCTCAGTTTATCCATTCCACTACAATGGAATGAATAAATAAGTGGTTTTTCCATGACCAAATAATGAGGCATCTTATGCCTTCATCATTTTATTAGCAGCCTATCATCTAAAACAGTTCCAACCCTTCATTAAAAGGCTCAGATCTTATGATGCTACTAGTACATAACCCCGTCAAAAATGACGGAATTTTCACTTACATTTTATCTTTTTAATACTTCATACAAACAAACAGAATGCAGATTTTATTCTTGAAGAGTTTGTATTTTAGAAAAGCACATTTTAAAACTAGCAATAAATTTCTACAAATACAAATGATTTTTTTAAAACTTTATATTTAGTTTTTAAACAAATTTTAGTTTACAAAAACTTTGTTAACAAAACAAAGAGCAGTATTCATTACAACAATAATAATAGTTAGTAAAATAAAACTCAATTTCTGAAGATTTCACAGAACATTTAAATTAAATATTGAAGTTTTTTAAATTTTAAAATACATTATTTTTATTAAAAGTATGATTTGGCAGCGGTTTTAGTCGTGGGTATATGATTGATTCTTAGTTCGATGCTTTTAGACATCGATTATTAAGCATTGTGATTTATTTTTAAATTTGGATTAGATGCCATCTATACGCAGTTAATATAAACAAAACAACTTTTAAAAAATCGTAGTTTCTTATAGGAAATACTGCTATTTTCTATAGCAGGAGGCATTGATTTAAATCAAAATCTATTTTTAAAAACTTCAGCTATGCAACTTTAAAAATTCAATCCGTAAATAATGAAACCAAAATTATTATTGTCTCTTTTGTAAAATTTTAAATTAAATGTACCAGTTTTTAAAAGCTTTAATTATATCCATTCGAAATTTGCGTGCATTGTAAACGAAATTTTTTTTTTTTTATCAAATGTCATTTAAATGTAACGAATATATAGTATCATAAACTAAATAAAAATCATCAAATTATGATTTAAGAGCAATTTTGATTTATTTGCATGCATCAAAGCAGATAAAATTTTAATTTAATTTAATTTTTTTAATTTATTAAATAATTAATAATAATTAATTATTTAATAAAATTCAGCATTAAATTATTTAATAATTTAATACTGAAAATTATTTTTTCAAATTATTTAATAAATAATTAATTTGAAAAAATAATTTTCAGTTATACTAATCAGTCATGATGATATCTTATATATCCATAATAACTTGAAGAAAAAAAAGAGCTTATTTTATTTAAATGGAAAACAAAATTTAAAATAAATAACTAAATAAATGCTATCATTTAAAAAAAATTTAAAAAAAAACTAAATTTAAATTCATCTTTATCTTTTATAAAGAAAAAAGGCCAAAAATGGTTTTTAAAATAGTTCATAGATGGCAGCACTAAAGTTGTGAGAGACAGTGCTTGAGTAGATAAATAAAATACGATCGTACTCAGATGATAAAAAGGTTAACAGTTTACACTTCCACTGTTATCTTTATGTTTTAAAATTGGATTTGGTATACATGTTTTATATGAAAATTTGCTGAACAAACATTATTTCAAGTGGAAGAAATTTTAAAAGAATCTTTTAACATCTGTTTTCAGTTAAGCCTAACGTGGCGTTTAGCAACGGTTGAATTCCAGATCAGAGTGGTTCAACCTGGAACCGTTCTACACATTTCTCCAGACGCATTTTATTATAAGTAGATACAAATCATCATTGATGTCATAAAATTCGAATAAAAATGCTATGGTCATCAGCAAACTATCAGTCAGCAGTGATGTTAGCAGGTGACAAAATCGAACAAAATCTGTCTCTGATCGTTCCAGCATCCGCCTTTTGTGAAACATCGCGTTAACACAAATCATGACTTCGCGCGTCTTCTGGCCAATGAGGGAAAATAAAGGAACTTGTGAAGCCTATGTCACGTCCAGTGAGAATAATTCTATTCTGTAAAGAGTTATGTCAGTTGGAAGCGTAATAATATTGGGAGTAAAAACATATCCCAGCGCGCAAAAAATTTCGAAATAAAATAGGTTAAAAAAAAAAGTTTTTAAAAACATTCGAAAACACAGTAAATGATAGAAATGGTCAAAAATGGTGATGCAGTTTAAGAATAAACTAAAATCTTTTAAATAAATTGAGTAAATAATTTACGAAGACTTTAATAGGATTAATGATAGATATTATTAAAGAATAGGAAATTAGTGAATATGCCAGCACTGTAAAACATTTGTGGAAACGTTACTCCGTAAAAATTGTGGCAGCATTGCTGCCTCCAATTTTATGGAGTATTTTAACCGTTAAAACCGGTGTAACATTGTAATGTTACACCAGTAATATATGTTTAAATTACACCATTGCATATGTGAAAACAATTACTCCATGAAATTAGAGGCAGCATTTGCCACCATTTTTATACCAATTTTATGGAGTAACGTTACACAAATGTTTTACAGTGAGTAATTGAATATAATAAAAAGGAAATATCACGAAGAAAAAGTTAATAATATAACATATACTACAGTAAAATGCAGAATTGAAAATCTATTGAACGTTTGGATGGAAAAAGAATAACATCTCAAGTAATGTAAATGTTGAGGAAGCACACACGCACACACACACACAAACAAATATACATTATGTAAAAAAAAAAAAAAAAAAAAAAAAAAAATGCATCAATTTTTAGACAAATGTTTTTACTATTTCCATCATTATTTGATTATAGCTATAATCGATAAGAGTTCATCTACATATTTCAAAGAAAAACAATGATTAATTTATCAGTTATTATTATAATAAATTATTTCACTTAATTTTTAATGTTTTTGGAATGTGATGATAGATATTATTTTTCGCCTAAGTTTTTTTTCGAATAAAATTTTTTTTTTGAAAAATACTTATTGTCCTCTGAATTAAGGAATATATTTTTTTCCCAATAATAAATGAAATTTATGTAAAATGCCCAATTAACAGAAGTTGAGTTTACTGAGACTTTTTCCAACATGCCTGTTAGTTTTACCAAATGCTAATTATCAAACGATAATCGTTACATAATATTACTTACTACAGGCAAGTAATTGCACAATTATCAATGACTGAACGGCAGAAAACGTTCTTCTTTGCACCTCATTTGCATGCAACGTGCTCCTGCATCGCTTTTCGAGATTTATTAAGTAATATGATGTTTGATACACACGGAGACTTGTTGATCTGAAATGTAGGTAAATATCTCAAGGTTGAGCAGATCAACGTCTCAACTTCTTTTTTGGCTAATATATATGTAACTGTTACATAATAATGTCTCAGTAAACTCAACTTCAGTTAATTGGGCATTTCTACATAAATTTCATTTATTATTGGAAAAAGAAATTAAATTATTTTAAAATTCCTTAATTCAGAGGACTGTAAGTATTTTTCAAACTTTTTTTATTCGAAAAAAGCTTAAGCTAAAAATACAATTATTTTAAAATTCAGTATTTGGTTTGGTTTATTTTGTGTCGGGCGATTATCTACTCGATAGATATAGGACCAGGGGTGGGGGGGGGGGGGTGCTCTTCGTGGGGGTCTTTGTAAGAGAACCTAAACCGTATTTACGCAAGGTTCGAAGAAAACCACGAAAACTCCTAACGGTTAGGCCGACGGCCGTGATTGGATTCAAACCCAGCATCTGCCGTCTACCAGTTGAGAAGTCAGAATCTCTCGGCCACTGATGGGGCTTTAAAATTCAACAATTTAAAGGGTTTTATACATATGTATATATACATTTATTTAGCTTAACTTGTTTAGGCGAAAGATAAAAATTATTTTAAAATTCATTAATTTAGAGAATTTTAAATATTTTTTATACATTTTTATTCAACTTAAATTTGTTAGGCGAAAATGTCTCATTAATTCAGAGGGCGTCAAATATTTTCTGTACTTTTTTTTCCGTAAAAAGTTTAGGCGAGAAATAAAATTATTTTAAAATTCAGTAATTTAAAGAATTTTATGTAATTTTTATATATTTTTATTTAATTAAACAGTGTTAGGCGAAAAATAAAATTATTCTAAAATTCATTAATATAGAGAATTTTAAATATCTTTTATAGTTTTTTTAGCATTTTCCAACAAAGTTGAAAAGTGCTTATGCATTTGGTTTGTCTGGCCGCCTGTCCACGCTCTAACTCCCGTAAATATACTTGGATTTTCATGAAATTGATAAAGCTTATTTAGGACCACCAAAGCATGTTTGGTATTGCATATGAAGTATGTACGATTAATAGTTCTTTTACAGGGACACTCAAAAGGGTCCGATTACATTATGGTATATGAAGAAAAATCATTTGGAGAGCATTTTAATGACATTACGCCATGTCAAATGTATTGAAACTGATATAAATAACTGAATTTCATTACGATCACGTTAAAACATTCATAGCATTTTTTATTAATTTGCAGGGACACACAAAAGAAATCAGCCACAGTACTGTTTTTGCGTAATAATTTCTGAAGTGTGCGCTTTAAAATTCGGTATGCGCTTTTAAACTTAATTAGCTTTTTGCATATAATTCTTTATATTTAAATTCTATACCTCATATACATGGCTGCACAAAAGTATTCTCGTACCATTCTCCTTATTAGAGGAAATTGCTTAAAGGGAATTTTCAACTGAAATATATTTATATCTTAGATGAACTAAATTTTGGAATGCATGTTGCTAATAGATACAAATCTGTATTTCATATACAGAGCTGCTAAAATATTTAGATAATTTTCTTATTGTCGAAGGGAACAGCTGAAATGCTGAAATTCAGTTTTGAAATGCATGATATATTTCCGTATGGTGAAATGAGACGTAATATTTTAATTTTTTAGACGGTGCATTTTTGTTACATTATTCTGAATGCGTTGGAAAGTGCTTCATAATCTATGCTTGCGCATGATTTTTTCTTTCTTGTTATTCAATTCAACTTTGTTAGGTGAAAAATAAAATTATCCTAAAATTAATTAATTTAGAGGAATTTTGAAAAAAAATTATACATTTTTATTTGATTCAAGTTGGTATTTGTATGTAAAAAATGAAATTTTATGTCCGATTTTTTCAGTAATTTCTGGATGTGTTAGAATTATAAAATATATATAAGCAGGTGTTTTCCGATAGCACTGCAATATTTTAATAATTTTAAAACTTCATCATAAAGTAATTTCTTAGTTTTAAGCCGCATCGGTTACAGGGAATAAAACGCTAATTTTTTTTTATGGTTGCAACTGTAAAAGAGTTAGAAAAATAATGCAATAGATTGGGAGACAAAACCACGCTCGCCAAAATGGTCAACTGTCTGTGAAACCGCAAAGACGAAGATTTTTAACTTTAAAGTGTAAAATATAAATAAAAGTGTAAAGTGCCTAATACATTAAAAATATTCTTTAATCAATTAATAGTTTTATATTAATTAAATTATAATTATACATTAAGGGGGTTCACCATTCAGTCTCCGAATTCCCCCCCCCCACCCCCACTAATGTAATGTGTTTGATGCATTCGTATATTTCAAGCATCTCTTTTGGAAATTAATATTTTTAACTTCTTCTTTCTGTATACTCTTCTTGAAGGATGTCTCTGTTTTTCTAAGTTTTCAAAATCTTTCTAGAGTACATACTTAATTTTACATGAATTGTTAAAATCTTACTCATAGTTCGTCATCTTTTGTGTATTTCGATTCAAATTGCTTATTTTCTGATTTATTTTTAAATTTATTTTTGCTCTCAAATGCATCATACTGGCAAATTGTCTTGTTTAGAAAGTACACAAGGTGCCGTGCTTATCGATATTTTGATAAATGCAGAAAATATTGCAAAAAATGCAATCAAAGTTTGCTTTCTGAACCAATTTTTCCGAAGCAAGAGATATCTTTGGAACGAAAAATAGGGTCATACTGAGAGAGTAATTGTTCATAAATCAAATTCTAATGAAATGAGCGAAAAATGATATCACATGGCACCTTATACATCTTCTCAAAAATCACCTTGGCAAGTTTCATGTCTCTATTTTTAAAAAATGTGTCTGAGATTGTATCGGAAAATTTTGAGCTGTTGAAGGTGGAAAAGCATTTTTTCGAATACACCTTTAAGAAGAGTACACAGAAAAAAGAAGCTAAAACATTAATTTTCCCCAGAGATATTTTAGCTGGCTGACCAGCCCTCATAAAAAATAAATTTAAAAATCCTAAAAAAGATAGTTTAAATAAAGTTTCAGTTTTTTTTTTACCTATTACCACGTCTTAAAATATATGTTGAATAATTTTTATAATGTTTCATGTATGCTACTTTAATTTTAGTTTAGTTTAGTGCAGTTTTAAGATTATGATATTTTCCTTGTGTGTATTTATCTAACACAGCGCACATAATATGTATTAGTACTATTAATTTTCAGAGTGATTCATTTAATAATTGTTTGAAATATCTAATTACGGTTAGAAATTACGATCATTTTGTTCATGAAGAACTCTTGCTAAAATAACCACTAACAATAAATGATAAAAAATCCACTCACCGTAGATGTTTGGTTGGAATTTTGAGGGATATAATATTGTAACAATATTTGTATGCGACCCATTCTACCCAGCATCTAATTACAAATTTATAGCAATATAAAATGATATTTATTGTAAATTTAATAAAAAGATAAGTGTTATGTTAATTTTAATAAACTTTGTTTAAAATGATTGTTTTTTTTTTTTTTTTTTTTTAAGGATTTGTTGAATTTTAAAAATATTCTCATTGCATAATTGGGTATCAGAAAAATAATTTTAATGTCTGTTACCTTCCGTAAATCTGATCATTAAAAATCTGATAAGATGATATTTATTTATTTCTAATGAAATAATTCAATGCAATATTGGAGAAAATTATATTTTATCAATACTTTTCTTAAATTAAATCTTATCATGCAATCAATATCAAGTTAATTAAACGTGTTTAATTGTAAAAAATGAAAATGGATAAGGTCATACAAGTGGTAAATTGAAATAATAATTTCTCTTATTCCGAAAAAAAAAAAAAAAAAAAAAAAAAAAAAAAAGGTAGCTGCAGTTTGATGCTCAAAGAATTCTAGTTGGGGAGAATTAAAAATAATGGTTACCTCTTATCAGTCACTTGTGACTAGATGATTAATTACTACCGCCCTCCCTATAATTGCGCAAAATTCATTACATAAACGTTATACAATATGACGTAAAAATGTCTAAGAAATTAAAAAAAAAATACTTTGAAGTAATTCATGACAATCTCTTTTTGGACAGATATTGTGCTAAATATTTCGATTGAAACATTAAGATGTTAAATAAAAGGTTTAAAGCACGAAAGTTACAGTTTAATAATGTTACAATATCATGATAAAGTCTAACTTTGCTGATATTTGAAGCAAGAAAATTATAAAAAGCCCTTGTGTTAACCGTTACTACTAATGGAAAATCCGTGAATACAGATATAATTAAAAACTGAAAATAAAACCCGCAAACATAATTAAACTAATTACAGCTATTAATTATTCAAATTATCTCAATGCTGAAATTAACTTTAGGGAGTTCGGAACACATCTAAAAATAATTTTTATTTATCGAGTTAAAATTTTGAGTTTTTTGTGATGATTCATCATATCATTTGCAAACAAAATTACGTGATAAAACTTCTCTAAGTTTTTTTAATTTAAAATTTAAAATTTATTAAAAACGTTGGTAGTTTAAAGTCACTATAACTCGAAATATTATATGCAGAATTTATTTATTTTTAATTTAAATAAATAAAAATATATATAATTTAGTCTTGATTCAGCATTTTTAAAAATATTAATTTAAATAAAAATTGAAAATATTTAAAATAACAACTTAAAAAAAATGATTTAACTTTTTTTTAGAAAGATTATATTTAAAAAAATAAAA
This sequence comes from Maratus speculifer, assembly GCA_964019185.1. Taxonomy (NCBI): domain Eukaryota; kingdom Metazoa; phylum Arthropoda; class Arachnida; order Araneae; family Salticidae; genus Maratus; species Maratus speculifer. The sequence continues at coordinate 76,019,501 of OZ025297.1, read as the reverse complement.
ATGTTTTTCAAATTTGCTGAATCAAAATTAAAGTAAAACAATTAAAAAAAAAAAAAAAAAAAAAAAAAAAACATGGTCCAAGTTTTGAACCATTTATCTTTATTAGTTCTTGAATTATAACATTTTAAACAGAAGAAATATTGAAGAAATCCATCAAAAACCCATGAAGAAAAATGCATTTTCACAAGAAGTCGTTTTAATGACAACCATTGTTTGAAAGCTAGATTTTGAAAATCAACCACAACGAAAAAATTAATAGTTCCTTTCCGATTAAGATAGAAACATGAATTTCAAGAAGAATTTTAAACAGAAACAAGTTGGAAATTGCACGTGAACGTAGCAAATGAGGTGCGTTCGTACGATAAAGAAGTTTTAAAAATATTCAGATCTTGCTGATATAGTAGAGCGTACTTCGGATACAGTATAGTAGTCGAAATCTTTGTGTTTCTGTAAATATGCAGGAAGTAATTTTTATTACACCTCAGCAACGTATATCTTATTCATAAAATGTGAAATAGTTGAATATTATTAAAACACACCCCAAACAATGTTTCCCCGTATAGCATTATGTAGCGGGATACTTTTGTGTGGCCCTGTAATTTAATAATAAAAATTATTTGCATCACAGATTGTATGGAATGCATATTTTAGTATATATTTCATAGATTCATGCCAATTCTATTATGCTCGAATGAGTGTAACATCATTAAAATGCATTCGAAACTTTTTCCCCCATTGACCGTAATGTAATGGAATACTTTTGATTGTCCCTGTAAATGATCTATGCATCCGACTTTCATAACATTTGAAATGACTCGACAAAATTACGCAATAATTATATGTTTTAAATTTCAAACGATTAAAATGCATTTTAAACTTTTTTCCCCATTGACCGTAATGTAACGGAATCCTTTTGATTGTCCCTGTAACTGATTTATCCATCCGATTTCCATAAAATTTGAAATGACTCGACAAAATTATGTTATAATTATGTATCTTAAATTTCAAACGATTCGGTTGGGTAGTTTTTGCGTTGTTACATGCGGACAGACAGACGGACGGACAGACGAACGGACTGAGCGACAACAATAGGTGCTACGTATTTACATAATTACGAACGCACCTAAAAAAGGGAAAGAAATTTGTAATTCAATAAATTTTTTTAGAAAATTTTAAGATTTTTGTGTTCCGGAACTCCTGAATCTGAAAATGTTCCTACAAACAAAATCATGCTATTGAAGTCAAAGTATCTAAAGAACTAGTAATTTGAAAGCATACGAATAGCGTACATGCAATTGATCGTTTCCCTCTTCCCTGAAAAAACTAGGCTAACATTTCAATACTCTTTGCAAGTTTGAAACAATTGATTTCACATACCATTTTACTTTTTAACAATGCCATAAGAGGCATGAAAAGACTAGGCTAACATTTCAATACTCTTTGCAAGTTTGAAACAATTGATTTCACATACCATTTTACTTTTAACAATGCCATAAGAGGCATGAAAAGACTGGTTAATACGGATCAAAAAAGAAAGAGAGTAAAAGTTAAAAAAAAAGTAATGAAAGTGAAGAATGAAAATTTCCAAAATCTCATTCATTCAACATTTGGCTAATCTCTACATGAAAAATCTGCTTTCACTCTCTCAGCAAATAAAAAATTGAAATAAATGTATATTAATATGATTATACATTTAATACATATTAAGAAGAAAACAAATTGAACTCTAAAATACATGAAGAATCTGTGAAAAATTAGGATGTCAAAGCATCAGAACAAAAAAATAAAGTAATTAAAGTTCATCATTATTAAAGTTTTAATTTTATTGTTAACAAATTAATAATATCCAATACACTTTTTTTTTTCTTCAGATAATTTAAAGATTAGTGCAGGGACGGCGAACCTAAGACACGCGTGCCAAAAGCGGCATCGCGAAGGAATAATTTTCATACGGCATTATTTGTGCCTCGAAATCAAAATAAAATGAAGTTACTCACAATTACGACTGATTTTTCTGAATGTCTATTAAACGGAAATTGAAAAATTTAATTACGGCATACATCAAAATCCAATTACTTGTGGTCTCCAAAATTTTTCAAAGACAATACTTGAAAACTACCGACAAAAATTTGTTAGACATTATTAATTTTCGATGGCAATTTTGAATTTATTTCGCAACTATTTAAAGAAACATACATTTGTCATTTTAACAATTTTTTTACCTATGCTTTCCAGTCTATATTTTCACAAATGATTAACATCAAAACTGAAAATACTTGTCATATACATCCGGTTCAGTTTTCATTAAAATTAACTATACATTAAGATAGAATAACAAAAATTAAATTACATCGTATGTTTCTTTTCTAAAATATATTTGTTTCCATATTATAGTGTATAATTCCTACATGTACGTTTCTTTTATTTTTTAAATCACAATAGAAAATTTTAATTTTAATCTTAACTTAATACATTATTCATTCATTTATTCTTTTTTTTTATGCACGCCTTAAAGTCTCGTAAAACATTTTTTTGATCAAGTTTGGCACGCAACAACTAAAAGGTTCTTCAACCCTGGATTAGTGTTTTCGGATACAACATTGTATCTATTAATTTTGAAAAAGTTTAACAGTCGTTGCTTTCGCTTCCAGCAATATTTTCCCAGTATTGGACAACTCGTTTATGCCGATGTTTCATGTTGCGTTCGACTTATGTTTCGAAACATAGAACAAAGTAAACAAGTTGGAAATTGCACTTGAAGCGTAGCAAATGAGGTGCGTTCGTACGATAACGAAGTTTTAAAAATATCACTCTCATATATCAATCTCATAAAACAGTAAATAATTACAATTAAAATGCGCACCAAACAATGTTCTCCCTATACCATTATGCAATGGAATACTCTTGTATGGCCTTGTAAATCAATAACAAATATTCTTTGTACCACAGATTACGCAAAATATATATTATAATATCTATTTTATAGATGCATATCAGTTTTATTACGTTCGAATGTGTGTAACACCATTAAAATGCACTTGAAACATTTTTCCCCATTAACTGTAATGTAACGGAATACTTTTGATTGTCCCTGTAATTGAACTATGCATCCGATTTTGATAAAATTTGAAATAACTAGACAAAATTATGTAATAATTATGTATTTAAAATTTCAAACGATTAAAATGCATTTGAAACTTTTTCCCCATTGACCGTAATGTAACGGAATCCTTTTGATTGTCCCTGTAATTGATCTATGTATCCGATTTTCTTAAAATTTGAAATGACTCGACAAAATTATGTAATAATAATATATTTTAAATTTCAAACGATTCGGTTGGGTAGTTTTTGAGTTGTTATATGCGGACGGACTGAACGACAACAATAGGTGCTACGTATATACATAATTACGAACGCACCTAAAAATAATGCTGCATTACTAATTAATATTTACTGAATTACCTGTAAAAAAAATTGTCAGATATAATTATTTTTGGAATATTAAAGTAAACATTTAGTAACCCTATTTCTGGTTTAACTCTTTATCTACCGAATTATGAATTTATCAAAATTTTCCATTCTAAAGCATTTTACGTAAATTGTTTAAACTAAATTAAAAGATTTACATAATAATTTAACGAATTTCTGAAGGATTTTAGAAGGATTGAAGGATTTGGAAGGATTTATTAAATTTGAATTTACCGGGATTTTGTGCAATATTTATAACCCCACTCAAATCTTTTATTTTAAATTGTTTTCTTATTATTTTGTAGAATTATAAAATGTACAAATATGATGTTCTTACAATATAAATATATAAATATTTCGGAATTGAAAAATCCCCATCCTGCTCCCTCAGTGCCAAGAAAGCTGAAAAGACACAAAGGCAAAAGAAATCATCTTTTTAAAAATATTTTTGTTTTGTATAACCAATAATGCTTTTGAAACAAAATAAAGTAATGTGTCTGTAACTTATTCTAAACAGTATTACAACTAATTGATGTATTAAAAGAATTTTATAATAAGTAATTTTGACGGTATTTATAAGTACCGTCGGTAGATAAATGGTGAAGCTTTATGAGGTGTGGAACACTCGGCATAAAAATAATTTAAAAGTTAAAAATTATTTATGTATCCAAACTATTCTGGTATGTAAATAAAATCTGAAGTACGACAGTTTTTTATTTACTTCATTTATTAACTTTTTAGAATTTATTAGTTGAAACGTCAATGGACCCACAAGCAAAAGCAGGGACAGGTCGACAAACTGAATTAAAATATATTTTACAACAAAGTTAGATATTGCTAAAGAAGAAAAAAAAAGAGAAGAAGGTAAATTATTCTTTAGATAGCCACAGGGAAAAAGCAATCCATTATCATAATAAAAATCTATCCAGAAACTGGTTATATTCATTACCTTACCTTGAAACAATAAAATTGCGACATCTCCTATCCCTCCTTCCTACACTAGACTTTTCAAAAAAGTTATCAGTTTGACCTTGAAAACCTGAAACATACGTATTTTTTATGCGATTTTGCAAGACTTCTGATGAATTTACATGGTGGTTTAAAATATTGTAGAATGTCAATTAAAAATATTCTCAAAATTAATTTTACTAACTTACTTGATACATTCTGGTGCAGTATTCTCGGATGTTAAATTCATAAAATCTTTCTTTCTTTTTTTTTTCCCGTAAAAACGTAAAGATTAAGGAATCAAATAACATAATAAATAATAAATTCAGCTCATCAGTGTATACTAGATGTTAAAAATTTTTTTATTAAAATTTATGCACTACTTACAAGTAAAGCAGAGTTGATTTCCTACAGTTTCGAACAATAAAACTTGTTCATCATCAGGGAAACATTAGAAGATAAAAAATGTAATGTGTAATTGGTCCTCCTATATTAAATCAAATAACATTTCAGGTTTTTGGGGGAAAATAACGAATTTTCCAAAAAATGACACCTAAGTTGTTGTTTTTAACAGATTTTCGAGCCTTAAACATGACTTTGGACACATGATAATGACTTGATAATGGCCGTTGATTTTGACAATTTAACAGTTTTTATAGTAATACGAAAAACTACCTTAGAAAAATATAGCCCGTAAAAAATGAGGAAACATTGTTTTACATTTTAAATCGCAATCAGCTCAATATTGAAAAATTAAGCAACTTAAAATGTAATTATTAATATAAAAATTTAAATATTTAATAACATTACAGTTATCAAAACACAAAGTTTAACAATGACAAATGGGGAAAAAATCCAATAAAATGTATTTTTTTTCTCAAATTAAAACTCACGTCGATTTATATTTGAAGAGATTAACCTTAGGAAAGCTTTTTATCAAAGTAGTAATCTGTTTTTAACTGTATATGAATTCACCATACATTTTTTATGTTATCATCTGATCCTGTAAGAAAAAATTACATGATTATATATGAGGACCCAAGAAGCCAAGGGGTATAAGTGACAAAATTGAAAAAATTGAGTTAAGTGCACAGGGTATCTGGAAATATGCTTTTTTCATTTCAGGTAAAGAAATATAGGTCATTTTCTGATTATTTGGGGAGTTATAGAGATAAACCACTTTTTTCGAAAAACAAACAATATTGATTAATTATACATTTAAAGAAAATTGTACTCTATTTTTTTTTTTATTTTTTTTTTTTTTACAGTTATTGAAATGAGAGTTCAAATATTAGAATGGAACAAGCAGATGTTTCCTATTTCAATTTAGTCAAGTGTTATTGATGTTCCAATTTAACATCAATTATCTTTAAATTCAATTTACTCCAAATCGACATTTTGTCACTTGTACCCCTTGGCTTCTGAGGTCGTCATATGTGAAACTTAAATGCGTAGGATTTAAAGCAATAAGCGATCATTAAACTTCGAATTAATATAAATCAAATTAAAATTTTAAAACCCGATATGACCAACAATGTCCAGTATCCGAAATAAATATACCTTTTTTTCTAATTAAATCTTTTTATGTCACAGATTATCTAATAAGCATCTGTGTGTTCATAATTATGTAAATGCGTAGCACCTATAGTGGTCGTTCAGTCTGTCCGCCTCTCTCTCTGTTCGCATATAACAACGCAAAAACTATCCAGCCGAATCGTTTGAAATTTAAAATGTAAAAATGTTGTATAATTTTGCCGAGTCATTTCAAATTGTATGAAAACAAGATGGAACCCGTCGATTTTCGATGATAGAAAATGCTTAAGAAGGAACTGTTTCCATTATTTATAATAAACCTACAAAAATTAGTTACAATAAAAATGCATCTTATATTGGTAAGTCTAACTCTTATACAAATGACATTTAACCTAGGTTAACCTAAGGTTAACCTAGGTTTGTTAACCTAAGGTTAACAAAATACTATTTTTATAAAACTCAGTTGCAGAAATTATTAAAATTAAACTTTAACCGTACATGTAAACAGTAAAACACAATAAAAATCTGTTTTTAGGATAAAGTTATCAATTATCGTCTTATGCTTGGCATTTCAAAATGAAAAAAAGCAAAATTTATTCCATTTTGACTCTATCATAGAAATTTCTCCCCTTGAAATCTAAACCTGACATCATTTGCAGCATCTCAAAATTTACATATGCACTATATATACATAATAACCTTAAGTTTTTTTTTTTTTGGATCATTTTAAAATCATTTTAATTCAAAACTTGAACTCTCAATTGCTATTAGCTGAAAACATATACTACTCTATTTATATTCTTTTAAGTGTAAATGAATTTTCTGAAATAATCTGCATGCAATAAATACGATAGAAAATATTCTGTGACATCACATAAGGTAAAATGGCGATTTTTATTGCATCGAACTCGAATTATCGCCAAGATCTTATTTGTTTATCCAACTCTGCTAAGCGGATTCATCCGTCCAAGAATCATTAAGTTCAATAACATAAACTGCTACTTTTTGGATAGACTTCGGAACACGCAATGTACACTGTATGTTACGAATCTTCTATAAAAAACACTCTAAATTTCTATTAAGCATTGTATTTTATCGTAGTGTGATTTCGATTACCTTATTTTCGAAAGGGATGTATTTTCACCGGTGAAGTATGTGAAAGCAGCTATGGTCAAAAGACATACTACTATAAAACATATTTCAGTTTTAAATTGGATATATAACAATTCATATGCCTTCATATGTTTGTCTATAACAGCGTCATGTTTTATTAAAAATCATTCATATATATCTATTCAAATTTGGAAAATGATTTTACACACCGATTACAAAATTTGCATTCTTTCAGCTATTTGATAAGAATTAAATAAAAGCAGAGAAAATAAGCCACATAACTATTTTTTAAATGCATTTTTGTAAGGAGAAAGTGTTGTATGGAGTGTAAAGTAATTTTGTAATAAACTAAAAATCATTTTATTGGTTAAGTAAAAATAAAATAAAACAAAATTCACTGGTTTTAATAGCAGACGATATTCTTCACATCACAAATACTTTAATTTCATTTTTTCCCTTTTTATGAGAAAATAGCAAAAAAAAAAAAAAAAAAAAAAAAAAAAATACAGAAATCCTTTATTTTTTCCCTTTACTTTTGGCTTTTAAGAGAAAGGAAGTACTTCTGTTGCCACGATTAAAATTTTTTTATTAAAGACTATTAAAGTAATAATAATAACAATAATATCTCCAAAATAAATTAAGATACAGTTTTCAAACAAACTGCATTTAAAATTGCATTTTTTTCCTATATGATGGTGTAAAATTGAAAATGTGCGATGTTTAGAAGTTTAAAATTTTACAATAGCAAAAATTGCAAATCCGAAATTTCATTTCAAATTTCAGTGTTGCCATTCGCAAAATGATATATGATGTATGCGTTACGCACATATATGTTTGATCTTTATAATATAGACGAGCGTATAACCCCCAATCAAAAATGACGGAATTTTGATTTGCGTTTCATTTTCATAAGTTCATACAAACAAACAAAATGAAGATTTTATTATTCAAAGGTTTGTACAGTAGAAAATCACATTTTAAAAATAACTATGCAATTCTAAAAATACAAATAATAAGTTTCTTTTTTCTTTTTTTTTTCTTTTTTTTTTTTTTAACTCTATATTCAATTTTCGAAACAGCTCAACAATTGGGCAAAACAAACAGCAGTATCCATTACAACGATAATAATAATAGTAAAGTAAAACACAATTTCTGAAGATTTCACAAAACTTTAATTTAAGTATTGAAGTTTTTTTAATTTAAAATATACTGTTTTTATATACTGTTTTAGTCATCTGTTAGTCATCTATTAATGAAGCTTTATGTTTTGTTTTTAAATGTGGATTTGGGACATCTATAAGCAGCTAATCTAAACGAAAGAACTTTTTGGTAAAATTATTGTTTCTTATAAAAAATTTGCAGATAGAGGCGTTGATTTAAATCAAAATTAATTTTTAAAAACTTCAACTGTGTAAATTTAAAAATTCATCCTGTATTAATGAAAACTAAAATTATTATTATTATTTCTTCGTAAAATTTTTATTTAACTATCCCAACTTTTAAGAGCTTGACTTATATCCACTTGAAATTTATTTTCAATGAAAACGAAATTTATATTTTTTATCAAATGTCATTAAAATGTAAGGAATGTAAGGAATTTTATGCCATGTACTACATATATTAACTACATCAAAGCAGATAAAATTTTAGTTTTTAGCATTCTAACTTTTCTTTAACTTTTGAAAAGAAAGCAAAATTGTAATTTAATAATAATAATAAAAAGTTAAAAGCAATTTTTAGCCTAAGTAATGCGATCATGGTAATATCTCATATATTCATTATTCATTGAAAAATAAACTTGTTTAATGTAAAACAAAATTGAAAAAAAAATAAACTGATCAATGTTAGCCTATTAAAAAATTAGTAAAACTAAATTTAAATTCTATCAAAGAAATAATTATAAAATATTCATTTTATTTATACCTATTGAATGATATTTTAAAATTATGTAACGGAAATGTTGGAAAATTAATCTGGAATTACATTATTACAACCTCCATTTTTTTTTCAAACGAAAATTCCTTCATTAGTATTAATACCAATAGATGGCGCCAAAACAAAAGTTGCAGTCCTTGAATTAAACAAAAAAAATTGTATCTATTGAATGATATTTAAAATTATATACCGGCATATGTTAAAAAAATAATCTGGTATTACATATTACATCCTGCATTTTTTTCTTTTAATTTCAAACGAAAATTCCTTCATTTGTATTGGTACCAATAGATGGCACCAAAAAAAAGTTGAAGTCTTAAATAAAGAAAAAAAATTACCGTGCCAAGCGTTGTTGACACGCGGAACCGTTGACTTGAGACCTTGAGATTCATTCGTTTGTTTTTAAATTTGGAATTTGTGATTTTAAAATACTGTAAACTTACTGCTTATAAATGTAAACGAAAATGAAAAGTGTATTTGAAAACATATTTAAAAGCTTTAGTACTCTTTTACAAATATTTTAAAAACAGAATCAGATGTCAGCATTTTTTTTTTTTTTTTTTTTTTTTTTTTTTTTTATGAATCGCGAAGAGCCATTCATTTGTTTCTAAGTTTGGGAATTCATATTTTTTAAATGGCAACGGTGTTGTGTTCGTTTGTTTATACTAACTTATTTTTAATTTAGAACTTAATTGATTATAATTAGGTGTGATGTGCGTATTTCATATGAAAATATGCTCTACATATATTATTTTAGACGAAATTGTCATTTAACTGTCATATGTTAGCATATGTCCCTGTGGCGATTAGCTATGGTCTATTTGCACACCAGAATGGTACGTACCGGACAGTTTACCTACATTTTTCTCCATTCAAATTTTATCACAAGTATATACAGATTGTTCCAGAAAGGACTCCCCAACTTTGAAATGACATAATTTCGAAACAGTGAGAGATAGAAATGTGAAACAAGTTGAATATTAGACAGATAGGTAGGTCTGGAATTTTTTATACATCAATAAAAAAAAAAAAGTTCCAATATCGGACACGAGAGGGCGCTACAATCACAAAGCTGTGTCTTTGAAATATTTCCTGAAAGTGAGCTGTTTGAACTGAGATAAAAATCACATTACAATGGTTTCGATATGGTAACCATTTTTCTGCAATAACATGACGTAACCTGATGGTAAAGTTCGAAATCACATGTTGCAATACTTCTACTGAAATTCATGCACATGCCTCACAGCTGAATTGTTCAAGCTGTTCCAACGCTTGGGGATTTTTAGAATAAACAGCGTCCTTCAAGTAACCCCACATTTTTTTTTTTTTTTTTTTTATACATGTGTCAGCAATGAAACAGACGCACGAATGAAATTTCTGTACTTCGAATACCATTTAAAGCTCCATTTGCTTGTGCTGCCACCTATTATCCAATATTGGAACTATTTTTTCAAATTAGTGTATAACAAATTCCAGACCTATCTGTCTAACATTAAACTTGTTTCATATTTCTATCTCTCACTGTTTCGAAGTTATGCCATTTCAAAGTTGGGGAGACCTTTCTGGAACAACCTGTAGATACACATACTGCATAGTTCAATTATAGGGACAATCAAAAATATTCCGTTACATTATGGCCAAATGGGAAAAATAGTTTCAAGCGTATTTTAATGATATTACACTCTTTCGAACGTAATAAAATTGATATGGATCTATGAAATATATACTAAAATATACATTCTGTACAATCTGTGGCGCGAAGAACATTTTCTATTAATTTACAGGACCACAAAAAATATTCCATTACATAACGGTATAGCAGGAAACATTGTTTGGAGCACGTTTTAATTATATTAAACTACTTAACTTTTATCAAATCGACATATTACATTGAGGTTACTTCTTGTGTAATGAAAAGCAGATAGTATTTACAGGGATACACAAAAGATTTCTGATACTTATACAGTATCTGAAGTACTGAACACCACGATCTGAATGTTTTTAAAACTTCATTACAGACATTACAAACACCTCATTTGCTAGGTTTGACATATGTTTGCAATTTCCGACTCGTTTAATTTGAATTTTATTTCATGACTGGGCAGCAGGAAGTTGCATTTTGAAGTGAATGTCAAATATTATTTATCTATTTAATACTTTAGAAATATAACAGTTTTTCTTTTTTTTAAAATATGTTTAAATTCAGCATATATGCAAGTTGGCATTTTTCGATTAAATAATTTTCAAACGTCCTTCCTAAAATTATTCCTTCTATAGCAATATGGCCTAGAGGTATCTACGGGGTAAAATTTTCAGACCCGAGATAGCGTGAACGAAAGCTTCCTTGGGCTGGACCAGCCCGGTGCAGTCCACGGTACAAAATAAAAATTCAGCCCATTCAAAAACAAATGAAACTAAGCATAGTTTGTCTCGACATAATTTCTGCAAAAAATTAAAATTTTCAACATAGAATTAAATTTTTTTTACTACAAACATATTTATTTGAAAATTTTAGAGTATTTATATTTCAAACTGTATCTTTGGAAACCACAGAATACGAAATAGCCACATTAATGGTCACTTAGACTCTTAGACTATCACATTCAAATAAAAACTCATTAAAAATTAAAATAGTTTAGAAAAAAAGAAAAAATGTGGTTAAAACATTGTTATTTTTCAAGCTGTATAAAAGTAGAAAAGTAGATTTTGGAAAATACTTCTCTGTAATTTATTGAAAATGTATTTCCAAAGATTTCGTTACCAAAAGTTTATTATACATCTGTTATCGTTACAAATAAATAAATAAATAAAGTAAAAATGAAATTAAAATAAAAAAATGCCTGCTTGATGTTTCCTGCGAGCAATTAAGCACACATCTTACCCGACCCGAGTATGTAGAAAAGAGTTTAAGTATGAGCCCGGCAAGACCAGACCGACGCGACGGTTTGAAAAATTTAATCCCATTCTCAGACACGATGTAACTGTATGATAAATATCTCTCTGCTGGACCCGTTCAATTCCTGTATTTATGTTGTCAAACTAACATCGACTCGTGCAACACATTTATAACTTATTCTCTGCCTAGCCATATTCATTTAAAATTGTCCATAGTTCATCGGCATAGTCTTAGCCTTTTAAATTTATTACATAGGCCTGGCTAATTTTTGTTTTCGACCCAGCTGGATCATTACATAATATTTTATCGGTTCGGCCAGGACCGGGGCCGTGCTCTAATATGGCGAAAACGCGACTATTGCTTAACAAAATCCTATCTCATCGATGACCTTGCAATCATACTACTTTCGGTGCTATGTATGTATTTTATCTGACAAACTCATTAAAATAATCAATCATAAAATCTCTCATTAAATCATTCTTTTAATTTCATGCCATTTTCTATATCTGCAGACAATAAATAGACTTTTTATTTAATGAAAAGGACTTTATGTAACTAAATGTTTAATTTAAAATTTTATACAAACTTTAGGTCATGACTGGGACATGTGTTAGCTGGTTTTGATATAATTGTGAAATATTAGATTTTTTTTTATATTTTAACAAAATAGTAAGCCTTTCCTCTCTTTGAATATTTTTAAATACAGAATATGTTCAAGATGGTATTATCTGACCTTTTAATTTTCAAAAGTTCTTGACATGAAAACGTAAAATCATTCCTGCTGTATCTCTCCGTTGGACACGTTCAATTTTTTAATTTATGTTGTCAAACTAGCATCGGCTAGTGCAGCACATTTATAACTTATTCTCCAGCCAAGGCCTTTGAAAATTATTCATATTTGATTAGCTTAGCCTGATCCTTTTAAATTTTTTATATTGGGCATGTCGGCCAGCTTAAGTTTTATTATCCACTCCGGATGGATTATTATTATTATTATTATTATTATTATTTATCGGTCTAACCCGTGCCCGTGCCTGTGTCAAAAATTGAACGATGCCTAACAAAGTTTCATAACGGCTGACTTCGCAATCATATTACACTCGGTGTTATATGTGTAACTTGGGCCATATAAATTAAAGTAATAAGCAATTGTAAAATTTCATCTCTAAAACAAGTGCTATACTAATTTTACAATTATCTGTCTTTCTTTACAGCATACTTTTTGATCCAATGAAAGGACTTTATGTAACCGATTATCTAATTAGTTACTAATAGCCAGCGTTTATTTAAAACTTCGTACTAACTTTAGGTCATGACTGGGCAGCATGTTAGTGGGTTTTGATGTGAATGTCAAATACTATTTATCGTACCCTTGACACAATGCCATGAGGTATGTTACTGGGTTAAGACAATTCCATTTCATCGCAACAGATGAATAAGAAGAGGTCATTTACGGTCTTCAATTCTGCTCGTGAAGAACGAGTTATTCAAAACCTTGATCTGGAAAAAGAATATTACGTCTCATTACTGAATGTTATACAACTTAGGTGAAATTATACGGTCATTTTGTATTGTGGATGGTCGTAGTTAGGAAAAAGTGAAAATTAAGTTTTATAATAATTGGCATTAAATGCACTGCTTATTTTGATCTAAAAATTATAATTTGAATGAACCGCGATTTTTTTTTTTTTCTTGAAATTTTTTCTTCTTAATTTTATATTTCTTGAGTATTCTATATTTAGACTTTCTGATATCTTATTTGGTGCATCTAAACCAAGAGTACAAATCTTTTGATTTCCTTTGGCTACATATGTATAGTGGAAAATTTTTCTTGAGCCGCACTTCATGGAATAAAATTTGGTTCCAACTTTGTGTTGCCAGATACAGTATATTAGAAAGCGCACCATAGAACAGTTTCTAGCGTTTCTGAACAAAAAGGAATTAAAATTTATTCTGTAAAGTAGTCCCTTTGGATTTAAGGAAGTCTTAAGCAAAAACTTCTTGTACCATTTGACTTCTTTTATAATAGAAATGCTTTCAAGATTATTGCATATTGATTGAACTTAAGTACGTAAAACATCCGATTTTATTCTTAAAATGAATATTAAAAAACTTTAATAAATTCTTCACCAAGCTTATGTATCTCAAATTCACTACTTTGTTAAAAAGTAGTTTGTGATTTCGCAGTTCAAATGCTCCGCATATTCTGAATTTGAGCAGCTGGACAACAACTAAACTAGTATCAATTAAAGGCATTAAAAATCAAATATTTTACTATGCATACAAACTGATATCTTTATATCCACACCATCCACAAAAAACTTTTTAAATTTGTAGTTTAAGAGTTCACTGTTTAGAAGCTTCAAATATTCTCACTCTGAGCAGGAGGAAAACAAGAAATTAGCCTTTATCGAAGACATTAAAATCAAATCTTTTCTTATTACCTAAATTGATTCCACAGAATATCTTTATGGGTGATTCTACGATAAGAGGTTCAAAAACATGGAGAATTCGGCCAAAAAGAAAAGTTTGAGTTTGATCAAAAACCTTTAAATTATGATTTTTGTCCCGTTTATTTACTTTTTCATATAAGGGCAAGTCACTTTATACATATTTTATAACTTTTTCTGGTCAGTGACTCGCTCCCCTGGCAGTTATCGTGCCAGGGGAAATACGGCAGGGGAGAGACATTTTCGTGTAAATTCAAACTTTTTAACTGACTGAATTAGTTTTTCAGTTAATTGTGTATTTCACTTTAAGTATTACCGTATTGTTTAATGAGGGCAGTAAATGCAATTGAATTAAATGAATATTATAAGTTTTATGACTTACCAGGGGAGATACACGATGACCGTGCGAAACCACTACAAAACACGGTCGCGTCGCAACAACTAAAAATGGCGACGCTTAAATGGCTTGCGCGTTTAGTATAGCTAACTTCAAGCCAATAGATCTCCTTAAGCACTACTTCCAATATAGCCATCCTTGAATTTATATTTGTTTCAGCGGAACGAAATTTGACAGGGGAGAGACACAAAAAAAGCGGGACAAAAGTTAATTTTAAAAATTATTTGAAATTAACAAAATTATTTTATTTTTTAATTTATAATACGTAAGTATAATTACTTAAATTCCAATTAAACATACTTTAGCTAAGCATCTGGCGGAAAAAATATATGTATTGTTTGAAAGTTAAATTGAAACCGGCAAGGGGACATGCCAGGGGAGGGGACTTTTTAGACTTTGTAAGAAATTTCAGAAAAATGTGTTTAAATTAGACATTCAATCGTGATGTTATTTAATAAAGTATATTACGATGATGCGATTCATTGCAAAAAATAGCAGCATATAGAATAAAAAATCTGTTTTAAACGGATTGCCGTACAAATTACCTCTTATCGTAGAATCACCCTTATATCAACAACAGCTATTGCTTGCTTTCACAATTTGTAGTTTATGAGTTGTTATTTTAGTAGCTTAAAATGTACTCATTCTGGGTCGCAGGACAACTAGAAATTGTAATCTTTATTGAAGATATTAAAATGAAAATCAAAAGCTTTTCTAATCACATCCATATCAATTCCACAAAATCAAATGACATATTTTGCTTAGATTCACATCATTTATTACATGCTTTTTTGGCTTGTCGTACACAGAATTATATTATTGGCGGGTGCACACAATTGGAACTTTTTGTGGACATTTTAATGAGTTATTATAATGGTTTACCCGATCAGCATAACACAACAAAAGCACAAAACGCATACTTTACAAGGAGGAAAAAAATCGCAGAATTTTAGTAGGGATACATTTCGTCTAACTTTTCATGTTTTCTTGATCATAATGTTAACAAAAAAAAAAAAAAAAAAGAAGTTTTTTGAGTTTTTTACTTGTTGAGCAGAAAATTGGAATCATAGATTCCGCGCATGATTATAAAAAAATTTCTGCATAGAAACAAAATTTTTGGTATCTAATTATACTTGAGAATTTTGTGCTTACTCGAAACCTTTTTTTTATTTATAGCACTTTCATGTTTTGAAAACAAAACTGGATCTTGATTATATAAAAGTATTAAAATTTTAGCAATTCAGCATCAAAAGATAAATAAATAAATTGTCATAAAAATGGTGAAAATTTAGGAGCACATTATAGAGAATACCATACACTATATATGCTGAAATAGCATTTCTTAAGCATTGATTAAGCATTGATTAAGCATTTCTTAAAAGATCTTCGCGTGCAATGTAACAAAATCACATTTTGCGACAAATGACTTAAATTCTCTCTGAAAAAAAAAAAAAAAAAAAAAAAAAAAAAAAAAATCATATTTGTTAGGAGTATGCCATTCATTTTGTTTGAAAGTGCTCGGAAATGATTACTTTATAATACACATAATATTTTTAAAAACTGAATTTTTTGAAGATTTAAGAGCCCTAAAACCCCTTGAGCTTTCCAATTTGTCACTATTACTTACTTTATTTTTTTTTTGGAAGGGTGGAGTAAATTTTTGTTATATTTATTTGTTTGTTTTTTGTGTATTGAATCTCAAAACCGCCTGTTCTTATAATTTATTTATTTATTTTTTTTTTATTTATTTATTTTTTTTTTTTGGGGGGGGGGGGGAAGTGTTACATTTATTTGTATATTGAACCTCAAAATTGCCTTTACTTATACAGTCAAACCTCGTTGACATGAACACACTTAATGTGAATTACTTTTACCATGAATTATTTTCACAATCCCCTATAAAAACGAATACAAAGCATTGATGCTGATAACATGAATTATTGTTAACATGAACAAAATTTTGATTCCCCTTGAGGTTCATGTTAACGAGGTTCGACTGTATTTTTTGGGGGGGAAGGGGAGGGGGGGTAAAATTTTGTTATATTTATTTGCTTTTTTTGTATATTGAACATCAAAAGAGTAACTTTAATTATTATAAGTACCTTTACTTATAGCTTAATTAATTTTTTTTGGTGGTAGGAGGGGAGGAGTATTGTCATTTTTATTTGATTTATTTGTGTATTTAGCCTCAAAAGAGTTTTTGCTACTAACTTAATCTCTTTTTTTTAGAAGAGGGAATATAGTGTTATTGCGTCAATTTGACTTATTTGCGCATTAAACTGCAAAAAAGCGTTTACTTATAACTTAATTTCTACTCAAGGTTTATTTTTAAAAATACCTGCACCTTTAGTGAGTTTTGTTTACGTTGCCCTTGACACCTTGCCATTAGGTATGTTACTGGGTTAAGATTATTTAATTTCCATCGCCAAAGACGAATAAGAAGAGGTCATTTCATTTTTCACCGAAGAATAACAAGTAATCGAGTACCTTGAACTGTTAAATGAATGTTATGAGTCTAATGAGATAATATTATGCAACTGTGAAATCATCTACGATTATGTGAACGGTCAGTTCATCGAATTCTTTTTTTTTAATTATTATTATTATTATTATTATTGTCTATATCAAGTGGTTTCAAAATAACTTAAATAAACTGGAAGAAGTCATAAAATGGGAAAAGATTTTTTTCTTATTAGAATTTATGAGGTTAGATTTGCTAAGACGTGCTGAGAAAGTGCTGAAAAGAAATTTTAATTTAAAATTGCAAAAATACACACACACACACACACACACACACACACACACACATATATATATATATATATATATATACATATTTAAATCTTATATTAAGATATTGAATTTAGCGTAGCATAGTGAAATTAACTGATTTTGTTTTAAATCTTAATAGGGTAAACTATGGTGAATGGTTTATTTTTTCTGTTATCACATTACTCCGTTTTTTAATTAATTTATTTATTTACTTATTTATTTTACATGTTGATGATAATTCTTTTTATTTTTTCCCTTTTCACTTTGTTATCCAGTTTGGTAATTTTGGTGTGCCTTATTTTTGATGTTTTTTCTTCATTTGATTTTGTTTTTGTGTGAGTTGGTAGCCCCAAATTCGTATTGTTTTGCACTTTCATGGCAAATTGAAGATGAAACCACACACTTCATTTGTAGTTCCAAAGTATTTGGGGCCCGAAGATTCTGCTTTGGTTCTACAAATTCCATTTGTATTCATTTTAATTATTTATTTATTCCCTCCATGTTCAATGTGGTATAAGTTATTAAATCCAATGGTTCATATATTGTAATACAATTAATGGTTAAAAATATATAATTATTTTTTGTCCTCTAAGTTAGGGTGACACAGATAAAAGACTCTATACACTTTCAATAAATTTTGTGGGATTTTCTTTTATTTTCTTTCCTTTTTTTTGTGTCTGTGATATTCTGATATTCTCGTAGAGCATCGGGTCGGGCAACCCAATTTTACTCCAACCCGATCCAATCTAAGGTTCGGATTGGATCGAGTAAACACTGTTCTTTCTTCTTTTCGGGTCAGGTTGTCACTAAATGCTTAGGGTTAGGATTTGACTCTTGCGATTTTATTTCAGTTGATTCGATTTTTCAAAAAATCTACAATATTTCGACAAAAAAAAAAAAAAAAAAAAAAAAAAAAAAAAAAACTGAATATGAAACGTTATGGAGTGTACACAATAACGACCCGATACTTTCAATTTTATACATTTTGTCGAATATTTAAAAATATATTTGTCGGATTTTTCTGGAACTTCAGAATTATAAAAAATATGCTTGGCGTCATATTTATCAAACTCCATTTAATAAGTAGGACAATTGGGGGCCAACAAAAAATAAAAGAAAAATAATAATATTTGGGATTACATTGTACATTAAAATGCACGAAATGATCCATCGCTGCAGAAAATAAATATGTGGATACTGTATAAGATGCCAACTAATTTTTGTAAGAATAGCACGTATATTCATGGAAATATAACGATTTTTTTAAGTTAAAAAAATTTATGGCATGTTTTTAGTTTATATCATGCAGCGTTTTCAACCAAATTAAACGCCAATTTCAGGAAAATTTGCAAAATATAGTTGAAACAATGCAGTGCAGATGGAATACAAATATATTGAATATTTTATAAAATATTAGTAGTTGTATAAAACGTGTGACTAAATGAATGTGACCAAGAAAGTGATAAATTTTTACAAATATTTAATTTAAATCTTTTTGAATAAAAATTCTTGGAATTTTTAGATTATTTACTTATTTAAAGCTGTTAAGAGCCCTTATTTTGAAATTCATACAAAAAAGTGATGTTTTGATAGTTGTATTTTTTAACTGCCTTGATATTTTTTTTATGTTGAAGTAAATAATATTTAATGAATAATCTGCAATTTTGAAGCCCTGAAAAAATTTCCTCTTTTCTACAGAAAATGTCAAAGTTCAAGGTTGTGAAGGCCATTTTTCATGAAAAGTGAAATGCTGGTATATTAGGAGCACTATATCTCTCGCAAGCAACAACATCCTGAAACTCTTTTGGCATAAACTGTTAATATAACCCTACCTGCTTATTAAAATGTATTTGTTTCCATGAGGCATTGTTACATTACATTGTTATGTTGCCACAAAGTATAGTCAAAATGACGTTTTTGTCCATTTTCCGCACTTAATATCTTATTTAAGCAATAGTACCCCAAACTTTTTTTTATAGAATATGAAAGTACACTACTAGGACAAACTAAATAATATACAACCCTTGGCACAAAGTTTCCGATCATTACATCAATACCATCTTTTGTAAAAAAATATTATTTATTCTCACTGCATAAAAATGAAACGATTATTAGCGATAATACATTTGTATTATATATAATGAACAACAATATGCAATAAAGAAAAATTATTATCATCAATTTATAAACAGAAAAATTGTGATTGAAATTTCAGCCCCAAAGAAAAAATTATCCGATCATGCTTTGATTTGGAAAAAAATAACCGATCACTGTAATCAATATTTCGTAAATCCACTTTTATTTCGGTCAGTCGAAATTGTTAGTGGAACGGACTCAATAAGATTTTTACACTCATTGGGAGCAACTTCACACCAGCATTCTCTTATAGCTTTACGTAGTTCTATGGCATCTGTAATTCGTCGAAAATCGATTTTTCTTTTTAATATATTCCGCAGATTTTTGATGGGATTAAGATCCGGATTATTGGGCAGTCAAGTCATGCCGTTTTGAATTGGTATATTACCTACATTTTATAGAAATTTCTTCATTGATTTGATGCGTTGGAGAGCTGCGGTTGTCATCTTGAAATAAGAAGTCATTTTGATCCCCGAACGATGCTAGGAATCAGAAAATAGTCTAGAATGTCAATGTTAACTTCAGAGTTTACTGTACGTAACACAATACACAACTTACCAACACCTTGTGATATCATATAGCTCCAAACTGTAAATGAAGTGAAAATTTAGTCCTCGTATTGACACCTTTATCATTGAACTATTCACCAACTCTCCTCCTAACACATGTTCCACAGTCATCACCTGTTCCGATAGATATCCAAGATTCATCGCTAGAAATAACTTTATTCCATTTATCAAGTGACCAGTGTACATGTTTTTTACACCATTGCAAACATTCTTTTCTATGCTTCTTTTTCAAGTAAGGTTTCGTTTTAGCTTTACAGAATTTAAATTCTGCTGCATTTAGACTATTACGTACAGTGCGGTCACATACCTTTACATTATACATAGACCATTCGGCATTGAGTTGTTTTGAGGTTGCTCGCCACTTTCTTTTCGCTATTTCCTCGAGTTTTCTGCCCTTCTTAAGCGTTTTCATTCGTGGACGTCCACATTGAGGTGAATTTTCTACGCAGTTAGTCAACTATATTTTTTACGAATATCGCATACTATACTTTGAGCACAGTTTAATAAAAAAACCATTTTCCTTTGTGATTTTCCCTCTTGCAACAATTTAATCATGCGGATTTTTAAATCGCGAGACTGTTAATTTGCATGAGCCTGTCCAGCACTTTAGATCTGCTTTTGATCTCGCAGCTAGAAGATTTCTTCTTTTAAATAGGATTCAGATATTGTACGCATTCTCAGGCACTCCTATCTGTCTTCAGTATGCAAATTTCAAACTTGATTCCGCAGTGATTGATTACTATTTTCCAACTTCCGTCTTGATCGGATATTTTTTTTTCACGAGGAAACTTTTTTGCGTTCCGTATAATTATAAATTATATGATTGTTATACTGAATTCACTTTTCATTTATATTTTAATATAAATATTAATTAATATAATATAAATAATAATATTTTAATATAATATAAATATTTCATTTATATTTTAATATTTTAATACGTGTTCTTTTATTTGGCATTTTGTAAAACGCCACTATGATCATGAATCGCAAAATATATGCTTCGAAATGCAAATATCATAAACTTGATAACACTAATCGGAAAATTTTTGCCAAAGGTTGTAGTACTGCACGAAGATATTGTTGCTGTAAGTAGATATTATCTGTTAAATATGCAAATTTTTCAAAATATTCAACATTTCAAATAGCATTATCTAAAAAAAGCGCCACGTTTGAATAAAACAAATTATCTCACACAATAGTTAAGCATATGTACAAAAACATGGAAAAGAAAAACAGGTGGGGCCTCGCGATATTTTCAGGCAAAAAAATGACAAAAATTAGATGAAAAGCAATGTCCATCATCACATTTTTCCCCTAAGAGAAAATGAAAAATCCTATTTCGCTTACGGAAGCTGCGGCAAAAAAAGGATATTTCATTTTCTCATAGAGAAAAAACATAGAAAGAGGAAAGAGAACTAGGATTTTTCATTTTTTGATAGGGAAGAAATTTTAACATCGACATTGTTTATTTGAAAATTTTGTCATTTTTTTTGCAAAAAATATCGCGAGGTCTCACTTTCTTTTCTTTTCCATGTTTTTGTACATATGTTGGACTATTGTGTGAGATAATTTGTTTTATTCAAACGTGGCGCTTTTTTTAGATAATGCTAATTGAAATGTTGAATATTTTGAAAAAATTGCATATTTAACAGATAATATCTACTAACAGCAACAACATCTCCGCGCAGTACTTACATTATTTAGTTTGTCTTAGTAGTGTACTTTCATATTCTATAAGAAAAAGTTTGAGGTACTATTGCTTAAATAAGACATTAAGTGCGGAAAATGAACAAAAAACGTCATTTTGACTATACTTTGTGGCAGCATAACAATGTAATTTAACAATGCCCCATGGAAACAAATATATTTTAACTAAGCAGGTAGTGTTACACTAACAGGTTATGCCAAAAGAGTTTCAGGATGTTGTTGCTTGCGAGAGATATAGTGCTCCTAATATACCAGCATTTCACTTTTCATGAAAAATGGCCTTCACAACCTTGAACTTTCACATTTTCTATAGAAAAGAAGAAATTTTTTCAGGGGATCAAAACTGCACATTATTCATTAAATATGATCTACTTAAACATATAAAAAAATCAAGCAAATCAAAAATACAACTATCACACTTTGTCTGATTTTCAAAATAATGGCTCTTAAATTTGGGATAGCGTTCATTAAGGTTAATAGTTATTAAATTGGTGTTTTAAGGGGGTTTGTAGTTTTAGATCCGTATTTTTGAACATAAATTACTAAGCGTCTATAGAATCAATTTCAGAAAAAATATTTTTTCTGTCATTTATGATGTTATTGCCGAAACGTCAGTGAAGGCTTACTTTGGAGACACGCAATTTTTTGGTTTCTGTCTGTCTGTCAGTCTGTTTGTCTGTTCCGCGATAATAATAAAAAGCATACGATTGGCTTGAAATTAAGTGGGTATGTTAGTGAGGCACTGGCATTGTAGTTTTTTGTTAGATTTGATTCATTCGTTCGGAAAATATAGAATATTTAATTTTGCGCAATAATGCTTTTCTATGGCAAATCCAATGATTTTCATATTTTTTTTTCTTGAGAGAAAATGACACATTTCATTAATGGAATTCAACGATAAATGGATACTAAAATTTACCAGTTAAATTATTCGTATTATTTTGAAATTTTGTCTACGCATTTGCCAGATTTAAAAAATTATTACTGTAAATTTTGGAGATTTTTTATAAATGTGTTCCAATAATATAAACTAATTTGTTTTAGAGATTTACTTATTTCAAATGTATTTATTTAACTTTCTTTATTTTCTCTTAATGGTTGCTAAGTAACCATTCATCCTAATCCTTATTTTTATAATGTTATAAATTTGAATGCGTGTACAAAAATTTAAATGAAGTCAACGTCAAAACTGATGAATTAATTAATGTCTTTGTATTTTTGCGTATAAATATAACATACCCCAGAAAAGAACATAGGGTATGTTTTATTAATTTTATTCAAATATTTTCTTTAATAATTCAAAATTTTCTTCTTTTTCCTACAGAATCAATCGCGATTTTTTAGATAAAATTTAACCAATTTCCTTTATCGTTGCCAAAAAAATCAAAATATGGAATAGTTTTTCAACGGCAGTAAGTTTCAATTGAGCAATTTCCATTCGAAAAATTAAACTAAGAAAAAATAAAAATGACGTCAGAATTAACATAAAAATAAATATAGTATAAATATATACAGGACAGTTGAACCATAAAATTTAACTAATAAGAATGTATTTATTAAAATACAACACATTGCTCAGTGGTGCACAAAACAAGAATTTTAATATACATTTGTACAATTAAAATAAAATAAAATTATCAACGCTTCGCGCCGTCTTCTGAGGCCGCCTTCAGGAAAATATGATAATGGAAGGACTAAGTTTGCATCTTGATCGAGTGATAATATTCTTAGTAAATTAAAATCGAAATGAATTAAAAGTTTAAAAATGTTGCTACATACACGTGGGTAAAAATTAAAATATTGCAACGAAATAAAAATTTTTGATGTTATGCCATATTTTTGGTATATTGTAGGATAAATTATCATTACATGGTTTATTTTCTCGTGCAATGATTTCGATAGATTCTCTTATTTTACCTTGAACTGGGTTATTGCACGGAACTATGATTTTGGCCTCATCAAAGTTAATACGGCAACCCTTGTTCGCCAAGTAGAAGCGATAAAGAGCAGTATTCTGTTTATATTGTTTAATATCTCTGCGATGCTCTTTAATTCTAATTAAAAGTTGCCGCGTAGTCATGTCGATGTAGACTTTTTTAACATTATTAGATAAAGTGATGGGGATTTCATAAATACCAGATTTTTGATCTATTGGAATTTTGTCGATCTTATCTGTAACGATGTCAATGAGATATGGAGGTGGAATGGCGACAAGTTTTATGTTATATTTTCGTGCGATCTTTTTTACTTTTTCAAATATATAAGGGATATAATGAAATTTTCTGTAAACCACAAGCTTATCCTGTCGTTGGCCAGATGTGGGAGGAGTATTGTACTGTTGAACTATTTTATTTACAAATCTTGCAGGAAAACAATGGTCAAAAGCTATTTTCTGTATAAAATCAATTTCTTTATTTAATATGTCAATTGAACAAATCATAAAAGCTCTTTTAATATAAATATAGTATAAATAATAGGTATAATATAATATAAATATAGTATAAATATAGGATAAATATAGTACTTTGTTAAATATTAAACACGGAAATTTGTTTCGTTAAAAAAAAAATTTCTGACAAAAATGGGGGCATAATTAGAAGTAAAAGAAATAAAAAAGAATTATATTTTTAACAAATTTTTCACTTGGTAAAATTTGACGTCATAATTGAAATAAAACAGGTATTTTATAGTAGTCGTTAAAAATACAAGAAACATGGATAGCAATAACTCGGATAGCAATAATGACATCATTGCCGAAACTTCAGTGAAGGCTTATTTTGGCGACACAAAATTTATTGTTTTCCGTCTGTCAGTCTGTTCTTCTGTCTGTCTGTCTGTCAGTTCCCGGTAACTGCCACAAAATGCAATCAAAACTTCTTTTTTCGGAAACAAAATTGTAAACCCCTAGATTACTGAGTTTACACTTTCAAAAGTTCCTGATACATCAGATTTAGGTGGTTGTGGTGGGCAGGTATGTAGAAGTATGAGGATAATGAAAAATGCTTATTAAAACTGTTACTTATCCTTATAAATCAAAATGTATAAAGAAATACAAGATATACGATAACCATTAACAGATTCATAGAAAGTTACTAATTTAAATTTAATGAGACTACGGGGGGTTCTTCAGGGGGGGACGGAAGCCCCCCTGAAGAAATCTACTATGGTATAATAAAAAAACAAAAATAATAGATCATGAAATTTTCAGAATATCCTAACATAACTAAATCTTTAATTTAACGCTTTTGATGGCTGAAAATTTCCTATTCTTATTTTATTCTTATAAATAATTATGTAATTCGAAAATTTTAAAGTACAGTTTCCAGGAAGTTGAATATTACCCTAAGTGTGTTTTTAAAAAAAAAGATGTGCAAAGCTGACGTTGCGGCTCCTGATCTGCAGATTTACAATTTTTGTTTGTAAAAAAATTATGAATAAGCATTCGCATTATTATTTTAGTTTCCTAACTGAAGAGGTTATAACGTAGATTGTAGATAGATTACAAGTAAAAGATTTTATGAAATACATCCACAATAACAACTATTTTTTTAAATGTTTTTTCTTTTTCAATTTCCTTACGATACTCTGTAAACCAGGAAATGAAATTTGTTATTTCCCGAGGCTTTCTCCATTTTCGCTGTGAGAAATAGAATGGAGAGAATTTTTGAGGTGTTCTGTTTATTAGCAACATTTTAGAGTAACACAACATGAGTCTTAATTAGCTGTCAGTAGCTGACTTTATTTTACAAAAATTTAAGCGGATTAAAGAACAACCAAGGAATGAATTTTTTGGTCAAGTGACTCACTCACGTGTAAAAAAAATGTGTGGATTTATAGGTCTTGTCACAGTCTAGTAAGTATGATCGGCATAATAAGTAAGGGAAGAGCTTTTTCTAATGTTATAAAGATGTTAAATAGCAATGAAAAGCACCGTTGTTGCTAAACAAAGAATATCAGTCAATGCCAAACAGTTTTTCGGATAATCACTTGCATTGGTTTTGATTATGCAAATTCGTATTACTTAGTTTTACCTCTGAAGATTGTAATAACGTGGAATGTAAAGGTCTGTAAAGCAGTATAAAAAAGCAATACACATTGATTGGTGACAGTATAAATATTTTTTAATTATTTTCTAATATGCCAAAGGTGGCAATAATGTTTGCATTAGCTGACATTCTTTGTTTACTATCAACAATGCCTTTTATTTTTATTTAACTTTTCTTTTTTTTTTTTTTTGGGGGGGGGGGGGGGTTGGGTATAAAAAAGATTTTTCCAATCTTATTGTGTCGATGATGCCCCATTCTGCATGGACCGAATATTTCCAGACTATGCAAAAACTTTATTGTCCGGAATTTTATAAAAATTGAAAATTCCACCTGATTTGGATCTGGCTCGTTGTAAAATCTAAAAATTTGACCTGAAACCGGGCAATTTCAGTTTATACAAAGCTTGCCCATATTTTTGAGCTAACATTATCCTACAAAGAAAATTTTGGAAAAACCACACTTGTTTGTGCGTATATTTTGTTATCAGGTTGTATATCCGCAATTCAGTGAAAACAGAATAACATTAATATTAATGACCACTTAGACAATTATGTACATCATCATTTGCTAAAAAAAATTCACTTTGACGACTACATCCAAATGATGATCAGTACGAATATCAATAGTTTAGATTGAAAGAATAAGATGTTAAAAATATCATAATTCAAAAGCTCTACACCGAAAAAAAATATGTTTTTAAAAATATTTCTCACTAATTTATTAAATTAAATTAAATTTCTATAGATTTATTCAAAAAAATGTAGAACATCCATTTATTTTTACAAAAATAAATAAATAAATAAATAATAAAATTAAAGATGCGGTTTTACGATCCATGAAGGATGAGGGCCTATAGCGTCCTATGTTTACTAGACCCTGGAATCCGAGGTTCTATGCCTCACGTGTCCTGGCCAGTTGGTCTGATTAACGCGAGACCCTTGGTGTTAAGGCTTCTGTCAATGCGAGAGAAGACACTCGCGAGCTAATGTTATTCCTGTGGGAAGGTTATTTTCTAATAACTCGTTTGCATTTTGATATTTATGCACTGGATAGTTGAAATTTTTCTCTGCATTGTTCCTTTTTTACTTTTTCGATTTCGGTTACAGAATTTTTTATAATGTTACTTTCACTTTCAAAACCGGTTTCGAAAATGAAAGTGTCAATTTAAAAAACATCTGCAACCAAAATTGAAAAAATAAAAAAGAAATGATATAGAGAGTGACTTCTTCTATCCAATGCAAAGAAACTTGTTTAAAAATGTTGAAATACAAACGCGTTATTAGAAAGAAAAAAAAAAAAAAACCTCCCCTTAGGAGTAGTATTAGCTTGGCAGATTCTTCGTCTGCTGGGACAGACTTAAATTCCTCATTGTTGATATTCATTTTATCGACCACTAAGGCAGCGGTTCCCAAACTTTCTTAGTACGCGACCCACCGCCACCATTTATTGAAGAAAATTTTCGCGACCCATCTTTCAATAAAAAAAAATTCGTGACCCACCCTTGATAAAGTTGTATATCAGTATAGCAATTTCTTACGATCTCTATACACTCGGCTATTCTATCCTATGAAAAATGCAAATTTTCATACATTATGAACAAAAACAAGAATTGGTAATCTCTCTGTGTGTAAGTGAAATTATAAAATTAAACAATGCATAAACTACAAAAAAGCTAAAAATGCGTTTAATTATTCTGAAAACATAACTTTATAATCAATGAGATTTCTGGTACTGGTGTTTTCCAATGTGCGGAGTATATATTAACACGCAGTTTGTCTCAGTACTTGTCTTTCAAAAGCAGCAAAGTAGAAAAAGCATGTTCTCATAAGCTCGAAATGTTGATTTTCACGAAGGACCTCAAAGCTGATTTAAATATTTCTGGATATTCTGTTCGTATGTATATTAATATAGAAGGAAATTTAGTATTTTTGATTGAAATATTATTTCCTGTTGAAATCGTCATACCTTTTTAAACAGATGAAAATAAAAGATATATTTTGATGACAAACCTCAATTGTTCCGCGACCCACCAAAACAACTGCCCCGGCCCACCAGTGGGTCGCGACCCATAGATTGGGAACCGCTGCACTAAGGGATGAAAGACTGAGTGCATCTTTCCCATTCGGCAGTCAAACTCCTGACCTGCAGCCGTGGCAAACAAGCGTGCTGTTTGCCACGGCATTTCGCCGTGCATTTCCCCACTGAGTTAAATAAGTAAAAATTCAGTCCAATATCGACTTTGTTAGAGGGGGAAATTGGGGGAACTTCAGTCCATGCTCGGATGAGATTGGCTCAAGCGTGCAAAAATAACTAAAATCTTGAAATAATGAAGACCAGCTCGCATCGAGTCTTACGAAAAGAAATTGGTTAGAGCCTGGCTTGCATTTTGGGCCCCGTGCCCATGCAGACCCCTAACCAAAGTTTTAATATTAATGTAATCATTATATAGAGAGACACAAAACAGATAAATCTATGGTATTCTGAGTGTTCCGAGCAGTTTTTTAGAAAATAACATGAAGTCGGGGGTTCAGTATAAATCTGTCTCCAAACAACTACACTTTTTTTGTACATGTTTGCTTTTTTTGTGCATGTGTTTGTGCATGTGTGCATGTATGCATGGTTTTGAGGATTCCCTTTTTATGGCTTCAGCTATCCCTAAATAATAACATTCGTGGTAGTTATCTACATTTCCAAGCAAAATCTAGTAAACCTTTCAGCCACAGGCAAATTCTGTTCGTAAATGGAGAAATTACGGATTGACACCGGAATTTATAAGCGACTTGAAATTAAGAATTCCTTAATTTAAGCTTTCATTGTAAAAACAAAATTTTATTAAAATATTTCTGGTGCCGTTTGCAAGTTTGAAGTTAAAATTAGGTATGCGCGGAGTGCTACCACTCTGTGCAGGATAGGGTTAAGAAGTGAATTTCTATAATATTTTCAAGAAAAGTCTAAAAAGAAAATTAATGTATTTGGAAAATGTGGTATCCAAAACAGAGCCTATTTCCGATCTCTGTGCGTGTTAACGGTTTTCTCGAGATGTCTCGATTTTCAGAGATTCCGAGACCAGTCCTTCAGTACCACAACACGGAACGCTAAAAGTTCCGATTTTTCATATCTGAATAAACTCTTTTAAATTTCTTTTAGCACCATGTTATTCATTAGTCTACATCAACTGGACCTTTATTTAGTAAAACATATGAAAATAGAACGTAACTTTTTGATGAAAGAATAAACCATACGAAGTAAAAATCTACCTGTTAAGAAGCAAATATGTCTATTATTCAAAGCTTATCTATTATTTAAAGTTTGTCCATTACAGTAGACTCCCTTAAATCCGCACAGCTTGGGACCAGAGGTTGTGCGGATTTTAGAATTTTTCGGATTTCTGGTTATTGCTTTGTTTACATTTTTTAAACAGTAATTTGAGTGCAATTAATAATGTAATCGGAACTATAATGAATGCTTACAATATAATAAAATATTAAAATAAGAAATGAACAAAAATAATAAAAATTTAGATAATTTTTAAAATGATTAAAGTACTAATAACAAAGGTCAAGTTAATAATCAATAGTGCATGATTAAATATGCATTATAAAGATTAAATGTATTTTTCCAAAATTATTCAACAAAACTTGCCTCATAAAAGTAAATTACTAATTTACATCAAAATCATAAAATAAGGATTTTTTTTTTCAAGTTTAGCCAGGCTTAATAACCAAAAAATCTTGATTAATGCATAAATATATTTGGTAAGAAGATTGTGATTAACAGTAATATTAAAAATATCTTGAATTTTTTCCAAAAAAATTTATTCTTCCTTCATGAAAAAAACATGAATAGGGTATTATTAAAAAAATTACAAATTAAAAAAGATATGGAACTGATACAAAACTAAAAAAATCAAATTTTGTCCCAATATCTGAACTGAAAATTTCATTGTTTACATCCATAAAATATGTGCGGATTTCTGGTTTGAGGTTTTGAGGGAGTCTACTGTATTTATTCTTTTATTTATTTATTTTTCATTTCTTATCTAAGCGAATTTTATTTCCGATTCCTAACGATTCTTTTGTTACAGATTTGATAGTACTTTGTTCCGCAACCCCCCTAAAAACAAAATTCTGTCTTAATCGTAAAAATTCCATAGTCTCTGTGGCAGATCCTGTTCAATTTTAACGATACAATTAAAAAACAATCTAAAACGGAATTCTGTTTCGGTTTCGGCCCTTGGTGATTTCAATTTCTCCAATTTTACTACATAAAATTAATATATTTATTTAGGCGAAGGAAAGCAATATGTCTAGTATATTTCTGTCTTAAGCAGATTTTTGATCTTTATCAAGTATAATTGTATGGAATTCTTTTAATGCAGGGACCATGTTTTACATTTCATGCAGGATTCTCTTATAAAAAGTTTAATTTTTCACAGAATTTATTATATTTCATGTCCCGATTTTGATGTCACTGTCCCGTATTTTTATCTCTATGTCCCGCTTTTTGTAACAGTTAGCCTGGCAGCATTGTAATACTAGTTGTATGTCACTACAAGAGATGTGTATCCAGGGTTCCTGGAATCAAACTCAAAGGTTTGTTATAGTGAAGTTGAATACAGATCATTCTGGTATTTTAGATTTTGAGATTATTTTGTTATAAAGAGTAAAGAAAATGAGATTTTTTAACCATTTCAAAAATGGTTATCGTTTTCGTTCGAAAATAGATATATTTGAGACACATCTGAATCCCTGTATGTCCGCATTTTAGTGGTCCAGGAATATTAATGTTTAATTCATGGCGCACGCAATGTAAGACTCTGATATTATGTAAACCACGTTGTGATCATCATAAGAATGATGTTTTTACTGATTTTTATCAATTCAGAAACATTCAAATCGGAAAACATTGGAAACATTTAAACATTTCGATTTGGGCAATAGATGTCCGCATTTCTTTCTTTTCTTTTTTTTTTTTTTTTTTTTTGTAATTTTTTACATTTACAAGAGTTTTTATTTGGATAGGAAATCGAAATGTCGTTGTTAATAAAGAAGAAAGTAAAAAAAGTTACAAAATGGGTAGACACAAATTATAAAAGATGGAAAAAAATCGAATCTAAGGAAAGATGTCTTATAAAAAAAAAGTCTTAAAAAAAGTCTTAAAAAAGAAAAAAAGAAAAAAAAAACAGCAGAAAACGAGATTTAAATATTGAGCCCACCGATTACAGAATGTGCGATGATCACGAAAAGGAAACAATCTAATGTTGATACAATTGATTGTAAAAAACCGTATTTCATTTATTTTTATTTATTTTTAATATGGAATTTATTTGTAAGTCTTAAATTTTAGTCTTTGAAAAAAATCATTTTCCAAATGGTTATTATAATTAGTAAAATTATTATTATTATTATTATCATTATTTAATGAGGTTACTATGCCGCTGCAAATTTTAAATATTAAAATTGTAGTTTGAAGGGGAAAAAACTTATTTGCAAAATTTTTATTGATTTTTTCGTATTTTTAATCGGTTTCGAAGAATATGTATGCAGGCGTGATAAATTCTTAAATCACTGCAATATAGAGTAATCACGGACATTTAAAAAATAACGATTAATTTGATTTTTAAATTCTTACTTATAAATAAATTTATTCTTCTGTATCTCAAAAAAGGGAGAGTAACGAAAAAAAAAAAAGTTAATTAAATAAAAAAAGAATGAAGATGATAAAGATGAAGAAGATGATAACGAAGATGAAGAAAAAAATATGAAGGAAAATCCTTGACTTAAATACACAAATCCATCCTTGAAAAGGAATGAAGTGTACCTTGAAAAAATACTCTATGAAATTCCTAACATATTTTCTAGTAAAACTATTTCTTATATAGATTTTTTCTAATTTTATTTTATAGATATTTGAATTAATAGTTTTCATATATCTAAATTTATAATGAATTCTTAATTTAATATTCATATATATAAATTTATGAGTATTAAAATAGAAGCATTATTCCAAAATGTAAACAATTCCTTCCGAATGGATATTGAATTTCCTTAATAGTTTATCACATAAGGAAATCAAATAAAAGCATTTTATTACTGAAGATGCATAAAAAAGATAGCTATTGTTAAACCGTTATCTAAAGTCAGAATTTTATCCTCTTGTTTGTTTGTTTTTTACTGCGTTAGACAATTAAAATTAAAGAAACATCCCCCCCCCCCGCGCTACAAAATACTAAATCTAGAACGAGAATAAAGAAAAATAAATGGGCACATTTTTACAAAACAATCTAAACTAGTCGTTGGGGGCCACCGTAATACTTACCATCATGGATATGCATAATATAATGTATGAATAAAAAACATGTGAAAAATATTTATACAACGCATTGCAAATTCAAAACAAAATTTAAAGGTATATTTAAATATTCTTAATATACATAGTAATGCTCTATTAATGAATTGCTGATGAATCAATTTCGACAACTTATATAAAATGCCAAACTACTCAAGTAGTACCTAACTGCGTAAAAGAAACATCTTTATAACTCAAAAAATAATAATCATATTAACTAAAAGTTTATTGCGTCGAATTAATCGTCTCATTTCCAATTAAAATATACTTCTGAATTGAAATTTGAATGAAATACAGGGTCATGAAAAATCGAAGAATGTGGAAAACAAGATTACAAATATTTCAGCAACTAAATAATCCGATCGACTTCGTTCTATATGCAAAATGTGTGTTATTTTATTGCCTTTTACGTCCATTCCTTAGAACAAAAAAATTCGAAAATTTTTATATACCTTTCATCAGAACGAATTTTTCGAGAGTTCGAGAAAAATAATTCCGGTTAATCGAGGTTGCTGATATTAAATAGGGTTCGTCCCATTCTTACATACTATGTACATACAAAATTTCAAGACTATCTCAATTTGTTCGTGAGATGGAGCGTTTACAGACACCCAGACAGGCCGACGGCAAGTTTTTTTTTTTTCTAACAATATGTTTTTCAGAATCTCCACTATCTGAAACGTGTAAATCCGTCAGTTTTTTTTCCTTGATTTTCAAAACGATTGCAAGACTTGCCCTATACATTTTGTAAATCTCTAATAAAACATTTTGTAAATCTCTCTCTATTCTAAAAAAAAAAAGGTAACCTACGCTGTCACCACCGCTGACATTGAATTTGTGGTGACCAAGGGTCTTTTTTCGTTAATTGTAAGAAAACTACTAGATACAAAAGTTTTAAAATAAGTAGTATTATAGAAAAATGTTTCATAAACACGGTGATGCAGACAGTTTTTTAAATGGAGTATTTATTTCAAAAGATATCGTATATTAAAGATGGTCAAAATAGTTCTATTAAAAAGTTTTATAGGAGCAAAAAGTATTTATAAAAATTCAATCATTTTTAGATCATTTTATACTTTAGAAGTCCCGGGATGCAGAATACAATAAATTTTTTTTTAATTTGACTGATTCTTTGACGTTTTATTTCCATTTTAAATTCAAATTTTAAGCAATTCCAGATATATTTTTCTTTTACATATTTTAATAAAGGTTAATATTTTAAGTTGTTACGAGTTTGTAAAAAGAACAAATTAAATGAGTGAAAAAATAATATTTCTTTCACATTGTAAAACAAGCAAGAAAAATCATGCGTTAAGCATAGATTATAAAACATTTTCTAACGTTAGTCTTTAACAAAACTTCGTTATTTAGAGAAATGAGGTGTTACTGTCCATAGCCAACATGTATTCCAGTACTTTTGAAAAGCCTTGTATTTGACCTGCTCGTTGATATGTATTACATACTGGGGAAATTTAGTTTAGCGAGAAAAAGTCTAATGGGTTGAAATTTCCCTTTCAGAAATTAATATTACGAGTTGAAACCCGTCGAAATTCGACGAAAGAAAACCTTTAAGAAGTAACTGTTTTATTGAATTTATAATAAATCTACATAATAAGTTACAGTAAAAAATACATCATATATTGTTCAGTCTAACTCTCAAACAAATATTATTTTAGGCTAAAATTAACAAAATACCATAAAACCCAATTATCCAAGTTATTTAAAAAATAATAATAATAATAATAATAAAACCGAAATTTTCCGGATTTAATAACAGACAATACTTTTGAAATAGTATAAGCGTTTTATTTTATTTTATTTTTATTTATTTATTTATTTATTTTTTTATTTTAAGAGAAAATTGAATGATTGTGTTGCCACAATTACAAAATTGGTACAAATATATGTATGTGGCACATGTATGCATGTGGTATGTGGCACAATTACAAAATGTAAAATTATAAAAAAAATAATATCTCAAAAATAAACTAAGCTACAGCTTTGAAACAAATTGCATTTAAAAGTATATGTTTTTCTCTATAAGATGGTGAAAAAATTTAAAATGTACGATGTTTAGAAGTGTAAACTTTGCAGTACCGAAATTTGCAAAACCGAAATTGCATGGGAAAGTGTTGTGCATTTTAATTTCTATTTTTTTTTTTCTTTTCAATTTTAAGGGAAAATGGAGTGGTTCTGTTGCCACAATGACAAAGTTGCTACTAAAAATTATAAAAAATAATTAATATCTCAAAAGTAAATTGAGATACAGCTTTCTAACAAATTGCATTTAAAAGTACATTTTTTTTCTATACGACAGTGTAAAAATTTAAAATGCACAACGTTTAGAAATGTAAAATTTGCAGTAGCGAAAATTTCAAAACTAAAATTGCAGGGGAAAGTGTTGCCATTCTTAAAATGACGTATGCGTTACGCACAGATACGTTTGGCTTTTATAATATAGATAGATTAGACGGAAACATACTTAAATACTTTTGTTCATCCGTTTTGTATACTTAGTATCTCTATTACATGCCAATATGTAGCTAAAATTTAGTTCAAACTAAAATGTTCTTAAAACTACGGAGATCACATTTCCAGAAATTATCATTCATAGGCGACTACGTATCCAATTCTTTACGTGGCCCTGTATATCATTTTATCTATATTCTATAAACATTTCTTAGTAAACTGAATGCAGTTCAGAGTAAAAATGCAAACTTATTTAAAAACCAAATTTAAGTAAATTACACTCATATTCAAGAACACTTAGAAACTCTTTTGTGTAGTCTTGCATATCAAGTATACCATTTATGCATACAATAAAATATGCATAAATTTAGTGAAACTTAAAAGCGCAATCATAACTTGAATTTTATTTCATCCATCTATCAGACACCATCCATAATATTCAGTACTTGGTATAAAATATACTATTTGAAATCTTTAGTATGTCCCCGTAAATGCTATGGGCTTTGTATTTTGCATGAAATAATTTATATTAATCCTCAGCGACGAATATTAATTTTAATGTACACGAAGTAGTTTAATATAATTAAAATATATCGTAAAACAATTTCCCCTTTTACTTACCCATCATACGTAGTATAGGGTAAATCTTGCAATCGTTTTGAAAATCGATTTTTTTTTTTTTTTTTTTTTTTTTTTGACGAATTTACACGTTTCAGATACTGGAGATTCCGAAAAACATATTTTTAGAAAAAAAATTTTGCCGTCCGTCCGTCTGTGTGTCTGTCTGTCTGTAACCGCTCTATCTCCCGAACAAATTGAGATAGAGACTTGAAATTTTGTATGTAGTTAGTATGTAAGAATGGGACGAACCCTATTTAATATCAGTAACCTCGATTATCCGGAACTATTTTTTCCGGACTCCCGAAAAATTCGTTCTGATGAAAGGTATATAAAAATTTTCGCAATTTTTTATTTTAAGGACTGGACGTAAAAGGCAATAAAATAACACAAATTTTGCATAAAAAACGAGGTCGATCGGATTATTAGTTGTCGAGATATGTGTAATCCTGTTTTCCAAATTCTTCGATTTTTGATGACCCTGTATTTCATTCAAATTTCAGTTCACAGGTATATTTTTATTGGAAATGAGACGCTTAATCCAACACAGTAAATTTTTAGCTAATATGATTATTATTTTTTGAGTTATAAGGATGTTTCTTTTACGCAATCCGGTACTACTCGAGTATTTTGGCGAAAATTGGCTCATCAGCAATTCATTTTAATGGAGCATTATTGTATGTTAAAATTATTTATTTATGCGTTTAAATTTTATTTTGGAGTTGCCATAGACACGCGTTTTATTTTCATATTTTATTTTATGATGGGTAAGTATTACGGTGGCCCCCCCAACGACTAGTTACCATTATGCAATGGAATTCTTTTGTGAGACTCTGTTAATCAATAATAACCATTATTTTAACCGCATATTTTCCGGAATCCATATTTTAGTACACTTCGTAAATGCATATAAATTTTAATTCGTTTGACAGGGTGTAACATCTTTAAAATTCATTTGAAAGGATTTTTACCCATAGGACGTAATGTAATGGGAAATTTTTAACTGTCCCTGTGAATAAAGTAATCATGCTAGAAACTTCATTTGCAATAGGGATCCTTCTAGTGTAAATGTCAACAACCTTCAAAAATGTCAGTTCAATCCGAGTATATTTACAAGAGTTAGAGCGCGGACAGATGGACAGATGGTCGGACTAACCGAAATCATAAACACTTTTCACTTTGTTGGAAACTGTTAAATATATATATATTTACACGTAGCTGTTATAAACAGAAAAAAACCCTTACAAAATAGATTTAAATGACTACGTA
Source organism: Maratus speculifer (assembly GCA_964019185.1). NCBI lineage: Eukaryota > Metazoa > Arthropoda > Arachnida > Araneae > Salticidae > Maratus > Maratus speculifer. The sequence continues at coordinate 75,982,824 of OZ025297.1, read as the reverse complement.
TTAAAAGCAAGAAAATATTGTAAATACGTCATAAAAACTATATCTATACGTGAATTTTAAAACGGAAAGAAAATAGTAAAACAATAAGTGTATGAATATGCATTAAAAGCCATAAGTAGAGGAAGTTATATCATATGCCATGTAGTAAACTAACAAAATAGAATTAAATGATTACGTATTAAAAGCAAGACAATTTTGTAATTATATCATAAAAACTATATTTACACGTGAATTTTAAAAGAGAAAGAAAATATTAAAAAGATAAATGCATTAATATGCATTAAAAGCCATATATAGAGGAAGTTATATTATATGCTACATAGTAATCTTGCCAAACAGTTTAAATTTAGAAACATATTTACACTACACATTTATTTAACATTTCTGAATTATCTTTTAAACTATTATTCTCAACTTTAAGGCAGTGCAAGTAAAAAAAATTCCTTTCAGAAGCATTTTTTCATGAATTTTGAAGTAGAGATAAATTTTTTAAATAATAAAATCAATATTTTTTAAAAGCAGTAAATAGGAAAAATTGCTTCAAATTTAATATGACCAAACAATAATATTGCAAAACAAATTAAATTTAAAAATATATTTACATTAGACATTTATTTTCTTTTTTGAGATGGTCTTTTTAACAATTGTTGTAAGTTCTAAGACAGCGCAAATAATATTTCTTTGCTAACAAGAAAAATATTTTTACGGGAACATAAAAAAAGGAAAACTTTGGGGATAAATATTTTAGATTTAAAACAATACATTTAAAATGTCTTATTTAAAACAGCTTTCTTGTAGCATATTTCAAAAATACCGAGATAAAAAGACTATATTCAATTAAATCATTCTATATTAGATTATTTGCAAATGTTTAACTGACCTTATTTAATTAAAGATGAGAACAACCGCTCGATTTCTTAAACAGAAACTGATTCGACAATAAAATTCTCTAATCAAAGGGGAATGAATGGAAACCCATGTACAAAAAGACCACTACTGTTATTTTAAACTATAATTCAATCTATCCTATTCTTTTTTAAAGCCGATTAAATTAGCATGTTTTCATAGTCTGCTGTGCCTGAAGGGGGATTGACGAACGTAACTCGTAGGGGGCAGCCCCTCCCTCTAGTTTACGAAATAATAATAATAAATTAATTATTAATATCTTTCATTATTTTTAATTGCCTTTGAAGTAAAACAGCGAACGTTTTAAAGCTCATGTTATATATTTTATGTTTTCTTTAGATAGACTTATTTTTGCAAGACTTACATTCGACTAACCATTAATGTGAAATTGTAAAATACCTGTATAGCATAATGTCTGTAATCTGGAATTCACTATTACTAATGCTGATGTAATTGGCTGATGGAACTAGATATTAAATAGAATAAAATTTTATGTTATTGTAACAGATTTTTTTTTTTTTTTGTCAACCATTTGGAAAATAGCAGTTGCTGTCAGTATAGAGATATTTGAGGCGTAACTGAATTCTTGTGATGCCCGGATTTTTATTCGTTTTCGGATTGGTCCATGTTTAATGGCAAGAAATAGAATACTTTGTTGCCAAGATGACAGAAAAAAGTATTAAAAAAAATTAATAATTCAAAAACAAATTGAGATACAGCTTTCAAACAAATTGCTTTCAAAAATACACCCGCTCCCCCTATACGATGGTGTAAAAATTGAAAATGTGCAACGTTTATAAGTTTTAAAATTTACAGTACCGAAAATTGTACAAATTAAATTTCATTTAAAATTTGTTCATGATGGGTCCAAGAATGTTAATGTTTAATCCATGGCGTACATAATATAGGACTCTATTTATTACGTAAACCACGTTTTGATCATCATAAAAATGATGTTTATTATTATTATTATTTTAAATATAGAATTTATTTATAAGTTTAAAATTCTAGTCTTTGAAAATATCATTTTCCAAACAATCATTGTAATTTGTTAAATTATATATATATATATATAAAGTATAAAGATAATATTTTTCTCTTTATTTTTAGTGCTGCCATCTATCAATGATATTCAGAACAGTTTCTCATTTCTGTTTCAATTAAATTTATTTCCCTATGCCTACATAAACATCCCAGTTTTGCGATTCAGTTCCATTTGGCTTCTATATTTTTTAACCCCTCCCATCGTGACGAGAGCCTTTTGCTAAATTTTAAATATTTGATCAGCGGAAAAAAAAAAAAAAAAAAAAAAAAGTCGCGGAAGTGCTTTGATTAAAAGATAAACTTCATAATAAAATATAACTGGTAGGAATAATAAAGGATTTTGAGCTTCTTAAGTGGCATGTAGCGGCGTCAACTTTTGAAAAATATTGGGTGGGGTCAAAAATTTTTGAACAAATACAAAATATTGGGTGGGCTCGCGCCCCATGGGCCCATATAAGTTGGCGCTACTGGTGGCATGTATACCAGTTGCTCGTCTCCAAAGGGTTAAAGATGAAATAATGAAAAAAAAAATTAAATTTAATCATGAAAATGCAATTGTTATGGCCAATTCATACATATGGTGATAAAAGATAATTTTTCCTTAATTTACTAAAAAATAATATAAAGACGAACGAAACCAGAAAATAACTTAACCTCCTAAACAAATATATTTTAGAGATTTAAAGAAGAATTTGTAAAATTAACGTTTCTTTTCCTGAGATTGATTTTCAGAAACGTTTTTGACTAGTTTTTACAGTGTATTAATCAGTTTTCTCAAGCTGTAATATCAGTTTTTAGGATGCTTGCTATACTATCAATTTTCAATTAAAAATTTTAAGCTGAAAGAGTAAAAAAAAAAAAAAAAAAAAAAAAGACTATTAATGATAATGTTAATGCTGTTAAATTATGCTGTTTGTCTCTAAAACAGGTTTGTAGAACATAAAAATAATTATTTAAAAAAGGATAACATCCGAAAAACAGATATTCCGGGTTAAGAAAAATGATTAATACACTATAGAAACGGCTCAGAAACGTTTCCGAAAATCATTGGAAGCAAAATAAATTTGTTTTCATAAATGATTCTTCAAATCTTAAAAATATATTAGTTTCTGCGGCACCGAACATTTTTCGGAATCGTGAGTAACACGAAAGATAATACAACCACAAACAAAATTGTACCTTTTTGTGGTTTATAAGATATTTTCCGAGGTTAAGAAACATTTTTCTTTTTTGCAGTGTAACGTTTGCGATAGCATCTCTCATAAACTTGGAGGTGGCAGCACAGAAAATCACTTCATCGAATTGATGGCTGAAATTCCAGAATTAGGTAAAACGCGATTCGTATATTAAAGTGCAATCGGTCTGCCAAGCCATATCTTGGTGGAAAGCACCTGAAAAACCGATTTTAGTGGATGACTGATAGGTTTACGATTGAGTCTTCATGCTCTCAGTCCTCCAAGTTTTCATACCCTTGAATCGAGAAAACACAATTATTAACATATAAATCAACAGCTAAAATCGGGGTTTCAGATAGTTTCCACCAAAATAAGATCTGACAGACCAATTGCACTTTGATATACGAATCGAGTTTTAACTAATTTTGGAATTCCAGCCATGAATTCGATTAGGTGTTAGTCTAAGGATGCCGCCTCTTAGTATTTCAAAGGGTATAGCCGGGTTTCATAGTAAAATATGCCCTTGAGTCAACCACATCGAGTCTTACATGGATCGATAGCCCATAAAAAGACATTCATTTCTCCCCAGTTTCAAGTTTGTATCTCAAGACTATGGTGGGTAATGACTCGAAATGCCTGTTTTGGAGAAGTGCGCATTGTGACGAAACTACGAAGCAAATTTCAACGAAAAAATAAGGGATGTAAAAAACCACCACACGAATGCTTGACAATTTTTTTAGATTTTTCTAAACAAAAGAACAAGTTTTCTAACATTTTTTCTGTTTTTAAATGAACATTTTAATTAAAAATAAACTGAAATTTCTGAGTGACCACCTTAATTTTTTTGCATGAAATACTATGAGACATGATGCATATTCACTATCAATTTCAACTTTCTACGTATGGTGCATCATATTAGAAAAAAGGGCAAAATCCTATTATGGCGGAAATGTGGGCGTGTCTCGGACAAATTTAACTCCTTTTTTTCAAATCTCACATATTAATTCACACGGTATTTTTAAAGGAAGGCGTGAAATTTGTCCGAGACACGCCCCACATTACAGCCGGAATATGATTTTGCCCTTTTTTCTAATATGATGCACCATACGTAGAAAGTTGAAATTGATAGTGAATATGCATCATTTCTCATAGTATTTCATGCAAAAAAATTAAGGTTGTCACTCAGAAATTTAAGTTTATTTTTAATTAAAATGTATATTTTAAAACAGGAAAAATGTTAGAAAACTTGTTCTTTTGTTTATAAAAATCTGAAAAAATTGTCAAGCATCCGTGTGGTGTTTTTTTACATCCCTTATTTATTTCGTTGAAATCTGCTTTGTAGTTTCGTCACAATGCGCTCTTTTCCAAAACAGGTATTTAGGGCCATTACCCCCCCCCCCCCCCCATGGTGTTGAGATACAAACTTAAAACTGGGGAGAAATGAATTTCTTTTTATGGGCTATCGATCCATGTAGGACTCGATGTGGTTGACTCAAGGGCATATTTTACTAAGAAACCCGGCTATACCCTTTTAACTTTGAAGGTAGATCCACTCAACAGTTTTAGCTCATTAATTAATGCAAGAATTTCCATCAAACTTCAGATTCAGTTTGTTCCAAATCTGGGATGATATAGACCAGTGTTGTTTAGCTTTTGCTGTAAATCGCCGCACAGATGGCATTGCTATGCTGCATTTTTCACAATTTCGGAATAGCTGTATCTCAAGAACAAATGGTGGGAATTTTAATCAAACTTCAGATTCAGTTAGCCACCTGATAAAAAATTATCCTGATTAGTTTCTGGTATACATCAACCAATGTTGTTATGCAGCATTTTTCTTTATTATCGCAATAGTTCTAGCTCAAAAAATAATCCACGAAATTTTCATCAAACTTCAGATTCAGTTAGTCCCTGATATAAGTTAGTATTCTTTAGTTTTTGGAGTAAATTGCTCAACTGATGGGCTTTTATCCAGATTTATTTAAGATTTCTGCAATGCCTCTATCGCAAAATCTAACGCAAGGATTTTCATCAAAATTCAGATTCAGTTACGTTGACATAGCGTCACCTGAGAATAATAAGGTTCTATCTGTGTTCTTGAAAAAATTGACGTATCGATATAGATAGGTTCTATTTGTACCTATGAAGGCGTTTTCGCATCAAAATGATGTTATATATAATTTACATATAGTATAATAATTATGCTAGGACATTATTCCTTTTAATTTTGAAATGCCTTCACAGATACAAATAGAATCTTTCTATATCGGTAAGTCAATTTTTTCAAGAACACAGATAGAATCTTATTATTCTCAGGTGACGATAGGCTGGTGATTTTGGTGAAAATCACCTATCCGGTGGCACTGCTATGCTGCATTTTTCAGGAAACATTGACATATATGCGATAGAAGAAAGTTTTCGGATAGCCACAGTCCTTAACTTTATGTTCGGGTTGGGAAATGGGTTAGCTGAATTTTTTTGTTTGGATTGATTGTAAGCAGAAGTTTCAGGTGCAGAGACTCTACTCTTTATTAGTCATATTTCACCCATGTTATGTTCATTTAATATTAAACCAAAAGCTATGGAATGGAACCATATTTTCCGCGCTTTTATTTAACTTGATTCCTGTATGTAAGGATGAAATGTTTTAATTCGTTTTTCACCTAGTTATTGATGTGCTAGTGTTCTAGAAATTGAATGTTTCCTCAAATTTGGTACTCTATTTTCATACTTTCAGAACTTAATCAAATTATAAATTAATATTTATTAAATTAAAATTACACCTCTCAAAAATAAGTTAGAAAACCTTAAAAGATTTTTTTTTTTTTACTTTCTTCTGTCTTTGCAAGAAGAAAGTATTGGATTCGTTAAAAATTTCGATCTCCGGTTTTCGGTGGATTTATGCGTTTTAGAAGATCTTGAACATGATTTGAAGGTCTTTAGAAAATGTCTGTCATTCAGTTTATCTGTCACTCTGTGAATCTGTGTGTGACAAAAATTTTCTTGGCGCTCTATCTCAAGAACTAATGAACGGAATAATTTCATAAAAATTTATATTCTGTCTATCGCTCAACAGGTGGCGCTCTTCTGGGCGCTCTATCTCAAGACCTAATGAACGGAATAATTTCGTAAAAATTTATATTTTGTATATCGCTCAACAGGTGGCGCTTCTATGCTGTATTATTCAAAATTTCTCTAATAACTATATCCCACGAACTAATGTATGGATTTTTATAAAACTTCTGTGCAAATCGCTCAAACAGTGGCGCTGCTATGCTTCATTATCCATGATTATCGAATTGAAAAACTAATGAATAAATTTCAAAAACTAATGAATAAATTTTCATCAAACTTCAGATTTAGTCAGTCCTTAACACAAATCAGTGTCGTTTAGTTTTTGATGTAAATCGCACAAAAAGCGGCAGTACTATGCAGAATTTTTCAAGATTTCGCAATAGTTATATGAGAAAAACTAATGCATGGATTTTCACCAAACTTTAAATTCAGTTTTAAGTTGACGTAAGTTATTGCCGACTAGATTTCCAACCAATGATGCGGCTATGCTGTATTTTCCAGGAAATATTAACATGTCTGAGATAGAAGAAAATTTTGGGATTGGCACATCTCACTAGTGCTTTATGTCTATATTTTTCATTTCCTGTTGCCAAATTGTACGAGGAAGTTGAGCAATTTTTTTTAATTTATTACCACGTGACTGAATAGTTAAAATTTGTTTATTACAATAATCTGACATGCGCATTAGGGTCTTCGTTCTTAAGGAAACGGTAGACGTTATTTTTTTTTTTAATTTTTATCATAACAATATGAAATTTTGTACATGTATACATTTTACCAAAAGCATACAGAACACCTTCGAAAAAACTTCCAATCTTATTAAAATTTTTTAATTTTTAAAATTTTTAAACGAAATTTTAAAATGCTCTTCGTGTCTTAATTTTTGAGATACTTTCTTGTTTTTTCATTTTTATCACTCAAAATTCTGTTATAAACAAATTTGGGCAATTTTTTTTTATCTCTTGAATAGTTAATATTTACAAATTTTTTTTGTAAATTCCATATCGATTTTCGTCAAAATTTTGCCTTTTAATAAGTAAAAAATCAAAATTGACTATCTTAATAAAGACGAATTATAAAAAGCTTACACAATTTCTTTCTAAACAATATCAGGATACTTCCTTATTAATTTCATAAATATTGATCAAAAATTACGTCGCAAGAAACATTTCAAAAATCTAAAAACGCCGAAAAATTAGTTTTGAGAAAAACAGATTTAAAGTATATAAATACACTTACCTTTATTATTTATTTCTTAAAACCTTCATAAATGATATTTTAATAAGAAACTAGTCGTTGGGGCGGACCACCGTAATACTTACCCATCATGGATATGCATAATATAAAATAAATGATATATGAATGATGAAATATGCAAATATGATGAAAAATATGAAAATAAAACGCATGTAAACTATTTATAAAATGCATCGCAATTTCAAAATAAAACTTAAGCGCATATTTAAATAGATTTAATATAGACAGGGTGTTTTGCTACCAGACCGACAAACTTTGAGGGGTGATAGTAGACATGAAGACAAACATTATTAAATAGGAAACCATGGGGCGCAAACGTCTTCCGTAGGAACTAGGGGCCATTAAAGTTAAAGGTCCAAAACTTCAAACAATTATAAAAGACGGAAAAAAGTTTGGATTCGTTTGCGGTTTTCGCTAAAATCATTCTCTACATCACGATTTGCTTGTAAAAAAATTTTAAAGGTTACGTTCAAAAATTGTCGATAGAGGGCGCTTTAGACTTTAGAGTAACAAACAACTACTTTTTACCCTTATTTTGTGCACGGGATTGAAATTATTCTAAAGTTTAGTCTTTAACTTAAATTTTAAGCCCAAAATCGGAAACATTGGAGATGTGTCGGAAGCGCCCCCTATAAAAATGGAGACACAAGAGCTGTAAGTCATTTTGAATAAAATAATTACCAAGGGAATGACTTACACTCAAACCGCAACAAAATGGATCAGTTTGTATAATGTTTATGGGTGTTTAAAATTCCCCCCTCTGTTCACAGTTCAATTTTCACTAGTTACCCGATCCTAATGTTTCCGATTTTGGGATTAAAATTTAAGTTAAAGTCTAAACTTTAGAATAATTTCAACCTTGTGCACAAAATAAAGGTAAAAAGTAGTTGTTTCTTATTCTAAAGTCTAAAGCGCCCTCTATTGACAATTTTTGAACATAAACCTTTAAAAAATTTTTACAAACAAATCGTGATATAGAGAATGATTTTAGCAAAAACCGCAAACGAATCCACCCTTTTTTCCGTTTTTTATAATCGTTTGAAGTTTTGGACCTTAAATATTAATGGCCCCTAGCTGCTACGGAAGACGTTTGCGCCCCATGGTTTCCTATTTAATAATGTTTGTCTTCATGTCTACTATCACCCCTCAAAGTTTGTCGGTCTGGTAGCGAAACACCCGGTATAATAATGCTCTATTAATGAATTGCTCATGAGCCAATTTCAACAAATTATATAAAACGCCAAAATACGCAAGTAGTAGCGGATTGCATAAAAGAAATATCCTTATAGCTCCAAAAATAATAATCATATTAACTAACAATTTACTACGTCGGATTAAGCGTCTCATTTCCAATCAAAATATATCTTTGAATTGAAATTTGAATGAAATACAGGGTAATAAAAATCGAAGAATGTGGAAAACAGGATTACACGTATCTCGGCAACTAGTAATCCCATCGACTTCGTTCTTTATGCAAAATTTGTGTTATTTTATTGCCGTTTACATCCACTCCTTAAAATAAAACATTTCAAAAATTTTTATATATATATCTTTCATCAGAACGAATTTTTTGAGAGTCTGAAAAAAAGTAGTTCCGTATAATCGAGGTTATTGACGTTAAATATGCTTCGTCCCATTGTTACATACTAAGTACATACAAAGTTTCAAAATCTTATCTCAATTTGTTCGGGAGATAGAGCGTTTACAGACGGACAGACACACAGACGGCCGGACGGCAATTTTTTTTTTTTTTTTCTAAAAATATGTTTTTTAGAATCTCCAGTATCTGAAACGTGTAAATCCGTCAAAAAAAAATTTTCTTTTCGATTTCCAAAACGATTGCAAGACTTATCCTATACTACGTATGATGCGTAAGCAAAAACTGCTTCGGTACCGTTAGAAATAGACTTTTTTTGCGACGATTTTGCTCAAACAAAGGTCCACTGTCCCCTTAAAGGCGATGTGATTTCTCATAAGGTCACATATAATTCTCATAAGGTATATTTTGAATGTTATTAAATATTCTCGAGTTTTATTAAATACCATACGTAAGGAGAAAGCTTACGAATTTACTCGACGTGTCCTTCGGATAACTAATAGGAAAGCTTATGAATATGAGTAAGTAGACAATTTAAATAATAATTACACTTAAATAATAATTACAGTAATGACAATTTAATTTTTTTAGTAGTTAGAATTTCTTCGCATTTTGAAGAAATAATGAATGCATCAGAAAATGCTAATACTAATTATTTTAACTGCCTTTAGATGATTTAATTTTTTGGTACTACTTGGTTATTCTGACGACCCATTTCGCCAATTTATAAAAATCGCCAAATTAATAACTAAATTATACATGTTAACACATTTTTTAGTTTAAACAACGAAAATACAAATAAATTTGTAACACATTAATAAAAATACAGTTAAAAAGTTGAATTAAAAATTACCTGATGACGTTATAAACATGTGTATCGTGTTTAATGTCACTGAATATATGGCATTCGCAATCATCCATTTAATCTTATAGTTTGGGGATAGTTTTTCGGTCGACGGGATAACCAAGTAGTACCCATATTTTTTAAAGCGAATTTTAATATCTAATTAATCCACACGCACGAAACGCATTATAAGATTGAGAAGCTGCTTCATTCAGGCAAAAACACCCGTTTGTTAATTCTAATCCAATGGGAGGAATTTTTTTAAATATCTCAATTGCATTTTTTAATTTGCATTTTAATGATTACTATTATTACTATTACTTTTTATTTTGCATTTGATAGCTGAAACAGGTCTGTACAAAGGCGTTTTGTATTTGTTTCATTTTGTTTGCAGGTATTTTTAACTAGGATACATTTATTTTCGGAATCTAAGAGAATGCTTTTAAAATGATGCATGCTTGAAGCATGAAATGAAGCATGAAATATGAAATTTGAGGCATGTTTATAAAATCATCCTTCAAATAAAATCGGAAAAGAAAAAAAAAAAAAAAAAAAAAAAAAAAAAAAAAAAAAAAAAATATTTATTTATTGTATTTATTTATTTCAATTATCCCCCCCCCCCCCCCAAAAAAAAAAAAAAAAAAAAAAAAAAAAATAACAATATTAAAATGCAAACGAGGTACCTTAAAAAATTTCTCCCATTGGATTAGCATTAACAAATGAATGTTTTCGCCTGACTGAAGTAGCTCTTTAAAACATTTTAACCTACTTGCACTTGTTCAAGTGCATTATTTAATTCACACATTCATGCAAAGAAATTATAAATTCGTATATATTCTATCCCCTTTATATTATTTGATTCAGCGATCCAAAAAATCCGGAAAGAAGAAGATTGAGGATGTCTAAGGGGAATTGCATTTCTAAATTAGGCCCCACTAGTGGCCGAGAAGTTCTGACCCCCGAAACTGGTAGACAGCAAGTGCTGGGTTCGAACCCAATCGCGGCCGACGGCCTAACCATTCGGAGTTTTCGTGGTATTCTTCGAACCTTGCGTAAATCTAAATACGCGTTAGGTTCCCTTAGAAAGACCCCCACGAAGGGCGCTCCTCCTAAGGCCTATATCCCTCGAGTAGATAATCGGCCGTCACAAAATAAAACAAACCAAAGCATTTATAAATTCTTGTTCGTTAATAAGCATAAATTCTAAAGTCTTCGGGAAGGGGAGGATTGGCATTTGATGATCCTGGGTAGTTTTCTCGGAACAAATGTCGTATCTTCCCGCGAGCCGCCATCTTGCTTTCCTATTATTTCTCACAAATTATTATTATTATTTCATTTTGCAAATATTTTTAAAGGAAACATAAAATAGCTATTTTTAAGGCTTATGCACACTAAAAAATTGTTTTCACTTTACTTGAATATTTAAAAAAATAAATAAATGAAATCAAACGATTTTTACTATTAAAAATTTGATCTTTCAATCTTTGAATTTCCAAAGTAGATTGTCTTGTTTGATTTAATATCATTTTTTGAAATGTGTGATTTAATCATTAAATAATCATTTCAGTTCCATTTTGCAGTTTGAGGTTAAATGATAATGCATGAGAAATAATAGGGAAACAAAATGGCGACTCGCGGGAAGATACGACATCTAAGCCGTTTCTGGACTTCAAAGCTATATTAACGTGCTCAAAAAACGACGAAAAATTGACGCCTAAAATACTATTCATTGTTCAGCATCACGTCACAAAGTGTACAAAATCGATATAAATTGAAAATATAATTGAATGATGATATAATGTAAAAATTGTTGGCACCAATACTTAAAAAAAAACAACAAACACTAAGCTTTATTTAGATTTTTTCTTCTTTTTTATTAAAAAAAAAGGGAAAGAAATTCTTCATTTGTATAGTTTTCCTATTTTAAGGGATGACAAAACATAGAAAAGTCGAAGGTAAGGTAATTCGAATCTTAGCGAAAATATAAAGCAAAATCGCCAATGTGCGGCGTTCACTCTATCTATATATTATAAAGGCCAAACGTATCTGTGCGTAACGCATACGTCATTTTGCGCATAGCAACACTTTCAAATTTGAAATGAATTTCGGTATTGCAATTTTGCTACTAAAAGTTTTTAAACTTCTTAATGTTGCACATTTTCAATTTTTACACCATCGTGTAGGAAAAAAATATATTTTGAAATGAAATTTGTTTAAAAGCTGTATCTTAATTTGTTTTTGAAATATTATTTTTTCTGTAGCTTTTAATACCACTTTTCTAATCGTGGCAACAGCAGTACTCCATTTCTATTTAAAGCAAAGGAAAAAAAGGAAAAAATTGAGTGCTGTATCTTTATGTTGCAATTTTCCCATTAAAAGGGAAAAGAATAAATTTAAATATTTTCTGTTATAAAACCCGGTGAATTTTGACTTCATTTACAAAATTTGATTTACACATAAAAGAATACCAACAGTTTAATATCTGTTTCAGCTAATAGCATTGAGACTTCAAGTTTCGAATCAAAATTATCAAATTAAAATGCCAATTTTTTTGAAACGTGAATACAGATGTGAAATATACATTTGTAAATTTTGATATGCTGAAAATGATGCCGGGTTTAGATTTCACGGGAAAAAAAAAAATCTATGATTGAGTCAAAGTTGAATAAATTTTGCTTTTTATCATTTTGGAATACTAGCATAAGAACCTTAATTGATAACTTTATCATAATAATATATCTTTATTATTTTTTACTGCTTACATATACGATTAAAGTTTAATTTTAACAGTTTCTACAACTGCGTTTTATAGAAATAGTATTTTGTTAATTTGACGATAAATATCGTTTGTTTAAGAGTTAGACGTACCAATATGAAATGCATATTTTACTATAACTAATTTTGTAGATTTATTATAAGTTAATGAAACAGTTCCTTCTTAAACATTTTCTTTCGTCAGAATTTGACGGGTTCTACCTTGTTTCTATAACACCAATTTTAATACCAACTCTCATAAAAAAAAATCATGATTTCAATGTTAGTGCTGCCATCTATTACAAAAGTAACAAGTTACCAAAATTTATCTAAAACGCTATTCATCGCTATGTGAAAATATTTAATTCTCCACGTTATCATAAAATAAATTCCAGTGCCTAAAAATTGTCAATATTAATATTTCAACGCAGGTCGTAAAAATGCTCCATTAAAAAAAAAAAAAAAAAAAAAAAAAAAAAAAAAAAAAAATAATAATAATAATAATAATAATAATAATAATAAAATAAAATAAATAAATAACAAATTGTAATTTAACAAATTACAACGGCTATTTGGAAAATAATATTTTCAGACTGTAATATTTTAAACTTATAAATGATTTATATAATAGTAATAATAATAATAATAATAACATTATTTTTATGATGATTTTAACGTAGCTTACGTAATAACAGAGTCATATTAATACCCCTGTACATTTAGAGACACCTTTATATTAAATGGACCAATCATAATTTTTACATTGTCATACAAAGAAAAAAAAAATTACTTTTAAATGTAGCTTGTTTAAAATCGGTACCTATTTTTTTTTTTTTTTTTTTTTTTTTTTTTTTTTTTTTTTGTAGTTTTTAATATTTTTTTGTTATTGTGACAACAGAAGTATTCCATTTTTGGACATTAAACGTGGACCAATCAGAAAACGAATAAAATAAAAAACAGAAATATTTCATTTCTAGACATTAAGCATGGACCAATCAGAAAACGAACAAAATAAAAAACAGAAATATTTCATTTCTAGACATTAAGCATGGACCAATCAGAAAATGAATAAAATAAATTAACTTTATTGCGGAATTTAACCAATAAAAAGATTCAGATATACTTCAGATTTCCCAATTCCCGACCGAGAGCAACAACTATTTTCCCAAATAGTTAATAATAGATAAAAATATTCTTTTTTTGTAAGAAAAAGAAAAAAAATGCTTTGAAAATTTGTTCATATAGCTTGACTTACTTATTTATTTATTTTGTATCTAAAAAAATATATAAATATATAATGTTTTTTTTTTATTATTATTTATTTATTTTTATGGGCTTTAATCACTACAGATTAATATAAAAAAGGTTGAAATATTATTTTATCCTGTCTTATTAGGAGCAACGAAATAGTATTTCAATTCACTTTACTCATTCCTAATAATTTATTATTATTGTTATTATTATATTTATTTATTTATTTTACAAAATTTTCATGCTAATTCTTATTTAGTGCTGCCTTCTGGTATCGAAAATTGAAACTACAAGAAATTAAAAATACTATACAATACTATTCAGTAAAACCCGCTCAGTTGGAATTGCAAAGAACGAGGAAGAAATAAGCCCCGATTTTATGACTAATTAGGGCCCTGGGCAAAGATAAATTAGGAGGCCTCTTTCGAATCATTGCAATGTTATTCAAATAGAGCTGATGATCACGCATATGTGTCTATGTAATGCATTACATATTTTTGTACCTTGGATATAAATAGTAGAAAATTCTTAGTTCCGTCAATTCTAAATTAAATACATTAATTAATAAAAATATACCCTTTTCCCCTTAGTATAGAATAAAACTCTTTTAAATAAATTTAGAAATTTGTTACATTATTTTGAGATGAATTTAATAACTTCAACATATGGAAGAGTTCGAATTGGAAAAATATAAAGTAAATATTTTACAATTTAATGTATGGATTTGGGGGCCCCTTAGTTCCGGGGCCCATGGGCAAAGTCCCGATTTGCCCATGCTGTAAGGCACGCCACACACTAGCGAGACATGCGTCAAAAATCGTGCAACATGTCGCAGTCAAACCGGTTTTTTCTTTGTTATAAGGGTGAAATTGTCGCATGTCTCATGTTTTTTCGCTCAATGTTTCACAGGTGTGTGGCCTCCCTAATAAGGACCTAGGAAGAAAGTAGGTTTTATTCAGGTTGCCGTCTTAGGAGATATAATCGTGCGGTATTATAGAAAATTTTTTCGTTTAAGGCAGGATCCATTACTCATTTTCCAGTTTCACAGGTTTAACGACGACAAAACCATAAAACCTGCTAAAAGATGAAATCACAAGCGATCCTAAAAATGTCTTTTTAACAGGTTTAGGACTTGTGAGTGGGAGTACTTCGTGTAGTTCTATTGTGTTACTTCATTCATTTTTTTTTCTGTTTACGGCCGCCTACAATTATAGACATGCTATATATCATTTTCAGGTTTTTCCGGTAATAAAACTTACTAAGGCAAAATGAATCAAAATAATAATATTGTTAATAATGGATTTTATTATTTGTAATTTAGATTGCCATGATTATATGGTATTACTAGGTTATCCCGTTGACCAAAGAACTACCGCCAAACTATAAGATTAAATGCCAATAATGGATTATCGTGAATGTCACTTTCAATGACATTCAATACGATTCACGTGTTTAAAATGTCATTAAGTGATTTTTATTTCGACTTTTTATTAATATTTTTATTAATATTTTACTAATTATTTGTTTTTTCGTTATTTAAAATAAAAAATTATGTCAATATGCATAATTTGGCTATTAGTTTGGCGATTTGAATAATTTGGCGAAATTAGTCGACTGGATAACAGAGTAGTACCGATTATATATATATATATTTTATCCTTTTGAGATTTCCTACAGAATGATTGGTACTGAAAATGAAATGTGTAAATTATTAACTCATTCTCAAGAAAAAAAAGAATTCCGTTACAGTATGGTCTACCTTAGTGGTTCCCAATCTTTTACGGTACATTTCATATGGCAGGAGCCTAAAATTACTTTATCTATAACTAGTTATTTCGTATTTTATTTTTAGCTTATCGAACAGATATTTTTTCTGCCACAACTGTGTTTTCATTAAAATAAACCTATAATAACAGTCAGACGATGCCAACTCGCTTTTATGCCATGAAGATTTCCGTTGTTTCTTGCCAATTTACATTAATGTAAAACAAAAAATTTTATAATCTTTAAAGCATTTCTTGGAAAGGCTTTCACACATAGCATTAAACTTAATAGCATTTATACATGTTATAATATATTTTAATAGCTCATCAAAAACCAGTGAAATATTTTTAGATACATTAAGACTTCATTATAAACTACACTTATGAGTTAAAGCAAGCATAAAAAGCATTTCTTTTCCACCACAACTCCGTGAAATACTCATTGTAATTCATCCCGTTTTTTTTTTTTTTTTTTTTTTTTTTTTTTTGTGGCATTGAACCAGACAATAATATATTTATATATAATATTATATAACTATATAATTTTTTTTAGTACCCACATACAGCCTTATTTCAGGTTCAGCATATCCTTTCACTTCTTCAATATCGCTGTTAGTTTCCGGTAAAATTTCGAAACATTTTCAATGTCTAATTCTGGAAAGATAATACATATAATAATATAATGAGATGATAAACAGCCAAAGTGCGAGTATTACTCGCGTAGAGAGGGTTCCGTACAATAATATAATTATGTGAATTATAAACTGAATATTTTAATTATATTATATTGTCTAAAAAAAATCTTTGCTAAAAGAATAATAAGATTTTGTAAAAAAAACTACAGAGCCTAACGGATTGCTTAAAAGAAACATCCTTATAACTCCAAAAATAACAATCATATTAACTAACAATTTACTGCGGAGAATTAAGCGTCTTATTTCTAATTAAAATCTATCTTTGTATTGAAATTTGAATGAAATACAGGGTCATGAAAAATCGAAGAATGTGGAAAACAGGATTACACATATCTCGGCAACTAATGATCTGATCGACTTCGTTCTTTATACAAAATTTGTGTTATTTTATTACCTTTTACGATCACTCCTTAAAATAAAAATTTCGAAAATTTTTATATACCTTTCATCAGAACGAATTTTTTGAGAGTTCAAAAAAGATAGTTCCGGATAATCGAGGTTACTGATATTAAATAGGCTTCGTTAATAAAATATAATTCTTCTCATAATATAAATGCTATTTTCATCCGAGTTCGCAAAGTACCTAAAAATATATATATACATATAAAAAAAAAACAGTGTGATCAAGATATTGATAAATTTTCATAAGTATTTAACTGAAATCTTTTTGAAGATTTCTAGATTATTTACTTTTTTAAGGCTGTTAAATTTGTGATTGCGTTAATTTAGGTTAGTGGTTATTAAATGGATGTTGTATGGGGGTTTGTAGTTTTAAATCCATAATTTTTAACTTAAAATTATTAAGCGCCTAAAAGATCAATTTCAGAAAAGATATTTTCTTCAATCATTTACAGTGGTCATTTTGTTTGGAAAAAAAAAAACAAATAAGTATTTGTATTATTATTTTAGCTTTGGAACTAAGAAAGTTAGTAGAGGAGTTTTTTTTTTTTTTTCTTTCTATTGAGCGTGAGCAGGATAAACTTTTCTCTCTGAGTGCAAATTCAGTTGTTTCAATAAATCTATGGAAAGGATCTGAAAAGCAGGAAGACGGGCGAAGATTTTTTTTTTCTTTCATGTATTGTTGTTGAAAGCATCTTATAAAGATTTTCAGCAGATTAAGTCCTAACTATTTTACGTTGAAATTGTGCCATTTAAGGAAATAAAATACTGTTTTAAGGAGTTAAAAAATTGTTTTAGCTCAATTTCAAAGATTTTTATAGCATTTTCGATTAGTCTTTTTGTCAAGTAAAAAAAAAAAAAAATAACAATAAAAATAAAAATAAAAATAAATAAAAATAAAATAAAAATAAAAACTTGCTGACAGTAAAAAGCTGATGTATTTTACATATATTCAGCTTAACTTATTTATAGTTTATCTATATAGGAATTGCTATTTTTCGATTAGTCTTTTTGTCAAGTAAAAAAAAAAAAAAAAAAAAAAAATTAAAAAAAATAAATAAAAAAGATTACTGACAGTAAAAAGCTGATGCATTTTACATATATTCAGCTTAACTTATTTATAGTTTATCTATATAGGAATTGCTATTTTTCTACATTTTTTATGGACAAATTCTTATTTCCTTCAATCTAAATTTTGTTTTCATTGTCCTATTTCTTTTTAATGCTTTTACTTCTTAATTTCAATTTTTGCATCATTCAATAGTAAAAAAAAAAAAAGCTTCCGTGTTTTTTTTTTTTTTTTTTTTTTTTTTTTTTTTTTTTTTAATATCAACAATGAATGTTTGCTACAATAATCAAAAGTAGCTAGAGACTGATGAGGTTCTATAACTATAGAAATTGAATCCCTAAGAAGATTAAAAAACGTTGTATTTCATTTTCTTCTTCATCTTCTCTTTTTGTTTTTTATATTAATCTTCAGTGGTTGAGTCTATTTACAAGCATTGCTATTATGGCTATAATCTACAGATTTAAAAGACAAGGCTGTTTTTTTTTTAGTCATTTGGCCTGAACTCTGAACCAATTTTGATACATAAATGAAAGCAGTTTATTAGTGAATGGGCCTGCATTCGTTATTTTTTTAAAATAATCCCATTTTCACTTTTTTTTTTAAATCTTTAGAAGAAGAAAGTATGGGATTTAAGAAAAATTTCCACATCTGGTTTTCGACGGATTCACACATTTTAGAAGGTCCTAAACACGATCTGATGGTTTTTATAGAAAATGTCTGTCTCTGAGTCTGTCGCTCTGTATGACAAAAAATTGTAGGTGCTCTATCTTAAGAACTAATGAACGGAATTTTACAAAATTTTGATTACATTAGACTTATAGAAACTGAAGTTGGTTAGTTTTTGGTGTGTATATCGCTTAACAGGTGGCGCTGCTATGCTGCAGTATTCACAATTTACACAATAGATATAGCTCAAGAATTAATGCACGGATTTTTATAAAACAATAGATTCAGTTAGTCCTTGATATAATTTAGGGCTGACAACTTTTTGGTGCAAACCGCTCCAAGAAGTGGTGCTGCTATGTTGCCTTATTCATGAATATCGCAATAGCTGTATATCAAGAACTGATGCACGAATTTTCATCAAATTTCAGATTCTAATATAGATTAACTCTAATATAGATTAGTATTGTTTAGTTTTTAGTGTAATTCTCCCTAAAGGTGGCGCTGCTATGTTTAATTTTTCACGATTTCTCAATAGTTGTACCTCAAGAACTATAATTCATGAGTTTTCGTCAAACTGCAGATTCTATTAGATGTGTGACATAAGTTGACGTTTTTTATGTTTTTTATGTTTTAGTGAAAATAGCTGATAAAAATTAATCCTGATTCGTTTTTGGTGTACATCACCCAACAGTTGGCGTTGTTATGAAAAATTTTTAAAAATTTTCGCAATAACCCAATCTTAGAAACCAATGCTCTGATTTCCATCAAACTTGAGATTCAGTTAGAAATTTGCATAAGTTGATTTTGGTGTTAATAACATCACCGGTGGCGCTGCTATGCGGCATTTTTCATTAGGAAGTATTACCGTGTATAAGATAAAAAAAAAAGTTTTGGGATTGTCACATCTGACTAGTTATATTTTAATTTCTATTTTAAAAGTCCTTTATGGAGATTCTTCCCATTAATGGCAATCAGGTAACATCCATTTTCGAAGAGAGAAGAGAAACAATCTGATTATTATAATTACTGATGCCATTTTCGTATTACAATTAATAATAATTTTTTGAAAATATTGAAATAAAAATGAGTAAAATTATTTGTCATTTTTACTCATTAATCTGAAAAATTCATAAATCTGTTACATTTCAATTTTTTTTCATTCCAAAGTCATTAAGATACTAATTTCAGAGTGCTTCAGCGAATAAAAATGGGTATCACAGTAAAAATGAAATGACTTACTTTAATGAAACTTAATATTAAAACACGAATACTTCTAAAGTGACATAATTTCAAGATTTCGCTGGCACTCAGATTAGAACCTCAAGTTAGTTATGAGTGAAAATTTTACATATGCGCGTGGAATGGGGCCTTTCTGAACTCCCCGTTGTCTAATTGACTTTATGTTTAAAATTGCAAATAATCCTACTATTTTAAAATTTTAGTATATTGACGATTGTGTTTTAAACTATTTGATTGTAATAAACGTCTTGTTTTATTATCATGAAATTTTATATTTTCTTAATAAAATACAGAATTACCTGTGGATATAAAGACGATGTCTATGTGTTAGTGTATTCAAGTGAAGAAGAATATTGGTTTCGTTTTCATACATTTAATCACACAGCACACATACACAATATGGCCAAAGGTGACTGCGGCCATTTGTGATTTTAGACATTTTGTAAAATATCAAGAAAAATACACGAGGAATTATTCTGAAACTCCAAGTGTTTAAACATAATAGTACAGGTCATACATTTCGTAAAAGTTTTCCCCCGAAACTCCATAGGGGATTGTTAATAAATTGAAAAAGAACAAATATTCGAATATCTTTTGGATAACCCTATCAACAGTAATGTATCAAAAACGTCCAAACTGTTGATTATGATTAAATGGCTTATTGTAATAACCTGTGTTCATTTTTATGCGGATGCATGTATACACATAGAAAAATGAAGGTTTTTATAAAAACAGTCCCAAATTTTTCCAAGATTTTTGCTTATAATTTGCAGAGTTCTTAATATAAAATAATGTTCTTTACCGAAAATATGACAAACAACAATGTTCACGATACCCTGTAATCAGAATTAAAAAATAACAAAAGTTGTATGAAAAATAAGCAAATTTACTAAATAATTTTTCATTGCGCATGCGTCAATGCTATCAAAATTTCATTTGCATATTGCGTTAGCTAAATGTGTAGAGCAACTTTTGTAAAAGTCTCAAAAACATAGCTTGAAAATTCTGAAAATGATCCCCCATAGAATAAGCTCAAAATCAGTTATTCCCGAAATGGATAAAAAAAAGTGAGGTTGTATCCAAATATAGTAAGTAGTACGTGCCACATCGTGCATATTATATTGACAGTAATCAATGGATAAATGAATGCACCCTACATCATTTTGCTTCATTTTGGGAATAACGGAATTTTAGTTTATTCTAAGGACGATCACTTTCAAAATTTTCAAGCTATGATTTTGAGATTTTCAGAAAAGTTGCTCTATACATTTTGCTAGCACAATATGCAAATGAAATGTTGATAGCGTTGACGCATGTGAAGAGAAAAATTATTTAGTAAACCTCTTTATTTGTCATAAATTTTTTATTATTTTTTAATTCTAACTGCGGGATATTGTGTACAAAGCTGTTTGTTATATTTTCAGAAAAGAACATTATTTTATATTAATAACTCTGCAAATTATAAGCAAAAACTTTGGGTCTGTTTT
Organism: Maratus speculifer; assembly: GCA_964019185.1. Taxonomy (NCBI): domain Eukaryota; kingdom Metazoa; phylum Arthropoda; class Arachnida; order Araneae; family Salticidae; genus Maratus; species Maratus speculifer. Next base: position 75,961,603 of record OZ025297.1, on the reverse strand, counting down.
TACAAAAACCTTAATTTTTCAACGAGTATACATACTATCCGCACAAAAATGAACGCAATTTATCACAATAAGCCACTTAATCACAATATACAGTTTGAACGCTTTTGCTGCATTAGTTTGACAGGGTTATTCAAAAGATATTAGTTCTTTTTAAATTTGTTGACGGTCCGCTATAAAGTTATGTGGAATAATCTTCACGGAAATGTATGACCTGTACTATTATATTTACACACCTAGAATTTCAGGATAATACATCATGTACTTTTATAAATATTTAACAAAATATCCAAAATCGCAAGTGACTGGTATATAGATATTATTTGGTCATATAGTGTTTATATAACGAACACAAAACACTAATTAATACAAAGATTTAATTCTTGACTTTGGGTAATAACTCGCTATTTAACTTGTGTTCGCAAAACATTAAGTGAGGATATTCCCCTATGAAATAATGGAATAATCGGGGATAAGATCCGCTATTAGATAAATAAATTGTTTGTTAATAAGGCACACAACTTGCCACAATGGTAACTAGAGAACCAACTTAATTTAGCCACATGACTGTAGAACTTTGGAGCTCGTTCGTTATGCGCACATAGACCGAACAACCTGCAAACACAAAATCATCGGCATTTGCATTTGTTGCCAAAGTTCGATAAAATTTCATGTAAAATTTAGCCATTCAAACTTAATTTCCCCTTACGAGATTTATTTCCATTTAGATATTTAATATTTTAATGATTTTTTTTGGAAAATATAATTTGCGTGTTCAATATACGGCAAAGGTTCCCAACCTATTGGTCCCGGATAAATCGAGTTTTCATACAAAAATATATTTTTTATTTCCCCTGTTTAAAAAATATGACAGATACAAAATTTTACAAAAGAAATAATCATTAAAGCTATTAGCTTAAATTTAAACATCGTGAGAAAAAAGTTAGTCGGTATTATGTTAAAACATTGTTCTGAGGTACGGTAGCAGTCACGCAGTCAGTCATTAGGGCAAATCTGTAACTTCATTGTCGAGCTTGCGTATTAGAAATGATTCTGTAATAGAACATTTGAAAAGCCCAAAAGCTCTCAAAAATATTCATTGTAGTTCAAGAGCCGACAGCACAAAAATCTATGTTATCAACCAAAGAAAAAAAAACTTTATTTTATGGAAGAATAGAAATAGGGAAATCTAATGATCCATGTCTGCCGGGAGTGAAGTGGTACATACGCCAAAAATTAATATCACCAGTGGTTGGCTTGTAGGTTTATCATTGTGTTTGTCCTGCACTCAAAGGTATGAAACATGGAGGACTGGGAGCAGGAAAATATAATGATAAACCTACGGCAGGTGGTATTAATTTTTGGCACAATAACCAGAAATATCAAAACCAGCTTTGAATTCCTTGATGTTGCACAATACGACATTACTAGTGTGAACGGGCTTTTTCTACTTTTCTGTTTTTGAAAAACAACTACAGAAATAAATTGTCTGTAGAAAGTGACTTATTGTTAAATTTAAGTTTTAATCCTCATATAGGAACGCTTCATCCGTAAACCCCAGTGCCAAAAATCTCACTGATTGTAAAGATGTGGCTTCGATAATAATTAAACGTATTTTGCATTGTTTTTGTAATATGTGTTTTATTTTAATTATTATTCCGCTTACATACATTGGGATTTCAGATTCTTGATTTTGTTTATAGTGCATTTTTCATACGAAAATTTGTAGGACAGGAGAGCCGATAGTTTTTAGGGATCATACGATAATTTACTGATAATAGATACATCCAAATAGTAGATGGATCGCGAATTTTTTTTATTTATTTAAAGTTGTGTCAGGTACCCCAAACAGTTGGAAGCTCTGCTATGAGAGTATTTAAAAAAGAGCTCATATCGAAATAAATCCAAATCCTTTTCGATACAAAAAGCATGCTCCAAATTCTTTTTTTGAAAATGGTGTAATTTTAGCTTAAATATTTTTCTGTGGTAACCAAGTCATGCATTTTGTAATGTTATGTACATCACTTTTCTATTATTGAGCTTGATAAAAAGTATTTTATGAGGCGTGTTTTTTTAAGGGTGTACTTCGATTCAAACAGCTTATTTTCCGATTTATTTTTAACTTCATTTTTACTCTCATATGCATCAAACTGGCAAATTGTCTTATTTAGAAAGTACACAAGGTGCCGTAATTGTCAATTCTTTGATAAATGCAGAAAATATCGCAAAAAAAAGCAATCAAAAACGGCATTTTGAACAGATTTTCCCCTAGCAGGAGATCTGTGAACGAAAAAAGGGTCATACTGAGAAGATAATTGTTTATAAATCAAATTCTAATGAATTGAGCGTAAAAATACATCACACGGCACCTTGTACATCTCTTCAAAAATACTCTCAGCAAGTTTCATGTTTCTACTTTTAAAAATGTGTCTGAAATTGTATCGGAAAATTTCGAGCTGTTGAAGGTGGAAAAGCGTTTTTTTCGAATACACACTTAAGGGCCGTTTTGTTGCATACATTAAGAGGTGGCTCATGAGCCGCAACGAGTGCTTGCATTGTGTTCCGACATTTCTTCGTAACAACTGTGCTCAGTTACAGCTGTGTAGGCGGTAACATCTATGGTGTTCTGTGTTTTTTAAGTGTTGAAGATTATCGAATCGCCCGTCCCATGCGAGATATGGTCAGTGATGCATTTTTGTCGTAGAGCGATTCAAAGCAAAAAATTCGGCATGCTGACAAAGGGAATTTTGATACCCCATTACAATGCGAGGTTTCACACCGCAGGCTCGGACCCAAGCTTTATTGGACTCTTTTGACTGGGAAGTTTTAGACCACCCCCTCTACAGTCTCGACCTTGCATTGAGCGATTTTCATCTTCTCTAAAACATTATCTCTCCGATAACCATTTCAGCGATGGAGAAGACGTGAAAACGATCTTGACCTCTTAGTTATCGGAGCAGGCGGCAAGTTTCTATGAAGAAGTTATTCAAATTCTAATTGTAATATACGCAAACAAATTTGACAGCTTGATATTTAAACAAATTTGGCAGCTATGTTGAAAAATAGAGAAATATAGAATGTGAAAATAAATTTGGTTTTTGAAAATTTTCTTTCGTTTGGTTTTTATTTTCAAATGGCCCTTACTTACAAACACCCCTCGTTCTTATTTACATCGTCAGTGATATACCAAAATATTCGTATCCAATACAGTCTAAAATATTCACTTTTGGTGTATAAATTTAAACCTATTGTATAATCTTCTGTAACCAGGTCCGCCGCTATACTGATGAACCACGTTTGAGAGGAACCTGGACAGAACTGCGCATGGGCGAAAAGAGCGAGTCCATGTCAAAAATGGGGAAGTTAGTACCATCTTGAGATGAGTTTGTTTATTAAACTACCCTAAATGTGTCGAGTTTTTTTTTTTTTTTGGGGGGGGGATACTTTTTTGCTTCTGTAATTGAATTATCTGTTTTTAAAATTATACTGTAATTCTGTTACACGAAATAAGTTATAAAAAGACAAGTATAATAAAAAAGACGATTTAAAGGTATGATTATTAAATTTAGCTTAATAACTTTTCACTCGCAATATAGCGCAACTTAATCTTTTTAGAAGTAACGGCAACATGGCGTGATTTTAAAACATACCAGATTAGCAATTTTTTAAATATGTTTCTTTACATTATTGTGTACATTATTTATTTATATTATTTGCATGCATTAGATATGAATATGGCGCAGATGTCATATACTTATAAGGTTTGGAACAATTTTTTTCCAACGTCAATTTGGCGAAAACCTCATTTTCGAATGCTGGTTAAATATACATCTTTAAATTATTTTCTATTATTTAAAAAAATAACAATAAATAAAACAATTTTTAAATATATTAACTTTTAAAAACTAATAACTATAGAACAAAAAACATTTTATATAATTTCAATAAAAGAAAAATTAATGTAAATAAACAGTTTATCAAAATATAAACAACAATATCAGGGTTACCATATTAGGCAAAATAACGCCATTTTGGCTCCAAGTAAACCCCAATGAGTATATGACATATTTGTGCCCTGAATATTTAAGTTGTTAGAATTGGCGACTTTCTCGAATAGCCGCCAAATCATATGCCAAGCAATCGTTAAATCTGCGTTTAAGCCATAAATATAAATGTAAAAAAAAAAAAAAAAAAAAAGACATGGTTAATTAAAATTCACAAAAATGTAGGGGAAAATATATACTTTGGAAAGGCTTATTCCGAAAACTGATAGAAGGAGAACAATCTATTTAATTTAAAATAAAATTTTACTCAGAATAAAAATGAAAACTACGTAGAAGTAATTTTGGCCTCGTAGGCTACTCCCCCTAAAGTCTGAATGGAATCTGCTGGGCATTCTGCCAAGTGTGGATCTTACATCAACGGTATATCAGTACTGTTTACTTTAGCAAGGGTGATTTGAACTTTTTGTGGCAGCTCTTCATTGTATATAATACATTCATTATCAATAACGGCATATCTATGTTTGACGCTAACCTTGTCCATTGATTCAATATGAAAGATTAGTTATTTTATAATTTATTTAAACTTTTCTGACTAAATCTTTCGTAATGGGAACAATTACAACGAATGCATTATTTTATTCAAATTGTTTTCCTTGATATCCTCTAAAATAGAATTGCTATGCAATTGTCAGATTAAAATAAAACTAGTCGTTGGGGGCCACCGTAATACTTACCCATCATGGATATGCATAGCACAATATATGAAAACATAACATATGTAAACAATTTATAAAATGCATTACAATTACAAAATAAAATATAAACGTATATTTAAGTATTTTTAACACATAACCATGCTCTATTAATGAATTTCTGATGAACCAATTTCGATAAATTGTATGAAACGCCAAACTATTCAAGTAGCACTGAATTGTGCAAAAGAAACATCCTTATAACTCCAAAAATAATAATCATATTCACTAACGGTTTCTCGCATCGAATTAAAAGATATCTTTGAATTGAAATTTGAATGAAATACAGGGTCATGGAAAATCAAAGAATGTGGAAAGTAGGATTAGAAATATCTCAACAACTAATAATCCGATTGACTTTGTTTTTTATGCAAAATTTGTGTTATTTTATTGCCTTTTATGTCCACTCCTTAAAATAAAAGAATTCGAAAATTTTTATATACCTTTCATCAGAACGAATTTTTCGAGAGTCCGAAAAAAATAGTTTCGGATAATCGAGGTTACTTATATTAAATAGGTTTCGTCCCATTCTTACATACTAAGCACATACAAAATTTCAAATCTCTATCTCAATTTGTTCGGGAGATAGAGCGGTTACAGACAGACAGACAGACACAAAGACGGACGGACGGCAATTTTTTTTTTCTAAAAATATGTTTTTCGGAATCTCCAGTGTCAAAACGTGTAAATCCGTCAATTTTTTTTTTTCGATTTTCAAAAGGATTGCAAGACTTACCCTATACTACGTAATGGGTAAGTAAAAAAAGGCTTATAATAAGAAAAACATAAAATTAAGCAGTTAAAATACTTTATATATATATATATTTTTAACAGATACACAAAATTCTATAAAAAAATGTGTACAATTTTGAATGCTGACATATGTTATAAATATGTAGGTAAAATTTGAAATTCATCGGAGTATTTTAAGATTCCCCATTAGGACCATTTAGCCTTTATAATTTAACATTTAAATCAATTATAAAAATGTGCCATTTTTTTCAGTTACAAGTTAAAGTTTGAAAATCATCTGAATTTTCATTCAAAAGTGTCATGACATAAAAGAAAATGTTCTACATTTTACAAACGAACCAACCAAATTACCAGAAACTATGCAGCTAATTTTGAGTACCTCACCGACATACTTAAATAATTACCACAAACTATTAAAGTGCTTTTTTCGTTAGCGATAACAATATATACACACAGACAAAATAAAAAAAATATATATTTAGGATCTCCACAGGATGTCGCACTGCAATTTCGGCAATTATGAGTTCTTTATAATTGATTATTTGTGGGAAGAAAATCTACATTTTTATTCATGGTTTAATTTATAAGGTTTTGTTCATCTGACGAAACCCTATTCGTCTCATTCCTCTATCTGTCTGTGATAGCGTCCGTACACAAAAATTGTATAAGTCAGAGACTTTAAATTTTGTGAATTTACAGCTGAATACCTCGTGTCACACGACAAATTATAACATTTTGAAAAAGTCTATTGTTTTAATTAAACTATTTTTTTTTCAATGTCATCTGTTCATTTTTGCGATCTAAACTTTAGAAGAGAGCCTTAATTTCAACGTTTTTCGTGTAGACATCATAGCTTGGAGATGAAGCGTCTCGCTAGTAAACATAGTTAGTTTGATATCCGGAGCTGGAAGTTGACATTTTCACATTAAGGTGGATTTAACTATAAGAAATTTCGTATTTTTTGTCGGTTTAAGGGTTTATATTATTTTCACTATTACAGTGGTGGTCACAGTTATAAGGACAAGGTAAAAATTTCCAAATCTTGGTTACATTTGGCGGGAAATTTATGCAAATTTAATGGCTAAAAAACAATGGGGAATGAAGAATTTTTTGTATGTTTTTATGGAAATACGTGGTAAATTCATATTCATAAAATGTATTATAAATTTATACAGCCATCGGATATGGACAAAATTATAAGAACAACTATATTTGTGTGTTCTAAAAAGTAAAATTTGCATGTTTTTTTGCTCAGCACACGGAACTTCCAGACGATATAAATACGTTGTAAGCATTTGGGATCGTATTGCTATGTTTTTCAATCATACCGCAAGGTGCAAAAGTTTTGGAGTTTCAGAAAGGAAAAATGGATGTATTTTAAAATTCGGAACTTTCTGTAAGCTAAATTGCTACAAAGTTTAATAGATCAAGAACAGTTATTTACAATTATCTTTTAAATACCGGTAAATATGGCCGGCAAAGCCATACAAGCAGGCCATCTTCTGTTTCTGTATGGGGAAAAGAATGATAATAAGGCGAGCTTGCTCCAAAAATCGAGAAAAAACGTGAATTGAACTTTGAATGCAAGTGCTCGAACTGTTCGACGTGTTTTATAAAAAGAAAGAAAAAGGTTCGCTATAGTAAACATGTGTCAAGACCGCATCTTACAAAAGTTCATGACAGACTGGGGATGGAGTTTGCCAAAAACTGCAATACTATGGGGAAAAAGTGGGATTCTGTCTTTTCCGATTAGGAAAAGATTAATTTGGGTAGGCTAGATTGTTTTTCCAACATCTACTATGATCTATGATGTAGAGAAAAAAAAACAATTTTCTCAAAGCATGTAATTTGGAAGTGACTCAGTAACGGTTTGGGGAGGTTTCACAACTGGTAGAACTGCTCCAATAGTTTTTGTGCATCGTAGGAGGAATCTGAGAGTTATACTGATGTATTGGGTGATAATATTTTACCAGAAGCACCGTTAACCCTTTGTTGCATAGCTTAACACTTTGCGACGCAGACAAAATTCATTGCTTAAGTGTTGAAATTGATGGCTGACACCGGAATTTGAAAACAGCTTTATTTGGAAATAAGAAAAAGCTATTTTGCAGGAATTTAATAAACCGAACTTTTTTAAACCAAAATTCCGGTGCCAATGGGGCATTTGGGAATTAAATTCATTAGCATTTGGGAATGAATTTTTGTCCACTCTAGTGGACAGTATGCAGAAATCTTGATTTGAATCTAATGGAAACACAAACTGGTACACAAAATATGCAAAAATGGTACATAATCTCAAAACATGCAAGAACTCATGTCTTCCATCGAAAAAGATCACGCAAAATTTTCCAAGAACGTTCTTAAGGAATTGTCAAGCTCCATGACGCCAAGAGTGATAAAAGTGATTGAGAAGAAGCGGGAAGATTATTGATTATCAGTGTATTTCAGGCGAAAAATTTCATTGTCCTTATAATTTTATCCAATTTTTGACAATGACTTATTTTGTTAATTGTGACAAAATATTCATATTTTGCATTTTCCAATGTTTTGCAACCTACAATAATTTCTAGCATAAAAAAGCATCTTGTGTATAAATTTCACTTTATTTAGATCTGAAATAATTTTTTTCTGCGCAATTTTCAATTGTTCTTATAATTCTGACCACCACTGTATTACTATGCTATGATAAATAATTAGTGACATTCATAATATTTTTTTCGAATTGAATTTTCTTTGTATTTTAAAAACTATTGCTATTTATTAATGATTCTGCATTTTAAATTTCGTTTAAACAATTTCTTTCGTTTTTATATATTTAAATTTTTATTATATCTCCGCTAATTTTTTTTAATTTCGAATTTTCAAAAAATTAGAAATTTTGGATTTTATTTAAATAATTTGATTTGAACTTTTAAAATGCGATTAAAATAAATAACTTCCTTTTGCAATTATTTTAAAGTTAAATTTATTGGTGCTACCGTCCGTGTAAGAATTTAATAATTATAAATTAACAATCTAGATTTATCAATTAAAGGATAAATTGATTTAAAAGAAATATTAAACGAAACTCTCTGTGCAATCTGCGATCACACTTATCTACTTCTTTAAAAATGCTTTCAACTTTCCATATACGTCTCTCTGCCATTCATTTTTCGAAGCCAAATACTAAATAAACTAGTATAAATAATTGAAAGTTAACTTCATCTATATTTATAGAAGAAATTTTGTAGTCAATTCTATTTGGGAAAAAATTGCCCACAGATGGAGAAGTTTTATAAGATAATTATGGATAAATTGCGGCTTTTACATAGTATAGATATTCCTTTAGAAATATAAAGTTTTAATGTAGTATCTGGATTTATTAATTAAAGGATAAATTAATTTATTTAAAAAGTATTAAACGAAACCCTCTGTGCGATCAGCGAACGCTCTTGTCCACTTGTTTGAAAATACTTTCAACTCTCCATATACGTTTCTATGCAATTCAGTTTTTCGAAGCTAAATACTAAATAAAATATCATAAATAGTTGAAGGTTAATTTTATCTATATGAAAAAAAAAATTTCGTAGTCAATTTTTTTCAGGGAAAAATTGCCCACGGATGTGAAGACGTTTTATAAGATAATTATGGATAATTTGCGGCTTCTCGAAGCATTATAGAGAACTACCTGAAGAACAATTGAATTTTAATGTACTAGCAAAGCTAGCTCTTTAATGTAATTATAGGTTAAGTTTCACTTCATTATACAAGAGAAAGGAACTATATTTCCAATCTTAGTGTAAAGAGTTGAGTTAGAAAAGGTATTAGCTATGCCCTAATACCCAATCTCTTTCTATATGAATATATATAAGATCGATTATCTCGCATCTCCAAAGACTGATGAATGTCATGGTATAGTGAAATTTTATATTTACATTAAAATCGTCTTCCGATACGCTTCATTTGAACTTGACATTGTTTCGATGATTAATTTAAAAGCTTTTTAAGGCGGGAAAATATGTGTAATGTCTTTGATACATATCAGCTTCCTTAATAGTAAAGATTATGTAAACAAATTAGAGATATTTACTAACAAAATCCAGTTAATACAAAGGATTTATTTTGTGTAACAATAACAAGAATAAAGATTAAAATAATTAGTTGCAGACGACTTTTTGATTTTTATTTTAACATTATGAGATTTGTTAGGCGAAGATAAAGTAAAGAGAGATAGTAGTGTAATAATCATGATATTAACATAATTGTTTTCAGTTTCTTTTTTAAATTAACAATTTATTTTCATAAGGAAATTACAATTAAATTAGACAACTTTGAAATAACAAATTACATAACCTCTGATGGCTAATAAGCTCAGAACAAGGAAATATGCATATGGATTGGTGAGCATATTTCATATGATAATAGTGTTTTAAAGTTTTTAAGGGTGTATTTCGATTCAAACTGCTTATTTTCCGATTTATTTTTGAATTCATTTTTGCTCTCAAACGCATCAAACTCACAGATTCTCTTATTTAATTACTCAAGGTTCCGTGATTGTCGATTCTTTGATAAGTGCACAAAATATTTGAAAAAAAGCAATCAAAAACGGCAATTTGAACCGATTTTTCTGTAGTGGGAGATCTGGGAACGAAAAAAAGGGTCTTCCTGAAAAGTTAATTGCTCATAAATCAAATTCTAATCAATTGAGCGTAAAAAGACATCACACGGCATCTTATATGTCTCTTCGAAAATCCCCTCAGCAAATTTCATGTTTCTACTTTAAAAAATGTGTCTGAAATTGTATCGGAAAATTTCGAGCTGCTCAAGGTGGAAAAGCGTTTTTTCGAATACACCCTTAAGTCGAATGCAAAAATCTAGAGATACATTTCTTTTCACACAAACACATACATATACCTACGTTGGATAATGATTCTTGATTGCCATGGTGATTACATCCTATTTAAGATGGAGTCATTATTTCCGTACTGAATTTAATAAATATATAATCAGAATAAATTTTGTATGCATGCATTCTATTGAACTAAGGTCTGAATATTTATAAAACTAATTATATGCATATAAGCGAAATTTCTTCCAAATTCAAAGATGTCAGATCTAATACTGTATTTAGAGTATTGTACTATGTTAGAGATGATTGCTGAAAGTGCATTTTCAAGTTCGTAAGCAATACTGAAAATAAGCAAATAGTTTGAAGATTCTTTTTTAATTTGAGTTATGCATTTTCAAGATAATTGCATTGAGAGATATTTGTAGCATATAAATAAAATTATATATAGGGCTACGTAAAAAACTGGATACATGACTGATTAGGATTAGCAATACCTGGAAGTGTGATTTCAGTAGTTTTAATAGAGTTTTTACCTGGATTAAAATCATCTAAATATGTGACGTGCATAAAAACTTGTATTTAATATACGGGGTTGTACAAAAGAATCCTGATATGGTTTCTTCATACTGACGGGAATTTCTGAAGGTGAATTTTAACTTGCGTTATCCGTTTTCTAACTAAATTAAATTTTAACATGCTATGTAGAAAATACAAGTATACATATCTTAAATAGAGCCGCATAAAAGAATTGATGAACCTTTCCGGCTAAGAACAGTAATTGTCAAATGTGCTATGGTTTTTTCTAAAATGTGTACTTAAATACCTTTTCTTTATTAAAAAGCGAAGTTTTATTAAACTATTCTGGAAGTTTTGGAAAGTGTTTCATAATCTGAGGTGGGATTTTTCTTTATTGTTTCTTTCCTTGAATGTTTTGACAATGTCTGAGAAAAAATAACTTTGCAATTTCCTCTTCGGGTCAAGTAGCTTCTAAATTCAAGAATAAAATAATTTTTTGCTACATAGGTAAGAAACTCTAAATGAAAAGCACTTTCAACAGATGAACAAAATGATATAGGATTTTTAAATTTTGTCGAGCTTCTTTACGAAAAAAGTGTCAGTAAATTCAAAACCGTATATCGAAACATACTTCATGTCTGGATAGTGGTGCAGTGATTGGGTCTGCTGGTTTGGAAAGGTATTTTCCGCAAGAAAAGTATTTTTCATTATACTTTTCATCAATTGTCTTCCACTAAGAATCCAATTTAGGAGGTTGAACTCTAGTCAAAGTATAGGCAATCCCAGAAAAGTAAATATTTGTGAAAAAAAAGTAAATATTTGTGAGTTCTTTCCTACCGAAATATTACTTATGAGACATTCAAATTCTTCTTAAAATTATGACGCTGAAAACGAATTTTTGGCGAAACTCAGAATTGGGTTAAAAAATAAATAAATAAATAAATAAAAATAAATAAATTCGGCTGATCTCTAATTATTACTCATCAAGCGGAGTGATTTACTCTTCAATAAACTACCTCAGACCTGCCCGTACTGTTGAATAACTCATGATTTATCATCTATACTCTTCACAACGACATAACATTTTGGCTACTTGGACTTTTTGCATATTAAAAAAAAAAAAAACACATGACTGGGTGTTTTGCATACGGTTTCGATTTTTGCGAATTTTACTCCAACTTATTATCAAGATTCGTCATTGCTGTTTTCTGTAACATTGACGTTTTACACCTGTTAATGACTTCAACTAGAATTAAATTCATACAGATTCAATCATCTCCGCTATTTATTAGCCTGGAAACAAAAACTGCTCTAAAATCAATTAGCGTTAGCCAGTGGAGGACAGCGACAGAGCCTCATACAACCCCAGCTCTGGTTGTAGACTAATGCTGAACCTGGCCCAATATGCCGATAATTTTGAGGCAAGAAGATGGAAGTGTGTCAGCCCCTTTTATATAAACTTAGGTTCAACTACTTGCATGCGTGCATTGCAAATTCTTGGAATTACAGAACAAGTATGCGATAAATGCACACAGAACTTATTTTTGGATATCCTGTGTAATATTTCATTAAAAAAAATATAAGAAAAACAGGTTAATTTCTACAACTAAAGCTCCGTTCTCTTGTTTTCATTAATATAAAGAGTAAATAAGTTTAACAATGCGATATTTAAAAAAGATACTTTTTAAATTCATTTTAATAAGTCTAGGGGAAAGAGTTGAGAAATATTGAAATCATTAAAGTGCATTCGTTAAACTCTGAGCTTATTCGCGAAATGCTGGCATACAAACATTGCTCCATGCTATGCTCCTGTAAGTTTAATAAATATTTTATACAAGTAAATAAACTAGGCTACCCACTTAAAAATATTCCAGTTCTTTAAAAACAATGCAAAACTTTCTAATTTCCATAGGCAAACACAACAGCATGTTTGTTTTAGTTAATCCCGTTAAAAAAAATTACCGCATTACATTCAACTGACAAAGATGTAAGACAGTATCACAATCGTCATAATTTAACATCATTCTCGCATCCCTGTTACGTGAAAATAAATGTAATGTAAAAGAAAAGAAAAAAATAAGAACGGAGAAATCTTTTAATTCCTACACTGAAATCATCTTCGGGAGAAGCTGCCTTCCACAAATAGTGCATGCGGAATAGCCTTCGGCGAGATCCACAGCTAGCGACATAAGCAGCCAGGCATGAGGTATTGCCTTTAAAATCAACGACCGTGACATTATACTGATTGTTCGTGAAATTTTACCCGAGGGTTAAACGCTGTTTATCGGCAGCTGTCGATAGAGTCTTCATCTTCATCGCTGGAGATTTTTGTGGGCTTGGTATTTTTCAGAGTGAGTGAATACTCACTCTCTCTCCGGCCTTGACGCTCTGATTTTCTTTTGGCACTAAGAAAAGCTATCTTAATAAAATAGCCAACGGGAAGCGTAAGAAAAAGTTGGGTCAGGCTTGTTAGCTTGTTTCAGTCTTTAATCTCAATAGTGCTACAAGTTGAAGAATTTAAGCTAATGTGATAGTGAAATCGGGTGTTTTTTGAAGGAGATCTTTATGTATTATGACTGGAGGAAGCGTTTAAGCATTTTATCGCCCCAGAAAATTAAGAAAGCTACTCGTGAAAAACATCCTGCTTTTTAAAAAAACTGCTGGAAGAAAAAAAAATGAATCGGAAGATTTCAAAGAGTTGAAATAATACATTTATAGAATATACCGGATTATAAAAGTTTCAGGAGCCCATAGATTTCATTCACAGCAAAAACTTTCGACAGTAATGTTTACTTAAAAATATTAAATAAAGCATAGTTTTTAACAAGAACTAAAAATCATGCATAAAGCATAGATTATGAGTCAGTTTCCAAATCATTCAGAATGTTGTAACAAAATTTCACAGTTTAATACGGCGAAAGATGGTGTCTAAGTAAGTAAGCAGTTTAGAATATGCACAACACATTTTTCGTTTCAGCAATTACTTTCCAAGTAAAAAAATAACCAGAATTCTTTTGTGATGCTTTGTACACGGTCTTTAGATTTATATGTTTACTGCATAGTAATTTTAAAATTTAATCCAGTTAAGAAACGCATAACGCAGAAACCGAAAAGTACGCGTTATATTTTGTGCGGTTCTGTATATGATCTGTAGAATTTACGCACAACAAATATTATGCAAAAAAAAAAAAAAAAAATGTTAAACTTAAAAACGAGGACTAGAACTGAAAATCCAACTCTAGCACTTATTGTTCATATGCAATTATTGTTCTGTAACCGAATTTATTTATACATCCTTGTAAATTAATGTTAAGGTCAATATAATTAATTCATGCTATGCATATCCTATTCTCTAGTAAACATTTTGTAGTGCAGTTCATTGATATGTATCAACTTAAATGTATTTTATGTAGGTTAATATCATCAAAATGTACCACAAATAGTTTTTACCCATAGACCATAATGTAACTGAATTCTATTGAATATACTCCTGTAAACAAATTATATATGTTATGAACTTCATTTTCAGTGGTGAACAATAATATAAATCATTTAAGTGAAAATTCAGGTATATTTAATGCAAAAACAGAAAGAGTCGCATACGGACTGACAGAAACTGAGAGACTAATGGAATTCGTAAATGCTTTTCGATTGTGAAGCAAAGTGTTAAAAATAGAAAAATGTATATATGAATAATCGAAAAACTTTTACACAAAAAATTTGACAAACAGATTAAAAAAAGACCCTAATCAGCAGATCAATAGTATGTAATCGCTGTTGGACTTCAGCATGGATATTGGACTTCGTTGCCCATTTAAATGACTATAAGAATTGATTTCAGCTTCTTTTTTGCACCATACCGTAATGTATAATCCCCATTTTATCTTCATTTATAAATATTTTGAATAGGTTGTGTCAAAAGTGCATCGCTCATTGATTCACGTAGATATTGATTCACGTATAATTTTCTTCGACACCTCATATCGTACACAAACAATATATTGAAAAATATGTCCCAATTTTACCAAATGTCAGCGGTCTAAACTTTTAAGTACTTTTCTTTACATAATACCTTAAAAGATCATATTTGGATTTTATTATTTTTTAAATTTTTATTACGTGTAACTATTTTAATAAATCGCGTCTTGGTATTGTAGTCAGAAAATTTTGATTTCAATTTCTTCAAACCTCCACCAAATTCTTGTATCAACTAAAATAAAATTTTTATTCAATGCTAAATAAATTTTCAAATCTTTATTTTTCGTTTTTGAAAGTAATAACTGCAAGTAACTATAATGCAACTTTTCATCATACATAAAACATCTTATAAATAGTAGAATATCTAATCACATCGTTCTTCATAAATGCTATATACGAAACATTTTTGTACACTTCTTTTTTATGATTTCTCTCAAAAATCCCTGTTTAAAAATGAAAAAAAAAAAAAAAAAAAAAAAAAAAAAAAAAAAAAAAACATTCACAGGTGAAATTTGCATTTGAAAAATTTACGAACAATCTATTTTTATGTGGTAAGAACTTTATGGTTTTCTGTTAAATTTTAAAATTAATTTAGATGGTGCATCATTTATTATGATTTTAGATCCAAACATTACCTACATTTTTTTTTCTTCTCTTAAGGCTTTTCGATATTTTTTTTTAATGAAATCATTGACACCGATCGAAAACGTTTGCTGAGTCCGCAGAAATTCCATAAAACTTCCGCTTTCCACCAGAAAAAAATCACATATAAATGAAAAAAAAAAAACAGCGATCATTTTATCCAAAAATACAATGCCAAAGAAGGCATGAAATAGCTGGTGTCATTAATAATCGATATTGATTCCCACAAGGAAAATGAGACTTTCTAGATGGGTGATTTATACGCCACTGCACCGAATGCATTTTATGCTTAATGAAACAATGAGATAAAATAGCTTGTCGATATGAGTTCTAAAGAATTTTTGATTGCAATTTATCTTTAAAACTATTAAGAAGTATTTCCTGCT
Organism: Maratus speculifer; assembly: GCA_964019185.1. NCBI lineage: Eukaryota > Metazoa > Arthropoda > Arachnida > Araneae > Salticidae > Maratus > Maratus speculifer. The sequence continues at coordinate 75,945,747 of OZ025297.1, read as the reverse complement.
TTTCTTTGTACTTGATGTGGGGTATTATTCATATTTATTTTTCCGCATATATTTTAAAACAAGGATCATCAATAGTGTTGTCAAATATCCCGATTTTCAGGAGCTCCAAGATCCGTCCCGATTTTCTAAGATGCACAAATTTGCTTAATTTAAAACCTTTTAAAACAGAACCTCTCAATAACGGATTTATCTACAATTTCGCCGTAAGTAATACCCCACTTGCTATGCAGAATTTTGCCTAATACGGAATATTTTCCCAGTCTTTATCGATTTTCTTTTTTAGGTTTCATTGTAACCTTTATAAACTCGTTTATAAAGGAATCATGTCTTAAACGTCAAATTTCCATAGTCGACGGCAGAAACACACAACTACAAGAAGGAATATCACACAACTATAAATGTACAGTCAGAAACTTCACCCAAACGGAATTTGTTTCAGTTATTACCGATAACCGAATACCGATATCGATAAACACTTTCATAGATTCTAGTAGGAAAGACTGAGGCACTTTTTTCATATAAGCAGGTTTTGGAACTCGCTTTATTTTTTAAATGAGCCGCTAGATTATGCCGACGTGTGAAACTGGCTGAAGTGGTGACATTGTACACACCATCTACAAAGTTACAGTTTAACAGCTGCTGTATCTTAGTCAAGAGAGCTGTATTTTTCCTTTTTAATACGCTGATAAGTAATATTAATTTTAATAGAAAGAAATTGAGCATTCTTTATCTGTTTAGCTTTTTTCTTAAAAATAATTGCTAATATTAAAAGATTCACTTATAGTGGAAGAGGTGGTATTTTTGAAAATTGTGTCACGTTTAATATATTGATAAATACGAAGTACATGTTACAATTTTTTTTTTAACAAATGAAGACACCCAAACATGTGCATAGCTGCCAACCTTCCATTTTTTTCCGAGTCATATAAATATATCTCAAACGGAAATTTAATTTTAAAAATGAAAGCATTTAACTACTACATAAAAGGGAGATAGCATTTTATTCAAATTTTTTCTGGTTCCAAATATGTATATTTTATTTTTAAACACAGTTAAGATTAGCTATAAAATGAAGCTGTGTGTATTTAAGTAATATGTAACCGCCAGATGCACACATAATAAATTAGTATGTGTGTGCGAAAAGGTATACATACAAAATCGATTAAAAAATTCCAATGTGACCTTAGTACTAAAAATATTTAAATCCCTGAATGATAAAGGTTTACGCCAGAATATTTATTTATTTATTATTGAAATGCACGCTATAAACAAATCTATTCATATACAATGTTGCAAAAAAAAAAAAAAAAAAAAAAAAAAAAAAAAAAAAAAAAAAAGACACAAATATAAATTACACAACATGAATAAAAACACAAATTAAGAGATTAAATGTTCAGAGCATTTATCTTTGAAGATAAATGTTGTTCAAAGATGAAGAAAAATGTTATCCTATATTAAAAATATCAAGATGTGCGGAGAATTCATTAAATATTCTTTAAATTTTATATAAAGAGAAATTACTAACATAATTATATTTAAGAAATGGTAATGTAAAAAAAATTGAGTGCGCCTGAGGGATCTGCTCGAAACATTGAAATTAATAGAATTAAGAATGTCACTAGAATCAATCATGTTATTAATAACCTTATAAAAAAATAAAACACATAAAAGATCCCGTCTAGATTTCGAACTTGGAATGTTAAAAATACAACGTAGATAGGAAGAAGAAACATCATAGGAACATATGTAATTACTTTTGAACAATAAATACCGTTTTAGACTGTACTTGCTCCAGAATTTTAATTTTATTATTATAGTAAGGATCTCAAATGAGACAGCAGTATTCAAGATTAGGATGTACCAAAGTAATACTCTTCATCAGAGAATATCTATATATATATATGTTCTTTTAAATTTTTTTATTTTATTTTTATTTTTTTATTTATTTTATTTTATTTTTTTTTTTTTTGAGTTTTTTATTGGTTTTTCCGATGTATTCCATTGCAATGGATTAATGGAATACATCAGAAAAACCAATAGGAAACGGAAAAAAACGTAAATAAAAATATGTAAAGGAACATAAAGCAGATAAAAATTTTTGTCGCCAATCCACAGTTCTCTCTCGCTTATATCTCAATCAGAATATCACAATAGATTTTGATCATGCAAAAATCATAATCTCGACCTTCAATTATTATGCATCCATTACCAAAGAACCATTTTCAAAACGAAATCACGTATTTGTATAAATAAACATAAAATAGTTATAAAAATAGTCTCTGATGAAGAGCCTGGTTTAAAGCTTGAAAGTATTAAGATATTTTAAATAAAATTAACTATTAACATCTCTTTTCGATTATTTTTAACGCCTTTTAAGTAAAAGTGAACATTTTAAAGTTCGCACTCGTGTAGAAACCACGAGTTAAAATCGATTCGGTATTAAATTATTGATGTTAATAGCTGATAAATATGTTCTTAACAAATCTCCTACATGTCCTCTATATTTAAAATATACTTCAGACTTAAAAAGAAAAGAAAAAAAATTAAGTACAAACTGGACACAGAAAATTTTAATACGCAACACCAATCTCTCAAAATATTTATCGTAATACCAGAAATCGCCTAAATCTTTCAAGATCAGTTCTTTCAAAGTTCCAAGCCCCATTAGTGTACCATGCACAGTAACTCTTGACCTTAATGGAGCTAGGAAGCTGAGTCGAGCATTGTCAATCAATTAAAAGATTTTACGGAAGTTTCGTAAAACAATCATTTTGCTTGACTTCTGCCAAATGTATTTCACCGTAACAAGAAGCGTTAAAAAAATTCTTTCTACTTCTTTATTTCTTTCTGTAAATTTTGTTAAGTGATCATACCCCATTTTGCTTGATGGAAGAAAGATTAGAGACACATTTTGTTTGCACTTAATACTTAATGGACATAAGGAAGTCCAAATGAATGATTGTTTTAAAGTTTAATTTCCGTATTCCATAGAGAACTTGAACGCTTATTCGAATGATTAAAATGGCAAGAAATAATTGGTGCAGATAAAAAAAATGTAATTGTTGCATATGAAAATGGATCAATTCATTCACATTCAAACAAACAAACAGACAAAAGAAAAAAAAAGTTGGTGTAAGTGCATGTGCACTAATTAAAATGAACAACTTAATTACATTTAAATTAGATCAAATTAAAAATGATAAAAAATAGCTCTAATAGTCTGCTTTTAATTTTAATATTTGTGGATAAATGGATATTTTATTCCCTCGTTAAAAATAAGTTCATGTGTTCATTATGCTCTCTTTTACTTTTAATTTAATTCGATTTTTGTATAAAAAGGGAGGATTTTCTATGGGCGATGGTAATCGTTTTTTCACACATTGCCTAATGAACCGGAATTATAAAAACAACACAGGTACACAATGGCAATAAAGAGGGACCGTTCAAGTATTACGTAAGCATATTTTTCGTCATTTCGTACCCCCTCCCCCCCCCTTGTAAGAAAATATAAGCAAATGCTAGACCCCCCCCTTGTAAGAAAATATAAGCAAATGCTAGACCCCCCCCCCTTTGCTTACGTAAGATTTTATGACAGTTTATACATCAATACTTCTTGACTTATAAAAAGTTACCAATCAATTACATTACTAATCCTACAAATTTATATAGGCATATAGGGATTATGATATCAAAATATATAAAATCATTTTAATATATTGTTGCTAATTGCATTAAACAAACCACAGAATACAAAATGGTTTAAATATATTGTTATTTATCACTTTGAACAATAAAACAAGATATACAAGAAGTCTTAACTTACTTAGGCATCATAACTAAAATTTTTGCCATAAATCATACAAATGTTGGAGTTCAATTTGGTGTTCATATTTTAATCTGATGTCCAGAATCCTTGAACCCATGTTTCAACATTGTCTGTTATAAGGTTTTCACTGGAACAGTGGCCTGGGGTATTGCAGGTTTCCGGTCCTTGTTTGCTTGTTGAATTTGAACTGCAGTTGCTTCGTTGTTTAATGCTTACGTAAGAATTGTCGTGACTCCCCCCTCCCCCTTGTCAGAAAAAATAAGCAGACTCTGGACTCCCCCCTCCCCCTTTAGTGCTTACGTAATACTTGAACGGTCCCAGAGTTTAAAAATCGGTGGAATTTAATTATAAATTGATAAATTAATTTTAAAGCATTTTTTCTTAGCCAGAACCTGGTGATAAATCGCCAAACATTCTCTATAGTTACAACTTTTTACATGTTACAATAACAATGCAGTTAACGATGTGTCAAACCAATCTCGCCAAAATATGCCAATTTTATAAGATGAAAAGTAATTGCTTATTATTTATCATCACAAAATTTCAAAGGACTGTCCAGTTTTGAAGTCTTTAATTGGGTTTCTTTTATGCACTTTTTAAAACTATGTAGGAATGTTGGTTGAAAATTTAATTAATTAAAAACAAAATATGCCTATATGTAAATATGAAAAATAATTGTTTACTATGTACCATCATAAAATTTCAAAGCACCAACCCGTATTAGTATCCTTATTGTTATTTCCTTTATTAAGACCTACATTTTCAAATCAATGCAGGAATGTTGGTTGTAAACTTAATGAATTTACAAGAATATGTGCCTACATCATAATATGAAAAATAGTTGTTTATTATGTATAGACACAAAATTTCAAAGTACGGTGATGTTAAAACCTTTATCAGAGTTTCCTTTATTTTTATTTATGCAGGAATGTTTAAAAAAAACTTAATTAATTAAAATGAAATTTTCCCCATATCTTAAAAGAAACAATAGTTATTTATTATGTTTTATATAAAAATTTCAAAGCACCAACCGGCATTGAAGCCTTTACTAGTATTTCCTTTTTTAAGATCTGTATTTTCAAATCACCGCAGAAATGTTGATTGAAAATTTTATCAACTGACAAGAAAATACGCCCATTTCATAATATGAACAATAGTTGCTTATTGACACAAAATTTCAAAGAACCGGTCGGTGTTAATAAGTTTATCAGAGTTTCCATTGTTTTTATACACATGAGAATGTTGATTGAAAACTTAATGAAATCAAAATATGCGTATATATAATAGGAACTGCAGATTTTATTAATTATCATCTCAAAATTTCAAAGCACCAATCAGTTGAAGCCTTTGTATATTTTCTTTATTAAAATCTGCATTTTTAAATCAACGCAAAAATAATGGTTGAAAATTTAGTGAACTAAAAAAAAATAATAATAAAATAAAAAATATAGTGAAACAGTTTCAGATAAAATCATTTATTTCATAGAATTTAGATAAAATCTTTTGAAAATTTCATATTTTACAACTGAATTAATAGTAATAACAATTGACGTAACAGCCTTAGAATAATTCTGGAATTATAAAGTCTGCGGGATTGCAATCCTAAGAAATACAGATTTTTTTAAAATGGAAATTAAGTTATTCTTAAACAACTTATTAAAATATACTTTGTCATGGACTTTTTTCTTTCCAAAAGTCATTGCAGAGTGACTATCTGAATTAGTTTCTATAATTAGATGCATTTTTTCAGCACTTGTGAGAATTACATTTCTTAATTGATATTTCCAAATATCTCGAATGCAGGAAATTGAACCAGAAATACATACACGGCGATTTTCCCAAACATCCTTAAATTAGTATTTGTCTATTGTTCATTGTAATTACTTCATGGACAACAGACAGAAATTTGACTGATTTTTATCGCATATCTATAAACAGAAGAAAATTATGTTCAATATAATCGTGAAAGAATCAAATAATAAAATGCATAAAAACGACCGATCTGATCGACTCTACGCTTCATTAAGGAAGCATTTTTTTTTTTCTAAATTTATTTTTTGAGTTATTATTTCCTACTATGATTTACTTTTATGGGAAATAGAAAATGAATTCCTATAGAAAAAGAAATATGAGGATCACAATGATATGACTGCTTGCTAAATTGGGCAACACGTTATATCGCGTATATACTAATTTCCCCTTAATAGAATGTCTCCAACTGAAGCATTCAGTACATTCACATGAGAAAAAAATCTCTTTACAGAAAATTAAAGAAAAAAGAGGGAAGAATAGGAAAAATTCAATAAAAGTCTTTGTAGGAAAACGATTACTGTTCCAAGCGACAAAGTTTTTTTATTTATTTTTAAAGCTGGAAAATGTAGCGTCATTTACAATAAAAGATCATGAAAAAAAAGTTTGTTATAATTGTTTTATTGTGAATTAAGATTCTGAAAAATTCTTCGTTAATCACTATTATTTTCATTTATTAAAAAAAAAAAGTTTGTTATGCTTGTTGTATATATTGTAATGTATTGCGACCATGAGACACGACATATCTTCTACACTGTAAAAAAAAAAAAAAAATCTGTAAAGGTGCTACACTTTATCTAGGAAACTGGGATTCCAAGAACTTTTCCTGTAACGGTAACAACAAAAACTCAAGTTTTAGAATCGGTTACATGAATTTTTCCTGTTAACGTTACATGAAAAATTCTTGGAATCCCAGTTTCCTAGAAAATGTTTAGTACCTGTACAGATTTTTTTTTACAGTGTACTGAACATATTTCGAAGGTGTTATCATTGTTAGGGAGATAATTTTACGAATGAAGTTTTATTAAGTTGAACATTTTTATACGTTGTCATATACACTGAAAAAAAATCTCTAAAGTTACTAAAAGTTTTCTAGGATACTGGGATTCCCAGAACTTTTTATGTAACGGCTACAGCAAAAATTCATGTAACAGATACAGATTTGCACTAAAAATAAAAAATATGTAAAGTTTTACTAAAAATTTTTTAGGAAGTTTGGGATTCCCAGATCATATTATGTAATTGCAACCCACGCTACAGATAAAATTTTTGTAAGATAACTGTAACTTTTGTAGCTTCGTTAGTAAAGTTACAGATTTCTGTTGCTTTACAAAAATTAGTTTTGTAAATTTACATTTTTTTTGTACAGTAATACAGATAAAATGTTAGTAAACATACAGATTTCGGCAACTTTACACTTGTAGGATTACAGATTTTTCTTTACAGTGTAGTTATGGCGATACATACCAGGAAAAACGAAGAGAAATCATGCAATCGGCATATCACAGGTGACATTCACTTTGTACAACATTAATGTACATGTCGGACGTTCCTCTCAGCCCGCACAACTTTGAAGAAAGTCCATGGTAGTTATAGCTGCCACCATCGATATTATTAGGTGATATCGGTCACCCACTGTGAGGATTGTGTAAATGAACACTGACGCTGTCAATTAACTGAATTAACAGTTTATTTATACTATAAGTACACAAGAAATACACTATTTACAATTATATACAATTACAACTCGGATATAGGTGATCCGGTTCAACGTTAAATTAAATACAGTAAACGGCTGGCTGTGTACTGTTCAACTTACACCTTCTCCCTCACACTCAATGCACGTTAGATTCACTTTATCGGAGATCAACTTCGAATCTCCCAACATATGGATACTCGGCCTATGCTATCCGGCCCAGAGCACTACGCACAAGGACGTCTGTGTCCCTTATTCTCCAGATACGAGCTCAGCCTACACACTCTGCACTAGGACCTCTGTCCTACACACTTCCAGGTACGACCCCCCAGATACGAACTGCTCAAATCTCAGACAAGACTTGCTTTTCTCAAATCACTGCTTTCCCCAATATAAACCCCTCTTTGGAGCTTATTCATTGGACACATTCTACATTGCTTTCGTGATCCGTGACATGTGCCTTGTTTGTTCATCATCCACATACATCCCTGACTGATGAACACGCCTCTCAGCAATCTTCTCTTTCACTCATTCACCACCTGTACATGATACCTGTCAATTCTGACTTTAACAAAGAAAGAATGTCACCTTGAAAAATATCAGTACACAGCCGGTACAATACATAAAATATTAAGATAGAGAAATAATAGAAATTCCGATTTGTAGCAGATGTTTACTTAAAACCTGACAGTACATTTTCTTCATAATCTACACCGATTAATTAAATTTTCAATAACGGATAGATGTTGACCCTGACACCTAAAAATACAATTCAAGCAAGAGTTGATTTTCAGTGCTATTGTGTTCTAAAATTGAGAGATTGAGTATCAATGAAAATAAAAATAAAATAAAATATAAAACACAGGTTGTTCAGGCATTAAATTTTATTTTAAAAATCACTTCTACACTGAAAAAAAAGTAAATCTTCTAAATTTGTAAGCAAAGCTACAAAAATCTGTAAGTTTACAAAAGAATCTACTAAAATTAGGGTAATCTTATTAAAATTTTTATCTGTAACCCTAGAAGCCGTTGCTTAAAAAGTTGTAGAAATCCGATTTTCCTAAAAAACTCTTAATAACCCTACAGATTTTTTGATTCACAGTGAAAATCTGCATATATTACACGAATTTTTGTTGTTGTCGTTACGTAAAAAGTTTTTAGAATACAATTTTCCAAGAAAAATTTCAGTAACTTTTCAATTTTTTTAGAGTGTAATTAAGTGACTGCAATTCATTCAGTTAAAAAAAAAAAAAAAAAAAAAAAAAAAAAAAAAAAGAGTTACTATATATTAATTTGACGTTGACTCCAATTATCGAAAATTTACCACTTTATTTTATGCTTGACAAAATATGTATGCTAGTGAATTTATTAAAAGAATTATAATTTCTCCTCTGTTTTTTAGTTAAGATATAGCAACATAGGGGAAAAACATTATTTAACATATCTACTCAATATGTCTAAATTTATTTCTCAACATAAAATCATAATTTAATTAATATTAGACTTTAAAATGATAAAAGTGTACTTTTTAAAAAATATTATTGTTTATTTTATAATTATGTTTTCTGCTTTTTACTACTTAAAATATTTCATTATTGAAATTTTACTGCCACTAAGCCTATTTCGATGTAATTTCGCATAACTTGCATTTTGTTGTTTTGTTACTCATAAACAGTTATAAAAATAAGGATTATTTGGTGACTTATCCACTGTGGCACTATAACTGAAAATTCCTTAAAATTAGTTTATTTATTTATTGAACTAATGGAGTGGCCAAACAAATGAAAATTTATGCAGCGAAAAACTAGATTCTGCTATATAGTCAGTCTTTTTTCCCAGTTGGATCGTTTAAATACTTTCAGCCACTGGATGTTTACTTCTTTCAAAACTTAAGTAAGTGGTGAAAAAAATCGGAGAACATTCAAAAACTCATCGAAGTATTTGCTATGATATCAACACAATTACTACAGAAGGTGTACTAAAAATATATCACTTGGCCTATCAGCTAGTTCTCTTCACGTACTTTTGATGAAATAAGTCTGTATGCTTTCCAAAATTCTTTAATCCGAGACACAGATCCAGTTTTCAGATCAGTAAAATATGTATGCTTCACACTTACTGCTAAACATGTGCTAACTATCTAAAAATAATGCCCTTCATCGTTCATGAAAGGTGATGAAATCACTTATGTTTTTAACACTTTTAGCAGAAAAATACTATTATGGTTAATCATAATCTGCCTTCGATATAGATCAGGAAGCACAGCAGGCAATCACCTCATCGAGTTTACGGCTGCAATTCCAAAAGAAGTTAAAATTCGATTCGCATATTAAAACGCAACCGGTCTGCTAAGTCATATCTTATTGGAAAAATCTGAAAATCCGACTTTAGCATTTGATTCATTGGTTTACTGTTGTGTTTTCCTGTGGAAAGTGCTTTATGAACTATGTATGACGCATGATTTTTTCTTTCTTGTACCTTAGATCTGCTGAAACACCCAAGAAATATTCAAGAACCTTTAAAAATAGCCCAAAATCTTTTACCATTTAAAAGTTATTCAGTATTTTCTTTCTCCATACCATGTGAAGCACTGTATATATGTTAAATTTGAGGTTAAAAATGCCATCCCAAAAATTTCCAGTTTTAAGTTTTTCTAAATTTTAATATTAAAGGTTAATACTTAAAATCAAAGGCGTTAAATTTCTGAATATCTAATTAAAATAATTATTAAACTGCCATAGCGGTTATCAACTTAGTTGTTGTCCAATGTTAATCTGAGTTAAAACAATTACATTACTTTATGCATGTAACAATACATGCAGAATACATTACTTTCTTTCTGTATCTTGGTTTACGCTAGTGAAAGTTTGCCATAATCTGCATAAATTAGCTGAAATGACAAGGCTAGATAAATTAGCATTTAAAAATAAATATCATGCAACCAAATTTCGATTTTTAAGTGCTATTGACTTCTAAAATGGAAAGATTAAGGATTTAAAAAAATGAGGACATGAAAACTTTAATATTTAATTAATATGCTCATGAGTAAGCTTTCATTGAAAGTTAGACAAGGAATATATCTCTAATCCATCTCTAAGAACAGGAATTTTATTAAATTTATCGCCATAATTACGATTTTACAAACGAAAGTAGTTCTTCCACTTAATCCCAATCTCTCGGGGGAATTTTTATCCTTGATTAGTAAATCTGTTCTTCTTCGAAGAATTTTATCTAAGCTGGAGGAAGATCGCGTTCTATTTCAGCATCTTCATTCATTCAGAATCTTTATTTATCCCCGAGGATAAAGCAGAAAGATTAATTTATTAATACTTATAGTCAGAGGATATCCAATTTCGCCGAAAATTGAAGTTTAAATTTTGTTTACAAATAAAATTAACCAATGTCACTTTTTTTATGCTACACAATTTGATCTAAATGTTTATCATATGAAGCATGAAAGAAGTAGATATTATGTTGCCGGATTATCAGCACCAAAATTTCCTTTAATTCTGAATAGTTCGATTTCAGTTTAGACTCTTTCTTTAGTGCCTTGGCTTGGTAAAATAGTTCTGAGAAAAATTTGAACTAGTATCACAGGACGCACAAAATAACTTAGAGACATTATCGACCTATTTATTTCATTTCATTTCTTTTTATTTATTTATTTATTTATTTTTACTAATAAATAAATCTTACTGAGATACGACATTAAATGTCTGGTTTAACAACACTTTTTTTTTCTTAACACGTTCGTTGCCGCTTACGTGAAGATGTGACGATAGTTAATGCCGCACTGTAGAAGTGAGTTTTTCCCAGAAGCCGATTTATTTTTATAACAAAGAATCAATGAAAGATTTTCCCGCGCCAGCGAGTAACTAGCTATTGGACATCACCCCACATCACGCACTGGAGTGTGAGTGGCCCCTTAACGTTGGCGCCTTATCACGCGCTGGCGCGTCTGCGTCAGAGAACGTGTTAAATAAACCAGTTTTTTACATTTTTTTCCATTTTGAATCGCTATTGTTTATCATCTTTTAGATAAAGTTATTATCGATCACTAATGAACACTTTTTTTTAAGGTAGAATTCTGTGATAAATCATTAATGGAAGATCACAAATCTTTATTATTTTTAACATTTTCCAACATAGTTGAAAAATATTTATGAATTCAACTTGTCTGTCCGAACAGTAACTCGCTTAAATGCAGAACAATTGCCATTAAATTAATATATGTTATTGTAGTTTACTATCGCATGTTCGATATTGAAAATGAAATGTGTAACATTAACCCCTTCGTGACGGGACGATTTTACGAAATTTTTAATGTTTTGTCACCAGTTTTTAAAAACAGAAATTTGTGTCTAATTAAAACGAGAATATGCTCCCATTAAATAAGGCAAATTTTACAGTAAAGTTTTACTGGTGGGGGTAAACACGGATTCTTAAGCCTTTTTGCGGCACGCATACGTGTCGATCGTCCCCAAACAGTTAACAGTTCGCTTATAGGGAAATTCAAAATAATTCCGTTACATTATGGTGTATGGAGAAAAATCGTTTACGGTGTATTTTAATGATATTACGCTATTTTAAACGTATTCTAATTAATATACATCACTGATGTGTATTACAAGGTGGCATAAGGCGTTTATAGCATTTATCATTCGTTTACAGAAAAACACAGAAATGTTCGATTATAGCATTGTCTATTCTTTGCATATTACTTGCGATATATAAATTCTATTGTTTAAACACAGTGCTGCACAAAATATCTGAAATACTGTTTTCGTTTGTTGATGGAAATCGCTGGAAAGGAACTTTTCAATTGAGCTATGCGTTACTTAGTGAACTAAATTTAGGCATAATATTTGGTATATATACATTACAATGTACACAAGGCTGCACAAAAGAATTTGTATACTTTATGAACTAGAAATATTAATTGCTGAAATCTAAATTTGAGATGTGTTATGGATTTTCCAAACACAGATTTTTTACTCAGATATGGTGTGGGGCTTGTTGTGCTTAAGTCTTTTGGTAGACCTCTTCACCTGGTTGAACTTATTAACTCAGACCTCATCTTTCGTCTTATTCAACATTGAAGTTTTGTCTCTGTATTTCTTAATATGTTTAAAAGTGTTTTGAAATCTATTCTTGAAGCACGATTTTTCATTCTTTGCTTCAATATGTGAGAGAAAATGTACATCTTTCTTAAACTTCCCCAATAGTTTAAAAATGAAAAAAAAAAAAAAAAAAACTTAATAAGTAACAATTGAAATAACATATTGAAATGTGTTTTTAGATACATAAGTTATTTTTCCTCGTCTCCTCAGTATCAAGATATAAAAATGTAAAATCTTCAAAATAAAACATCTATCGTAAAGAAGGAAAGGCTCCCCGCCAGCTGCGAGCGAAACAGGACATGGCGTGAAAAAGTAGTTTACCTTCTCTTTTGTCAAAAAGTACCTTCAGTAAATTATGTACGTATGCACAATTTAGTATTATTACTTACCCATTATATGTAGTATAGGGTAAGTCTTGCAATCGTTTTTAAAATCGTAAAATTTTTTTTGACGGATTTACACGTTTTACACACTGGAGATTTCGAAAAACATATTTTTAGAAAAAAAAAATTGCCTTCCGTCTATCTATCTGTCTGTAAACGCTCCATCTGCCGAACAAATTGAGATAGAGACTTGAAATTTTGTATGTACTTAGTATTTAATAATGGAACGAAGCCTATTGAATATCAGTAACCTCGATTATCCGGAACTATTTTTTTCGGACTCTCGAAAAATTCGTTCTGATGAAAGGTACATAAAAGTTTTCGAGTTTTTTTATTTTAAGGAGTGATCGTAAAAGGCAATAAAATAACACAAATTTTGCATAAAAAACGAAGTCGATCGATATATTAGTTGACGAGATATCTGTAATCCTGTTTTCCACATTCTTCGATTTTTCATGACCCTGTATTTCATTCAAAGATATATTTTAATTGGAATTAAGACGCTTAATCGGACTCAATAAACTTTTAGATAATAAGGTTATTATTTTTGGTGTTATAAGGATGTTTCTTTTACGCAATTCATTACTTCTTGAGTAGTCTGGCGTGTTGTATAATTTGTCGAAATAGATTTATCAGCAACTCATTAATAGAGCATTACTACATGTAATAAAATATTTAAATAAACGTTTAAATTTTGTTTTGGAAGTGCGATGCATTTTACAAATAGTTTTCACATGTGTTTATTTTCATGCATTATAAATGCATATATATGATGGGTAAGTGTTACGGTGGCCCCCAACGACTAGTTTTGTGATGCATTGTTTAATGTTTTAATGCATTAGTGCTGCATTAAGAATAGTTGACTGTTCAAAATCGCTAAATGTGTAAAATAAACTTGATTAAAGATTTGATGTTAGTCGATTTACGGAAGTGTTGAACACTGAACATTTGTAACAGAAAAAAAAGAACTTGGAATGATCCCCTTCATTTTCATATATCACGTATTATAATCATGCGTGTTACAGTTTTGAAAAAATAAATTGTCAAAATACCGTCAGTCATTTGTGCTAACTCTGTATATCTCAATATGTTTAGACGAGAGCAAATGATCTTTGCGTGAACAAAAGTGTTTCAATATACTCTTCCATTTACTGCTTACTTTTTTTTTCTTTTTTTTACGCTGAGGTGTAGTTTTATAGTTAGAAAAAAAAAGTTGGTCCTTCTTCAAGCTAAATAAAAACGTGTTTATCGTTTATGACGTATAAAGACGACATAGGTAATAATAAACACGGTGTATCGTTTATGCTTTATGGCGTTATAGATCTCATTGTTTAGCGGCAGATTTTCTTTACTCTAAATTTTCGGCAGGAAAGTAAACAATATCAATGGTATCAGCACATTATGGCAGAGGGATTGTAATACAAATCCATAAGTGAGTGCATAAAATAAATTGTATTCATTGCCCTTCATTCATAGTAATTGCTGGTTAGTAATTTCAGTTGCGCTATGTATTTCCCAACTGAATTAAATTTCAATGCATGTGGTATGTATAAAACATTATCATTCATGTACAGGGTTGTAACCAGCTGAAAGAAATTTCAATACATGTGATGTGTATGGAAATTTATAATTGACATATAGGGCTACACAAAGCTCAAATACAATACCGTTATGGTAATAGTTACTAAAAATGGTTTTTCATGCTTTTTTTTTTTTTTTTTTTTTTTTTGTCGTATGAAAAGATAAAGTGTCTATAACCCTTTCGGGTCGAATTTTTTTTCAGTCTTTAGAAAAAAATATTTTTACGTTTATAACTTTAACACTAGCTATCTATATAGATTAACTATTATTTAACGAATATTTCATTACATCTGAAAGATAACGTATGTTGTTGTTTTGCGTACTATTGAATTAATATTCATATGACAATAGGCTAAGGAAGAATTTTTGGATATTTTTAGAAAATATTAATATACATATGACAATAGGCTAAGGAAGAATTTTTGGATATGTTTAGAAAATATTGTATTACAATAAGATTGAACTTATATTACAACTTTCTAATACATTTTGCGCTTTATTGCACACGATTCTTTCAAGAAAGTAACTTTTATTTTAAATTTAATGAATGAAATATATGTTTAAAATAAAATAATCGCAACAAAGATAATTTGAAAAACAATAATAATTATTATTATTACTAAATGCCGAAACATAAATGAAGTCATATAGTAAATGCATAGATATATACTAACATTACTCTACGTGTAAACAGTAGAAAAAATTATTTCTTAGAACAAAATAATACTCCATTAAAAGACATGTACTATTAATAGAACACCAGACCCGAAAGGGTTAAAAAATTTTTCGATATAATTGGAAAGTGATGTTTCATGATCAGAATGTGACGCATATATTTTCAATTGTTGTTTACTTTCAGTATAACCTCATATATTTTATTAATAAAATGAGCATATCGGATCAGTAAAACACTAATGATTCTCGCGGTGAATTCCAAATTTGGGATTTATATAATGCAGTTACATTCATTTTGAGATCGTAGACTATGATAAGCATAGCGTTCATTTATGTTTTCTGGTATCAAAAAAAATGTTAAAAATAAATAAATAAATAAATAAATAAAAACATGTCTAGCATATTTAATTTTCCGCTTATTTTGCTTTGTTTATTTCGGTTTGCCTCCCAAGCGAATGAATTCAACTTATCTTAAATTATTATTTATATTCAAACTCAATTTTGTTTTTCTCACGAAGATTATCACTTCATTTACGCACTTCGAACATGCAAGTTTTTTTTTTTAGAATAATAAATAAACAGATATTCTCTGTTTTAACCCAATTGCCATGCTGGCGATGATATATATTAAATTCCTATTCGAATTCAATATGCTATTCTTACGTAGATCGTCGCTTCATTTTCGCAATTCAATCACGGAAGCTTTTTTCGTATTGTACATAAAGAGATATTCTCTATTTTACCTTAATTGCCATGCTGGAAATGATATATTGTAATTTTTATTTCCTATTTGAATTCAATGTTATTATTATGAAAATCGTCGCTTCATTTACGCACTGAAGTCATGGGAACATTTTTAGAATATATATATATATATATATATATTACTCTAATGTATGTGGCACAAAATTATGTGGCCACGATTATTTGTTAATTGTTTAATGGCAAGATCCAAATGAAACACATCTTATGGATTACTATGCAAAAGTCCTTTGGTAAGATTTAGGCTGTGTTAAATGGGATTTATTTATGTTTTGTTCCTTCGCTGCAATTATGGAGCTTCAAAATATCATTATTTTTATGTATCATTATTTTTTTTCTGTTCTTTTTACTTAAAAAAAAAAAGTAAAAGTCACGAATTTTAAACTTTTCAGTTTCAAATTAAAGTTATGTATTATAAATGGAATGAGTGAAAGGATTATACAGTGTCTCACATAAGTGATGGGACACGTGTGCTTTACAAAAGGAAACTAATCAAATAAATTAAAAAAACATGTACACATTTTTTTTGTGGGTGTGTTTCATACTTAAATTTAGTAAAGATTATTACATAACATACATTTTGTCAAAATATTAAAGTATTAATTTAATAAAAATACAAATGTTTAGAACGGAGCAAAAAATAGCTCACATAAGTGATGGGACACCATTATATATGCAACAAAAATCGTCTGAAATAAGCAATAAAAATATTTTTTGGGGGTTTATTTTTACTTAAAAGCAATTGGCAATAATTTATAAAATCGTCTGCAGTATTTCTCTCCAGTTTGTTTTGGAATTTTTGTGTTTTTTAGCTCTGTGTAGCCATCAATGCTAAACGAAAAGAAACTTCGCCTGAAATTCGAAAATTAGTTATTAATTTGCATATTGAACGTGGAAAATTTATTAGAAAAACTGCTGAAACATTTAACTTGAGTCGTTTAACAGTTTTCAATATCGTTAAACGATATAAAAAGAATCATATGATTCAGGATAAAAGAAGACCTGGCCGACCATCAAAGCTATCCAATGGAATAAAGCGAATTATCGTTCGAAATATTAAAAAAAGTCCAAGAAATAGTGCTTCAAAAGTTACTGCTGATTTACAAGCATTAATTATATGGAATAATTGTTAATCCTGAGACTAATAGAAGGGTAATTCGATCTGCTGGATATCACGGTAGAGTAGCCAGGAAAAAATTCTTCGTAAGTGAAAAGAATAGAAAACTCAGACTAGCTTTTGCAGAATCCAACATAAATAAGAATTCTGATTACTGGAATAAAGTTATATTTGCTGATGAGAGTAAATTTAATATATTTGGTTCTAACGGTAGAATCTTGGTGTGGAGAAAACCCAGGGAAGAATTTCGCAAACAGAACTTGGTACCAACAGTAAAACATGGTGGAGGAGGAGTTATGGTATGGGGGTGTATGTCGTCCGCTGGAGTTGGTATTCTTGTTTTTATTGACAGTATAATGGATCAGTACAAGTATATTGATATTTTAAAGCAAAATTTGAAATCTTCAGCACGAAAATTGAACCTTCATAACGATTTTAAATTCTACCAGGACAATGACCCTAAGCACACTGCTCTGAACGTTAGACTCTGGCTGCTATATAACTGTCCTGAAATAATAAAAACACCACCACAATCTCCAGACTTAAATCCCATAGAGAATATTTGGCAATAATTGGAATCAAGAATTCGCAAACACACCATTTCTTCAAAACAACAACTAAAATCGGTGCTTCAAGAAGAATGGGGTAAAATCACTCCAGAAATCACAAAAAAATTAGTCGAATCCATCCCAAAAAGATTAAATCATGTTTTAAAAGTAAAAGGAAATCCAACAAAATGTTAAAACCTTTTAAAAAGTAAAATTTTTGGATAAATATTTGATGGAAAAGTAAGTGTCCCATCACTTATGTGAACCATTTTTTGCTCCGTTCTGAACAATTGTATTTTTACTAAATTAATATTTTAATATTTTGACAAAATGTATGTTATGTAATAATTGTTACTAACTTTAAATACCGGGTGTCCAGTAAATGACTGACCCATTTTAAAATTAAATAACAAAAAAAAAAAAACGGTTTGAGATAAAAATGCGCGGTTTGCGGTATTGTTATTAGAATATCAATAAATTTTGAATACGCACTTCCTTCAAATAGTTCTAATTTCGGCCAAAAGATGGCGCTGGCGGCATCAGACTACAGAAATACCGCCTGTTTTCTTGTTCTCAAGCTGATGATCTTTCCGGCTCATTTTCCCGAGTCGAATCTGAGTCGAAATGTTAAATCGACTCTCCACTCAACTGCAGAAATAGGGTTTGCTGATTGGAACGAGATTTAAAATAACATTTAAGATTGAACGGGGTCTATTGTAACAATCTATGTCTATTGTAGCCTCCTCAGACAAATATCACGGGGAACTACAAAAACTAGTTTAAAATTACTCTAAAACATCTCCAAAGATGTGTCAATCTATGAATAAATATTTATGACCAGCAAACGTTTGTTAAAGAATCCTAGAAATATTTGTAACAATTCTAGAAAAATTTAAATTAATTTAAAAGATGTTCTTTAGTGTTTCAAAATTCTCTTCGGAATATGTCATTTTAACCGCTTAACTGATACTCTTTTTACGTATATATAGAAATATATTTATGTAAATAAGATTTATTATCTTTTTTAAATTATGTATAAAAAAACCAATGTTCAATTTATTTTTCAATATTAATATTGATAAAATTGAACTAAAATAAGTAGACATTCAGTTTTATCTAAAATATCTATGGCCCCACCAGTGGGTGATAGATTCGGACGTTTCAACTGGTAGACGGCAGTGATGGGTTCGAACCCAATCGCGTCTGTCGGCATAACCGTTCGGAATTTTCCGTGGTTTTCTTCGATCCTTGGATTTTCTTGTGTAAATACGGGTTAGGTGCCCTTACAGAGACACCCACGCAGGGCATACCCTGACCATCCCCTCATCATTCTGACCTATATCCCACGTGTACTTAATCGGCCGACATTAAATAAACCAAACCAAACTAAAATATCTATAGGCAATTTTATGGCAAAACATTTTTACGGAAACTTTTTACTGAAATAAAGTTTCGTTTCTTTTTCTTCTAGTTTTTTTTTTTAAATATTGCGTGAAACAAAAGCTGTTGAAAATATTTCAGAAGCCAATGCAGTATCCACTGCCCCGATCCTTTCTTTCATTTACTACCTCTCGATTCTACTTTTTTCTCCTGTTGGATTCGATGGTTGAAATACGAATCGGTTTTAAAAGCCTAGATTACAAATTTTGAAGCTATATTTGTGTAATGCAATACCGAATAACAGTAAAAAAGCAATAAACATCAAATTGATGCTCTTAGCACAATATCAAGTTTAAATTTTGAGGTATTTGCGTCATCTAAACTGTAAATAGAAGAGGTTATTACAATGCTGATTTAAACGCCAGTTGAGACGTCAGAAACTATCGCCCACTGGTGAGGCCATAGATATTTTAGATAAAACTGAATGTCTACTTATTTTAGTTCAATTTTATAAATATAAATATTGGAAAAATAAATTGAACATTGGTATCTTTTTATACATAATTTAAACAGGATAAAAAAATCATATTTTTAATAATATTTCTTATTTCAAATCAGATACAGGAGGTATTTTCAGAATGTTTTTTTTAGTTCTTTTCCTCATACCGGGGGAAAAGAACGAGATTACATATTTCCCTCCTATATGGGGGGGGGGCAAAAATATATTTCAGGTTCTATGATGCTTTTTGTAATAAAGTTTTGAAGAGGGATGACTTACAGGCTATAAAAAAAGATACGTCTTCCTTTTTTCTTTTTAAATATCCGTACATTTTAGCGTAGATAGTTTCTTGCCGTGGGTGGGTGGGGGGAGGCGAGGTGTGTACAAAAGACATCTTAAAATCTCTCACGGCTTTCGAAATAAAATTTTTGGATACGTTAAATGACAAAATATGAATATAAAGTAGGGATGCATTCCGTTTTCGGAAAAAATAATAATATTTTGTTTTAGGCAGGTTTTTGCCTTAGCAGGTAGTTTTGTATGTTTCTTTCTACTTCGTGATCAATAAATTTTTATGTCTAAAACAGGATTTGTTGTAGACGGATTCCTTTATAGTAAGATTTAGAAAAATTTAATGTGACAATTTATAAGTTTTCTTAGACAGGAGACTTGACAACGCTATTTGCATACCATTGTTTTAAAATTTTAACTGGTTTGCCCGTACAACATACCGGCAATTATAGTTTGCTTCTTCCATCACTTAAAGCTTTCTGACACTACTAAAAATTTTAAATGCAATTTCATACTATTTAATAGAAAAAATATTTAAATTAAATATTACGATTGTTTTAGCTTTAAAAAAGCGGCGTTTATCCCATATTTTCATTTCATTGTACGTAAAAAAGCGTATCAGTTAAGCGGTTAAAATAACATGTTCCGAAGATAATTTTGGAACACTAAAGAACGTCTTTTAAATTAATTTAAATTTTTCTAGAACGCTTCTTTGATAAATGTTTTCTGGTCATAAATATTTTTTTATAAATTGATACACCGTTGGAGATGTTTTACAGTAATTTTAAACTAGTTTTTGTAGTTTCCCGTGATATTTGTCTGAGGAGGTTACAATAGCCTAGTTCAATCTTAAATGTTATTTTAAATCTCGTTTCAATCAACAAGTCCTATTTTTGTAGTTGAGTGGAGAGTCGATTCAACATTTCGACTCAGATTCGACTCGGGAAAATGAGCCGGAAAGATCATCAGCTTGAGAACAAGAAAACAGGCGATATTTCTGCAGTCTGATGCCGCCAGCGCCATCTTTTGGCCGAAATTAGAACTATTTGAAGGAAGTGCGTATTCAAAATTTATTGATATTCTAATAACAATACCGCAAACCGCGCATTTTTATCTCAAACCGTTTTTTTTATTATTTAATTTTAAAATGGTTAAAATTTACTGGACACCCGGTATGAAACACACCCAAAAAATTTTTGCGCATGTTTGTTTATTTATTTTATTGCAGTTTCTTTTTATAAAGCACAAGTGTCCCATCACTTTTGTGAGACACTGTATTATTATATTTCAAATAATTAATGAAATACGAAAAAAATACCATGGGTGCAATATTTGGCGATTTATCTGCGCCGGGTTAGCATAAAATTACTGAGTTCTTGATTTATCAGCACAGATGTCATATATGCACCACATTATGCATTATTTTTTGACACCAATTTGGCGAAAACTTCGTTTTCAAATACCAGTTACATACATATTTTTTTATCTAATTTCTATTATTTTAAAAAGGAATAATAATTAAAAAAAATAATTAATAGTTATAGAATAAAACAATTTGTATCAATTTAAAGAAGTTGGAAATTGCTCGTGAACGTAGCAAATGAGGTGCGTTCGTACGATAACGAAGTTTTAAAAATATTCAGATATTGCTGATATAGTAGAGCGTACTTCGGATACAGTATAGTAGTCGAAATCTTTGTGTTTCTGTAAATATGCAGAAAGTAATTTTAATTATACCTCAGCAACGTATATCTTATTCATAAAATGTGAAATAGTTGAATATAATTAAAACACGCCCCAAACAATGTTTCCCCGTGTAGCATTATGCAGTGGAATACTTTTGTGTGACCCTGTAATTTAATAATAAAAATTCTTTGCATCACAGATTGTACAGAATGCATATTTTAGTATATATTTCATAGATTCATGCCAATTCTATTATGTTCGAATGAGTGTAACATCATAAAAATGCATTTGAAATTTTTTTCCCGTTGACCGTAATGTAATGGAATACTTTTGATTGTCCCTGTAAATGATCTATTCATCCGACTTTCATAACATTTGAAATGACTCTACAAAATTACGCAACAATTATATGCTTTAAATTTCAAACGATTAAAATGCATTTGAAACTTTTTCCCCATTGACCGTAATGTAACGGAATCCTTTTGATTGTCCCTGTAATTGATCTATTCATCCGATTTTCATAAAATTTGAAATGACTCGACAAAGTTATGGTATAATTATGTATTTTAAATTTCAAAAGATTCGGTTGGGTATTTTTTGCGTTGTTATATGCGGACGGACAGAAAGACAGACAGACAGACGGACAGACGGACGGACTGAGCGACAACAATAGGTACTACGTATTTACATAATTACGAACGCACCTAAAAAGAAAATAAAAGCAAACAAACAGCTTATTAATAAATAAATAACAGTAGCCGAATTATCATGTGATGAGGCACAAATAATTGCCATTTTGTTGCAATCGTGCCAACGTGGTGCGTATATGACATCTGGGTCTTTTTCTCTAGCAGAATATTCCAATTTGGAAAAAAAATGAGCAATTAAAATAAATTATGAATAAAAGCAATATGATTTAATGCTTAGTATACATTCAAAGGGAGCCCAAAGTGGTCGCGAAGAGTGGCTAGTAATAAATAAAGAGATGTTCTCCATTTTGCCTTAATTGCCATACTGGTAATGATATATCTTAAATTCATATTCATATACAATGTTTTATTTTCAGGAAGATCATCGCTGCTTTATTTACACACTTCAGTCGTATAACTTTGCTTAGAATAATGAATAAAGAAACATTTCAGTCATAGATATTATAAAACTGAATTTTTTACTTTCTTCTGTCGTCAATAGAAGGAAATACTGTGATCGAAATTTTTTTCGACTTCCGGTTTTTGACTGGATAATTTTAAATATTTTTTCGTTTTTAAGATATTACTAACAATTTATTCCAAATAGACAAATTACGTTTTTTAAAAATTATGTGCTCTTGTGAATTTTACTAGTTGAAAAAGAAATAGTTTGGAATTCGAGAACCCGAAATAATAACAGAGCCGAAATCTAGGTCATAGACCAAAAAAGAAAACGTTTGAATACAGTAGATAGGTTCTCTAAAGCAATAAATAATTCCAAATTTAAGTTCGGCTTATATGGTTTAATTAACTAGGGTTGTAACATTCTGTTAATAATTTTCAAGGATAGATATTATAAAATAAATTATAAGCGTAGCAACAGATAAACGAGTTCGACGGTATTCCGAGACGGCTAAAGTGCTTACCTAACATGCCCCAAACTTTCTCGATTGATGCAAGATCTGGTGAACTGGCAGGCTTGTAAGAACATTAGATCCTTGTACAAATTCTAGCGAGTAACGTGTAATATGTGGCCGAGCGTCATCTTGCTCATAAATGGCACTTAGGCGATCTAATAGCACAGGTCGTTTCACCGCTCGCAAAATGTCGTCTACATACTTAAGAATCATTCGAGTACCTATGTGTACATAAATAGAGAGGTCTGCGGTATAAAACAGACCTTTCTATTTATGTACACATATGATAGTCATTAGCACTAAGAAAAAAGCGAAACTCGTCACTGAATATCTTATTTCTCCAATCAGAAACTGCCCAAGTTGCCCGAGATCGATAACAATCCAAACAGCACAGCTTATTTTGAAAAGTTAGAAGCAACTGCCCAAATGAACATCCATAGCTATGTCTAGATTAGACCTCTCATCTAAAGATGATATGCCTTGATACCACTGTACCTTCATAGCAACTAGCAAATGGCGTCGAATAGATCATAGTGACATTGTTTGTGTAGATGTGACTGCTCTTCTGATTGCTCAATCGTCTCGCGCATTTGTGACCCTGCGGCATCCTGAGCCACTGCATTGACTGGCCGTGTCTTCTCTGCTCCACTGATGTCACTACCGCAGAACTGCAATATCGTTTTTACCAAAATGCTGGCTGATACGTCAGTGGACCAACCAATTTTCTGAGGCCATGGTTTGACGCTTTTCGAAATCGAAGTACTGTTCATAATGCCGTCGTGTACATCTTAAAAGAATCATTTTGTCAAATACCAAGTATCAACAATAGAAGTCCAGTTCTAATTATTCAAGAATTAGAGTACCGACTCCATAAATATTGCCAAATTTGCGATTCAAATGCGCATAATACAGGTCCTCATCGGTTAGTAGAGCTGAAATGGTAATCATTTACATAACTCAGCAAATCACATCAGCTCGCCAAGTATCGTAAGTCAGCTTCAATTCTTTTTGGCTGCATACTTTTTTTGCAACAGAGTGTATGTTCCTACAAACTTCAGATAAAAGCAAATGCAGGGAATTGAAATTCAACAAACAGCAGAATCAGATGAGAGCCAAATAATTTGGTTCGCTCACAAATTTCATAAAAAAGGGGGGGGGATTGCGCTTGAAGGTAGGTCCTTAAACAATCTATACCTTATTCTGCACAATTTGATTTTTTTTATTTTTAGCAATTTATTTTGAGCATAGATTTTATTAAATAAATATTTTAAATGTATGTCTCTACTAAATTTCAGTGACAGAAAAATTGGATGTAAAGAAGAAACAGAACACAAATGGAAGAGGTAGGAATGTGTTCCACTATCAGATGTACGCTTTTAGATTCTAAAGCAATAAAAAAAGGTAAATTCATTTTGGATAATATAATTGATTTTTAGTTTTTAACATTTTGTTAACAATTAATTTCAGCTATATTCATTAAAAAACAATTTTTTGGAATACATGTTTTGTAGAATTTATCAGCCTAAAAGGAAGTAAATAGGAACTCAAGAAAACGAAAAATTATTAACAGACACGAAATTTAAAGCATATAAGAGGAATCGATCCAATGTAGGAAGAAGGTCTTAGAGAGATAAAAAAATTCATATTTAAATTTATGAATATAATATAATTAATTTCGTTTTAATGTTTTTTAACAAATTGTTTCACGGATCTTTATTATAAAAATATTTTTTTTAAATAAACACTATATGGCCAATGGTGACTAGTGACTTGCGATTTAGACATTTTGTAAAATATCAAACGGCACGGCGGTAAAAATACGAACGCGATTAATAACATTCTGAAAAAATGACACCACTGCTTTCGAGTTAAGTTAAAGAAAAATTCTTGCATTATAACGCAGTGTTTTTAATCAAACAAAAAGCCAGTTTCAGAAAAGTTGACAAAATGCAATAGAAACAAAATAATGCAATTTCAATAATATTAAAATGAAAAAAAAATGAACATTTGTACGAGATATTTTTTATCTGAGGATGCGCAATCAATGACTAAGATTTTTTAAATCATTTAATAGTCTGCAGTATAAAACAATTCATGTGAAAAAGCCTATCAAATAGAGGTCTGAACGATCTGGAATTTCCAGGCCTGGGCACGGCCTATAAAGAAGTTATTTTGGCCCGGTGTAGAATTCAAAAAATCGGCCTGTTCTGGCCCGGCACAATTTCTATTATTTCGAAACACTTCCGTTTTTTATTATTTAAGTAAAATTCTTTTAAAGAATACTGCTTACATTTTTATGGGATGATTTTGCAGTATATTTTACAGAAAATACACTATAACAACATTAATGATTACTTAAATTTTTAGACTATCAACATTCAAATAAAGATTCATTAAAAAATTAATATCGTTTAGAATAAAAATGAAGGGCTGTACCCGTATATCCATTGCATAGTGTCAATATAGAATACACAATTAGGCACGTACCACTATATTTGGATACATTCCCTAATTATTTTCTTCATTTTGGGAACAAAAAATTTTGAAGCTTATTTTGTCGATGATCACTTTCAGAAATTTCAAGCTATGTTTTTAAGGCTTTCACAAAAGTTTCTCAATACATTTAGCTAACACAATGGGCAAATGAAATTTTGATAATGTTCAATTTTGCTCAGTAAAAATTTTATTTAGTAAACCTGCTCCTTTCTCATACAATTTTTAGTATTTTTTAATTCAGGTTACAGGACATTATGTACAATGCTGTTTATCATATTTTCTGACTTTTTTATTACTAAAACTTAAATTCCTCTATGAATATACAGGCTATCCACACAAAAATGAATCGCCTTTAGTACATTATACCACTTAATCATAATCTACTGTTTGAACGCTTTTGCTACATTAGTTTTGACAGAGTTATCCAAAAGATATTCGGTTTTTTTTTCAATTTGTTGACGGTCTCTTATGGAGTTTCGGGAAAAAATATTCATGGTGTAACAAAATGACTGCCTTCCTTAAATTTGTACAATCTATAGATGGCGCTGTTACCCCTTTCGGCAAAATATCATGAGATATTTTGCCTTTTATTTTAAAACATAAAATGAAGGGATTTAAATCGGGCCTTCGTGGCTGAGTGGTTAAGACATCGCGCCGCTAATCGCTTGAGAGCGTAGGAGGTTGTGGGTTCGAATCCCACTGGCTCCATTGCACACACTCTTTGTGTGGAGCTCCTGGTTGTACTTCTCTTGTGTTGTAATGTTTCCTTGTGTGCTATCTCGTCCCTGTATGTTGACGATGGTTTATATCCATGCTTCATGTCGAACACACAAGTCAGATGTATATTGTTGTTCAAGAGATTTAATTTGACGCGAGTAGAGTAGATTTTGGTGTGTGTTCGGAATGCATCTCACCCAGAGATGTTTTTGTGCTATAATAAACTTTTATGAATCTTCAATTGTTGTATCGCGCTTTGTTATGCGATCGGTATAGTGTGATATTTGTTGTGTCGTCTACATTAAAGATGTGACTGTATAATCTGTATTTTATATTTAACTTGACGAATATCACCGACAACGGTAATATATGACCTGCACTATCGTGCTTACACACTTGAAGTTTCAGGAAAATTCCTCATGTATTTTTCTAGCTATTTAACAAAAGTCTAAAGTCGTGTGTGGCCAGTAACCTTTGGCGATATAGTGTGCGAAATAGCTTTTTAGTGATCCAGATAACATTCTTTCTGCATTCACGTTTAGAACTTTCACACTCGTATCGGAGAAAGTAAAGCTGGAAACACAATAGAAAACGTTTTCTTTCGTGAACATTTATTATCATCAAAACATTATTTAAGATCATTGAATCAAAAGACACTTTTATTTCTCACTATGTAAAAAAAATCCTTTTCGTCGTAAAGCGCTATCCTTGTGTTATCTTCATTATTGTTTATATTCCTGTTCTCGTTTTTCCGTGCGAATTCTTCTATTGTTCCATAGCCCTTAGCAAAGCAAATTCATTTTCAATACAATGGGAAAATGTGGTGTTTTGCTTTCTTTATTACTAGAATTTAGTAAAGTAAGGTTAAACGCTTTTTCTTTTAAACATTTAACACAAATTCTTAAACTTTATATTTTGGTGAATAGAAAACGTTGGTTATGTTTGGCAACATATATTTAAATGAATGAACTGTAGAAATTTGTGTGGTGGTAAAATTAAGAACAAATTCATCCACACTCATTTCTACTAATTTCTGTTTTAAGAAACTTCCAAGTAACATATTGAATGTTTCAAAATAGAGCTTTTGTCTATTATTTATTTAATCGTGGATCGTAGGTACATAATTCCTGTTCCATTAATGCTTTTTATAAATAGAAAAAAAAAGTATAGAATAGCGTTTGACCATATAATTTTTAAATTTTCAAATAATATTCTTTCTGCGTTTACATCTAGAACTTTCACATTCATAAAACGAACACTATTTAAATGTAATTTTTATGAGCTGTATACATTACATATGTAACTGAAAAAATATGTATAAGGCCTTTCTTTATGAATATTTATATCTAGACCTACATTTACTCTGAAAGTAAGAAGAAAAATATGCTCTATATAGCCAAAGATGACCGGTCACTTGCGATTTTAGACATTTTGTTAAATATCTTGAAAAATACACGAGGAATTATCCTGAAACTCTAAGTGTGAAATCATAATAGTACAGGTCACCCATTTCTGTGAAGATTTTTTTCCCGAAGCTCTATAGGGGATCGTCAACAAATTGAAAAAGAAGGAATATCTTTGACATAACCCTGTCAAAATTAATGAAGCAAAAGCACTCAAACTGTAGATTATGATTAAATGGCTTATTGTAATATACTGTGTTCATTTTTATGTAGATAGCATGTATACTCATAGAAAAATTAAGGTTTTTATAAAAACAGCCCAAAATTTTTCCAAGTCTTTTGTTTATAATTTGCAGAGTTCTTAATGTAAAATAATATTCTTTTCAGAAAATATGACAAATGACATTATCCATAATATCCTGTAATCAGAATTAAAAAAGTAATAAAAATTGTATGAAAAATGAGCAGGTTTACGAAATAATTTTTCATCTCGCATTCGTCAACGATATCAAAATTTCATTTGCATATTGCATTAGCTAAATGTATATCGCAACTTCTGTAAAAATTTCAAAAACATAGCTTGAAAATTTTGAAAGTGATCGTATATAGAATCAGCTCAAAATCCGTTATTTCCAAAATGAATAAAAAAAATCATTGGTTTTATCAAATATAATAGTACGTACTATATTGTGTATACTATATTGCCATTAATTAATGGATATATGGATACAACCCCTCATCTTTTTGCCTCACTTTGGGAATAACGGATTTTTAGCTGATTCTATAGACGATCACTTTCAGAATTTTCAAGCTATGTTTTTGAAATATTAACAAAAGTTTCTCTATATATTTAGCTAACACAATATGCAAATGAAATTTTAATATCGTTGCCACATGCGCAATGAAAAAGTATTTAGTAAACCTGCTCATTTTTTATTCATTTTTTATTGTTTTTTAATTCTGGTGACAGGGTATTATGTACAATAGTGTTTGTCATATTTTCAGAAAAGAACATTATTTTATATCTCTCTGCAAATTATAAGCAAAAAACTTGGAAAATTTTGAGACTGTTTTTTATAAAAACCTTAATTTCTCTACGAGCATGCATGCTCTCCACATAAAAATGAACACAGTATATCACAATAAGTCACTTAATCATAATCTACAGTTATAGCGCTTTTTCTACATTAGTTTTGGCAGGGTTATCCAAAAGTTATTTGTTGTTTTTCAATTTGTTGACGATCCCCCATAGAGCTTCGGGAAAAAATCTTCACAAAAATGTGTGGCCTCTACTATTATATTTACACGCTTAGAATTTCAGGATAATTCCTCGAGTATTTTTTTAGATGTTTAACAAAATGTCTAAAATCGCAAATGGACGGTCATCTTTGGCCATATAGTTTAGTATGCTCCTCAGCAAGTAATCTGATGACATATCCTATATTAACGATCACTAAAATAATATATCATATATTCCCTATGGTAGACATTTTTTTTCTGTACATAATGAAAAAAAAAATAAGAGGATTTAAAATTTAAATTTGCTTGTACCACAATATTAGCATTTGTTTTGATTGAGAATTTTACTTTTAAAATTTTGGTATATTATAAATATGAATAAAATGTGATACTTAAAAAAGTACCTTTTAGACATTAGCTGAGTCAGACTGGACCGCACCTAAAGGTTGATCTCGGTCCAAAGAACACAAATATTTTTACCAAGCCAATTTACCCAGTTGTATACTATTTAACTTTACAAAGTTTATCACACGCGTATAACACTTAGTATCACCAAATACATAGGAATTATTCCAAAAGAAAAAAAAAAAAGAATTATTAAACCTTAGATCAAAAGAATTAGACTGTTAACAGTTAATTCTACTGGTTCATAGTATCTATTTTTGGAGGCAAGTTTGACTGCTGCGAGTTTTTATTTTACTGCAATATTACATGTTTAATAGTTTAAAAAAGACAATTGATTTCTTCCCTGTTGAAATATTCACCTATTGAAAGTCTTCAAATGTAAAATGCACTATTATACAATAAAGATGTAGCATAGACCAAGTAATTGAATCTATTAAGCAGAATATACAAAAGAATGAAAATGAATTAGAAGAAAACAAACTGTATGGTTTCCGGTATTCAACTACATATTCATAAAAAAAACTTTGATGATTCCATTGACTGAAAATATCTGTATGACAAATCAAACAGGTATTTAAGGGGGCTCGGAACATAAAAATCTTGAAATTTCTTATAAAATATTTATTTCATATTCTTTTCCTGTTTAAAAGGAATTTTAAATCATGTTTCTATCTTAATTGGAACATATATTAATTTTTGTGTTTTGTTTCTTTTTAAAATCCATTTTTTAAGCAATGGCTGTTATAGAATTAAAATACACTTTTTAAGCAATGGCTGTTATAGAAACGACTTCTTGTGAAAATGCGTTTTTCTTCATGATGGGTTTTATCAAAATTTCTCTTATTTAAATTTTTATAAGTCAAGAACCATTAAAGGTAAATGGTTAAAACTTGGAACATGTCTTTTTAAATCATTTTACTCTAATTTTAATTCAGAAAATTAAAAAAAATTACTTTTAAAAATATGAATTTTTAAGTTACATTATTTATTTTCAAATTTTTACTTTAAATATTTCTCAAATATGATCTTTTTTGACAATAGGTGCATTATCTCAATATTTACAACCGGTATTTCCTAGTACATTATAGGAAGGGTTGTGAAAAGTTTCTATTTTTGACAAGAACGAGACTAGCTAAGTTAAGAAATTGAATATTTATTCAACATATTATCTTATGAGACTGATGCTCTTATTAAATTGTTTCGATGCTTCTCTAGTCAAATAAAATTTCTTTGATTGGTCCCAAAACCAGCTCTCAGCAGCCTCTTTGACATCTCCAATTTCCTCAAAAATGATGGCCTTTAACCCTTTCAGGCACACTCTGTCCGGTCTGGGATACCTAATTTTAATTCCAAACTTGCAAACGGCACCAATAATATTTTAGTAAAATTTTGCTTTTACAGTAAAAGTTTAACATAGGTGTTTCAAAATATTTAAAAAAATTCATTTGTGAATTCCGGTGTCAGTCGATAATTTCTCATATTGCTAACAAATTTTGCTGTTGGGGGTCATGGGGGTCATGACCCCCATCTGAAATAAAAAACCTTTTAAAGGAAATATTTAAAAAAGAAATATATATTGAATTTTTTTTTTTTCAAATTTATCCCTTGCCTAACAATCAGAATCATTTTGATTCTTTTAAAGCCGCACTTAAACCCAAAGTAGGAAATTTCTGATATATTCTTGAAGTATGAATCTTAAATGCAAGATGCATTTATTCAGAGCGAATGTGATTGATTAACGATTTCTAATTAAAATCTTTCGCGAAATCTTAGTAAACTGTAGATTTTTCAACTGAATTTCAGGCCGTGACAGCCAGATGCTCCTCATGACGGCTTTTTGCAACTGTCAAGTCCTAAAAATTTGATTAAATGCTCAGTTTCTTAAATAATTGTTTAATTTTATATAAAAACGGAACTTTTTTCAATTTCTTGGCATCTGAATAACATTTATATATTTATATTTTTATGAATATTTATGCAACTTTTTTGTTACGAATGAAAACAACTTGCCAAAAGTATCAGAAATTTAGCTGTTTTGTTTGTGGGGACAATCTTCAATATAAAAACTGCTTATTAAGAGCCGTGCCCCCGTCTAAAAATAAAAGAGGCGTGACCCCCCCTCTAAAAGGAAGCCAGCATCCCCCTTTGCATGCCGGAAAGGTGGTATTTCTTTAAGTTCGGAGACAGAAAATAGTCTGAGAGTGTTAGGTTTGGTGATTGAGAAGATATACTGACCAAATGGAAGCCTATGGTTTTCAATTTTTTAGCCTCAAAATTGGACGTTTGTAGAAATGCATTGTCATGCAACAAAAAGATCTTTTGGTTAAATTCTTCTCAGTGTTTAAGCTTAATGAACCCCTTCAACTGGTTCAATAGGTTAGCATAACATTGCCCAATTATACTACATCCCTCAAGTAGGTAGTCCACCTACAGAATGTCGTCTTTGTCCGAAAAAACTGTAATCATGTCCATTTTGGCCGATTTCTTTGGCGAAATTTCTTTTGCAGCGAAGATCGACTGGGATGTCATTCTTTTGACTGTTCCTTGTTTTCCGGATCATTAGATGTGAAGACAGATTTCTTCCTCAGTCACTAACTTAGCCAAAAATGTCCTGTTCAATTTAGAAAAGACTCAAAATGGCTTTGCCGACTTTTCCTGTGGAAACAAAACCTTATGATGCCTTACAACTCCAAAGACGTAAAATTTTACTGTGCCTATGTTATTGCAGCTTTCGCTTGCAACAGAAAAAAATCTAATAATCAGAAGCACCTGATATTATTAGAGTTACATAATAAGATTTTAAACTTTAAAATGAGTCTAATTTTGTTTTTTCTACTTCAACTATAAGTATTCAAAGCCAGGAACTTTTCAGCATTCCCTAGTACAGAACTTCTGCTTACGCATTTTTACAGTCAATTCATCGATGCCCCCTCATTTTACTTTGCATATTTAAATCAGAGGTAGAGCAATACCAAACTTGTTTTTCGGATGGCAAGCTTTTCAATACAGTGTTAAAAATGTGTATCGTTAGCTCCATAATCACTCTACCGTTTTTATAGAATTCTGACCAATTTGAATTCATAGTAGTATAGTCAAGTAATCGTTTTCTAAAAAAGTGGCGCAGTGATTATCCAGCAAAAACTACAGTTTTTCAACAGTGTAGTGCGATTTTTATTTAAAAAAAAAAAAAAAAACGTAATCAGGGATGTTTTACTGAGAACTTTAAATCTATCATCATATGGAGTACATAATAATATTAATAATGATATAGTAAGACCTAATTTTACTTTGCATATTTAAATGAGAGGTGGAGCAATACCAAACTTGTTTTTCGGATGGCAAGCTTTTCAATACAGTGTTAAAAATGTGTATCGTTAGCTACTACTAAAATAACAATGTGAATGTATAGATTTGGAAATATGCTGTTGTATCATAAATAGTATCCAATAAAAAATAATTTCTGTTGCATTATTTTTTATTTATTTATTTTATTTTATTTTATTTTTGAAGTGTGTCACTAATAAAAATAAATTAAAAGCGAACCGTTTAATTAGGTTAATAAACTCTTAAATACCATTAAAAGAAAATAGAATTAAGAATTTAGACTGAGCAATAAGTTACTATAAAAACAATGCATATTAAGTTCTTGAATAATCTCGTCCAATATGATTCAATCAAGCGTATCACTTCAAACAAAGAACATTTTCTCGTTTGATGCAAATCGTTCATCAAGCAGCGGTAGATCCGTTTCGTGATCGCATGCAGCCCATTAGAAACTGTAAATAGGGTGGTGAGATGTCGCCTCCGATTATATGCTGTTCGTTTTCAAAGAAATTATCTTTTCAAAAGTGTTTTATAAGTTACGGTATTATGGAAATCGGAGGCATTAAGAAAATTAAGCTATACTTTCGTGCTTGTCTGTTTTGACGCCTAAAGCAGTACCAAAGCGGTGTTACTTAACGCATTGTATTCGGAAAATGAGCATTGCTAGTGACAGTGAATTAGTTTTTCAACGGAATAATTGCCGTGTAGCATATTTATTTTATCGATTCTTAATTAAGTAATAATGTAAGCATATTCCAATTCATTCTAAATTCATTAGTTTTATATTAATACGTGCTTCTATTCTTTGTGTAATGTAAGGGGAGGGGGAAGGAATTGTTCATAAACAAATACCTTTTACTAGACCACCACTGAAATTTTGTTACCTCTTCACCTCCGTTTTGTCCCATTTTATTAATGATACTCGAAATTAATTACAATTTGGATACGATAAGGATATGTTTCGAAGTTTAAGCTTCAAATTAAATCAAATAAAATAAAAATCTTGCTCTGAAGTTAAATTGGAGAAGAAATAAATCTTATTGTAATACAATATTTTTTAATCATCTCCAAAAATTCTTCCTTAGCCTATTGTCATATGAATATTAATTGAATAGTACGCAAAACAACAACATTCGATAGCTTCCAAACAATGAAATATTCGTTAAACACTAATTAATCTATTTTGATAGCTAGTGTGTTACTGTTATTAACGAAATTTTAACATATTAAAGTAATTTTTTTTTTTATACTGAAAAAAAATTCGGAGCTGAAAGGGTTAAAACGATGTTAAAAACTTCCTGGCAGTTTCGGCCAAAACCACATTATTATTTTCAAGGGATTTCAAGAATGAACTGCTCGAATTCCAAGAAATTGAAAACTGATTATATCAACATGAAGGAAGAATAGGGACAAAAGACAGAAGCATGTGTTTTTAACTGCTGGTGTCATCTATGAAATAAGAGGAAGCCGAAAAAGGAAAGCTAAAATCCTAAAATTGAGAAAATGTGAGTTGGTAGGGTTTAATATATTTCAATAAATTCAACCAAATAATAGGAATGCTAAAAGACAAATTATAAGTACAGTTGTCATTTTGCCATGAAATGATCTCAATCAACTCTGTTATTAGAGCTTTGTAAGGACTATACTGTAGGGAGATAATTATGGCATTAATGAAAAGAGTATTCTTACTTTTACTATTGGCTTATAGTCTAGCAAGAGCCGTTATCAGTCCATTAACACAAGTTATTGCAAGTTTACAAAAGTTTTTAAAATATTAAAATATATTGTAATCGAAAACACATCTGTATATATATTTTTTATAATTTCAGTATACGAGGATGGGAAAAATCAATTACAAAATTCCATCTTTAAAAAAAAAAAAAAAAAAAAAAAAAAAGTTAACCTTTTATTTAACGAATTATTAATTCCTGAAAATTTTACATTCCAAAGAATTTTACTTCAATTGTTTAAATTAAATTAAAAGATTTAGATAATCATTTAATAAATTTTTGAAGGTTTTTAGAAGTATTGACGGATTTAGAAGGATTAATTAAATTTGATTGTATAGGGATTTTGTGCAATATTTATAACCTCACTCAAATCTTTTATTTTAAATTGTTTTCTTAGTATTTTGTAGAATTATAAAATATACAAATATGATGTTCTTATGATATAAATATACAAATATTTCCTAATTGAAAAATCTCCACCCCCCTCCTTCTGAACCAAGAAAGCTGAAAAGATACAAAGACAAAAGAAATCATCCTTTTAAAAATATTTTTTGTTTTGTGTAACCAATAATGCTTTTGGAACAAAATAAAGTAATGTATCTGTAACTCATTCTCAACAGTATTACAACTAAGAATTTTATAATAAAAGAATTTTATAATAAGTAATATTAATGGTACTTATAAGTGCCGTCGGTAGATAAAGGGCTAAGTTAATCAAAATTGAGTAGGAACAAACACTTTTTTAGTGCCTGGCATCCTAAAAAACAAAGCAACATAAAAATCGTCAATCGTGAATTAAAGAATGAAAACTCATAAAAAGTGCTTAAGTCATACCAACACATAAACATTCCAAAGTAATGTTTCTTCTAATAAATAATATTATTTAACAAATGATTCACAAATAAATAAAGGAAATATCTTACTTGTGCTACATTTTATTCCATGCGAAATAAAGCTAATTATTTTGCTTTAATTTGTTTAATTCTGTTTCCCTTTATCACTGTATATTAAAAAATAATTAAAAAAAACATTGAATTTGTTAGATTTTTCCTAATGTAGTTGACTCAAAACATTTTTAAAAAGATTGCCCCAAATTACAAGAAGAAAAACAATGAAACTTTGTGAATGTTTTTTTTCCCTTTATTTTCTAAAAGATAACATTTTATTTTCAACATCTCATTTTAAAACAATTTTCAACCATTTAATTAAAATTGTCACGCTCTCTGATTGTGACAATCAATAGAAAAATATTTCTATTGTTATAGAATATTCATGCAGACCAGTGGAGCCAACTTTTGAAAAAAATTGGGTTGGCTCAAAAATATTCGGTGGGCTCAAAGATATTTCAGTAAAATGGTACAACAAGTTTTTTTTTCTTTTTAAGGATAGACAGCTGGTGAAAGATGAGACTTTTAAGGGGGCTCAAGGTTTGAAAACTTTTCAAAAAATCGATTTTTTTATGATCTAGTTTTATTATTCAATTAATTCTGAACTCAATGCAAAAAACCGCATAAAATTATTTGCATTTTTAACGGAGTTATAAACATTTATGTATCAACACTTTCATAGCAGCACCCATATAATTTCAACTTTAAGTCGCGTTTTCTCAAAACTTGATTGTTGACGACTAACACCAAGATTAAAAAAAAACTATTTGATGGAATGGGTTTTTTTTTTTTTTTTTTTTTTTTTTTTTTTTTTTTTGCATGCATATAACATTATTATCTATAGAATGAATTAATATAGTTTAGATAGTTTAATATTTTGAGCATTTTTAATGAAAAAAAAGTTCAAATTTGAGAGTTTTTTAATAATGTGTTTTTGAGTGATAGTTATATCCTTAATTCATTCTATAGAGTAAAGTTTTCGGATCATTTTAAAGCAAAAATTAGGTTCTTATGTCAATTCAACGTTAAGATATCTTGGTGTTAGTGATATAACACATAATTTTTTTTTTCGAAAATTGTGTTACATAAATTTTGCTATATTTCTTATTATATTACATTGAAGTACTTCATTTTATAATTTTATAAGACTATAAACATACCTTTAAATTATCAGAAAGTTTAAATTAATTACATTGAATACTTCTGTTTTTATATGGACTCGAAGCGAGAGCTCTGTTTTCATGTTTTTCCGTATCGATCAACCCCAGATCCCCCTTAAGTCAAGCTATCATGTTTTAAAAAAGTTGCAATTTTTTAAAATTACATTCGAATCATGCATAAGCATTTTGCCTTATAAAGACACTAATGTTTTTTGTAATATTATCATATCATGAACAGGACTACAAATTGAAAAGCAGAAAGTTTAACACCTGCAATTTCATTCATTTTTGATTTATGGGTGTCAGTTGGAGAATTAAAACGCGTGATCATTGGCAAAATAAATTTGTTTTATGGGAAAAATGAATAACAAAATATTAATGAAATAAATAATGAAATAGGACAATGAAAATTGGGCACGCTAGAATTCAAAATTATTGGGTGGGCTTAGGCCCCACGAAACCATATAAGTTGGCGCTACTGATGAAGACCAAAACTGCATAAACCGAAGAATTTGTTACATAGTAGAATTATTAAAAAGATGTGAGTAAATTTATTAGAGAAAAACTTAAAATTGATTTTCAAAGAGTTTAGACCAAAAATATAAGTTCAGAAACAATGCATACGAATTTATTATTATTATTATAAATTGTAAATTGTTTTATATTTTAATTTGTTTTGTGTTAGAAGAAAGAGCATATTACATGTAAAGTGTGTTTATAAAATTTTTGTATTGTGACCCCGCCAAACATATTCGTAGTAGTTTTAACTAAAAAATGCGCCTTCATTTCTATGCATCTACTATTTAAACTTGTGTGTTGTTCTAAAACTTGAACTGGTATAGAGAAAACTAAAAGTTGTTTTTTAACATCTTCACGAATTTTTTAAAATTCTGTGTCTGTTAATGGGTCATTCCATGGTAACTTACGTTAGATTTAGGACAATTTATTGTAGTAATTTTAGTAATATAACACTTAAAAATATTCAAATGTAAAATTAACGTGATTTGTCAATGAAACCTATCTAAGGATCAATTTGGATGATAATTGCCTAAAACATGATAATGGAAATTACACTTTATATGAAAACTTACATTCCTTTTTTCAGTAATGGCTGTTACCATAGTAAATACAACTGCCAAAATTTAAGAAAGAACATTAAAATTAGGTAATTTTTATCTAAATTAGGCTTTGAATAAGTTTAATTAGCACACCATGCAACTATTAGATTTTTTTTGTGCGTGTGTGTGTTATACCACTAAAATTATTGAAAATAGTTCTAAATGTAACGTAAGTTACCATGGAATGACCCTTATAATTCCCTTTTAAAGTTACGTTTGGTATAAAAATTCAAGAACTTGTTCATTAGATTCTTCTACTTTTTGTTTTTACGTTCCTTAATTCTTTTAATATCTAATAATTTATTCTGGTATGACTGCCGAATTAGTACGAAGAATTTGTCTCCTGTTGGTAAGCTGTAAGCCGTCTGCTGGCACTTATTTGTTTGGCGAGGTTAGGGGTTTTTTATGCCTAGTTTGGAAGGACAACCGTTCAGTTTGGTTTATACTATATGTTTATTTATGTTTCTCATTGATTCAGAATGAAAAAGTTTTAGATAATCAAGTTTTACACGTTCTAATGATTAACAGAATTAGCAAATGATGGATCGAGATATTTGAATGCCTAAGTGGAACTGCTCAGACATGGAAGCCTTGTCTGCAGAGCATAGTGTCTCTCTCTATCGCCTTTATTAAGGTAAAAAAAATACATTTTTTAATTAGAAGAGAGTAGAAAAAGTTTACAGACTAAACTAAGCCGTTGCGGCACAGATTACTCCCTCGTGACAGAGAGCGAGAGAGAAAAAGACAAAATGTTCCATATTTTGGAACATTTGTCAATTTCTGTACATGTTTAACCGATTGACCACCGATTCTCATCGTGGGCGGATGTTGAAGGTCGTGAAGTTTTTCAAATGTTAGTTCTTGTGATTTTCCTGTGGAGAGCTGGAGATGCAGGCTAGTTAGCAGCTGGAAGAAGAGAGGAAAAGCCCGAGCTTCTTCTCTTTCAATGTCAACACGAATACGGCCTGAGAAGACGAAGCTGAAATCATCAACAAAGGCATAGGAGGCCAATGTTTTTCTTGCTCTTTTAGAATTACATTCAGTGTTGCCAGATTGGGGATTTTGTCCCTATTTTGGGGAATTTTGAGCCTCCAGGGGAATTTTTTGGGGACAAGTAAATCTTGGGGACATGCTTGGGGATTATGAACATATTTGGGGAAAAACTTCTGGAATTATTTTAAAATTTCAATTTTTACTTTCAGACATTTGCCAATACCGGATCTGTCTCGAATTCGATTTTGGTTTGGCAAACGAAAATAAAATACAGAAATAATTGATGCTCACCGTTTACATGTACTACAGATTCATCACGATCTGCATTGGGCTATCCCCATCTGAATTTTCAGATAAGTGATTCAGATTTTCCTGTCATCGCGGACAGAAACACAAGCACAGAAATAAAAACAATTTTGTAACTTTTTTTTTCTATTGTTTTTTGCTTTGAATATACATGCAAAATTCTGTTGAGATTAAATGTTTATTTTATTTTATTTTTTCATGAATGGGGAATTTTTTTTTAATGCTTGATTTGAGGAAAAAAAGGAGTTTAAATTTGTTACAAAAAATTTTACAATGGAAAATTGAAAATTGAGAACTAGCCTTTTTGAGAAGAAATTGCGTTGGGGACTTTTTCTGAAAAAAGCCCTGATTTGAAGAAAATTTCAGAAATTTTGGGGAAATTCGCTTTCGACAATCTGACAACACTGATTACATTAGTTATTAGTAGCCAGAGAATAGAACCTAAGCAGGATCTTTGCGGCCAGCCCTTTTGAATATTGTGGTACGATGAAACAGAGTCCCAGTTAACAATTATTCTTCGTTCTGATAAATATGAGCTTATGCTTCCAGCTACGTTTCCCGAACAGCCAATTTCAATTAATTGGAGTAGTATATCCTGCTACTCTACATTGTCGAAAGCATCCTTTATGTCTAAGGAGACCAGGGAAGTTTTCAGCATCTATGCTTAAAGCGCAGGAGGATAGAACAGCATTCAAAGATTTTTCGCAAGATCTGCCTTGTCTGAATCCATATTGTCTATGATGGAGGATATTGTTTGTTTCCAAAAAATGAACCAATCTCTTAACTAAAAGCTTCTCTGGTAATTTTCCTAAGGTCGGTAAGAGGCAAATTGGCCTATAGGAGGTGGGTTCAGAGGGATCCTTCTCTTGCTTCTGGAAGTATACTACTTCCCCTTGCCCCAGAGTGAGCGGGGAGTAATTAAAAGTTAAACAAAGTATTGCCCAGTGAATGAAAATCTTAGGGATAATTTTGAAAGTTAGTTTTAAGATTCAAGAAAACGAATTATAGAATTAATTATAGTTCGAGATAACGGATGGTACTATAATGATATTTCGTAAGTATTAAGACACTAATTATAGACAGCCCATATCTTTACCAGAAAATACTGTATTTCTTTTAATTTATAACTTGCTGAAAGCGAAAACATATCCATTTGATTTGAAATAGTAAAAACGAAACCAAGTAAGTAACGTGCTACATTCACTATAAAAACAAAGCAACAGCTGCAAAAAAGTTTTAGTACACCATTTTTTTACGTCTGTGAGAAGAATCATCCATTTCAAAAGCATATTGCTACAAATCTATCTGATCTACATTTTCTTAACCCTTCACTGCACCGTGTGCCACATCAAGCTCTTACCTAAAAACACCATAATTCTCATTATGTGTCATGGATTTCGCCAATAGGGAACTTGCAATCAGCTGATCGCCATTGTATTTCAAGTGGAGGTCAGGGTAGTTCCACCAATCAGAGCTGTCTATTTCTAGTGTGTGACCTCCAGTATGACGTCAATTGCAACTGCCCTATAGGATAGCTGTATCGGATCAAGAACGGTCCAAAGAATATAATAATGCTTATTTTGTCCATCTCAGATGGCTGCATTTGACAAAAAAATTGGAAACACACAGAATTGGAAACACACAGAAAAAAAAACCGTTTAGACTATACTATTAAGTCAAAATTTACTTACATTCTTTTTATTGTGAATACTTAAAAATATCAATAAACAGAAAGTTGCAGAGTGTTAAGCAGATCAAATTAATTAATTTAAGCCCATTAA
Organism: Maratus speculifer; assembly: GCA_964019185.1. Classification (NCBI taxonomy): domain Eukaryota; kingdom Metazoa; phylum Arthropoda; class Arachnida; order Araneae; family Salticidae; genus Maratus; species Maratus speculifer. Next base: position 75,905,209 of record OZ025297.1, on the reverse strand, counting down.
ATTGCAAAATATACCAAAACAATATTTTTAAAAACCCTAATTGTGTAGGATGCACGTCTTAAAATATCAAATTTTAGCTGAAAATTTGAAAATCAATTTATTTTATTACTAGCTGTTACCCGTGACGTCGTTCACGTAGCATTAAAAAAAGATAAACCCTTTAATTAAACAAAACATTTCATTAGCAATAATTTAAAATATATAACACATATCTTATACCAGACTATGCAGTAGTTTTTTTTATAGGGGACTTAAAGAACTCAGTCAAATAAATGGAAAATGTGTTAGATAATATGAATAATCGCGAAAATGAAATTGCAACCATTTATATTGTAGAACAACTGTAACTCACCCCAATTGTACAGAAATCATGTTGTAGTGCATTTCAGAATTCCATATCAAAGAAAGAAAAATCATGTGTTAAGCCTAGGTAATAAAAAAAAATATCCAACATTTCCATAATACATAACTTCGCCGGCCCATTCTTTTCTGCAGCTGTGTATATGATCTATGGGTTTGTAAATATTCTAAATACAATGTTAAAATTTTGCTTAGTTATAAAAAGTATAACGAAGATTAAAATTCCCCTTTAGCAATTTCTAATAATAGACAGAAACGTACTTGAATTCTTTTGTACAGTCCTGTATATTGCGTGCAAATATTTATACGACCGCATATTTAGCTTAAATTATTCAAGCAAAAAACCCGATTCAAATTATTGAATTCATCATTGTATTGATTATCTCAGTATATTAATTTCATCATGTTTGAAATAGAGCAACGCAATTAAAATACGCTGGGAATATTTTTTCTCCGTAGACTATTATATTACCGAACATTTTTCTGTGATCTTGTAAATGAATGTTAAACCTTTTCACCCCATTTTCTACAGAAATCCTGTTTTAGTGCACTTCAGAAACTGATATCAATTTCAATATTATTAAAATAACCTTAATAAAATAACATTATTAAAATACGCTGCAAATGGTTTTTCTTCACAGACCATGATATATTGAAATACTTTTAAGCTCCCTATACGCACACTATAAGTATTACACTTAACATATTCGATAGTAACCCTGTTCTTGTGAACCTGTAAATTTCATTACATTTAAAATTATGTAACATTATCAAAATACACCACAAATGATTTTTTCGCCGTAGACCATAATGTAAAGTTTCCTTTTGAGTGCTCCTGTGATTCAGCTGTAATTGCTACCTGGTTCATTTTCAATGCCGCAGATGCTATGGCAAATCTCAATAACGTATGTTATTTTCGTATGAATCCCACTATATTTACTCAAGTTGAAACACGGACAAACAGATGGCAGACCCCAGGCACTCGGCATCCGGTATACAGACAGGTTGAAGTCGTAAACACTTTTAGACCATGTTAGAAAGTGTCAAAAAGGGGGTAGTTTCCATAAAACGAAAAAAAAAAACCAGAATTTTTGGAAAATTTGAAAACTTTGTTTCAGATATGACGTTACATAGATATTTTTAAAATTCTTAATGGAAAGTATTCCCGTGACGTCACAATTGGTGAAAAGTTGAATTTTATAGCCTCGAACCGAAATAAAGAAAAAGATTCATTTTTATTACGAATTAATATCTGGAAAAACTACTAAAATATTTATATTCTTCTAAAGTATGAAGTTATATTCTTGTGAAGTCTTCTAAGTCTAAAAGAAATTTTATATAATCGTCTGCTTGATATAAGAAGAAAAACAGTATTCCTCTGACATCACAATTGGTAAAATCGCGGTTTTTAACCTCGAACCGAAAAACAGAATAAGGTCCATTTATTTATTTCAATTTGTTTTATCACGTGAAAGTCTTTCAGTTGAAAATTAATTACAAAAAAGAAATAATTATTCAAATAATTATTCCGGTTTTTTTATTTTTTGGCAACGAAAAAAGAAAGATGTTTAAATATTATGGAAAAATTTTCAATTTATTCTGTATGAAAAATAGTGAAATGTTGAATTATTAAGAAAAATATTTGAATAAAATAAATAAAAATTAGCCGATGTTCATTTCAGACCAATAATCTATCTATATACAAAAATTCAAAGACATTAATCCATCCGTTTTGAAGCCAATTTCATTCCAATTTTTCGGACACACTTTCACATTTATAATATATATAAGGATTTTTTCCATTATTAGAGAGATATATAGATTTCAAATATTTTTTTTTTCAATAAAAATGGAAAAAATCGTTCAGTGAAAGGTTAATTCTGGTACAATCATTATTATAATGTAATATTGATTTAGAGTAATTTGATTTAAGACTTTAATGTTCAAAATCAGTACCGAGTATATAACTATAAATTTTAAAATATGGGTTTCGATACGCGATCTAATTCTAGAGTCAGATCTATAAAGTAATCCATTTGTTATTTTCCAGACATGCCTCGCAGGTATGCAAGAACACACATGAAGTGAATGTTCTCAAAATGGCTGTGGAATACGTAATAAAAAGCTTATCAGTGCAGCAATCAGTGTATGCTGCTTACCCTAGATTTAGGATAATAAATTTTCATTAATAAATCTTTGAAGCGTCTTTCTTTTTCTTAAGGGGATCCGTTACCCTTCAATCGGCGAAAAATGACAAAAATATCAATTTTCTAATTTTTTGCTTAAATTATACATCATTATTTCTACCACACTAGCCGCCCTTGGCGACCAGTTTGGTTTCCCTTAAATGCATACTAAACATTAAATCATATTGCTTTTATTCATAATTTATTTTAATTGCTCATTTATTTTTCCAATTTAGAAGATTCTGCTAAAGCAGGCCTGTCCAACCTTTTAATAAGCAGGGGCTCATCTCAGTTTTTGGCAAACCGTGAAGGGCGCCATTATTAACATGGCTCAAAACACGCAACAAAATTATCTAAGGGTACTAATACCGATGCATATATGCAAATTTATTTAGCTATAGAACACATAAGGCCCCTAAGGATGTGAAATATTACCACATAGAAAATATCTTCGAAATAACTATAAATCGTTGTAAATTTTGAATTATACGTTTTTCTTCGAGGGGTATATAAAAAAAATATTTCAAAGAGCCAGAAAACTAAATCTCGCCTATTTGTTAAGATAAAAATCGTATATTAAAATAAAATGGTAACCAGCGATATTGTTTGATTTTTTCGGGGACGCAAAAATATAGATTCACTTTGAAGGTATAAATTTGTCGATATGAAAAGTAAAAAAACAAAGACGGGCATTATATAGTGATCAAATCTAAGGGAGGTTCTAAAGAGACCGTGGAAGAAAATGGAAATAATTTCGCATGATTTTATAGATAAAAAGAAAATTACCTAAAATTTCAAAGTTCTGAGAAAGAAAATGGCAAGCCCTTTCTCGTCTTTAAAACAGATAATGGGCCAGCGAAACAACGATAATTTTTTATGCGTGAAATACATTTGAATAGGTTTTAAAAACATCTCAAGCAAATATAAAGGATTTTTAATAAAGCTTGCTTTAAAAAAAGAATTTTATTCTAAAAAAATGCTAGTAACGTGCAATCTTCAAAAGGGCGCCAAGAAAACTTGCAAAAGGCGCCGGGTTGGACAGCCCTGTGCTAAAGAATTAGGCACAGATGTCATAACGCATCACATTGGCGCAATTGCAACAAAAAGGCAAATATATGCCTCACATGATAGCCCGGCTACTGTGACTTATTCTTTAATAAACTGTTTATTTACTTTTATTTTATTTTTTTAAATGAACTAAATTGTTTTGTTCTATAATTATTAATTAAAGTTTTTCTAATTTATTAATATTTAATTTTTAAAATAATAGAAAAGAGTTAGTACATATGCAACTGGTATTGAAAACGAAGTTTTCGACAAATTGGCATCAGAAAAAACAAGTTGGAAATTGCACGTGAAGCGTAGCAAATTAGGTGCGTTCGTACGATAACGAAGTTTTAAAAATATTACTTTTATATATCAATCTCATAAAAATTGTAAATAGTGAATTACAATTAAAACGCTCGTCAAACAATGTTCTCCCTATACCATTATGTAACTTTTGTGTGGCCTTGTAAATCAATAACAAATGTTCTTTGCACCACAAATTATGTAAGATGTATATTATAATATATACTTTATAGATGCATATAAATTTTATTAAGTTCGCATGAGTGTAACACGATTAAAATGCATTTGAAACATTTTTTTCCCATTGACCTTAATGTAATGGAATACTTTTGAATGTCCCTGTAATTGATCTATGCATCCGATTTTCATAAAATTTGAAATAACTCGAAAAAAATTATGTAATAATTATGTATTTTAAATTTCAAACGTATAGAATATATTTGAAACTTTTTCCCCATTGACCATAATGTAATTGAATACTTTTGATTGCCCCTGTAATTGATCTATTCACACGATTATCAAAAAATTTGAAATAACTCGACAGAATTATGTAATAATTGCGTGTTTTAAATTTCAAACGATTAAAATGCATTTGAAACTTTTTTCCCCATTGACCGTAATGTAATGGAATACTTTTGATTGCCCCTGTAATTGATCTATCCATCCGATTTTCATAAAATTTGAAATGACTCGACAAAATTATGTAATAATTATGTATTTTAAATTTCAAACGATTCGGTTGGGTAGTTTTTGCGTTGTTATATGCTGACGGAGAGACGGACGGACTGAACGACCACTATAGGTGCTACGTATTATATAATTACGAACGCACCTAAAAATCACCCCAATGTGGTGCGTATATGACATTTATGCCGATAAATCAAGCACTCGGTATTTTTATGCTAACTTTGCTCATTGCCAAATATTGTAACCGTGGCAATTTTTTTTTTTTTTTTTTTGGTATTTCATTAATTTTGTTTAAAATGTATTTAATAATATAATGCTCATTTCATTTATAATAAGGTACCCTGGGGTAATAACGCCACGTTAAGGTTCTACTAATTTTCACGGCTCAGTTTTAGATTGTATTTTACAAACAAATATAGGATTTGATACAGCAACTCATTGACTATCTATATAAAATAAAAAAAATTAACAGATACGTATTCATAAAATGTAATGGCGTGATTTCTTGACCAATGCTATTTGGCGTTATTACCCACCTATATGGGTAATAACGCCATGCAAACAAAACTATGAAATAAGATGGAATAATTGCATGTAGATTGCGCAATTCTAAAAATACAAACTCTACAAACTTAGAAATTGACAAATTGCATTCTAAGCTATTGAAAATGTTCAATTTTTTGTGAAAGTGTAAGAAAAAAAAAGGTGTGGTGTGTGTGTGTGTGGGGGGGGGGGGGGATGAGGCAAAAGAATATCAGACCGTGAGCTACTTTTAGCTTAAAAAGGACCGCATAAATAGAATTATTAGAAACATTGCACAGTTTTAACTGTGTTTATTTGAATTAGTATTTAGGATGTATCTCGGCCACCGTAGGGAATCAACCGGGGTATTAATGCCAAGGATTGGCGTTATTACCCCGTTATAGTTATTGCGCTGTACATTTTAAATTACAAATTATCTCGAGAAGATATCCAAAAACTTCAACAACATTTTGAAAGTCCATGAAATGTACTACAAATTTATGTAATTAACAAAGTATTTCCGGATTAAAAAAAAAAAAAGTCTTCGCATCACAAAACGTATCTCGCAAATTTTAAATCAAGCGTTAATTTTAGTTGCTTGTAAAAACAATAAGACCTAAAAATGAAACAAATTAACTTGAAGCTGTTTTTTGCGATTTATATGACTCAAAACCCTTCTGCGCAGAGCACATGGGTGTCATTTACCAGATTATTTCATAATTATGCATAATATTAGCACTTGGCGTTATTATCCCGCCTGGCGTTATTACACTAGACCACCTTAACATAACTTCAATTTGAAACTGAAACGCTTAAAATTCATGATTTTTATTAGCCTCAGATCTATTTCTTTCAGACAAGCTAAAAAGTGCAGTTTCAAAAATTATGGCCCACTTTTTCATAATCTGGCCGTTAAAATGAGACATTCATACAATCTATCTATATATTTAAAAGACCTGGCTGTTTTTTAGTCATCAGCCCTGAATTTTCTACTCAACCGATTTTGATAATTATTTTTTAAAATGAAAGCTATTTATTTGTAGTTGTGCCTATTTTAGCTATTTTTTTTAATTTATTTCCATTTTTATATTTTATTTTTAATTTTAAATGCTTTTTACGATATTTCTTCAAAATGGTGGCAACTCAGTTTAGCTCTTCTCTCGATAATAAAAATTTATTTTCCATTATCACTTTTCACCAGTCAGAAGCTTTATTTCATCAGTGAACATGTCCTCGCATTTAAAAGAAAAAAGTTAATTGTTTTCGTAAAATTTAACCATAATAAAACGATTGCGTATAATTATGCACTAATTGAGGTAAAAAATCTTATTTACTGAGAAATAATATTAATAATGTAAATAAAATAACAGAAAATAATTTATGATAAAAATTAATGTCTAAAGTAACAAAATAAGAAAAATTTCAAATGAGGAAAATGATGTCATTCAGTAACCAGATAAATGGGAATTACAATATTATTACGGATGCCTTTTTCATATTACTAATAACAGTAACTTTTAAAAAACATTTGAAGAGAAAATGACGTCATTATTTAAAACATCACATTTTTACTCATAACGACATTACATTTCAATATTTCTTTTCATTATGGACACTGAGATTGAGATTTTACTTTCAGATGACTTCAGTTAGTGAAAATAATGTCATAATAAAAATGAAATTAGTTTTTTTTTTTTTTTTTTTTTTTTAAATAAAACTATTTTTCTGTGAGTGCATATAAAATAAAATTTCTGGATTTCGCCGGCACTCAGATTACAATTTTAACTGAAGATGTGCGAATATTTGCAGGCAAAATTGTAACTGGCAAACTTGACATTAAGTTTGGAAATATATTTATTATATATTGATTCAATAATATAATTACTTTTGCTTTTTTTAAAACCAAATCGATCGGGTTTTTTAAACATTTCATTCGTCGAATTCGACGGGATTCCACTCTCGTTTTATTGTTAAAATGCATTTCCTTTTTCTCAGAGTCTATAAAAAAGCGTTTAAACTAAAGAAAAAATTCGTTTTTGATTAATCTAGTCAATGAAGAAGTAGCACGTCAAATTGTACCTTTTTATTATTCCGCAATTCCAATGTCTCAGGGAGAAATTGCCAATCAATTGGGTATTTCACGCCGTTCTTTTTGCTATTATATTGATAAACACAAGAAAAATGAAGTTAGTTCATTGCATTCTAAACGGGGTCGCCCTTCTAAAAAAAACCTCTATCATTATTTTTTTTTTTTCTAATCGGAGGCAAAACTGAATTCTGCAATGGCAGAATCTGCATTCAACTTGTTTATTTTTTAAGCCAATAGTATAAAATATCAAAACAACAACAACAAAAAAACGATGTTTCGAAGCTCCATAATTGTAGCGAAAGAACAAAACATAAATAAACCCAATTTACCGCGGCCTAGATGCGTTTCATTTGGGTGTTGCCATTGAACAATTAACAAATAACCGCGATTTTTTGTGCCCCATACTTTAGCGTAATATATATATAGATTCTGCTGAAGTGTCGTAAAGATCCGAGTATTATAAATATAGATTAAAACGATTTTGTTACATTGCTATCCCTTTAAATGCCACATTTCACTTTACTTAACAGTCATTTTTCTCGGTTTGTGTGTTTTCAACTAATTAACTTACAATAAATCCGATTCTTAAAATCATACAGCACACTTCTACAAATAGTTTAAAAAAAATAGCTCAAAATGTTCAAAATTGTACGAAACGATACAGTTTAAAATTTACTTAAATTTTCCAAAAATAATTGCATTTTTGAGGGAAATTTTGCAGAGAAATCAAACAATTTTTTGATACAATCCTTTTCTTTCACTGAATCCTATTATGCCAAAAATTTACCTTAAAATGCATAAATAATAATAATAATAAATCAAAGGGTACGAGTTTCCTTAATATACTTTAATTTAGTATTTAAGGATGTTATTAAATCAAAAAGGACAACTTTGGACGTAAGTTTTAATTTATTTTTGTTCGGAAATGCATGAAACTAACGGATATTGTTGTTAGAAACTATCTAATCGCAATCATTTTCCTAATTTTTTGCAAACGCCATAGATTTTTCAGAAACAAGCCGTTAAAGTCGGCATTTTGAATTGCATTTCCCTACGAAAACAGAAAAACCAGTCGACGAAAGGGAGAAAAACGCGTGATCACGTGATCGAATATGCTTATAACTCAATAGGTAATTTATTGATCCAAAAATGGAAAACTAAACCAGATTCCAAATCGCTTCCATAGTCAGGTTTTGCAATTTTACATCTTTCCGTTGAAAAATGAATTTGCAAATGTGTCAAAACGTTTTGCACTTGTTGAGCAAAGCAGTTAAGAACACTCTTAACTGTAGAGGAGTATCCATGTAGTTAGAATATAGAATATGCTTTTCTTTGTTGCTATGCAGAAGTTCGGAACTCGGGCCCGCCAAAGCTCGTAGCATTCTGTGACATCAGAGCTAGAGCTCGATATCGAAGATGAACAATACAAAGGGAAAAAAAAAAGAATTTAAAAGTAGTTCTAAATATAACATCTCTTACAACTTCTAACATGGAAAAAACTGTTACTTCTGAGCACATAATTAATATGAAAATTACATTCAATCTTACCAAAAAAAAAAAAAAAAAAAAAAAAAGAATATTGCCCAGTTAAACTGATGGCATTGAGCTCACAGGCTACGCATACTAATTGTACATTACAGCCTTGTATTTTCGTTAATTCCGTTCGAAAAAAAAATTAAGAAGGGGAAACAGCTGTCCCCTTTCTCCTTTTTCATACTTAATCATTGAACCTCCTAAACTATCAAGTACATGCTTTATCATATTAAAAAATCTATATCCAAAATTCAGAGCAAATCGGATAATTCTTAATAAAAACCCATTTAGCATTTATATAACTTAAGAGGAGTTATTCCCCTCTTTTGTACTTAACCATTAAACTTCCAAAACTATTCAGAGATTTGAACGAAATCTGACAATTCTGATTGAAAAATCCATTTATGCAAGTTAAGGGGAGGGGCATTAGAACCCCCGTTCCCCCTGTTTATACTTATTTAATGAACACCTAATAACAGCCACGGACTCGCCTCATCAGAATGATCCTATACCTAAATTTTGAACGAAAACTGTTAATTCTGCATGAAAATCCCGTTTATATCAATTAAGGGGAGGGGCATGAGCCCCCCGTTCCCCCTGTTTATACTTATTCAATGAATAGCAAATGCAATGGTTTCGCCATTGCATACTGCATTAAAACCAACGAAATTTTTGAAGCTTTTTTCATAACTTTTTTGAAATTTTTGCAACATTTTTTGCAATTTTTTTACACTTTTTTTAACAAAAATTTTTCATTTTTTTAACGTTGTGATTTTCTTTTTTTTACTTTTGTAAAAACTTATTTTGAAAAAAAAATTTTTGTAAAAAATGTTTTTGAAAAAAAAATTTTTTTGAAAAAAATATTTTTGGAAGTTTTGGTTTTTGTAAAAAAAATTTTGTTGTAAATATTTTTTTTCAAAAACTTTGTTATGAGTTTTTCACTTTGTGGTTTTTGTTTTTACATTTATGTTTTTTCTTTTCACTTTTACAATTTTTCATATTGTAAATATTTTTTGTTAATATTTCTAGAAAACAATGAAAATATTTTGTAAACTTGCATATTTTTTCATACATCTGTTTATTTTTGTATGTTCTTATGCATTTTTTAAGTTGTGAGAGTGTTATTTCACTTAAAATGTTATGTATTTCATTAATGTAATAGGTATTAGAAAAATAAACACAACGATATATGCATATAAAAGAATATTTAATGTGAGCATTTAAAGAATACACTGCAAAATAACATCTATACATTCATACTGGTTAGAAGAATCACAAAATTACTTTTCAGCAGTGTGTATGTCTTCCAAATTTTAAATTTGAGATATTGTGGTAAGTGTTGTGAAAATATGATGAATAAATAGCCTAAAAATCTTCCTTTATTTCTAAATTCTTCAAAAGTCTGACTAATTTTTGAATATCTTCGCTAAGTTTACATATATCTGATGATGCTTTATATGATGATGTGTTCATTTTTGATTCACGTCTCCTTGAAAACAGCATTTATGGTAATCTTTCCAAGTGTAAGGTTTTTCACCTGTATAGATTTTTGTATGTTCTGTTAAATTCCATTTACTTAAGAAGTGTTTGTAGCAAATAGAGCACATCTGTAGTAGAAATAAATGGACACAGTTAGGATTCTCTTCAATAATATAGGTAAAAAGCACTTGTTAAAGTGTAGGTAGTAAGACAAATCATTTTGTATTTACTCTAATTACGTTTCATATACGAATTCTAGTATTTCTCATATAAGTACTCACATATGTGTTATTCGTTAACGCTACATGTGCTAGGGATGAATCATTCGGATTATTAATTTCTGAAGTTTGCTGCTGTTTTGGTTCATCTTGTTGAAACATCTGTATAATGAAAGAAATATATATTTAGTAAAGGTTTAATGTATAAATAATCGCTTATTTATTTATTTTTATTAAATACATGTATATTGCAATCAATTTCGTGTACATTTAATATAAATTAAATTTTCTTCATTTATTCATATGATAGTAATTTCTCTGAGGGGTACATATCTGATAATTTTTAGGAAAGTGTGAAACACAAATTATTCTATGATAATAAGCATTGTGGTAAAATTCACATAGCTTGGTTTCGGAAATAGGTTATTTGAAATATGAAATGTTAAAATTAAAGATTGTATTTGTACATGCTATGTATAATCAAAAACTATAAATATATTATTATTTAAAAAACTCGATGGACGATAATTCAGATGCAAGATGAAAACATTAAGATCAAGTGCAAGATGAAACATATAATTTGATTAATACTATGGAAGTGCTAACTCAAGATAAACCATGTATACTATATATCATTAAAACTATAAAGATAGTATTTATATTTTAAGCAACTTGATGCACGATAATTCAGAAGTGCGAGATGAAACATCTGATGAATTGATTAAAAATATGAGTAGATTAGTTTTAATACATTAGATGATTATAGCAGTAAGAAATTTCGTGTAGGAGCAATGCGTACATGATGAAAATCGAATGGAATCAATTGACTTCAACTCCTGATCCAAGTTAGTATTTATCTCACGTGTGTAATGTGGAAATATAAAAGGTGAAGAATCAAGTTTGATGTAAATAAATATTGTGGTATTGGTTTAAAAACTAAAAAAGTATTGAATTTTACTGAATTAGAAAACATAAAATTTGATTAAATAATGTTTTATGTAAAATATTAAGTTTAAATGTGATAAAATTATGAAAATCAGTTTGTAAACTCTCATTTTTATAAGTACTACTATGAAAATATTCTTTTAATATAGAATTTCTGCTTATTGATGAGACTAAAAAATTATTTTTTGTTAATTTTGAATATTTATTGAGTGTATGTAATACTAGGATTAAAATCTTACAAATTCGGTGTTAAATTTTTCAAGAAATTGTGGTTTGTAATCCGGAAAAAGGTGTGATTTTAATAAATTTGTAAATATGTTCATTATTTTTTTTTAGTTATTTCCCTAACTTGTCATTCATTTGTTAATTTTTGTAATTTTTGTAGAAAAAATGATTTGAATTTTCGGTAATCTGTACTATTTTTTTGTCCAACAGTTGATTTTATTGATTATTAGTATTCTTATTCGGCAGTAATTTCACGTATGAAGTTATTAAATATTAAATATCTATTAATTTTCTTTACTGTTTCATATGATAGTAATATTTCTGAGGAACAGGTGTGATAACTACTAGACTTTGATTGGCTTGATTTTCTGATAAACGTTTGAAAAGAGTTGTAAGTATGTAATGATGCAATATCTATATACTATCGAGAGTCGAGATTGAAGTAGATAAGTATTGGAGTAATAGTCAATTCTTTGTTGAATTTCAGGAAATTGCGTGAGAACATGGTTTTTTACATTAAGTTTATGTAATTTCAGTTACAGTTTTTCGACAATCAACCTAAAAATGGATAATTATCATAGTTAAAAGTTATGATGAAAAGATGTAAGCAATATTAATGTTAAAAAGTTCGTCTAATGTTTGCTCTTATGTTGTGAAAATTTCGAATAGTTTGGTTTGAAATATGAAATGTTTGTAAAAATTAAACTTTGTATTCGTGTATGTTTTGCATTATTAAATTGTAAAGATAATATTCATATTTGGAAAATGTTGTTGGGTGTTTTAATAATTTTTTGATAAGTAGATAAAAACAGATGTTAAAATTCTGTGCTATTAAAATATATAGCATCAAGAATAAAGTTTGATGAAAATAAGTATTGTAAAAATTCAGAAATTTTGAAGTGTAAGATGAATCATGTCCTAATTTGATTAATTATATGGGTAGAGTAGTTTTAATATGTCAAGTGTCTAAAGCAACAAGAAACGATTTTTTAGGTTTTCTAGAATAATAATAATAATAATAATAAAAGTATACTTTTGTTGTAAGATTTCGAATGCAGTCAAGACGTGAAAAATATAAGTATGAACCCTTTGTAAAGACATTCAAACTTTTTAAAATGTTTAAGTTTAGTAATATACTGTAACAATATATGTAAGCAAATGTATTTCAAAGTTGAAAATTTGTGTAAAAAATTGTCTTTTCTTGAAAATTGATATTTATTTTTGCTTAATTAATGATACTTATTACATTTTTGTTGTTAAAAACTAAAATATACGTTTAATTCTTCTGTTAAAATTGATATATCCGTGTTGGAGGTGAGAAAAAAATAGTGTAAAACTAATAAAATTTGTTTAAATTCGTCTTTTTATTCTTAAAATTAATATTTTCTATTGTTTAGAATACGTAATAATAACTTTTGAGGAATGTATAACCGGAAAATGTTAAAAAATCTTAGAAAATTGGTATTAAAAATATTAAATACAGTTGCTTCAATGATATCTTTTCGATATGTAAAGTGATTGTAACATTTAGAAATGTACTTCTGAAGAATGTATAATCGGAAAATGTTAGAAAATCTTAGAAAATTGGTGTTAAAAATATTAAATACAGTTGCTTCAATGATTTCAAAAACAAACTCTGTTAAAAAATTCTGTATGATTTCAAGTGAAAATAATCTGAACCTGAATACATGGTATTTAAAATACAAAATTCACGATTATGAACTAATGTTGAAAACATGGGTAACATTAAATATACAGCTAATATTTAATTATAGATTAGAAAATTCTTAAATTGTATCCATATTTATTAAATATAGTATTGAATACAGTGAATAAATGAAATATGTGAATAAGTATTGATATTTCTATGTTGCTTTTGAAAATACTAGTGTAAAATTATTCAAATTCGTCTTTTCTTTAAAATTGATATTTATTTTTGTTAAATTAATGATACTTGTTAAGTTTTTGTTGTTAAAATTAAAATATAAGTTTAATTCTTCTGTTAGAAATCTATATTTCCAAGTTGTTGTTCAAAAGACTATTGTAAAACTAATCAAATTCGCTTAAATTCACCTTTTCCCCTTAAAAAATAATATTTTTATTATTTTGTTTAATTAATTATACTGATTATGTCTTCCAAAATTCAAATTTTGGGATATTGCGGTAACTGTTATGAAATTGGAGTGTATAAAATGTCTCTTTTTTCTCCCAGACTTCTAAATATACAAGAATGAGAGGTCATTGCATTGTCCATTTCCCTACCTAAGGTAAAAAATTGGGGGAGATGGGGGTGAAAAGTATGGTGAGGGACTTCGAAGGAATAAGTTTTGGTTTCAATATGACGTCACAAGAAGCAGGTGTTGTTTTCAAATTTGTGTGTGTGTGTGTGTTGAGTATTTATTGAAATGTGTTCGTTTATGCATTAAAATTCTACTTAGTTAGTATATAAAAGTATGATGAAATTTCCATTTAGAGTAAAAGTTAACCAAATTCGTTTAATTCGTCTTTTTTCGTTAAAAAATCATTAGTTTCCTTTGTTAATTGTTCAATTATTGAAATTCTTTGAGGTAACGACTGTTCAAAAATTTAAAAATATGTTTAAATTTCTATTTTAAGTTGTGTATTCTGATTTTATATATATATAAAAAAAAAATAAATAAATAAATATGAAGAAATCAGTTAAAAATTTAATATTTTCCGTTGTTTTGCTTAATTATTATTGTTCGTGAAGGAAATGGTTGTCCAAAACTCGAATGCATGCTTAAATTTCTTTCTATCAAATTGATATTCTGAAGTTTGAGTTGAAAAAATCGTAAGAAATCAGTCTTTTTCTATAAAAATCGATATTTTCCATTGTTTTTTACTTAATTATGAATGCTCATTAAGGTTATAGCTGTTGAAAAACTGAAATGTATGTTTAAGTTTTCTCTCTTAAGTTGATAAAAATCGTAAGAGATCAGTCTTTTTCCATAAAACTTGATATTTTCCATTGTTTTTTTACTTAATTAACGATACTCATTAAGGCTATAGCTGTTGAAAAACTAGGACACATGTTTAACTTTCAACTTTTAAGTCGTTACATTGATCATATAGTTGATAAAAATCATAAGAAATCAGTCTTTTTCTATAAAACTGGATATTTTCTATTGTTTTTACTTAATTAATACTACTCATTAAGATGTCTATGAAGCAAAATTCAAATATATGTTTAACTTTCTTGAGTTAAATTGATAATCTCATCTTGTAGTTGAAGAAATCTAAATAAAATGGTTAAAAACTGAGATTTTTCCAGTGTTTCACTTAATTAATAATACTCATTAAAATTATGGTTGTTCAAAATTCAAATATAAATTTAATCTTCATCATATAGTATGATTCCGAGTTGAGATGTGATTGATAATATTTTTAATTAGGGAAGGTTGTTCACCTATCCTGTTATAATAGAATGTTCCTTTTTTCCACTAGGGGGCGTTTGTGGAGGGGGACGCACGGTGGGCGCAGGGGGCATCGCAGGAGGGATGGTGGTGGTGGTGGGACAGCCGCAGGGACGGTGGCACTGGGTGAGGCGGCGGCACGGTGGCGGTGGCACTGGGTGAGGCGGTGGCACGGTGCCACAGTACCACCGCCTCCTGTCCCCGTACTCTTGTTTTCCTACTACTGCTGTTGTATTCTTCTGCAAAATTGCATGAATACAAAATTTGTTACAATTCCATAGATTAAACTCAGTAATACTGAAATAATAGGAATCCATCTTAAATAAAACGTTATTACCATGACAACCGAGAATCATTATCTAACTTGGGATATCAGTGAATTAATTGCATATGACAAGATTTAATAAAACGAAAAAACTCTTATTAATATCTTTTTAAGTTCTGATTCGATTTCCATAAAATTTTAACCTCCAAATCTCTGCAACGATTATATAATATTAAATTACAAACCATTCGGTTGGACAGTTTTTGTTCTGTTATATGCGAACAGAGAGACGTCTCAGACAGCAACTGTAAGGTGCAACGTATTTATATAATTACGACTATTCAGAAAAATTGTTTTCTCAACGTATAGTGGTAATTGAATATTCAATTATTAAATGATGCAGATTTTTTTATTATTATTATTATTATTTGGAAAAATAGTTGTTGTTCTCGGTACAGAATTGGGAAATCTGAAGTATATATGAATCTTATTATTGGTTGAATACCGCAACTTATTTTATTTCATTCGTTTTCTGGTTGGTCCATGCTTAATGTCTAGAAAATGAAATACTTCTTCTTTTTTTTTTTTTTTTTTTTTTTTTTTTCGTTTTCTGATTGGTTTACGCTTAATGTCTAGAAATGAAATTCTTCTGTTGCCACGATGACAAAAAAAGTATTAAAAACTGCAATAATAATAATAATAATAACTCAAAACAAATTTAGATACAGGTTTCAAACAAATTGCATTTAAAACTTTTTTTTTTTAATACGACGGTGTAAAATTTGAAAATGTGCAATATTTAGAAGTTTTAAAATTTGCAATACCGAAAATTGTTAAACTGAAATTTCATTTAATATTTGTTTATGATTGGTCCAGGAATATTATCCTGTCCCTAAAAGTCCAGGCATATTAATATGACAATGTTATTACGTAAACTGCATTTTGATCATCATAAAAATAATGTTATTATTGTTTATTTAAATGTAGAAATCATTTATAAGTATAAAATAATAGTCTTTTAAAATGTTATTTTCCAAATAGTCGTTGTAATTTCTTAAATTACAATTTTTTTCATTAACTTTTTGGAAAATAGTTGTTGTTCTCGGTCGAGAATCGGCAAATCTGAAGTATATCGGAATCTTTTTATTGGTTGCATTCCACAACTTGTTTCATTTTATTTTGTTTAAAAAAGACACTGATTATGGATAAATGATTTATGTTTTTAATGGATAAATTTTGGGCCAACATACTGAAAGCGAAAACGTATACATTATGTTTGAAACAATAAATACGAAACAAACTAAGTATGTTAATCCGTTCGATTTAAATAAGAAAAATAGCACATTACAAATCTGGAATGTTATTTCTGAAGATGATCACATTTTTTGAAAAGCATCTACAAAATAATATATTTTTAAGGGATTATTTTTAAAAAACATGTTTTTATTATGTGACATTTCGCGTAAAGATTTTCTTTGTTAATAGAAATATCACGTTTTTTCCATAAAACCAATGCATCTGTTTAAGGAAAGCTTAAATGAATTTTACAAGGAGAGTAAGTAGATCTTGAAAAATTGTAACAATCTGCCAATAATTTTCTTAACTCTTTCGCAAGATTAATCAAGCACAAAGGCAACAAGACGGATTATCATGAGATATGCAAAGATTATAAAACTCATTCCAATCCCATTATGTGATACGTTTTGTATATGAAATCTTCATTAATTCTAAAGATTAATTTAAAAAATGATTTGATTAAAAAATGTTTTAGGTATACATACCTCTATCTTTTATAAGGATTTTTCTAAATGATGATCTGTTATTCTAGAAATTTCTCAAAGATTTAAGAGTTTTTAATAGTATTAGAAAGAAGTCTGCGGTTTCAAAACTGTTAAATTACAGCTTTTAATGAGCACTTGAAAAGCGCTTTTAAAGTTTAGTCATACGTGCATTTTTAGGTGCGTTCGTAATTATGTAAATACGTAGCACCTATTGTTGTCGCTCAGTCCGTCCGTCTGTCCATCTGTCCGCATATAACAACGCAAAAACTACCCAACCGAATCGTTTGAAATTTAAAATACATAATTATAACATAATTTTGTCGAGTCATTTCAAATTTTATGAAAATCGGATGGATAGATCAATTACAGGAACAATCAAAAGGATTCCGTTACATTACGGTCAGTAGGGAAAAAAGTTTCAAATGCATTTTAATCGTTTGAAATTTAAAACATATAATTATTGAGTAATTTTGTCGAGTCATGTCAAATGTTATGAAAATCGGATGCATAGATCAATTACAGGAACAATCAAAAGGATTCCGTTACATTACGGTCAATGGGGATGAATTTTTCAAATGCATTTTAATCGTTTGAAATTTAAAAATATAATTAGTACGTAATTTTGTCGAGTCATTTCAAGTGTTACGAAAGTCGGATGCATAGATTATTTACAGGGACAATCAAAAGTATTCCATTACATTACGGTCAGTGGGGAAAAAGTTTCAAATGCATTTTAATGATGTTACACTCATTCGAACATAATGCAATTGGCATGAATCTATGAAATATATACGAAAATATGCATTCTGTACAATCTGTGATGCAAAGAATTTTTATTATTAAATTACAGGGCCACACAAAAGAATTCCATTACATAATGCTATACGGGGAAACATTGTTTGGGACGTGCTTTAATTATATTCAACTATTTCACATTTTATGAATAAGATATATGTTTCTGAGGTGTAATAAAAATTACTTCCTGCATATTTACAGAAACGTAAAGATTTTGACTACTATACTGTATCCGGAGTACGCTCTGCTATATCAGCAAGATCTGAATATTTTTAAAACTTCGTTATCGTACAAACGCACCTCATTTGCTACGTTCACGTGCAATTTCCAACTTGTTTGCTTTATAATTTGCACTTACATCTTAATCAGTTATAACTGATAATTATAAACAGTGAAGTTCATAGTTTAAAATAAAGAACTCATATCAATGAGTAATACTGAAAATTTTCAAAGGAAAAAATTAAAGTTTTGGATTACAGACAGTTTCAGTTTGGCTGAGTTTTCAACAGCAATTTCATCGAAAACGAATTTTCGGGGAAACTATGGTTTTTGTGCCGAAAACTGTCTCTAATTATTACTTCTTTTCTTTCTAAAGAAGAAAGAGCTGTAACCAAGAAATTTTTCTATTTCTGGTTTTCAACAATTTCCATGTTTTAGAGTTCAGAAATCCCGAAAAATATATTTACAAAAAATATTTGTCTATTTGTATGTCCACTTTGTATCATCGAAAAGTGTATGAAGTTATGCATAAAATTTAAAAGAATTTCTTGTATATATCTTTTTTTTGGTTATGGCAAGCAGATTTTTCTTGAATTTAAAAGTATTCCGCCACAAGGGAGTGCTGTAATAGCAATTTTTGTGCCATTTCCATTATCGTACCATCATAAAATGTCAGAAAATATGTATAGAATTGAATCGCATTTTGGTACTACTAGGTTATCCCGTCGACCAAAAAATTATCGCCAAATTAGAAGATTAAATGCCAATAATGGATGATCGTGAATGTCATATTCAATAACATTAAATACGATTCACGTGTTTAAAATGTCATTAAGTGATTTTTATTTCGACTTTTTATTTGTATTTTTATTAATATTCCACTAATTATTTTTTTTTCGTTATTTAAAATAAAAATTATGTCAATATGTATAATTTGGCTATTAGTTTGGCGATTTGTGTAATTTGGCGAAATTGGTCGACGGGATAATAGAGTAGTACCCACATTTTTTATATATGTTTTTGGCTAAGGCAAACAGGTCGTCCTTGAATTTGAAAATATTCATCCGGAAGGAAAAGCTGTATATGTCTTGGATATTAATAAGGAATATTTTGTGTTACCATATTTATCATTCATACTAGTAACAGTTTTGCAATAGCAATTCTACACTACAAAATAAAAAAATAAAAAATAAAATGGTATCTAAATAAAAACGATTAATATCACTTATGATACTATATGTATTTAATGTAGATTTCAAATTAGAATAGTTTTCCTCGATTTTGCAATTTTATGTTTATGTAGACACAGAAAAACCTTTTAAAATGCAACTTGTGTATAACTTTTATGTAACTATATCTTATTATTATAGTTTTATTAGTCTTTCAATATATGTTTTGCAACAAATTTTGTAGCTAATTTTTTCAATCGCGCAAGGGCGGCGCCAGAATTTGCCCGACGGGGGGGGGCACTGTATCCCCGACAGGGGGAACCAAGTTCATAAATACAATATATTAAAGGTCAACGCGCTGGACTGGGGTCTAAAAAACTGCGTGGACAAAAATTTCAGGGCCGAGCCCGACCCAGTTCGTGAAAAATAAATTAATGGTCCGATCGGCGAGAAAATTTAAAAAATCGACCTGATTATACGGTCTAGCAAGTACAATATATATACACATATATATTAGGCCGGCCAAAAATAAATAAATAAAAGTTAAAATCTTGGCCCGACCCGACTCTATATTTCTACAAAACATGAAATTTTAATTCGATATAGTTATAAACTGTTTTGCACGGGGAGTTCTAATTAAACAAAACTCATTTTTTAGAAGTGCTCTAGTCTACAATATTTATTTATTTTTTAATGAATATCTATTTGCATGTAAATGGTCTAGTTATTGTTAATCCTTATTTCATGTATTGAAGACTTTAAAATCAGAAAAAAAATGCCACACATAAAATCTTCTAAGACAGAATTCCATACACTGTAAAAAAAAAAATTCAAGAGGTTACTAAAAATTTCTTAGTAAATTTGTATTCCACAGAATTTTTTAGTAACCATTACAAACTTTTTTTTTTGCAAGTGAAACAAGCATTTCTTTTGTAAACTGAACAAAAGAATTTTTTGTATAACTAACTTAAAAATTTTTAGTATGAGCCACCAAGCAAATTTTAGTAATAGCTCCAAAATTATTTTTAATAACCATTACGTGGGCTCGAAGGGCAGGAGCTTCCTTCGAGCTGCATCCAGACTTCTGGAGCGGAAGATTTTCGGCAAACCCGCAAAAGATGGCAGCACCAAACATTGCTACTGCTCCGTCAGGATATTCATAATCCCTTTATTAACGAGCATTTACACTGCATACATTCGGGGCATATTTGGCAGTGGCCAGTATCGAACCCGGGACCTTTTAGCCTGGAGTCCGTTACTATAACCACTATGCTACCAAGGCCACACCAAGTGAGTTTTAGTAATAGCTATTAAAAATATAAAATTATTAACTCTATTCGTTGCTAACTTTTTTCTAGTAATTCTTACAGATTTTCTCGTAACCGACTAAGATTACTAAAAATTTTTTAGTTATTACAAGGATTACTAAAGTTTTTTTAGTAGATCGACACTTTTTTTTTTACAGTGTACACAAGATTTTTTAGGTCTAATTTGGGAATACTAATTTTCGATTGCAGTGCTTTTTGAAATAATGAATATGAAATTTAAAGTACAGTAGAGATTATCTGGACTCCGATTAAACATATTGTCCAATTAACCGGATCAATCAAAAACCATACTTTTTTTTTTTTTAACCATTTGAAAAATGGTTGTTGTTTTCGGGAGAATGGACCCGATGATGTTACCACTTTTGAATGATGTTACCACTTTTGAATGATGTTACCACTTTTGAATTTAAATTAAATTCTTTATTTTTAGAAGAATTTTTATTTGAATTTAAATTAAATTCTTTACTTTTAGAAGAATTTTTATTTGAATAGTAAATTAAAATGGTTAAAATCATTGTAATAAAGGAGAAAACTAACAAATTTAAAAATGGGTAGACGGAAATTAACAGATACGGAAAAAGCCGAAGCCAAAGAAATGAATGAACGTGAATATCGCATTCAATGATATTAAACACAATACGCGTACTTAAACAATCATAAAGTGATTTTTATTTCTTCTTTTGCTATTTAAAATAAAAATTTAGTCAACATGTATAAGTTGCTTATTAGTTTGGCGATTCGTATCATTTGGCGAAATTGGTCGACGGGATAACTGAGTAATACTGTATTTGGTTTGGCGCAAAAACGTCTTTCAATGCAGAAAATGATAAAATCAAAAGATTATTGAGCCGCTGAAAACCAATTACGTGTTGAAAGGCGATCACGAAAAAGGAAGCAATTTAATGCCGAACCGATTAATTGTAAAACATCATGTCGCCAGGGCGACCAATCCACTAGCCATGGCGTTTTACTATCGGTCGGTTCTAACCAGGAAAATTTGAGTGCCAATAGTGATTCTAACAAGCCGGAAAATGTTATAGCTATTACTCTTGATTTTCCACCACCTAAAAAGAAAACTAAAAAGCAATCGGCTTGGGAAAAACTGGGAAAAAACTTTTTTGATTCGATGTCTGATGGACCCATTCACAGATGCATGTGCTGCGATCGATTTTGGTTTAAAACCTCCATCACCAAAATTCTGCTCTGTAAAATCAAACAATATATGCCAAAGTCTTACAAGTATAACAGTATATGCCAAAGCTGTATTTTAATAATGATTACTTTTGCACCAACAATGTTAAATAGTTTGAAATGTTTCTTTCGTCGCCAACTTTTATGCTTGGCGACAATAGAGTGATATAACTTAAACGAACCGTACCTTCAAATTGCAGCATGTATAAAGTCATTTATAGCAGTGGCACGGATAATACACAATAAAACAACTGGTATTTAGCTTAAAATGATAGATGAATGTATCGAGTGAAACATTTTTCAAATGGTTGGGGTAATTTCTTAAATTACAATTATTTTTTTTTTTTTTTTTTTTTTTTTTTTTTGCCATTTTTTCCAAAAATGTTAAAGTCAAACTTCTTCAGGCAGGGCAAGGTAAATTTGACAAGAAGGCATGGAATTTAACTGTTAAATAACTAATTTCTAATCCTGCAATAATAAAATCACTAACAAATACAAAGACAGCAATGCATAAAACTATTTTTTTCTAGAACCTTAGAAGTTTCCCTTCTAACGCACGAGAGTCCCACGCAGACAAAAGAATGGCCTCTGTGAACCAGAAGACTATCAAGAATTTCTTTTCCCTATCACGAGGATTTTGTAAAGTGTATATACTGTACAGTGTATGTATATAATTTCTATGTACAACTTTGTACCAATTTTGCAGAAAATAAAATTTTAATTAAAGAAAAATATTTCTAAACACGCTATTTTTAATATGCTAAAATGTGCATTACAACAATTGCCTGTTCAAAACCTGGAAAAAATGTGAAGGGAAGTTGCCTAAAAACATTGCCCTATGCGTTTATAAAGTTTCCCAATTATCCGGATTTTTCATTTACTGGATTATCCTCGATACCGACCGGTCCGGATAATCGGCGTTCTACTGTGTGTATTACTGAATGGAAAAATACAAATGAAAAACTTACATAATTAAGACAAATTAAATTATTATTATAAACAAAAGTATGAATTCTGCGTATAAAGCAGTTTTAAAATTAAAACACTCGGGTAAAAATATCAAATCACATATAAACCCAAAGAAATAAGAAATCATTTGGACTTACTCGTATGAAAGTCTTGAAACTTTTTATATACAGTAAAAAAATATTAAAGTTCGTACTTTCGTAAAAAGAAGGAACCCATAAAATATTTATAATTAATAGAAATAATAATTTTAATGCAAAATTTGCAAAGTCGTAAACTCTATTTTTTCATTGTCAAAGTTTTTCTTTAAAAGTTCAATTGTAGCATTGTTTTTACAATTTCTGATTAATTATAAAATTTTGTAAAAAAAAAAAAAAAAAGCAATAAACAGAAGAAAAAAAAAACCTTATTTCCATATTTTAAAATAAAAATACTAAATCAGGAAAATAATTAACTCCTATTATCTGTGGTCAATGGACAATTGTCGATAATGGAGTACTGCATCTAGGTAACTCTGAAACACCTTTCCAGTCTATCACAACAGGCGTTTTTCTTGTAATTCCCATAGCAACAATAAAAAATATAAATATTATTTTTACAACCAATCAGCAGGAATACGTTTGCTGATGCTAAACAACGTACTCATCAACCTCTTTATCATTCCATTACTCGAAAAGTTTGTTTTATATTAAGTTTCAGAACAGAATTTGAAAACTAGTCAAAACAGACAGACATGCATTTCCTTTTACTGAATCACAGCTGTTCTCTGCGGCTTAAACATGGTAAATTCAAATCTAAATAAGAATAAATGTATAAAGAAACAGCATACTTCGATATCCTTTTCCATTCTATCTGAACACGTTACTGTACTAAATATTAATTTATTTTATTTGAATTCAAAGTATTTGCATGGTGTGAAATTAATTAGTTGAACTACAGTTTTTGAAATGCGTAACTTATGACTTTATAAATATCACGTTTTATTTTTTTTTTTGATAATTTTAATCAAAGCAGATTTTCTTAGATATAGCTGTAACAATAAAAACAATGGCAAAAACATCTTCAATTTCCATTTTGTTTTAGAATGTATATCGTTCGAATGAAGAACGCGTGATATTCCAAATTTTGAATCAAATCTGAAACAAAGAGCTTAAATACAATATTCCGAAGAGAAATATAAATGAAGTGAAAACTTGTGAAATAGTTGGGAATCTTAAAGCGCATTATTTTAATAACAGCGAAAAGCGACCTGCAATTAAAAATATATCGCTGATCAGAACCGCGAGTTATGCAGAAGGTCTAGCTGTGGTCAGCGGGGGCCAAAATTTCTCGCCGAATCCGTCTCGGCATTGCTGAAATATCCCTGTGATTTGAAGAGATTTTCTATTATTTTAAGCAATTTCTTTCTTCTGACTGGAGATTTTTTGAAAATTTTCATCTTCGGTTTCTGATTTTTGCGTATTTTTAGATAAAATGAATTTATAAATTACTTTTCTAAATACGAAAAAGTATACTAAGCAGCACAGCTGCCAGAACATGCGTGTAATTTGGTGAACATGCTGCTTTAGGTGCGAGTATTTTAGGTAATTGGTGTTTTTTATTGTATTTTTTAAGGGGGGGAGTAGAAATGGAAAAGTTAAAGTGCAATTTTTTTGTTGTTGTTGTTTTTACGGATTATAATCAAGGGGAAAAGAAGTTGAATCCGCGAATTATTTTTCGAGCATAGAGTCCTCCACAGATTGGGTTATATCCGACTTAAACTAGTTAATTCTATATCCATTTCAACCTGAACCAGTTTTTAAAAATTAAATAATCCGAACTTAACAAACTCCGACCTAAAACCAACAGTGTTCTTTCCGAACCCAATCCCAACTCGAAATGAAAAACAAACTTCCATCTTGTAAAGCAATAATAGAAAAATAGCCTACAATAATACCACTAGTATAAATTATATTTTTTATGTAGAAAAATCAATATATCTGTATATGCACTCATTGACACTCGGATAATATAATTTTTCATTTAAAAATATGTTTCGGGGATACTTTTGAGAAATCAGGTAGAATCGAACCTATATGCTAAAACTGTTAAAATCAATCCGACTCGAAAAATAGAAGTCAATCCGAAAAAATATTAACTTTAGCCAGATCCGACTCAAACTGCCTGTCGAGTTGGGTTTAGTTTCCCGAGGTGAATGCAGAACTCTACCAGAAACTCGAGCCCGACATCATCACATTTTGACCTGAACGCCTGGAACCCAAAATATTTCAACATCAACCAGACCCCAACCGTAACTGACGAAAAAATATTTCCATATTGTAATGCAGTTATGTAAAAAATTGTATCTTCAGTATCAGTTTTAACTTTTAAGTTAAAAATCAGTATAGATAAACCCATTAACATTCATATATATAGTTTTTCATCGTAAAATAAATTTTGTAAATTCTTATGAGAGTTGGATTCATCTCTAATCAAGAACCATTAAGTGCCAACATCCAACCCGAAC
Source organism: Maratus speculifer (assembly GCA_964019185.1). NCBI lineage: Eukaryota > Metazoa > Arthropoda > Arachnida > Araneae > Salticidae > Maratus > Maratus speculifer. The sequence goes on along the minus strand of OZ025297.1, from coordinate 75,879,961 downwards.
CTGAAACTATTAAAGTTAACCAAACTGGAATCCGACTCAGAACGGCAAAAGATTGGGCTCAACCCGATCCGGTCCAGACTGCGAGTCGGGTCAGATTCAGTTTGCCCGACCCGATGCAGTATTCTACTTGTCATCCAAGACAACCCCGACAACATAATTTTCGTTTGCGTTCTCTTAACCGAACCAAAAATTCTTCATGTCAAACCGACCGTAAATCCACAAGCAGCGGAAATTCATCCACAATTTAATGTAGTTAAAAATAATAATACATGATTATAACTATAGTATAAATCTTATCTTTTTTTGTTGAAATAGAAGCATGTACAGAGTCATTCGTGTATCATCCTGTGTAGTAATCCATGTAGATTTTCAATTTAAGAAATTATGATAAAAAAAAAAAAAAAAAAAAAAAAAAAATCGGGTTTATCTGAACTCAAATTTCAGTCAGAAACCGACTCATATCCAAAAATATTAGTTTAGTCAATCCGACTTTGAAAAAAAAAAAAAAAAAAAAAAAAAAAGCTTTATATTTCGATTTAACCCGACCGGGCTGAAATTCAAACGTCAAAATATTTTCCCCGACGACATTGAATTTTGGCCCCGATGGGGGGGCTAGGTATGCCCGACGGGGGGCATATGCCCCCCCCGGCCCCCCCTCTGGCGCCGCCCTTGCAATCGCGGAACAATATTGCATAATATTGATTTTTACAGCATCGAATAAGTAAAAATTGCATTGTGTTTGAAAACTCTAAGTATCTCATTTTACAGACATTTTATGGTTTTAAAATAATTTTCAAACATGATTTATTTTTTAAAAATACATATCTATCAAAAGCAAATCTATAACGGAAAATTAACTTGTTTGCACTGAATACAGTATCACTAATTCAGCATCACTAATTCAACATTTGTTTCAAGCTAATATTCCAAAACTTAAATAGACACTTCACCAATAAATAAATAAAGTACATAAAAACACCAATTTAACAGACATGTAATCAAACTATGCGCTTAAACCACTGAAATTATCAGAATCAAAAAAGCTGCTGCAAGTAGCAAAATCTTTGGTGATTGATTTGGCTATTAATCTCTTATCTGCAGCTACTATCAAAGTAACGTTATTAATAAATTTAAAAACCTTTTTTTGAACACATAACTGATATTTTTCGAATAAAAAAGGCTTTTTGGTATTGTTGATAGATAACCTAAAAAAATTAAATGTTACAAAAATGTATTACAGTTTTGTATAAAAAAATGTTTATCAGTATGTTCTATAATTACAGAAGCCCAGATAAAATAAAATCTGATAACCTTATAATCCGATAACCTTAACTAGCTATAACTGACTTATTTTTCGACAGGATCACGATATTTTTTAGCATTTTCCAACAAAGTTGAAAAGTACCTATGCATTCGGTTTATAGGGGAGAGGGGGTTAGTGTGGACAAGGGGTTAGTGTAGACATTCGAAATAACAATTTAAAAAATAGAGAAAAAATTACTAAAAAATTTACACAAATTGACAACAATGTAATCCATACTAGGCAAAAATTTAGTTGCAAAGGGTTAAAAAGTTTTTGAATAGTTGCAAGAAGTTTAATTTTATGCATGAAAAGTAAAAAAAAAGATTTCTTTTTCATTTTTTTCAGCACAAAGAATTTAAATTTAGAATTCAATAAACAAGTTGCTATAAGACAAGTGTGACTTGTCTTCTTTATTTCTATAACCTTCATTAAGATATTAAATTGGTTAAATGAGTATAACTGAAGAATGACTTCACAGTGTTAGCACGGGGTTAGTGTAGACACACTACTAGGGGTCAATGTAGACAGCCTATTGTACTGCATAATTTGTATTTTAAGTACTAAATTTATTATAATCTAAAGATTTACAGAAAGTATGTTAACTTACAAATGTAATTACTATATTAAACATCAAATAAGACTATTTTCCATATAAATAAGGAATTTTTTTTTTTTTTTTTTTTTTTTTTTTTGTTTGTTTAATTTCACCAATTTTGCATTTTTAGAGGATTAATTTAGCCTTAATTTTAAATTAATTCAATAAAATAGAATATAAATTTTTTCTATGTTGGTTAGAAGTATGAGACATATCAACTGTTACATTATTATAAACGAATCCCATTGTCACCAACTCTTAGATGTTGCAAAATTGTATATTTTGTAGGCAGAGTGGAAAGTGTAAATGGTTTTAGTGTCTATGATGTTGTATTTCTGCAGAAAAAAAAATACAGCACACCATTTTACTTTTCTTGATATGAAAAATAATTCCTTAATTAAAAATGGGGAATAATAGAAAAAAATCACACAAATTGTGATTGTTGGTGCTACTTCTTTTTTCATAAACCCTTTAGACTGTAATTTAAACTTAGAAGTTTAGATAATAAGGAATATTTGTGAAAAAATTACCTGTCCACACTAGCTCCCGACATATTTTGGTTTTGTCCACACTAACCCCTACAAGGGGTTAGTGTGGACACATGGATCAATGTTTAAAACTGCCAATTTTCTTATTGTTTAACTATATTTATCATCATATGTCCTGTATATTAATAAACAGAAAATAACATTCTTCAATTTGAAAGGATTGCGAAGTTTTAAAAATGCTCATAGAATTTTATAAAATTAAATTAATTTTTTCTGTCCACACTAACCCCCCTCTCCCCTATGTCCATCTATCCGTCTGGCCATCTTCCACGTTCTAACTGCCGTAAATATACTTGGATTTTCATGCAATTAATAAAGTTGATTTAGGGTCACCAAATCACGTTTAGTATTGCATATGAAGTATGTAAGATTAATGGTTCATTTACAGGGACACTCAAAAGAATTCGATTACATTATGGTATATGGGGGAAAATCGTTTGGAGAGAATTTTAACGACATTACTCTATCTCAAATGTACTGAAACTAATATAAATCCATGAATTTCATTACGATCACGTTAAAACAAAGCATTCATAGCATTTTTTTTTTTTTTTTTTTTTTTTTTTTTTTACAGGGACAGACAAAAGAGATCGGTTACAGTACTGTGTTTGCGTAATAATTGTTGGATATTAGGTTTTAAAATTCCGTATGCACTTTTAAATTTAATTAGTATTTTGTATATTACTCTTTATATATAAATTCTATACCTCATAGACAGGGCTGCACAAAAGTATCCGCATACCATTCTCTTATTACAAGAAATTGCTGAAGAGAAATTTTCAACTAAAATACATATATCTCTTAGATGAAATAAATTTTGGAATGCATTTTATTAACAAATATAAATCTCTGTATCATATACAGGGGTGCTAAAAAATTCGGATAGTATTCCGATTGTAGATGGAAACAGCTGTAATTCATATTTAAATGTGTGATACATTTCTATATCGTGAAATGAGATGTAATATTTTAATTTTTTAAACGGTGCAGTTTTGTTACATTATTCTGAATGTGTTGGAAAGTGCTTCATAATCCATGTTTGACACATGATTTTTTCTTTCTTGTTTAATTTAGGATAGAATACTTTTATATATAGGTTATTATGTTTCAATAGATATTTTTTGTAAATTATTAAATTTTGATTTAACTTTGATAATTTTATTAAATTGCAAAAAATATATAAATATAAAATTAAATATAAATATAAAATAAATATAACTAATAATACTAATAATAATATATAAATAATACATAAATAATATAAAAATATAAATACGAAAATATGTAAACATAAAATTGCAAAATTGAGAAAAATTACTGTTAATTTAAAAGTCATCATTTGATTACATATGCTATCATAAATAATGTTCACATTCAATGATTGGGAAGATTTTTATTTTCATACCCTATTTCTTATAGTTAAATTAGACTTTACTGTAAAACTATTAAAAGCATGAATAGCAAATGTTAGGCGACACGAAACATTCCGTTTTAATAATCGAGGCAAATATTTTAAACATTATTATAAACACGATTGGAGTAGGTTAACTGTTTAAATTTTCTCTTCGGTGTCAAATACTGTAAAATAATTCCACTTGAAAATATATTAAATATAGATCACAAGATTTAAGTTCATTGCGGATTTAAAAAAAAAAAAAACTATGCATTAACATTTCCGCTTTATTTTTTTGGAATTAGATAAGATTAATTTATCTTATTGGAATTAAAAAGAATAAAAAAAAAATCTACTTCTGTAGGAGGATTAAATTTATGCCAGAGGTTTAAGGTTTTTGAGGCACATTCTTCAAAGTTTTCGGCTTTTCCAATCACAACATATATTTTCTTCCTGGGTAAATTAATATACTCATTCAATGCTGAATGTTTTGGGTATTATAGTTTTTAAAATAATGTGTTTTGTGTTAAACTTGAAATTATATCAATTCAAAGCAACTAACTTTATAAAGAAGATAAAACGCACCAAAAATTGAGTACAGCGCGACAACCGGTGGCCATTCACGAAAATTTGAGAATAATTTCATTTTAACTCTAGAAATAAAGACTCGATGAGTATATAAATTCTTTCTAATATATAAAAAGATGTGAGAATAAGTTTAAAAAAAAAGTAAAATAGTTTCATTTAACTGTTGTCATGTTTCAACTCTTCACAGATTTATTTCAAAACAAAGAAAAATGATATTCTAAAGTTGCACGGTTTATGGTACATTGAACTAAAGCACCATCATTCAATGTACCATAGACCATGCGACTTTAGAATATCATTTTTATTTGTTTTGAAAATGACCCGATGAATTGTTGAAACATGCCGACAGCTAAAAGAAACTACTTTACTGCATTTAAAATCTTTCTTACACTTGTTTTAGCTATTAGAAAGGAAAGTATTAATACAAGGTGTTAATTTGTTATTTGTTATATATTTCCGATGAATTTCTTCAAAATAAACTTGATTAACCATGATTTTGGAGAAAAAGGGGGACATTTTAACTCGGGAATTGAGGAAAATTCATGCCAAAGAAAGTAGGTAAAATTAAGTATCGTTTATTATGTTTTTTTTTTTTTTACGAATGGCACGATTTACAAGTTGGTACCATCATTTGTTACAAAATTGCGACAGGTTTTGTCGAACCTTGTGAACCATACAGTCGAAAATTGTGATTCAGTGTAGATAAAATAGTTTTTTACAACAGCAACAACTATTGGCCACGATAAAACAACTTTATTTCTGAGGAACTCATCGGATCTACATTTCTAGTTCTTCACAAAGTTCTTTTCAAATTTTTGTGAATGGTCATAAATTGTTGCTGTAGAAACCTATTTTACTAGCTCTAAAGTATAATTTTCGAGTTTGTATTCATAAAACATTCGATAACTTTGTAAAAAATAATCTGTCGTCTTGTAGGTGGTGTCATTCGATTCAGAATTAGAAAATACATAATAAACGATGTCCCACTTGTTCTACTTAAATTTTTTTAGTTTCCATCTCTCTCTGAGTTCGAAAGAAAATTGATATATTATTGAAGGGATATAATGTTAAATATTCTATCTGATTCTGTAGACTCTTTACGGTCAATGTCAATAACATAAAAAAGTCATGATAAGTATACATTGTATATCCTCGCTTCTTGTTTGAAACCTTTTTACAGAATGATTCAAAAACAGAAACTCTTGTCTTTTTTGCCATAGTTATACAGTTAAATCTTTTAAGTATAAGAATTGATAATTTTAAAGATTTCTGCCAGTGATAGAGTATTAATAACGAATTTTGCATTTTTAAACAGATTTTCAGGGATACAAAATCACAAAACATTGTCATGAGAAAGTACTTACGATTAATACTTATTCATGTATAAGAAGATATTTTCCCACGAAAAATAATCTTACAACAATTGTAAAATCTTATTAAGAATTTATTACTGCTTAATTTCGGTGTCGAACTCGGGTGGCGAAACACAAAAGTTCTCCGGCTTGTTTTTTAAGGGCCTGAACTCATCTCTATTACATGATAATGCGTGCATAATTTAAGATGTACTCTGCTAAAAATCGGATATTACCGGATATCTAATAGTCCAAGAGTCGACAGCACAAAAACCTAAGGTATCGAGCCCAAGAAGAAAGCCTTTATTTTATGGAAGAATAGTAATAGGGGGATCTAATGACTATCTCTGAAGAAAGTGAAGTGCTGCATAAGCTAAAACTTAATACCACCATTAGGTTTATTATTGGGTTTGTCCTACAATCAAAGATATCATATGGTTGTAGGCCAAACACAATTAAAACCACAAGTGGTATTAATTTTTCGCTTATGTACCACTTCACTTCCGGCTGTCATGGATCACTAGATTCCCCTATTCCTACTCATCTATAAAATAAAGGATGTTTTTTTATGCTCGATGCTTTAGATTTCAGTGATGTCGGCTTTTAGACTACAACCAAATTTTGTTGGCGCAGTGGTTGCAATAATAAGACGATGGATCATCTTACCATGATTTGATGCGCTGTGTTAAATTGAACCGTTGAACCATGAATTGATAGCTCATGCAGCATTAAAATATTACAAAAGGTTTTTAACAAAAATGTTAACTTTTTTTATGATACAAGACAATTTTACAAGGTTATGATACCTTTATAGATTATATGCATCTTATAAGATTACTATAGTGAGGCAAAATTAAATTGTTTAAAATAAATCATATTCAATTATTTTTATTAAATTTCTAAAATTTATCGCATGCGGATTTTACCATTATTAACATAAATTTTCATAAATATTGTCACGTCGTAAAATCGTGACAAACAGTTCATGAAACGGTTCAATTTCAATATTTTCCTAATAGACCAAGATCCCAGGGCTCCCAGACGTTACTTATTTTCTCACAAGTAAAACGTATTGGATAAAGTAGTGTTAGTATGTGCTATGAGCGTAGTGATACCTGCTAGCTTGGACCGACGGCCAATTTACAGGTACCAGGTACTAAAGGTAGGTAAAAACGCTGTGAACTTTTCTTATTTTCTCAGTCTTGATTTTTATATAATGATTTGGAACTGATTGGGAACTATTTCAAAACTATATGTAAGCAGCCAGACCAATTGCATGGGCCAAACATCCAGCCAGACACACATAATGTGTCGCAGCTCCCTATGCGGCCATACATAAAGTGGCGCTTTGAAGCTCCCTAAAAAATGATATAACTTTACTTATTTTCTCAGTCTTAATTTTTATATATGATGTCCAGAGAACTATTTCAATACTTTATGTAAGCATCCAGACCAATTGCATGGGCCAAATATCCAGACAGACACACATAAAGTGTCGCGGCTCCCTATGCGACCGTACTTAAAGTGGCGCTTTGAAGCTCCCTAAAAAATTATATAACTTTTCTTATTTTCTCTGTCTTAATTTTTATATATGATGTTCAGGGAACTATTTCAGTACTTTATGTAAGCAGCCAGACCAATTGCAGGGGCCAGACATCCAGCCAGACATGCATAAAGTGTCCCTATGAGTATGAGAGTGAGCGTGATAATTAGATAGATTTATAACATAGCATCATAAAACTTATGTTAGTAATGGTCTAATGGAAGTCTTCAGAAATAATTAAGTAATATTTTAACCCTTAATTTTAAAAATAATTATAGCATACCAAAATGTGAATACATTTGAAATCGTAATCGAAATTATGAACAAATCGTTACTAATTTATGAAGAGTGTTTTTCGTTCTTTCTTATTCTTTACTTTCTTTCTTTCTTTCTTTCTTTTCTTTTTCTTTTTTTTTTTTTTTTTTTTTTAATATTGTGGAAATTGATTCTCAACAGCAATCAATTTATTAAAATAATAGTATACTGACGTCTTATAATAGGCAAAAAACAATAAAATTTGTAAATAGAAAATTTCAAAATAATTCATTTAAAAATTACTCATTACTTTATTAATGAGAAAATATGATCTATTTTATTACTTCTTTTTAATCTTCATTATCGTCATCGTTGAAGTTTCATAATTCATCATCAATCCAATGTTAGAATTGAATACCTTTATAATCATCATCATTAATTTCTTTTCTTGTAAAAAATATGTATGTAATTAAGAATCAAATAATTACAAGTTTATATAAATATTTAAGTTTGTAGAATACCTGATTATTCTTGAAGTGATTCACTTACAAAGCCTGGTAGTTGGTCCCCATCAAACCAGATAAAATGATATTCATTATCTTCTTCTTGTTCATAATTTCGATTACGATTTCAAATGTATTCACATTTTGGTATGCTATAATTATTTTTAAAATTAATGGTTAAAATACTACTTAATTATTACTGAAGACTTCCATTAGACCATAACTAACATAAGTTTTATCATGCTATGTTATAAATCTATCTAATTATCACGCTCGTGCTCATACTCATAAGGACAATTTATGCATGTCTGGCTGGATGTCTGGCCTCTGCAATTGGTCTGGCTGCTTAAATAAAGTACTGAAATAGTTCCCTGAACATCATATTTAAAAATTAAGACTAAGAAAATAAGTAAAGTTATATCATTTTTTAGGGAGCTTCAAGCGCCACTTTATGTATGGTCGCATAGGGAGCTGCAACACTTTATGTGGGTCTGGCTGGATGTTTGGCCCATGCAATTGGTCTGGCTGCTTACATAAAGTACTGAAATAGTTCCCTGAACATATTTAAAAATTAAGACTGAGAAAATAAGTAAAATTATATCATTTTTTAGGGAGCTTCAAAGCGTCACTTTATGTATAGTCGCATAGGGAGCCGCGACACTTTATGTGTGTCTGGCTGGATGTTTGGCCCATGCAATTGGTCTGGCTGCTTACATATAGTACTGAAATAACTCTCTGAGCATCATTATATAAAAATCAAGACTGAGAAAATAAGAAAAGTTCGCAGCGTTTTTACCTACCTTTAGTACCTGGTACCCGTAAATTGGCCGTCGGTCCAAGCTAGTAGGTATCACTACGCTCATATAGCACGTACTAACACTACTTTATTCAATACATTTTACTTGTGAGAAAATAAGTAACGTCTGGGGGGCCTGGGATCTTGCTCTATAATACATATTAAAGTTTCATAATCGCCTAAAAGTGGTATTGCGGGCGTGTTTAGTGTCCCTAATACTAATCAAACCGAAGTATAACAAGCTGATATTGTATCTGTTCGGTTGATAAACGGATATTGATTCGGAAGATTTAAATTTTCCTGGAGCGTGCCGAAAAGTATAAGTCGAGACATGAATTTTAACACTTACGCTGCACGCAAATAAACGATTTCGTTTTCGGAAAGTCTTGACCTCGAAACAGTTAGGCTTATCTAGTAAGAAGAAGTTCATGCTTAGTAAGTAATAATAAAGACTGATTGTTTGCATGCTTGAAAGCGTTTTGTAAAATTGCGAATTTCTCTGTTTATTCTAAGCAACATTTGTACTGCTAGAAACAGAAAAATAATTTTGTGTGAGTTATTGAAGGGAACGCACGGGTATTCTGCCATTATCTATGTTAATTTTTCATCGCAAAATGGTACAAAAATTTATAAACAGTTAAAAACATATTTTATCTGCACTATTAATCTCGTTATCTATATACATAAAATACCAGGTTGATTTTTATTCAAGTCTGATATTTCTATTGAACCGATTTAGGTAATTATTTTTAAATGAAAGAAAGCACTTTATTTATAGATATGCCTGTACTCGCTATCTTTTAAAATTATTCCATTTTTATATTTTAATTTTAAAAGTCGTTTTGTGAAATTTCTTCACATTGATGGAAATAAGGATACTTTTATAGTGGAAGGAAAAGAGAAACTGAGAATCACCATATCATAACGTATGCCATTTTCGTATTACAATTAATGAGTTTTTTAAAATTTCAAAAAAAATGATGTCACGATTTAAAATAACTTATTTTAACTCATAAAGCTGTTACATATTAGTATTTTTTATTTTTTTCATTCTGTGAAAATGATGTCAGAGTAAAAATGAAACGGGTATTGTATGCACAATTGTAACATGCAAATGTGATATCAAGCTTGGGAGTACATTTATTAATAATCCATTGCATATTAAAATATTTTTAAATAGCTTAATATGAAATGTATTATGTAAATTTTGCGACTGTGAAAAAGATGTCATTTTCAGATTTCGTTGGGAACAAAAATTATACGTGCCGCAAAAAGGCTTCAGAATCCTTGTTTATCGCCCCCAGTAAAATTATATTGTAAAATTTGCCTTATTTAATCGGAGCATTTTCTCGATTTAAGGAGGAACAAATTTCTGTATTTTAAAACCGTTGACAAAACATTAAAAATTTCGTAAAAGGCTCCCGTCGCGAAGGGGTTAAGCGATACTTTCATAATTTATTATCTGAATTGCATGCTACTGAGTACTTATAGGGGAAATATTTGATTTTTCAATAATTTTAAACTTTTTAAAAAATAATATTTGTTTTATGAGTTAGGCTAGCCAATATAAGATTGATTATTCATTGTAAATATTTTTTATAATTTCAATCTAACAATTATAAATTGGACAATTGCACCGTAAATTATACTTAAAAGTATGTATTTAAAAAAAATACAAATTGCTAAATGATACTCGTACAAAGCAATACATTTAAAACTATCCGCATTTGCGCAGACAGTGTAACGCAATTACGAAAGTCATCAGGATAAAATGCAATAATGTTACGTGCAAGTCTAAAGTTTCAAAAATATGAACATATACGTCCAAGAGCCATATGTGTACCAAAGTTAACCTGATAGGTCAAACTGACTGACTGTACATTCATGATTTATTCATTTTTACTGACTTGGTGATTTTTATTTATTGCAAGAAATACGCAGGTTTCATTATCGTTTATAAAAATGAATCTGTGTAATGAAAAAATAAATTCAAAAAAAAAAAAAAAAAAAAAACATTTTTTAATCATTTGATAAGAAAATAATATTGTTAGAATCTACAGATAATATTTTATTTCTATCAAGTCCAAAAGTTTTAAATCCAAAACATTTAAATAATTTGTGAGATATTTTGATGGAATAATGAAAATATTATTTATTTATTTAATTAGGGGAAGGTGGTGTACCTCGGAGGTAATTTCAAACTTTGATTTTTTACAAGAAAAGTGTTTGGAAAATATTTGTAAAACATTTTTTTTCAAAAATTTAAGGATCTTAGCTATTACATATTTTTTTCTGAAATGTCCAAATATATTTCTTCACTACATTTTTATTTTTTTAAAAATAGCTTACAATACAGCCAAGGTACACCACCGGTGGTGTACCTTGGAGATAGGTATGGTGTACCTTGGAGGTATTTGTTTTTAACAGATTAAGTACTACACAGCATGAAATAAAGCTGATTTATTATTTGTTTACAGTAATATGATTTAATATAAGACAACTTTAGGCTAATATAAGTCTAATTAGTTTAAATTTACAATTTTAAGAACACAAAATCGTTCATATAACTGAAATAATAAAGTTTGAACAGTTTAGCCATAAAATAAAGTTTAGTCAAATACAAATAACCACTGTTTAACACTCCCTCTTTATATCTAACATCTTTAGTTATATTCCACATTCAGGTGATCTAAATTTATACCAAATGATAATTTTTCAAGCTGCTTTGCAGAACCTCCTGTGGCAATGGGATGTGGCATCTTAAAGACAACATCTGATTTATCCAACTCGTAAAAATATTTATCTTCATATTATCATAATAAATATATATATATAAATAATTATTTATATATTTATTAAAATATTTATTCATTGTTTAATACTAGGCTTAGATAACTTTGATTTTGAATTTTTACTTAGGCTTCATCAATAGCCTAACATTTAAACTTAGGCCCATTTGCCCAGCCCAGTACTTTGGTTATTAAAGTAAAGAAATACTTTCTAACAAATTTTACTCTGAATTATTAATAAATTTAGCAGGTGTGTACCTTGGAGGTACCTCCAAGGTACACAACATTAGCTACCTCCAAGGTACACTACAAGCAAGTGTTTTACAAAAATGATTTCCACATCTTCATATTTTAGATTTAGCCATATTCAAGCATACATAAATGTAGCTGAAAACATGCCTTTCAACTTGTGATAATCAGTTTAAAACAAAAGTTGATGCTTACAGTTATGGAAGAAAAAGAATATGTCCTTGAAAAGTAACTTTTTGGTACTGAAAATAAACTTTGTTTTTTACAGCAGCAACAAGTGTGTTGATTAATAGTAGAAGAACTTCCCATGAGCCTCTAGTAACAAATACATGCAAATAATATTTTAGTTTAAATTTATCACTCAAGGTGGCTGCACAATCAATGTGCCTCCAAGGTACACATCCCTCCAAGGTACACCACCTTCCCCTAATCATAAATTTAGCTATAATAACTAAATCCATGATTTATTTTTTTTTTTTCATCTGAAAATATATGTGCTTCATTTTTTATTTGTAAAAATGTGTCCGTAATGGAAAAACATGTAAACTAAATTAATTAAAATAATGATTTTTTAGAGTTATTCTGTAAAAAAGAAAAAAAAATTGTGCAAATCTACAGGTCATAATTTATTTTTATGTTTAATTTGAAGTCAAAATACTAAATATTCTATTCTTTTCTTTCTTTCTCTCTCTCTCACTCTTTTTTTTTTTTTTTTTTTTTTTTTTTGTAAAATGTACAACAAAATGTAATTTGTGTATAGTACAGGATTCACTTCGCTTATCCTAATAAGGCAAATTTTACTTTTCTTTTTTAGTGTTGTCAAAAACAATTGTTTTAAGTATTTTTTTAGGATCAACATATGCAGCCGTGATTCCGAAAATGTTAAAGTCTTTATCAAGGTTTTAAGGGCTGTAAAAAAAAAAGTAGCAGACTCGAATCCGTGAGATTTGAAGCACCGAATGAACGCGAGTAATTAGCGTGTGTAAGATATACGAAAAATACAAGATAAAAATGAAACATAAATAGACTATAATCATACACCAGATGCCCTAACAGTGTAAAAAGGCAATAATGAAACCAAAGCAACAGCTATTTAAGGTGAACAACCATAATCAGAGCAAAAGGAAAATAAGAATCGAAAAAGGAAATACAGTCGAGCCTCTATGTAACGAAATCCATCGTTCCAGTAAAAAATTCGTTATATAGGGAAATTCGATGTATAGAGTATGATGTTAAAAATAGTATTTAATGTGTAAATTTTGAACAAATATTATTTTTGATCTTTTTAATTAAGAACTTGAAATGTTTAAAGGTATATATTAACTTAACATTTTATTTCTTACTTATTTAAGCAGTTTCAAAAAAGAGAAAAGACATTTATTTGAAAGCTTAATGAAAATCAAATGAGGAAGACTTACATAAATTTCAGAGGAAGAAATCTGTAATTTTTTGTTGTTTTGATTTCAAAATAACAATTGTTACGCTCTCAAAAAAAATTCTCAAATTTTAGCAAGGAATGAAAAATTGTAGTTGATATTTTCCTCCATTTGAAGGTCTCTCTTATGTGCTCTCATTGATCCCTCTCTTATATGTGTAACAATTCAATTGACTGTGTTTTGAGAAGAATGTTGAAAGGTGTGTGGGAGGTGGGATGAACTTGTTAGATTTAAAGAATAAGGAGAGAAGTAATATTTATTAAAAAAAAAAAACCTCTCCACTGAACGATAAATCAAAAATAAGTGATGGAAAATTGATTCCATATTATTTCGAAGCTTTTTAAAAACTGAATAAATTAAGATCAATTTATGAAAAAATTCGTTATATGGAGATAGATATTTCGCTATATAGAGTCTGTTTTTAATGTAATCATGCGAAAAGGGGACCGTTCTTACTAAAAATTCGTTATATGGAGAATTTCGATGTATGGAGTTTCGTTATATAGAGGTTCGACTGTATTCCTTTATTTGACAAATTAAGAACAAATTCTTAGATAAGCCCATTAATCGAATTGAAGGATAATAAGCTGCCGTATCTTTTCAGTTGGTAAACGGATATGGATTCATAAGATTGTTCAGTGCGCCAAAAAGTGCAAGTCGAGAGACGGCATTTTAACACTTACGATACCCGAAACTAAACGATTGCGTTTTCTAAAATTCTTGACCTCGAAACCGTTGAGCCTAGTTCGTGTAGTGAAGATTCTATAACACCAGTTGTTTGCATGTTCAAAACGTTTTTGAAGCTTTAAGTTTTCTTCTACGTTAAGCAATACTTAGAATATTGGAAAACTTTCTGCGACTCATTGAAGTGTAGAGAATGAGAATTTGGATTCGAGTTATTGAAACATTTTAAATATTTTAGCACAAATTGAGCTCATTCCAATACTTTTTAGGGTTTCGTTCTTTTGACGAAACCCTATTTGTTTCAATCCTCTGTCTGTCTGTGCGTCACAGAGTCCGTATACAAAAAATTGTATAAGTGAACGACTTCACATTTTGTGTATATACAGCTGAATACCTCATGTCACACGACAAATCATAAAATTTTGAAAAAGTCGATTATTTTAAATAAATTAATTTTATCAATGTCATCCGTTCATTTTTGGGATTCAAATTTCAAAAGAAAAATTTAATTTCAACATTTTTCGTGTAGGCATCATAGCTTGGAGATAAAGCGTCTCGCTAGTAAACAAACGGTTTTTAGTTCGAACATCTGTGCTGAAACTTGAAATTTTCGTGCTAAGATGGATTTAATTTAAAGAAATTGAGTATTTTTTTCCATATTTAAGGATTTATATACATTTTTTTTTCTGACTAACTTTCATAATATTTTTTGGAATTCATTTTTTTCTATTTTAAAAACTTTTGCGATTTAATAAAGCTTTAGCATTTTAAATTTCGTTTAAACTTTTCTTTTTCGTTTTTAGAAATTTAAAATTTATTTATATCTCCGCTACTTTTTTTTTCAAAAAGTTTAGAATTTTGAATTTTACTTATATGATTTGATTTAAATATTTATAATTTGATTAAAATAATAAATTACATTCATAATCATTTTAAAATTAAATTTACTGGTGCTAACATCTATGTAAGAATTTAAGAATTATAAATTAACAATTTGGACTTATTATTTAAAGGATAAATTGTGTTGAAAGAGATATTCAAGTAAACCTCTGTGCGATCTGCGATCACAGTTACCGACTTGTTTTAATTATGTTTCAGCATATAATCAGCGTTACAGTTTGAAGGACCATATAATTCAGTGATAGGTAGCACAATCCTGGCTGTAAAATTATGGTTGATGATTTCTTCTCCGAGCTAGCTTCGCAACACAGTGTAACTGTGGTAGACATGCCAAAATACAGAAAAGTTTAAAACCCGTATTTTTCATTCATTAATAAATAAAGAAAACCTAAATGAAAAATCAAAAATTAGATATTAAAAAGCATAAATCTGTATAAAATCTTCTTGCCTAAGTTTGGTGACTTTGGGTACAGCCATTTATCCACAAAATATCAGACAGATGCACAGTTATATTATGTATAGAGATAAAAAATTTTATCATAAGAATGTTATGTTACCTCAAATACACCATTCCCCTTTTTTTTCTTTGCAAGACGTTAATTTGACGACAATTCAAGACGTTAATTTGTTTTTATTTTAAATTTTTTGCCGCCAGTATATGTAAGTCTCAGGAGATTTGAATACCATATTTTTTGCACAGAAATACTTGCCTTATTTAATAAAGAAATTCTTTGGTTAAATATGCAGTATAATTATTATTGAAACTTCACAAAATAGTATTATAAAATGATACAACAGATTTTATTAGATGATGGCATATTTAAATGATTTTTTTTCCTAATGCGAGTGAAATAAGGTATCCTGGGGTAATAATGCCACGTTAAGGTTCTACCAATTTTCACGGCTTAGTTTTAGAATGTATTTTTCAAACAAATATAGGATTTGATACTTCAACTCATTGACTATCTATATAAAAAAGATAATTTAACAGATGTGTATTGATAAAATGTAATGGCATGATTTCTTGACCAATGCTATTTGGCGTTATTACCCACCTATATCGGTAATAACGCCATGCAAACAAAACTATAAAATAAGATGGAATAATGGCATGTAGATTGCCCAATTCTAAAAATAAAAACTCTACACCTCTAGAAAATGATAAATTGCATTCTAAGCTATTGAAAATGTTCAATTTTTTTTATGAAAGTGTAAGAAAAAGAAAGGTGGTTGGGGGGGGGGGCAAAAAAATATGAAACTCTAAGCTACATTTTGCTTTAAAAGGACCGTTTAAATATAATTATTAGAAACATTGCACGGTTTTAACTGTGTTTATTTGAATCAGTATTTATATTCCCATGTATGCATTTCATGCGATAGAAAATATGCAATTTTGGTGAAAGTGAAAGAAAAAGGAGTGAGGGGGAGCTTCAACAGAATATAACACTCTGTGCCTCCCTTTGCTTAAAAAGTCCCGCTTAAATATAATTATCAGAAACACTGCATGTTTTTAACAATTTATAATATAATATTTTAATCATGTGAAATTTTATAATAAATAGAGTTATATGCAATAAATATTTTTGTTAATACTATTATATTACATACTTATTATATTAAATAGTTTTTAACCCATAACTCCACATTGATGCGGATACTTTAAACCTAAAGTTGAGTTATTGGCGTTATATAAAACATGCTTTAATAAATTTTTAATTAATTAAATTAGATGTTTGATGAAAAATATTATCTCAATGAGATCTCTTAATTAAATTTTATTCATGATTCATGTGGTTATATATCATTATCTCTATATTAGCAACAACATTAGTCTTTAACTGCTGTTAGCAATCTCACTAAACGCTGTTCCCCCCCTTCCCCAAATTTTAGAGTTTAACTTGTATTTTCCAGTTTAACAATAGCTACAACTGAAATTCTCTTTTGTTTGGAGTCCTCATACTATTGTTAGAAATATTTGAATAGATTAAATTTAATTAGAATTAATTCTGTATAAAAAGTTTAGTGTAGGAACAGTATTCTATGATTTTTTTTATCATTGATAATCCTTTTAACCTTTAACTAATGCTACCGGACTCACATAACACTGTTTTTCTTTTAATTTTTTAGTTTAACTTGTATTTTTCAGTTTAACTACAAACACTATCGAAATTTTGTTTCATTTGGAACTTTAGTTCTATGACCAGAGACTTTTACACAGGTGAATATTAAGTATAATATAGTCTTGTATAAAAAGTTTAGTACAAAAACACAATCCTATGAGTTATTCTTGTGGTCTCACAAACATTAGTTAGGGGGAACTGGGGTACATTGATACATGGGGCACATTGATACACCCCCTCTACCGCTCACAGGGTCATTACAGGAAGTTTCACAACAGCTCCAAAAGATGATGCTAGTGTATTCAACTACATACAGAAAATCTTGGAATGATTCAGTAGTTTGATGAAATGGGACGGGTGATTTATTGTTTTTGTTGTTCAAAAGTAAATATGAGTTGTACAATTGAAATGCTATTATATAACTGTTCCAGTATTTTCAACCAAAATGAATACTCTCCCTGGTAAGTACAGCTACTCTTTATCAGTTCTTCATTATTTATTGTTAGATATATTGTGAAGTGTTGGATTTGAGACTCATTTTATTCAAAATCGCGGTATGGGGCACATTGATACAGTCTATGACGGGGCACATTGATACAGCCTAAATCCTTTAATAGTTCATATTTTCATTATCTTTTATTATTTTTTTTTACCATACACTCCTTAATCCAACCTTTTTTTCACGAAAAATTTCTAATATTAGTTTTTATTGAAGTGTAATAGCTCTAATTTCTTTATATTAAAACATTTTATAGTATTTTTGAAAACAGAAGACGTAGGAACTTACCCAGCATCTAGTGCTAGTAGAACTAATAAAAGAAAAGGACGCCATTCTGGCAAATCTCGAATTTATATCGATTCTCCAGAGAAAAAAGTATTTTCGACATGCGAAATGTTAAGTAAGAGAAACAAACTGCAGAACAGAAAATGATACTTATATTATAAACAGAATTTTTAATATAATTATCCTTTATTTTCGGTTTATGAACCTATTTATAAACAGAAAAACTGGTAATTTTTTCATCTTTCATAAGAAAGAAGATAATGCTGGGGTTGAAGTGCTAGATATGACAAAGTTACCACAGCCAACAATCAGACAAGAAACAGCCAGAACATCAGGTCATAATATATTTAATTTTGATTGCTTTAATATTGCTTAAAAATAAATTGTGTGTGATTTGAATTTTTATAAATAAATATAAAATGGTTTTCTAATTCATTTTCTATGAAAAATATGCATTGGTATTATTTTGTCGTCATTTTTCTCAAACGTATCAATCTGCCCCGGGGATGGGGCACATTGATACAAATGACTTTTTTTGATTTTTTTAAAATTACATGCAAAAATACTATATAAAACAATGATTGTACATTTTTATAACATACTACACAAGTTTTGCTGTCACCTCATGGAAAAAAAACTTGAATTTTCTACTTTCTTGACACGAAAAAAAATCTTAGAAAAAAACTGTATCAATGTACCCCAGTTCCCCCTACATTACAATTTCTGTCACATCGGTTAAAGGTTAAATTTTGAAAATTTCGAAAAACCGAACTCTGAGAAAGCGGATAGTTAAAATTTAGAACTCAATTGAACAATCCTGCGGAAATTTAATAGAAACCTGATTTTGAAGATGTTCGAATTATAATATTGAAAACAATTCGATATAGTTTTATTTATACGAGTTTAAAATTACTTTTACATTAGTATTTAAAAAAAAATAGAGAGATTAGTTTTGGGTATTAGGCCCCCTCCACTTAATCTTACCATTTCAACAATGATAATAATGCTGTCCCATATTAATAATTAAACCACTTTCGGATGTAGTTCGGCCACTGTTCGAAATCAACTGGGGTAATAACGCCAAGGACTGGCGTTATTACCCCGGTATCTTTATTGCGCAGTACATTTTAAACTACAAATTATCTCGTGAAGATATCTAAAATCTTCTACAAAATTTTGAAAGTACATGAAATACACTACAATTTTATGTAATAAACAAAGTATTTTCGGATAAAAAATATAGTCTTCACATTACAAAAAGTATTTCGCAAATTTTAGATCAAGCGTTAATTATAGTTGCTTGTAAAAGCAATAAGACCTACAAATGGAACAAATTAACTTTAAGCTGTTTTTTGCGATTTATATGACTCAAAACCTTTCTGTTCAGAGCACATGGGTGTCATTTACCGGATTATTTCATTATTGTGTATAATATTAGCACTTGGCGTTATTACCCCGCCTGGCGTTATTACACCAGAACACTTTATCTCACTGAAAACTATAAATCAAAATATGGATTAAACTCAAACCTGACTTTAATAAATTTTACATTTGAAATTTCCCCTCGAAATAAGCCTAAAGTAGTCACGATGAATATTTTCAGAAGTATATGCATAGAACAGAAAATAGTGTAGGTAGAGTGCATGTAACTATACGATTGCGTTTTCTACAAGTGTTAAAAGTCTTGACCTCGAAATAATGTAACATTTACACAGCATGGTTTTTTAACATTGTTTTAAAATGAAATTAAAACAGAAAAATAATTTTGTTTAATTATATTTTTACATGAAACCCTGGATCTTAATCTACTTTACAACATAATTTCCGCCTATACTAATAGACGAAAAGGCGGCAGCACAAACAATCACATCAATGAATTCACGGCTAAAACTTTAGAATCAGTTAAAACTCGATTAACATATTAAAAAGCAATCAGTCTGCCAAGTCATATCTTGGTGGAAAATATCTTGGAAAACACCTGAAACCCGATGAAAACCCGATTTCAGCGGTTGATCCATAGGTTTCCCATTATTATTATTATTATTATTATTATTATTATTATTATTATTATTATTATTATTATTATTATTTTTCTTTTAATCTTCTATGTTTTCAAACTTTTGAGTGCAGGAAAACACAATGGTAAACTTACGAATCAATCGCTAAAATCGATTTTTCAAGTATTTTCCATCCAGAGTGGACTTGGCAGACCAATTGGGTTTTATTATGCGAATCCAATTTTAACTAATTCTTAATTTTCAGTCGTGAATTCGATGAGATGATTGTTTGTGCTGCCTCCTCTCGGACTGTAGGACAAGACCAGATTTTGAATCTCATCTGCACAGAAATCTGCCGCTTGCTGTGCTGATCACTGCATCACCGCCTTTTTGACGTCGTCATCATTGTCGTAAACTGCTTCGTGCAATTCAAAAGGCCGCGGCATGCTCAGTGACGTCATTTCGCTTTATTACAATGCTCGTCAGCATATACGGCTCATCGAACCCAGAATCGCATCATATACCATCGAATACCATCGAATACCATCACATCATATGTTTGGAGAAAACTTCATCTTCCCCATAGCCCTAACCTGGCGCCAAATGACTATCACATGTTCCTGCACATAAAGAAACATTTTGAAGGTCAAACTACAGCGGCGATGATGATGTGATTGCAAGCAGCAGATATCTATGCGAGTGGGACACAAAAGCTGGTCCTACTTTAAGTGCATTGAAAAGGCGAGAATATATGTACAACGTTGGAAAATTGTTGAAAAATAGTTTAAAGTTCAGGCTTGCATGTAAAAACAAAATTGTTAAAAAATGGGCTTGCATTTTTTTTAAATGGTACTTATTAAAGCAAAAATCCTATATCATGCTAACAGATTCTACGATACCGGCAATTACATGATCTAAAAATTTTATAAACTTTTGATTTTGAGGCTTATTCTAAGCAGTATTTAGAATAATAAACTTGAAAAATAACTTTCTGCAAGTAATTGAAGTGAAGAGGATAAGAATTTAGAGTCGAGTTAATGAAGCGGTTCAAATGTTTTCGCTCAAATGTCTGTATTCCATTTACGTCGGAATTTTTTCTCACAAATGCCGAGAAATTGGGTAATGTAATACTTTCTATCAACCAGATATCGTTTTTTGGAAAATAAGAAAGCAATAATCGAGAAAATGAAAGGATATATATCTCGAAGTTTTATATTAAAAGGTTTATAAAGTAAATGAAAATTCGCAAGAGACCGAAAAAGATGCATTTTGACCCTTTCATGAACGAAAAACTATTTATATCACTTCTTCTACAAAGGCAAAAACTATGGATAAACTAGTCGTTGGGGACTACCGTAATACTAACCCATCATGGATATGCTCAATATAAAATATGAAAATAAAACATGTGTAAACTATTTATAAAATGCATTGTAATTACAAGATACAATTTAAACATACATTTAAATACTTTTAATACTTAGTAATGCTCCATTACTGAGTTTTTGATGAACCAAGTTCGACAAGTTATATAAAACGTGAAGATACTCAAGTAGAATTGAATTATGTAAAAGAAACATCCTTATAACTCCAAAAATGATAATCCTATTAACTAACAGTTTACTGCGTTGGATTACGCGTCTCATTTCTAATTAAAATTTATATTTGAATTGAAATTTGATGAAATACAGGATCATGAAAAATCGAACACTGTAGAAATTGTGATTAAAAATATCTCAGCAACTAATTATCCGATCGACTTCATTCTTCGTGCAAAATTTGTGCTCTTTATTATCGTTTACACCCGCTCCTTAAATTATAAAAAATATATATATCGAAATTTTTTATATGCCTGTCATCAGAACGAATATTTAGAGAGTCCGAAAAAAATAGTTCCGGTTAATCGAGGTTACTCATATTCAATAAGCTTCTTTCCATTTTTACATACTAAGTTCACACCATATTTCAAGTCTCTATCTCAATTTGTTGGGGGATAGAGCGTTTACAGACACACAGACAGACGGACGGCAATTTGTTTTTCTAAAAATATATTTTTCGGACTCTCCAGAGTCTGAAATGTGTAAATCCATTTAAGAAAAAAAAAAAAAAAAAAAAAAAAAAAAAAAAAAAATCGATTTTAAAAATAATTGCAATACTTACCCTATACTACGTATGATGGGTAAGTAATAAAGAAATTATTATCAATGGCATTAACTGAAAACATGATGACTTGTTCCACCATAACTTAATTATTCCCATAATTTAAAATCTTAAGAACGATTTCTCAACGCATTCCCCTCAAATATGTTTGCTGATAATTATGATTAAAATTAATCGTTGTTGATTTTATGATATCCCTTATACTTTATTAAGCTAACAATAAATCAGTTTTCTGGTCCATTAACAATGTATTGTTGACGTATAAACAGCAAGCAAACTGAGAAAGTGTCAACAAAGAAAACATTTTAATATATTTTAAAAACACTAAATATTCCAGATCACGTAACATCTTTTATTTATGTTTTATTTTGATAATAAACCAATTAACCTCTTTTGATTATTGTTTTTCTGTTTAATTTCGTTCTAAATTTTAAATATGATTTGGTAGGTTTATTTTTTCGGTGCAATACGGTCATATGAAGGTAATTAGATCGAATTTCAATTAATGATCAGTAGAACTAGCGACAAGTCTAGATGGTACCAAAATTAATTAAAAAAAAATAAAAAAAATAAAATCGAACAAACGTGTAAAGAGTACAGTTTCTTTTCAAAAATGGGTTTCTTTAAAGTGTATCATATTTCCTGGATCACACGCCGTGAATTATAACTCTTGACACTTTCACCTTATAAACTGAATATTTACTGTAAGCATGCTAGTTGTACAAAAACACGAAAAAGTATCATTTTCAATGTGTGAACTTTGAGTGTACAATTATTAGGTTATATCAAAAAAAGTTGTTATGACCGGGGTAACATTTAGCAATTTCTGCCAAGAGAAAAAAGCAATCTTATGAGTAACCATGAACGGTGTGTAGCTCTAATTTTTGTATTTGATGATGCAAATGAAAAAATAACTGCTCAATTTGCATTAAAGGATAGATATAGTGACGCTTTTTATTGGCCGGACGCAGATGGTGTTTTAATTATTACTGAGGATGAAGTAGTAATTAGTCTCCCTCAGCCAACTTTAAATAGATAGTGCTATAGAGTTTCCAGTTTCTTTTTCAACTTAAAGTGTTTGGTAATGTTGCAGAATTAATCTTAATCTTATTATGTTTATTCAACACTGTTTTATAAATTAAAGTAAAACGTATGCCTTTAGGCTTTCAAAACATTTGACAGGTATGCTTGATTTGTTTTTCATTCTATAATTGCCTGTCGTACTGCTCTTAATGTGAGTAGCTATCTCGTACATGGATACATTTACAATAAAATATTTCATATTGAAAATTTCTATACTTTATCACATAATACCCGCTTACCTTTTCTTTAATTATGCTTGTTTTAAATTTAAATAAAGAGCGGTGGGCCCACCTACCACTTCTTACGGAATAAGTGGGATACCCACCTGATTTTTTAAAAGAAGAGCTGATTAAAATTTTTAAAAATATTACTTTAAAAACTAATGATAAAGTTTTGTTTATTAATATAGTCTTAACTAAAATACCGTACATACTCGTGTATAAGTCGACTGCCCCCCCCCCCCCCAGGACCGTAGCTAAGGGGGTGCTACGAGCGACTCAGCCCACCCTAAAATATTTTGAGCTTTCCCTGGAAAAGATTCCAAGGTCACTAAATGAATTTATGTTCTGAAAATCCAAATGAAATTACAGTAAAACCCCGATAATTCGGATTAATTGGGACTAGACCCAATCGGGATTATCGAAAATCCGGATTATCCGGAAACTTAGAAAAAAAATGAAATAAAATTAAGCATACTTACGGAAAATCACTTTTATGTTAAACTGATTGAATATTTACAGACAGAAAAATGTTTACTTTGTAATAAAAAAGTCGAAAAGATTTCAGAAAAAGTTTTTTTTTATTCAAAATATGACGATGAAACAAGTTAGTGTTATAGAAATCAGCAAACATGTTTCTCAAGCTTGGAAAAAAAATGGCCAAACCGATCCGTATTATCCGGAGATTTGGATTATCGGGGTCCGGATTTGCGGGGCTCTACTGTATGTTCAAAAATCTAATTGAGTTTTGAGGACCTTTCACAGTTTTGCAAAAATACTAAATTGTAATTAAAATAAGTGTTTCAACACACGCTCATCCTATTTGCTCATAGATAACGTGATGTTTAATATTGCACTAGTTGTACACTCGAATGTTTTATTATCCTATTCTGTTCTTAGCATAAAATGAAGCTATTGCGATAGTTTAATGAGATACATAGTAACTACAATGTGAATATGCATTAACTTATCTTTCTGAGAGTATTTATCTGAATTTATCTTTTTCTTTCTCTAATTTATCTTATTAAAGAGAGAGAGAGAAAATATAAACCTCCCACTCTCATTATTCACTTCAAGCCATGGCCCTGCCCCTGCCCCTCCTCTTCAATTCTTAGGCAAAATTTTGGAAAAAAATTGAATTTTTGAGTATAAGTGAAATCGCATTTCTTATAATATGTTGAAAAATCATTTGAAATAGAGGATTAAAAATATATAATAACTAAATTTTATTTATTTATTACATTTCTAATCAGACTTCTTTTTTAATTGAATGTTTTTAAACTATATAATTATCTAGAACCGAAGAATCTTAAACTATTTTGAAGCCTATTCACATCAATTCAATGATACTTAACAAGAAAAAATTCTTTCAAAAATCTATTAAATCCATATTTACAAAGGTTATTAGACTGCTATTTATTTGTATTGTAGGACTTTCTGGAGAGAGATCTAGAAGCATTTTCAAATTGAACTCTTTTTAAAAAGCGGATTAAAATGTTGAAAGGAATGCCGCTGTTCCTGTATGGTAGGATATTCTATGCCAGGGGAAAATAGATTTGCCAGGGGAAAATAGATGCAAAACAAATTTTAAAAATATATTGCCGAGGTTTTTTTTATGTTAATTACACGGAAATGAGCATCGTCCGCTTTTATAGCTCTCTCCAACCTAGACACATAACTGAATACTTAAAAGAACTGCTCATTTGTCGATTACCTGTAAAAAAAATATTTATTTATTTATTTTTACTGCCTTGTGTATAAGTCGATCCTTCTCTCTCTCTCTCCCCCCCCCCCCCCCCCCCCATTCAATGTCCAAATTTTGTCCAAAATTCCTCGACTTATGTACGGGTATATACGGTAAATTGATAAGTTCAAATTAAACTGTTTCAATTTTTTTTGTTGAAGGCTTCAAAAATGTAATATTCTAAAAAAGGGTTCTATTTACCCCAACCAGCCCTACTCAAAAAATTCTAGATATTTGTATTTGAAATATAAATCTTAAATACTAAGATACAGTTTTAAGTTCTTCTTACGAAGAAAGAAAAATATCCCAAACCATTATAGATACATTCTAACTTCTTTCTACATAGACGAAAACTATTTTCTACTAATCTTCTTGTTAGACGTTGTTATCTGATTTGTTCATTATAGCAGCTTTTTTTTCCTTGTTATATAATCTTAAACCGAGTACAAACGCATGATATATTTTCACGAAAATGGAAATAAAAGTAAAAGAGATAATCATAAATCACTAGAAACTAGTTTCTTTTCTTGTAATACAAATACTTATTCAAGTTTATTATCAATAAAAAGAGATAATATATCTTGTTATCAGATAAGAAATATGTAGTTTCTTGAGTTTTCAGTATATAAAGTATGTTTTTATTGAAATAATAGTATAACTGCGTATTTTAGATATTCTTATTTCTGTTCAAAATCCCGAGCTTATATTTTACGAAATATTAATACGATATAAGTTTTAACCAACACTTAAAAAACAAATTGCTTAGGGAAACGCTGTAAAAAAATTAACGGAAACTTTCTCCATTCATTTTCCAGTCGTATTTTCCGACCATAAAAGAAAATTTTTCTTTATAACCTTATTCGTTATGTATTAAAACAGTCGAATGTGCGAATCGCAAAAATTTCTTCTATCTCATACATGTTTATTATTTAAAATTCGCTATTACTGTGCCAAAATTAAATGACAGTGTATGCCCATATTTTAGACTCTATATATTAGACTATAATTTTATACTCATAAGGGATTTCTATATTTTAAAAATAATAATAATAATAATATCATTTTTATAATGATCAAAACGCAGTTTACGTAATAACAGAGTCATATTAATATGCCTGGACATTTAGATTCACGTTAATATTCCTGGGCCAACCATAAACAAATATTAAATGAAATTTTCAGTTTAACAATTTTCGGTACTGTAAATTTTTAAATTTCTAAACATCGCACATTTCAATTTTTACACCGTCGTATACAGAAAAAAAATTACTCTGAAATGCAACTTGATGGAAACCTGTATCTAAATTTGTTATTGAGTTATTAATTTTTTGTAGTTTTTAATACTTTTTTTGTCATGGTGGCAACAGAAGTATTTCATTCCTGGACATGAACCAATATGCATGTATAATAAGTTTATATTCTAAGCATAGACCAATCAGAAAACGAATAAAATAAAAAACGGAAGTATTCCATTTTTGGACATTAAACATAGACCAATCAGAAAACGAATATAATGAAATAAGTTGCGGAATTCAACCAATGAAAACATTCAGATATACTTCAGATTTCCCAATTCTCTACCAAGGAGAAAAACTATTTCCAAATAATTAAAAATAAAACTGTATTCACAAGTAAACGAATTTTCATGGCGTTTTGTAGGCTGATTATAAAGTTTGGACCACAAACTTTCTAAATATCGAATAACTTTTATAATTTATAATTAATTAAAAGTAGTATAGAGCAAAAAAAAAAAAAAAAAAATTGTATTTTGGAAAAACTTGACTTAAGCGGTTTTAAAAAAACTGATTTAATTATATGATCGTTTCTTATTGTATAGAAACAAATTTATTTTTTAAAATATCAAAATATATTATAATTTCTGAAAAATTTATGGCCTTATTAACAGACAAAAAAAATCATCAAATATCAACCAATATAACCGATAAATTATCTTCAATTTATATAAAAATACTTAGAAAAATAAATAAATAAATAAAACAAATTTTGACAACTTCGAGAGCCCTTAAGCAATTTTTTATCTTCTTTATTTTGATATCATCTTTAAATTCTCCAATATAATTGTGCGTATTTTTTACTATAATATTATTTGTCGTCTTAAATTTGTCCAAAAAGCAAAATTTAGTCAAAATATTAGTATGAAAAAAAAGAACGAAATTTAAAAGAAAAATGAGAGGGACTATTCATAAATATAGAAAAAAATTTCAGTTTTCAAAAAAAATTTTTTTTTAATCCGTCTAATTTTTCCACGAAATTCGTTTTATCGCTTTTTTAAAACAAATTCTTCCTTTTTACTTGTTAAAAAATTAATAATAAAAGCTTCTGTATGCAGATTAAAAAAGACTTTTTCCACCTTTAAATCTATCAATAGGATTGAGCTGATAATTTACCCTGAATAACAATGTGATGAACATCTATAGGGGAAAGTGGGGGCTAATGGGACGCAGAGATAATGGGACAAATGGATTTTTTTTTTTTTTTTTTTTTTTTTTTTTTTTTTTACACGAAAAATATTTTAGTGAAGATTTATATACCCCTGCATGGCAATAGGTCTATCACACATTTTCTGCATGGGAGATCAGCCATGACAGTTGATTGCTGTCTAGAAACAATCATGTTTTATTTCGAACAAGCCAAAATAAATTTTATTTTTTACGATTAATTCTATTTTTAAACTTTTCATAATACTTATATCTCATTTAAATACATTATAGATACTACAAATATTAGTGGATGAGAAAATATTACTGAAAAATAATGAATTAAAAATGTAAATAATTATATCTCAAGTTATTAATTTGCGTATAATGGGGTCTAATGGGACATTTCTTGTGAGGGCTAATAGGACAACTTAATGATAACCTAAGTGACTCGATATTTCTTTAAAACAACGTTGTAATGGTTTGTTTGTCCTCACTTTGTGTATCATTTAATTAGAGTGTTAGAAATATTAACACAGCATATAAAAAAAAAAAATTGATTTTGATTTTCTAGATTGGGCAGATTTTGTGACCGATGTTTTGTGATTGAGGATGACATTGTTTTGAAGTTAAAAATGTCAAAAGACTGGTGGAAGTAAAATGTCCCATGCTTAAATTTTATGCACAACAATTTTCACGTGTGCAGCATAGCGTTTGTTAATATAAAATGCATTTGACATTCATTAAAGGATCTTTTTTTTTTTTTCAAATTATACTGCATGTCCCAATAGTCCTGCACTGTGTCCCAATAGACCCCAAGTATGGGAGCTAAGCAGACAATCTATATAATAAAGGCCAAACGTATCTGTGCATAACGCATACATCATTTTGCGAATGGCAACACTTTCCTTTGCAATTTCGGTTTTGTAATTTTCGCTACTGCAAATATGATACTTCTAAACATGACATATTTTTTATTTTTACACCGTCGTATAGAGAAAAAAAATATATGCTTTTAAATGCAATTTGTTTCTAAGCTGTATATTAATTTATTTTTGAGATATTAATTTTTTTATATAGTTTTTAGTACCAATTTTGTAACAGTGGCAACAGTTCATTTTCTCCTAAAATTGAAAGAAAAAATGAATAAATACAAATTAAAATGCGAATACTGAGTGAAATATATCGTCTGTGATCGTGTCAATTTGGAATATATATCTTTTTTTTTTTATTATTATTCGCATTTATATCAAACATAAGAGCCTCAATTGATAACTTCATCATAATAACTTATCTTTATTACAATTTACTGATTACCTTTGCAATATAAAATTTAATTTCAATAATTTGGACAACAGAGTTTTATAGAAATAATATTTTGTTACTTTTAGCTTAAAATAATATTTGTTTGAAAGTTAGACGGATCAATATAAGATGCATTTTTTAATGTAACTAATTTTATTGATTTATTATAAATGAATGAAACAGCTCCTTCTGAAACATAATTTTATTTCGTCGAATTTCGACGAGTTCCACCTCGTTGTATTAAAGTACAAAAGTTGATATAACACAAAGATTGGTAAAGTTTTTTTACTTTTTTAGAGCGCTTTTATTTATTTAACTGTAAAAGAAATTGAAATTAAAAAAATATCGATAAAATGTGCATTTTTGTTTTTATACTAGCCTAAAATTTAAAAAATGTCTCATTAGCCCCCACTTCCCTATTTTTTATGAGACAAATTCTTTTTATGTGAAACTTAATATAGGTCTTAAAATGTGACCTTTTTGATGAATGAATGGCTTATATATTGGTCAATGGAGCAATTGCATTAAAATTATGTAAAAACATCTTTAACAGAATAATTAGCTGCTTTCTACAGATGGCATCAACATAGAAAAAATGCATTAAGCACCTTATCTAAACAACAAGGAGATCATTATATTACGCGCATGTTCGTATGTCATGAAACATTAATCGATGGATATTTAGAGTTATCAACATCCATTATCATTTAAAATTAGACTGAGCATGAATTCTAAGGAAAAATAATCACTGGTCCTCTTTTTTTTTCCCCAACGAAAATTTAACTGAAAGTTAAGTTACTGCAGTTTAATAAGATTTAGAGTTCTCCCTTTATTTATTTTAATAATGGTAGGGGTTTGAAAAGAGAGATTTTTTAAATTCTTTTCTCTACAGAAAGAAACTCTTCTGGTGCACATAATTGACTTAAAATTTACAATTTTTTAAAAATCTCATATTTTGACTTAAGTAGAACAAAATGTTTCTGTAAGTCGTAAATCCTTTGATTTATAAGCATCAGACAAACTCTGAAAAAAAGCAAGATCTATTTACCAGGCGGCAGTATACCAAAACAGAAAAAAAAATCGCTTAAAAAAATCCGAGAAAGACTTCAACCAGTTTTGATAATTTTTTGAAACGTGACGTACTATTAACATCAACTATAACAACTGCAGAAATGAATGCTAAACCATCTGTCACAAACTTCACATCTTTCAATAAATGTCAAGATTTTTTTTTCCCTTGTAACTGACAATGTAGTACAATACTTATAATACTTTTATTTTATGAAAAGTGGTCACCAACAAATAAATTTCTCGACGTAAAGAAATGCGTAAGACCTCTCGGACTTCTGAAATTTCAACGAGGATAAAACGATTTAGAAAACTTAATATTGATAACTAAGAAATAGCTGTGAGTAAAATATGACTCAAAATATTTTCTTTTATTGCTGTAAGCATAAAATCGGACTAATGTCACATCTTTTTAATTTTCAATCTAATATGAGATATTCAATTCGTGACATTCTGTGTCATACTTTCACCGGCATAAGAAAGTAAAAAACAAAAGACAAGTAAGTTAACCCTGTAAACAAGTTCATTTTCTCTCAATTTCCAATTTTGATCGCCAAGAAATAGAGAAAAACTCCTGGTATATATAAAATGCAGTTCAGGCTCTCGGTTTTCCATTATTTGAGACGTTGTGATTTGGTGAGCGGGCTTCTCTGCGTGACGTCAGGAAAATCCACCTATAAAATTAGTCGACCTGAACCGGCATCTCTTCTTAAAACTATTGACTTTTTTTTCCGTCTGGCGGTTCTTTAAACGTTATTCGAACCCGTTCGTCACCAAAGGCAACGGGTTACTTGGTTTCGGTGTGTTTTCTTTTTTTATATCAAGTGAAATAAGAAGATGACAAAATTTTCGTTTGTTCTTTTGATATGTTTGACATTAAATAGGTAAGTGAAATAATTTATTTAAATATGTTTTATATCAATTATTTTCATTCAATGGAAAATAATCAAAAAGTATACCAAAATGACATATTTCTTATATGCATTTCGTCTGTGAAATGTAATAACAATAATAGTAAGAAGAATATTATGTGTATAAGAATACCACGTATGCACATATAAGTGAGTTATTTGATACAATTATTTTAATTATTAAAGTGAAAAAATACTCTACGTAAGTGAAATATATTTTATCTGAATACCTTTCTTTTAAATACGTACAATTAAAAACATATACGCAATTAATCTTTCTTAAATGCAATTTACCTAAAGTAAGTTTAATTTAATAAAGTGTAATTTAAGAAAAAAAAACTGTATGTAACTAAAATATTTCTTAACTATATTTTATTTAAATAAGTTTCATTAACTTATATTATATGTAAGAAAAATGTTTTTTAAAAAAAGTTTCGTTTATTGAAACATAATTTAAATTATGTATAAGAAAAATATTTCTTAAGAAAAACGTTTGTTTAAAAAAATTATTTAAATAATCTTTGTTTATTAAAAATAATTTAAACTGCATTACATATAAAAAAAATATTTCTAAAAAGAAAGTTTGTTTAAATAAGTTTTGTTTATTCAAACATAATTTAAACCATACATATATGTAAGAAAAAAAAGTGTCATTTAAAAAGTTAAAAAAAAAAAATAATTTTCGTTTAATAAAATATAAATTAACCTCCTGACTGCCGCGACTGGATTTTTTCGCACACTAAGCTGCAGGTTTCACTGCAATATAAGCAATATTTAAATTAATAAAATTCTACATATAAAACCCACTTTTGAAAAATTAAGTTAGAATTAATACTCTCAAAGATTATACACCTACACGTAATAACATATTTTGTATCAGATTGGAAAAAAGATCTTTTTTAATATTTTTAATAAATTACTGAGAAAACAACATTATAATATTACCCTTTGGCTGGACAGTCAGGGGGTTAAAAAATATACATATAAATGAAGTATCTCTTAGTTAATCAGACCTTTTTTCAATAGATTTCATTTAGTAAAGCATAATTAAAAATATATACTTTTCTTGTAAGTATAATGTTTCTTAAAACACATTTTATCTAAAATAAATTCCGTTTACTGAAATATAATAACGAAACAACTACATATATATGTAAATCATTGCTTAAATATATTTTAACAGAATCCTTTAACGGGCTTCTTAACTGTTCCGCTCAACAAGCAAAAAACGTTTTGACACATTTACAAATTCATTTTTTAACAAAAGTATATAAAATTGGAATGCCTGACTATGGAAGCGATTTCGCATCGAACTTATTTTTCCATTTTATGATAATTAAATTACCTATCGAGTCTAAGTGTCATATCTAAGTGTCAACTTTGAAGGCTTGTTATAAAATATCTACTATGTTAAAAAAAAAAAAAAAAAAAAAAGAAAATTGAGTGCAATTAGACAGTTTCTGAATAATAACACCTGCTATTTTCATACATTTCCGAACAAAAATGAATTAAAACATGTGTCACAAAGTTGCCCTTTTTGATTTAAGAACACCTTTAAAGAAACATATGTATCATTTAAAAAAACATAGTAATTATTATATGAAATATTTGTTAAACACTTTATGTTAATAAATTTCGCTTAATTATACACAACGAGTTGGAACTCGTCGAATTCGACAAATGAAGATGTTTAAAAGAACTGTTAGACTGAAGTTTGCAATAAATAATCAATCTTATATTGGCTGGCGTAATCCGAAAAACAAATATTATTTCAAACTAAAGTTTAACTTAAACTTTTCAAATTATTGAAAAAGCAAACATTTTTCCTATAACTAATCAGTAACACGTAGTTCAGATAATAAATTATGAATCGATCAATTAAGGGTTTAATACCTGGTGCTACGCAATGAAAAATTAACGAAAACTGCACCACTATGACACAAATATAGTTTTTTTTTTCAACGAAATTTGAAAGTATTAGCTTTTAATCATCGCAAAATTTACATGCATACTTTACATATTAATTGTTTTTAAAATATTTTAATGTACAACAGATTATTAATAAATATATTCCCAAGCTTAATGTCACTTTTGCCTGCTATCAATTTTGCCTACATTGCACATACCTTTACTATGACATCATTTTAACCCATTGAAACTCTTTGAGATAACCATCTCAATATCAATATCAATCTCCCCACGCACACACACACACACAATATATATATATATATATATATATTACAAATTTAAAAAATTTTCGCCAAAACTAACCTTTATACTACCTTAATTTTTTTATAATAATGTTCCGTACTTACTTCAAATTATTAAATTAAAATCTTGTTTCTAGATCTAATCTGTTAATCTGTATGCAGACGATATAAATTCTTAATTTGCCTTAAAAAACATTATTCCAGCATGCGTAAATTTAAAAAGATGGCTCTAAATTAAAAATATTCTTAATTAAAACTTTATTTCTTAATATTCCAAATAAAACTGATTTCTTCTATGTTTTTATCAACCCTTTTTAAGAAAATCTTATTAAATTTATTCCAAAACCATACCTTTCAAAAAATATCATTATTTTATTTTATCTATTTATTTTTCCGCCGTCAACCTTTGATGTGTGCATTAATAAATTCATTTCTTTTCTTTTTCTCTTAAAATTAATCATTTATAAAAATCGTCTGCCTAAGAAATTATGAGTCGATTATAAATTGGTTAAATAATATTTTTTTTTTAAATAAATTTATCGTCTGTGTAAAATAGTCTCGTATCTGGACAAGAATTCTGTTTACATAAAAGGATGATGGTTTGAGATTACAGAAAGTTCTAGAATTTTCTTTTTAGTTTTAAAAGGTGGAAGTCTCGAGATGAGAAGGGGAGAGATTCTGAAGTTCTTTCGTCGATGAGTACGGCTGATTGAAATAAATGATGGAATATTTTTTGGACATTTCGGTAAAAGATCGTTTGCAAAAAGGAGTTTTTCCCTCTATAATGACTACAGTTGAATAAATAAACTTACAGCCACCAATGAGTGATTTATTGGATATTCTACATTTATTTATTTTTTATTTTTTTTTCCCTCGCTGGCCATGACTTCTGTGCAAAGAACGGGGACCCTGGCGATGATGTTTCTGGCTCCTAACTTTAAAATGTCACATATATATATTGAAATGTAATAGCTTTTCGCAATATTTTACAAATTAAATTATATTCAGCAACTAATATTTTGAATTTCATTCAATAGAATATGAAGAATGTTACTTTTTTCAGTGCTGTACTTAGATTTTTCTTTTAACGAATAAATTAACATTTTGTCACAAACAATTTATACATAGAAGATATGTACTGTCTTTATTAAATAATTTCCAAGTGAAAGTTATCTTGTAAAATAATTACATTTCAAAATGTACACATAGAAGCTACTCGAATTCTATTCTTTTTTAAAATACTTTTCAAGTGAAAATTACCTGATGGAAAAATTCTATTCCGAAATTTATACATAGAAGCTATTCCAGTAATATTCTATATTTATCAAATACTTTCTAAGTGAAAGTTTCTTAGTAGAATAATTTTGTTCTAAAATTTATACAGAGAAGCCACTATCATTCTCTCTTTATTAAATACTTTCCAAGTGACAGTTTCCTGATATTTTTTCCCCAAAATTTAGTCATGGGAGCTACTTTAGTATCATACTCTTCTTTAAAATATTTTTCAAGTAAAAGTTATCTGGTAGAATAATTTTATTCCAAAATTTGTACTCAGAAGCTACTCCAGTATTGTTCTCGCTTTCTACATTTAATGGGTAATTAATAGATTTTTTTAATATATTCCTTAAAATACCTACTAACAAAACTAAAAATCGTATGTATATGAAAAGTTGCAATAATGCTTTCAAATGGAGTCTTGAAACGCAAGAAAAGCGATATATTCACATTGGTCTCTTGTTAGAAGTTAGCATCCGAAGAAATCTCTAAAGATAGATATTTTCAATCAGCTTATTTGACTCTGTTCATTTTAGTGGAGCAAGCGCGATATTCGATTAAATGTGTTAAATTTGTGTTTTGTTTCTATTCTATTCTTTTATTTATCGATTGAGGAATAGTTTAATTTTACATAAGTTTAAATAAAAAACTATGAGCTATTTATAATAATTTAATAATAATAATTTAATATTTATAATAATTTAATGAATTTACCTTTTCTAATCGTCGGCAGGTGATAAAGGAAGACTTGGAAAAAAGTCCATGCTTTAAAATTAACTTAAAAGTAATAAAAATCGTGAAAATTGCGTTACAGTTTTCAAATAAAATGCAGTATAATTTTCAAACAAACTGCATTTGAAATTACATTTCTTGAAAAAGCCTTTTTTATAAAAAGGCTTTAATATAAGCATTATAACATTAATATAAGGCATTATAATGTAAAAAAATAATTATTTCATCTTTATCAACTTTTTCAATCTTATGCAAATGTTACTACGAAAAATTCAAAAAACAACTGAAGCATTTTTATTTATAAATATCAAACATAAAAAACATTTTATTTCAATGCTTAAATCAGGTTTTATTTTTTAGTGCCAATAATTACGTGCATCATAAACATAGAAAATGCGCTTACAATAGAAGTAAATTTAATAATTGATTCAGGATGTCTATAATTAAATGTTTGGTTAAAATCATAAACAGCAAAAAAACTGCTAACATACAATTTTCAAAATAAATATACCAGTTTGAAAAATATTAATAATTAGTATTTTATAATTGTACTCTTAAACAACAACAAACTACAATAGATGAATTAAATCATCATTAGATTTAACAATTTTTCAAAAATCTTGCCGTATATTAATGCTAAGTTTCAATCTGAAACCCTTTCAAAATGTCATAAAAATCGAAAATCAGATTTCACTCCAAAATAAACTGACGACAAATATAGTACGTGTAAGTAATGAGAAAACAGTAAAAAACCGAAAAAAATCCTACAGCACAAATCACTGCCTCTACACATTTTAGTCTGAAGTACCTGCAAATTAATGTTAACATTCTATTATTAATTGAGCCATGAATCAACCTCTATGTCAGCATTTTAATTTTGAGCTATGGCAAACTAAGATATTTCTCATTACAATCATTGTGCGCGCGGCAGCGCGCTACAATAATATGATTGAGCGATGGTGCACACGGATTTTTCAATTTTTCTTTTTGCAATAACTAACTAAATACTTATCCAATTTTGATGATTTTTTTTTTAAATGTTCGTCTGACCAAGAAGCACAACATAGCACAAAAATTATTTTTTTTATGGCATACTGTAGGTGTACTGTAGAGTATTCTGAAAATCGGACAAAAATTTTGTGTCACAGCACTTTTCTCGAAAACTACTAAAGATAAAAACTTAATTTTTTTTTTAAACAAAAGACAAACTTTTTATCCCGGGGTAGTCATCGAGAAAACGTTATTTCGCTGGGCGGTTTTTCTGAAATTGCGTATTTTCCAAACTTGGTCATAAATGGGTATATCTAACGTTCTATTGCAGATAGAATGTTGCGGTAAAGTTTATTTCAAAGATTTTGCGATGCTCATTAATCCTGCAAAAATTCATAGCTTTACGTTAAACAGTTTTTTTACAAGATGAAATAAAAGATTGGCAGTCATCAATCTAAGGTACTTGTGATCATCGGAGAGAAAAACCAGTTACACCATTCGATTAAGCGTAAAAAAATACAGAATGCTTTTTTTTCTTTTATTTTTAACTTAATTTTTTAACGAATTATGAATTTTTTTGAAATTTTTGACATGCTGATTTTTGTCATTTTTTAATGAATCATTTACTGAATAATTATGCACGGTGTCTAGCCCTGGTGGCTGTTAAATTTGATTTTTAATTTTAAATTAGGCAATTTTTTGCACCATACCAAATTTATATTTTATCCATTTTTTTCATTTATTTATATTTTGTTTTTAGCACAATGGCAAAAATGCCTGGCATACCTGTCAAATATTGGGGCCACTTTAACAAAGTGTAGTTACTATAAGTATATACCGTATTTATTCTAATAGAATGCGCCCTCTAATAGAGCGCGTCTTCTAATAAAGTGCGCACCTTGGTGCTGATTGAAAAAATAAATATACGGAAACGATATAGTAGATAAGTAGAAAACGATTACTTAAATGCATTATCGAGGATTCTCATCGATCAAAATAGAGATATTCTATCAAAGCGATGGAGAGGCGATGCAGCAAAAGTTTCAAATTTTGAACAATGTACCACTCCTGTAAACTATAGCGCCAAGGATATGCACACTGTTAAAAATCTGCTGCATTTTGCTGCAACGCACTCCCCTGCTTGTATAGAAAACGGTTACTTGGCCGTGAAATGGCGCTTTCTCATTGGTTGGAATAGAGATATTATATACAAGTGGTGGAGGGCATGCAGCAAAATGCAGCAGATTTTTAACAGTGCACTGTTAAAAATTTGACCCATTTGTTGCAGAGTCACTCCACAGCTTTTATAGAATGTCTCTTTATGGCCAATGAGAATGCTCCATAACACAGTAAAGCAATCGTTTCCTACAAAAGCGGTGGAGTACGTTTTTAATAAGTCTGTAATAAATACGGATTAAGAAAAAAAAGAAGCATGGTTTTTGTATGAAACTTTACTCTTGCATAAAAAAAGTTCCTGTTTTTGGCAAAAATAATGGATATTTGAATGAAAAATCTATTCTTTGAAAGGATTTATTATTTTATTCACTTTAGTAAAAAACTGATTTTTTTTTTTTTTTTTTTTTTTTTTTTTTTTTTTTTAAACCACCGTAGAATTTTGGTATAGAAAAACCTGTTTAAAATTTTTTTTAAATTTGTAACACCAGAGTATTAGAGTATGTAGCATTTTTTAATTTCAATACAAATAAGATTTTGTTTTCTATATATAAAATACAAAACAAGTTGTGCAGTATCCCTATGGAATATGGAAAAATAGAAGGACTAGTGAAAAATGCTCCAAGGAGCAGTGCAAAAGCAGAATATGATTTTAATTGAGCATTAAAAAGTAATGGACAAGTGCTTCTGTTAATTACTGAGCATGAGGAAGGATAAGGGATCCCTTCTTGGCTACAACTCACTTCAATGCCAACTTTAAAAAAATCATATTTGCGTTTTTTCCGTGAAAACAAATCAGTCGCAGTTACTATAAAAATGTATAGTGTAAAGACGTAACCAGTAAAGATGCAGCTTAATTAGACATAAATGTAAAGGAAGGCGACATAATGCCAGATACCTAGTTCCTGCAGGTATCACATTCATGCACTGCCACCAAGCATACCCTAAGTGTATAATTGCACAGAAAATTGATTTGTAGTATAGAGCAGAGTGAACAGTGCAGTTAACATCAGAGATGTAGTACAGGCTATACGCCGTACACCTTCTGGACTTTTTAATAGAACACTATATACCCTCTGTTTTTCAAGAAAGCTTATAGTATACACATTCTAGAATATCCCTCTGCTTAGAGCATATATCTTATGTTATTTTTATGACTACACCCCTGGTTAACATCTAAAGCACGGTGGAAAATTCTACTAAAGAACCGCAAATTTCTTTTATATGGAAAAAGCGCAAATATGATTTTTTCAAAGTTGGCATTGAAGTGAGTTGTAGCCAAGAAGGGATCCCTTATCCTTCCTCATGCTCAGTAATTAACAGAAGCACTTGTCCATTACTTTTTAATGCTCAATTAAAATCATATTCTGCTTTTGCACTGCTCCTTGGAGCATTTTTCACTAGTACCAAATAAGAAAGAATCGCTTCTGAAAAAATTCCAGATAAATCTTTTTCTATATAACTTAAAATTATTTAACTCATAATCATAACATGCAAAATCTACAGGAACAAATTATCAAAACAAATAATACTTGTATTTACGTTCCATAAATAATAATTTTAATAATATACGTATAAAAAGGCCGACATCTTTTCTTTTACTTATCTTAAAAAAATCGTTGTAGATATTCTGCACTGATTGACTATACCAATACATACAATAAAAAATCCTTCTTAGAGTGAATATTACTCTAATCAGGAGTAAGTATTAACTTTTGAAAAGGAGTGAGTTTTACTCCCAAATCAGTGTAATTTACAGGAAATTACGTTGAAATAGAGTTTTTGAAAACTAAGAAGTGATACATTTGGTGCTTTTCATTATTTTACTCCGTATGTTGGTTCAAAGTTGAATGGAAAATTTTCTGCCATATTTCATTCTTGATGATGGAGTGCAATATTTAAGTTTTTTCTAGGGAGTGGAAAGTTCCTCTGTTTAAGGGGTGCATTTTTATAATATTTTCTTAAAAAGGAGTAAAAATGTCTGTCACTCTTTCAAAGAATAAACTTTCCACTCTTCCTAATTTTAGATTTTAAAACATCAGTTATAAAATCAGTTTTTTTTTTTGGGGGGGGGGGGGGGCTGATATTGATTTTCGGAAATCAATCAATTTTATCAATGTGGAATATATATTTTTCGTATTCTATCCATTCTCAAAAAACTATTTTGATGTTTAATAAACATATTTTACACAGAAACATGATAAATTAAGGGCATTTACATAAACGTTACAAATAATTTTACTTTGTTACTCTTGCATGTATCAATTCAATTACTCTTCTAAAAATGCTTCATTAAGAATTAATAGCATTCTAAAAACCGATATTCCTGTTTGAGATAACTCATTTACACACTATAAAAACTATTCCGAAATGTTTCCGAAGA
Source organism: Maratus speculifer (assembly GCA_964019185.1). Classification (NCBI taxonomy): domain Eukaryota; kingdom Metazoa; phylum Arthropoda; class Arachnida; order Araneae; family Salticidae; genus Maratus; species Maratus speculifer. The sequence goes on along the minus strand of OZ025297.1, from coordinate 75,840,433 downwards.
TCTGTTTAACATCTCTTCAAAAGTTAAATCAACAAAACTTATTTTAAAACATTTTAAAAAAAAGGAATCTTGCTTTTATTTTTGGAAACATTTCCGAATATATTTTATAATGTATTAATGAATTTTATCAATATGGAATACATATTTTTCGAATGCTATCCATTCTCAAGTAACTATTTTGATGTTTAATAAACATATTTTACACAGAAACATGATCAATTAAGGAGATTTACATAAACGTTAAAAATAATATTACTTTGTTACTCTTGCAAGCATCGATTCAATTATTCTTCTGAAAATTTTTCGTTAAGAATTTATAGCAGTCTAATAACCGATATTCTTGTTTGAGATAACTAATTTACACATAGACCGGGAGGAGGCAGCACATACAATCACATCGAGTTCAGGGTTGAATATCTGGGATTAGTTAAATCTCGATTCGTATAGAAAAGCACAATCGATCTGCCAAGTCGTATCTTGATGGTAGACACCTAAAACTCCGTTTTTAGTGGTTGATGCATAGACTTAACATTATGTTTTCCTGCTTCCAATCCTCCATAGTTTTATACTTTTAGATGCAGGAAAGCACAATGGTAAACCTACGAGACAACCGCTGAAATTGGGTTTATAAGTGTTTTCCATCTCTCTGTGGAAATTCGTTGCGACTTGGCAGACCGATTGCGTTTTAATATGCGAATCCAGATTTAACTAATCCTATATTTTCACCCACGAACACGATGAGGTGCTGTCTTCTCTTGGTCTAAAACTATAAAAGCTATTCCAAAAATTTCTGACGATCGATTCTATTTTATTTTAAAGTTAAATCGACGAAACTTTTTGAAAAAAAAAAAAAAACATTTTTAAAAGTTTTTTTTTTTTTTTTTTTTCGTTACTTATATTTAGAAACATTTAGGAATAGTTTTTATAGTGTACAAATTAGTTATCTCAAACCCGAATATTGGTTTTTAGAATGATATTAATTCTTAATGAAACATTTTCAGAAGCGTAATTGAATTGATGCACGCAAGAATAACAAAATAATATTAATTTTAATGTTTATTTAATTTATTTTATTTTTTCATGTTTTTGTGTAAAATATTTTTGTTAAGCATCTGAAGGATTACTTAAGAATTGATAGCATACCAAAAATATATATTCAGGATTCATAAAATTGCGTGAAAATATTGCGTGATTTACAAAATTGCGTAATTGATCAAATAAACTGTAAAAATTATTTGTAAACTTGCGAAAATAAATTGCAGCAGAAAAAAAAGAAAAAAAAACTTTGTTTTTACAAATGCTTCGTTAAATCTCAAAAATATATTGGTTTCTAAGGTTTCCAAAGATAAAGAAAGCATTTCAGAATCATGGTAATTCGGAAGAGGTTATTGTATATAGTTTAGTCCGGTGTATTTTCCTAGATTAAGGAGGTACGGGATACATTTTAAAATAATTTTTATTTATTAAGTTAAAGTTTTGATTCTTTGGGGCGATGATTAACCATAATATTTGTAAACAACATGGTAAAACTTTTCATATATATATTTTTTTTAATTTTAAGATTTAAAATTTATTAAAAATATGGGGTAATTTAAAATCGTTATGACTCAAAATACTATTTGTGGAATTTCAATTTATACATTTAAATAAACAGAAATATTTAAATTTTAATTTTGATTCAGTGTTTTAAAAAATCTTAATTTAAAGAAAATTAAAATATTTAAAATAAAAATTTGAAAAAAAAATTGTAACTTATTTTTTAAAAATCATATTTTTAAAACTAAATATTTTTGGCAATTTTCTGAATCAAAATTAAAGTAAAATAATCAAAAAAGACATTTTCCAAGGTTGAAGCATTTATCTTTAACGGGTCTTGAGTTATAACACTTTAAATCTGAGATATTGTGAAAAAACTCATCCTGAAGAAAAACGCTTTTTCACAAGAAGTCATTTCCATGACAATCATTGTTTAACAGCTAAATTTTGAAAACAAACCAATATGAAAAAAAAAAAAAAAAAACAATATTTCCTCTTCTTGTTAAGACAGAAACATGATTTAAACATCATTATAAGCTTAAAATAAAACAAAAAAATTCTTAATGCAAAAATAAATAAATAAATAAAAATAAAATAAAAAAAATTAGAAAATTTTAAGATTTTTGTGTTTTGGACCCCCTTAAGAAGCATGTCTTTTTGTACAGTGTATATCATTATTACAGCGTATTCTTTCGCCGGGGGTGGCCAACTTTTTCAGAACAGTGTCACTATCTGAAGAAAAAAAAATTCTGCGTACTACTTCCAGTTTCTCGAAGTATTAAAAATATACAAAAGGCGAAAACATGTTATTTATAGATTGATTATGGAAGTTTTATGGAAATAACACATTTTTTCTCTGTAAGTGTGAGAAATAGATGAAAAAAAAAATAATATAATAAATAAAATAAAAATATAAACTTAGGTTTTATTGTTAATAAACATTTTTTCTTTAATTTTGCCAGATTATATGTAAAAATAAAATAAAATAAATAAATAAATAAATCTTTGAACACATAATTTTAAATAATTATTTTTAAAAAAAACAGACAGTACTCACTTATTAATGTTGATTTAGATTTTTTAGCTTTTTTTACTAAGTCATCAATATTATTATTAGTTTTTGAAGATGCTAAAAAAATTAGGTAATTTAGGTACATATCACTTAATTTTCAGTGATATTTTGATTTTATTATATTCATAATGGATAGCTCACAAACATATGTTGATCCAAATTTACATCAATATCTCACACTCAAAACAGTTTATTGCGGAAATTAAATTTGGAAAGTTAACAAGGAACATTTCTATCTGGATTTCTGCCAATTATTTTTTCATATTTTTAAATTCTTCAATAAGTTTTCGCGTCCTACAATTAAAACTCCGCCGTGCCACAATGTGCCTCGGTTTGCCCATCCCTGTTTTAGACTAAGCGTTCGAAAGTGAAAATTATATGCATTTTTTGCCACGAAAATTGTGAAATCCTCTAGTTACATCATATGGAAAGTGTGCAAACAGAATTCCATTCATTTAATTTACTTTGCATTATTTCTGTATCTTTATAACTCAATATCTTATACAATTGAAAATGAAATCCTTTTCTTTGTGTAAACCAACAGTTCTTTGTTTCGAAAGTACATACTTTACACCTACCGGTGCAAATAGGTGTTTATTGTGTTTACTATTTAAATAAAAGCATGCAATTTTTTTTCTCACATCATCCTATTATTAAAAAGAAGTATAAGAAAGTAAAAATGTGCTATCAGAAATACAATAGAATGTGGCGTAAAGGACTCCATTGAATGTATAATTACGTTGGTTGACGCCCTTATTTTCTTAATTGCAAAGTCTTTCAATTCAACTTCATCTAATTCGTGCGGTAATAACCTCTAAATTATATAGAGCACAAACGAGCAAAAGCCATCACATTTGCTTTTTGTGTGTAATATCAATTCTTTTAATTATAGTTAGCAATAAATTAGTAATGGTTATGTTTCTGCACTCTTTTATTAAATTCCAGCTGATTTTTGTCTGTAAAAATGGAATTCTGTAATAAATTTTAAAACTAGTTCTTGATATGCTAAAATTATAAAAATTATCTTCTCTGGTACTTGTTTTTTTGCGTAAGTATAACATTTTAATAGTTTAAAAACTTAATTATAGATTACTTCATTAATTTTAAGTCATTTTTCCTTTAGCGTACTGACAAATCAGCCAATATTCTCTATATCTCGTACAATTATATACGAGATTAAAAAAACTAATGGATTTAATCATTCTCCAATAAATGATTGATAAAAATGCCCAAAGGGCTTTTAAACTGCAGCAGTAAAACATTTTAAATGTTAAAAAGTGTAAAATAAATTGGGTATTTTAAAAATATAATATATAAATATATATATGCGCGTTTATAAATTAACAGTTGAATATTATTAATTTACTATTATACAATGAGAAATCTGCTCAGAAATCCTAACAAGATTGTGGGGAATCATGTTATTATTATTATTATACCGCAGACCAGGCCCCTGCCTGCCGGGCAATATGCCTAGCTTACAAGGGCGGATCCAGCCCAACCTCCAGGGGGGGGGTCACAACTTTTGACAGATGATTTAATGAAGCAATTTTAAAATACAGTGAATCTTGTGAAAACGGAATTACGATAAAAAAAATAGCAAATTTCGCCGATCGGGCATGAAAAAAATCGCGAATTTTGTCGAATATGCACGGAAAAATCACGAATTTTGTCGATCGGACGCCAAAAATCTCAGATTTCGTTTATCGGACAAAGAAAAACAGTCTAAATTTTTTTTATAATACTTGGAAAAATTGCAAATTTTGTTCATAGGTTGCAGAAAAGTCGCCTGTTTTGTCTGTTTACCGCGCGAAAAAAACGCGAATTTCGTTGACCGAGCGCGGAAAAATCGAATATCGTCAACTGTACATTAGAAAATCGCGAGTTTTTTCTATCGGCCTTTGAAAAATCTTGAATTCTGTCTGTATGTCTCAGAAAAATCGCGAATTTTGTCGATCTGGAATGAAAAAGTCGCAAATTTCTTTAATAAGGCACGAAAAAAAACCCAATTTTGTCGATCGGCTTCGTAAAAAGCGTGAATTTATTCGATCGGGAACGGAAAAATCGCGAATTTTGTTGATTGGGAATAAAAAATCGCGAATTTCGAGTTGATATGGAATGCAAAAATTGCCAATTTCGTGAATCGGGAAAGAAATTATCGCGAATGTAGTCGATTGTCTTCGTAAAAAGAGCGATACGGGCGATTGGGTACGAAAAACTCGCGAATTTTGTCGATGATGCGCGGAAAAATCGAAATTTTTTTTGAGCGGCTGCAGAACTATAGCGAGTTTTATCAGTTTATCGCGAGAAAAAAATTACAGATTTCATCAATTTACGGCGGGGAAAAAATGCAGATTTCATCAGTCAGTTAAGAATCGCGAATTTTATTGTTCGGTGCCGTATTTCAGGGACCAAGAACGGATAAAGGTGCGAATCTCGTCGATTGGGCACGGAAAAATCACGAATATGGTCGATCACTTTCGTAAAAAGCCCGAATTTATTCGATCAGGAACAACAAAATCGCTTTTGGCAGGGCACGGAAAAATTGCGAATTTTGTCGATCGGGAACGAAAAAGTCGCAAATATGGTCGATCAGTTTCATAAAAAGCGCAAATACAGTCGATCAGGAATGAAAAAATCGAGAATTACGTTGATATGGCGAACAAAAATTGACAATTCCATCGATCGGGAAAGAAATTATCGCGAATATGGTCGATCGGCTTCGTAAAAAGCACGGAATCGGGCGATCGAGTACAAAAAACTCGCGAATTTTGTCGATTCGAGACGAAAAAATCGCTAATTTTATCGGTGATGCGCGGAAAAATTTAAAAAATCTTTGAGCGGTTGAAGAAATTTCATCGAACAAGAACGGAAAAATGTGCTAGTTTCGTGGATTGGGCACGGAAAAATCGTGAATTTTGTCAATCAAGAGAAGAAAAATCGCAAATTTCGCAGACCATTGGTGGAAAAATTTCAAATTTCGTCGATCCCACCCAAAAAATTTTGCATTCCTGTTTTAGCATTTTTTACTTACACTGTACATCCCTTTTTGAAGAGCTCCAGGGGGGGGTCATGACCCCCATGACCCCCCCCCCTTGGATCCGCCACTGCTAGCTTAACGAGTTTTTTACCTGGCTGCGGGGCAGAAGCCGCTTGATTGCACAAGCTGAGATCTACCTGAATGTAGCTGTATCGCTATTATTTAATATTAGTTACTATCCTGGCCTGTTCTAGGTTACTTTTAATTATCTAATTGGGTTCATTCGTACGATGTTGTAATTGGAAGGGAATAAAAAGAAAGGGGGTAGCGCTAATTCTTCCACAGAGCTCATACGAGCTGCCTATACGACAACCGATACTCGAGTTTGATCTCGTAATTTAGAGCCTTGTTCAGATGACGAGATCTTCACCTGACAAGGCACCCCCAGAGGTATAATTCACAGGTAACTTGGAGGACTTTGCACCCACGACGGATTTTACATGCACCAGGTGCCGTTAGCGTACATGGTGGGTTTTTAGCTAGCGGTGAGCCTCAAACCCACGATCTTTACGTCTATAAGCATGACGCTCTGCCATTTGGGCCACCGCTGCCCATATATTCCTATTTGTCTTATATTCATTTTCTCATATCTTGGTAGTTGATGTCACATGTTTTAGTTGTTGTAGTCACAATCGGGATTACCAGTTGATATTTTCTCTAATAGTTGTAATTAGTTGATATTTTCTCTAATAGTTGTAATTAGTTGATATTTTCAATTTGTTCAATGGTAAGGTATCGTTTTCTTGGTGCGCTATAAGGTGGAGCCTGTTGGTCGGCCTTTAGTTCGTCTATTATTTTTAGAGATGTCTGTTTCTACATAAAGTAGCACTTACACTTTTCTTTGTTGGCTTTTGCTTATTTCTGTGATATTAAGCTCGATGGCTATCAGTTCATCCATTTAATTTGTTATCATGGCTGTTATCACTTCGTTTGTATTCATGGATGGGCTCATGGGCCATCAGTTCATCTCTAAAAGACTACCACTTTACTACAGCGCAGATAGCTCGATTTTTATGGTGCATTTGAATGCCAATTATTTATATTTTAAATGTTTTTTGCGCACACAGTGCTTTTTTATTTGGTGCAGAAAAAGTAGTTCTTTTAAAGCCCTTTTTTTTTTTTTTTTTTTTGGTTCAGAAAAAGTAAAGTTCTTTTAATGCCCCCTTTTTTTTTTTTTTTTTTTTTTTTTTTAGTTCAGAAAAAGTGAAGTTCTTTTAATGCCTTTTTTTATTTTTTTGGTTTAAAAAAAAAAAAAAAGTAAAGTTCTTTTAATGCCTTTTCTTGTTTTTTTGCAGAGATAGTAAACTTCTTTTAATGCTCTCTTATTTTATTTTTTTTTTCCGTGGAAGTAATGGTCTTCTAATGTCCCCTATGTTTTGGGGGTGGCGGGATTGAGTAACACAGGGTTCTATTTATTGCTTTTTAATTTTTTGTAATACTCTGCATTACAACTCATACTCATGTAATGATGTGTGGATGGGGAGAGAGGCTTGGTTAGTTTTGCCACAATTTAGTGCGAAATTAGGTCTATGTTATTTATAAGCCATCTGATCACTGCTTTGCCTTTTGCTTGTAGGTGTTTATTTTGGGCTAGCTGTTTGTGCCAAAGTTGCTCGTTGTTTGGTGTTATGTTGACCAGGTGGAGTGTTTGTGTGAGTGGGCAAGCTGTGAGGTAATGTTTGCATGTACCTATTAACCCGCACTCGCATTCTGGTGTTTCTACCAAAGCAAATCTATGTAGATATGCTGGAAAGGCGCCATGACCTGTGTAGATTTGAGAAAGTAGCTTGCAGCTTACTATTCTGTGTTTATCGACTTTAGGGAAGTATTTGTGTGTCAGCCTGCCCTTGTCCCCGTAGTCCCACTCGAACTGCCATTGTTTTATTGTTAGCTCTTTAAGTATCCTCTTTAGTATTGATATTGGTTTCTCTATATGATAAGGGATTTCATTGTAAGGATTTAGTGCTGCTTGTTTGGCTAATGCATCAGCATTCTCGTTTCCTTCAATACCAATGTGGGCCTTGACCCAGCTGATTTTAAATTTATTATTTGAATTTTTTATTGTTTGTTGTATTGTATCTATTATTTCATTTACATTAAATGGTTTACTTAATGCTTGTATGGCTGACATGCAGTCCGAGCGTATGCTGTAATTCTGACCTGTGGTATTACCCCATTCTGCTGCTTTCAGTATGGCCAGTAGTTCGGCTTGGAAAACACTGTTGCACTTTCTTAGTGGCATTGACCATGCCTTGATTTTTTGCTCATTTTTGTATGCTACGAAAGCCGAACCCGTAGCACCTGATTCCAATTTAGAACCATCTGTGTATATGGCTATGTCTCTTTCATTGTATCCTAACCGTGGTTCTACTGTTTCTGCTGGATGTTTGCTCCAGAGATTGATCTTTTTGGCATAATCTGTGTGATGTATAGTAACGTTGTGTATGTTTATTGTTCTGTGTAATCTCGTGACTGTGCCGTAAGCTGCTTCGTATTGTACTTGAAGATGAATTGGAATCAAGCCTGAGAGAACCTGAAGTGCCGCCGTTGAGGCTGTCCTATAAGCCCTGACTATGGCCAATGCAAAGTGCCTTTGGCAGCTAGATAAAACCTCCTTGCTGCGCCTATTCAAGTTGTGTCCCCATATGGAGGCAGCGTAGGTCAGTGTTTTCTCCACTACTGTCCTATACCAAATTTTAATTATGTTGGGTTGTAGACCCCATCCTTTAGAGACCATTCGCCCCATCATCCAAAATGATTTTCTAACTTTCTTTGTTTGTTGTTGGCATTGCGGGAGCCAGTTAAGATTCTTGTGTATCATTACCCCTAAGTATTTAATTTGTTCTTTGGCCTCTAACGTTTTACCATTGAATTCTATGCCCTCTATCTTGTATGAGTTTTCGGTTGGGAGATTTCTTGTGTGACCTCTGTTTAAGTATAATACTTCTGTTTTGTCCCAATTTATTGTTAAACAATTAATTGTTATCCATTCGTTAAATTCTTTTAATATTTTATTTGCTAGTCTTACAAGTTCTTCTTTTGTTTTCGCTCTTAAAATTAGCATAAAGTCGTCCGCGAAAGCCTGAATTCTGACATTTTTACCCCATTGCTTTTTAAGTGCTGTGTCTGCTATTAGAAGCCACAGTAATGGCCCCAGGCAGCTACCTTGTGGGCAGCCGCCAAATGTTTGTTTTGTTACTTTTATACCATTTTCTTCTAAAGTTACATATCTATTTTCCAGAAAACTAATGATCCAATTAATTAAGTATGTGGGGCAGGGAGATTGTTTCAGGTTTTTAGCAATTATTGGCCATCTTATATTGTCAAATGCGCCTTTAATATCCATTGAAATTAGTAGTGTTTGATATTTTTCTTCTTTATCCTGTTTAATTTTTTTAATAAGTTCGTCTAGTGCATGTTCTGTTGAAAATCCTTGTTTAAACCCGTATTGTTTGTCGCTCCAGAAATTTCGTTTTGTAAAATGGTAGCTGATTCTACCGTGGATTATTCTTTCTAATATTTTACTGAATGCTGGTAATAGGCATATTGGTCTGTAATTTTTTGGATCTTTGGGATTTTTACCCGCTTTGTGAAACAGTACTACTGTGCCTATTTTAAAAGATTTTGGGAAATAGTTAAAGTTCAGGCATGTATTGAATAGTGTTAGTAAAAGTTGTGGCGATGCATTGTGTATTCTTTTAATTAAGTTATAATCTATGTAATCGTACCCTGGAGCCTTGTTTTGCTTTATATTTTTGATTATTCTGTTTAGTTCCTGTTTAGTTATCTCAGGTGGGTTTGAGTCGTTAAATCTGGGTGGGGCTGGTAATAGCTTATGTTCTATAGTACGGTCTGTTAGATACAGGTTATTTAGGAAGTGATTAAGAGTTTCTTTTATTGTTACTGTTTTTTTATCTGATAAAATGTTTACAAGTCTTGGAAGTTTTGTAACTTTGCCAGAGGCTAGTTTATATTGGGAGCCGTATGTGTTTGTTGCATCCTCACAGAATTTTTTCCAGGTTTTGATTTTTGTTTTTTGGACCAATTTTTTAAGGTTAGCTCTTTCTTTTTTGTATTCTATATGCTGTTTTGATTTTAATTCTTCGTCTTTTTGCTTTTGATATCTTCTCCTGAAGGCCCTAACTCTATTTCTTGCTATTTTAATTTCATCTGTCCACCATGGTGGGGCTGTTATATCAGGCGTTGATCTTTTCTTATAGCATTTAAAAGCTACGGTTGTAATTTCATTTTGAAGTCTGAGTGTAGTGTTATCTAATTGATCTATATTCGATACTTGTTTTAACTCTTTAATATATTTGTTTCCAATTTTTTTAATGTTTTTGTCAAATTTTATGTGTTTTCCGTGTTTTGTTTCTAATCTGTGTCTATGGTGGCTGCTATTGTCATGTTGAATTTTAAATTTTATGAATTTGTGATCACTGTGGGATTCATCATCGCTGTCTTCCCATTCTTTAATTTTATCTCCTAGTTTAAGAGTTGCTATTGTTAAGTCTGGCCAACCCTTAATTTCTCTTTCATTTCTCATTGTGCGAAAGGAGGCGGGGGCACCTGGTGGGTTCTGGACAAACATTGAATTCAGGAGGATGAAATCTGTGAGTTTATGGCCTCTGTCGTCGATATCATTATATCCCCATGCTTGTGAGTGTGCATTAAAGTCTCCCACTAGTAAGATTTCCCCTTTTGCTAACTTCAAAGTATTCTCAATTTCTGATAGTACCATTGAAAAGTCAGCTGAGGGGGGAGCGTATGTGTTAATAATTGTAAATGTTTCTTTATTGTTTTCGATGGTTATAGCTGATACGAATTCCTGTTCGGATAGCGTTATGGGGTTTGTTCCTGTTTTTGTTATAATAGCTGACCTGTTAGTTTTAGTTTTTGTTATTGACCAATATTTTGGATTTATACCTGCTATTTCTCCTGTTTGCTTGTTCTGGTAGAAATCTTGCAACATAGCAACATGTATTCCTTCGGCTGCTATGTACCCCCCTAATTCTTCTGTGGCACATTTGCTGTTGTGAAGATTGATCTGAATAGCTTTTATAATGTCTGTCTTTTGTGTTTGTGTTGCATTTTGTGATGTTGTGTTTTTGTGATTATATATGGTCGTATTAAGCATGATGTCTTCTTCTTTGTTCATCTCTGCGTTGATACCTGTCTTGTTCTTCATGAGTGGTCCTAAATATTTTTGGTTTTCCACCATACTTGTGAATTGAGACGAATCCCTTTATCACTTGTAAGCCTTTTGTTAGCTGTACCTTACCCTCTTGAAGTTCTAACTGTCTAACTTGTAATAGTGTTTGATAAACCCAGCAATGTCCAGAATGGGCCGAATGGTCTGTTGGCTTCTGAGCTCTCAACCATCTTTTGTTAGCACTATTGTATAGCATACACATGGCACATTCTTCGCGGTTTGATTTACAATCCTTGTAATTGTGTTCCCCTGCACATGTGGAACATCTCTGTGTATTTCCGCAGTGTACTGCGACATGGTCAAAACCGAGACATTTGTGACATCTTTGTATTGTTACGAAGTTTTTGACTGGACATTCTTTGAATCCCAGGCAGACCGTCCTCTTTTTAAGGAGGTAATCTGCCAGAGGTTCCGGGAGAGTGACTGGAATGTGTTTCTTTTCATTCCTGGCTTCCATTGGCTTCATCATTTTGACAATATCTTCATTGTATTCGTTATTATTGACCCCTAGGATGCGTGCAAGTTTTGCTGATACCTGGTCTTCAGGTACCCAGTTCGGGATGTTGAAAATAATTATTCTCTTTTTTCTAAGACTTGCATTTTTAACTTCTAGTGCTTCGCTTGCCTCGCTATCTTCAGTAATTATCTTCTTAAGCTCTTGGGCATCCTTTGCGCTTTCACAGATGATCTTTGCCCCATTCCTGATTTTTTGTACACTTTTAACATTACCATGGTGATCTTTGGAATGATTTAGAACTTGCTTTTCTACTTCCTCGGCTGTTCTGTCCTCTGTTGCTTGTATGATAATTGTTGATGTGGCTGCTTTCACAGCCTCTGCATAGTTTACTAGCGGTTTAATTGTTTTTTCCTCATGTTTTCTCCTGTGTATTTCTTCTTCTGTATCAATTTCACCCTTTTCTAATTGCTTGTGCGTCATGTTTTCCAATTTCTCATATTTTGCCTCTGCATGCTGTGCTCTGACTTCAAGTTCTACTATTGAATTTGAAATTATTTCCAATGCTTTATCAATCTCCCTACAAACTATTACTGGTAACCTTGATGTTCGTTTTTCTATAACTCTGATATAGCTTATTGCTCTGAGCGCTTTTTCGACTGTTATTGATCTTCTTTTTCCTGTTTCTGGGATATCTCGTAGTGTTTGAAGTTCCGCCTTCAGTTCACGTACTTCATGGGCATTAATGATATCGAGTGCATTTTGCTTACTAGATTTGCCTGAATCTGATTCCGAGTCAGTTTCTTCGTATTCAGTCGCAGTGTCATCATCCTCAAAGTACTTATCTAAATTGACTGTTGTTTGTTTGTTCTGCTCTTCTAACTTTGTCTTCGTTTTCAATTTTTTGTTGTCTTGATTTGGCTGGGAACCGCCTGGTGTGATCGCACTGCTGAATGTTGTGTTAGCTTTTTTGGATGTTTCTTTTGTTTTGGTTTTTGCGTCATCATTTTGTTTTATCTGCCTAAGTTGCGTTTGATGTGTACGTTTGGCATTTTGAGACGGGGAGCTATCCTTTGTTTGTGAATTTGATCTGGTGTTCCTGTTTGGTGGCATATTCGTAGACATGCGTTATTGTTTAACAGTGTAATTTAGTTTTACTAGACAGATTTTGTACGTGGCATGTTTTTATTAATGATGATTTATGGCATGTATATTTGTATCTTTTACGACTACTATGTTTAACCAGTTAAATATGTTTACCAATTAGATAGAGATATTATAAAAGGGGTACTTATGCGCGGTAACACCTGTATGCTAATCCTAAAGAAGGGTAAAATACATTTGAAACTAAATAAAAATATAACATGAAAATATTAGTAATCATTTAGAGCAAGCCTGACAATGGGAGAAGGATTACTTGACAATAATTACGAAAATTACCGTAAATAGAGCAATGAATCATATTAAAGAGAGAAAATAAATAGAAAAAATAAACAAAACGATGCAGCATAAAGCTTATTTTGAAAAAAACGCTAGCATGAAAATTCTCTCTGACAGTTCAATCAAAGCTTGAGTGACACTAATAGGAACAGATGAGAACAATAATGAGACAACTAAGAAAGAGATAAGAGATCTCTAGTGAGGGAAAAAATCCTATAATACAAGATATTAAGCTGAAAGAGATAGGGAATAAATAACTGATTGTTTAAAGTACAATGATGAAACTGGAAATAGTTTAAATTCCAGAGGAAGAATATAAGTTTACTGGACTTATAAGACATTGTAAACCAGGAAAATAAACAGGCTGTAAACTAAAATTTGTGGCATAATAGGGGGGGGGGGGTAACAACAGAAATACAACTGAATAATAAGGAATAAACAGATATTTTAAACGAAAAAAACACATAAAGCATATAGCATCTTGCAACTAGTGAAAATTGAACATGAAGATTGACGTTATAAATATATAAAGTAACAGATTAATTGCTAAAATGAAGCAAATACACTAATGAAATAAACATAACTGGGATTAGCATACAGAATTTGCAATGTATGAATACATTTGCTACAGAATTTGAGTATTACTTTTTACAGGAATTGTAACAGGAGCAATTAAAAGAACCTTTCTTTATGGGCTATACTAATTAACACATGCTCTTACCTATTTGATACGGCTAATTCTTCGCCTTAAGGCTACTTATTATATCCAGGCGGGTTTACACGCCGTTATAACTATACTTTTCTTATCGAAGAGCCGCTACGTTGAACAAGGCACTAACCCGGGCACTCTGGCTTTCTACCGTAGATAAGCTATTCTTCTACCGCAAGCAGGGGGACGCTGTTATCGAAGAATTTACCACGTGGTAGCGATCTTTCTTGAAATTATTTAATAAGTCTTTAATTACTGGGTGCAAAATTACTTTATTTATATCTTCACATCGGTCTTGAGTAGTTCTTTCCAATGGTATGATTCACACAATGATAGACTGAATATTTCCGCTGACTTTATTATCAAAAGCGGAGCGACAAATGTCTTACCTACTACGGCCGCGACTGGGCGAAGATTCGGGGATTCATGTTTTAACGCCAAAAGGGCGATGAATCCTGATCTTAGTTACGCGTGGCAACCCCCTCCTGGGCTCAAGATATTTTTTTTTTTTTTTTTTTTTTTTTTTTTGTTAATGTTTTCAGAGAGAGAAAAGAATTAATACGCGATGGTGTTATGACAGTCTTGATAGAAGAATAATTCTAAAATATATCGAATTTCATGTAAATAATTGTAACATATGTGTAAATAAGAAGATGTACAGTATTTGTATAATGTGTATAGAAGATGTATAATATTTACTTCAGATTAAAAAGAAGTAAGAATATGCCCGTTTTGAAATTATTGAATATGAATCGCCTAAATTAATTTTGTGTTCGAAATCCATTGAACCAGCCGACGCGACAATGGTGCAAAGTTAGCCGGGAATAATAGAATGAGAATAAGAGTAGGACGATCGCATATATTAAACGGATAAGTTTTTTATTGTTATTTCTTTGATTTTATAAATGATTTGGAAGAAACAGTACTATACAAAATGAGTACCGGTGAAAATTTGAAAAGAAATATTACTAAACGCGGATCAATTAGATCCACAATAACTAAATTAATTAAAAACTAGTCGTTGGGGGCCATCGTAACACTTACCCATCATAGATATGCATAATATAAAATATGAAAATAAAGCATGTATAAACTATTTATAAAATGCATTGCAATTCCAAAACAAAACTTAAACATGCATTTTAATACTTTTAATATACATAGCTCTATATATATGCTTTATAATGAATTGCTGATGAACCCATTTCGACAAATTATACAAAACGCCAAAATATTCAAGTAAGTACCAGATTGCGTAAAAGAAACATCCTTATAACTCCAAAAATAATAATCATATTAACTAAAAATTTACTGCGTCAAATTAAGCGTCTCATTTCCAATTAAAATATATCTTTGTATTGAAATTTGAATGAAATACAGGGTCATGAAAAATCGAAGAATGTGAAAAACAGGATTACAGATATCTCGGCAACTAATAATCCGATCGACTTCATTCTTTATACAAAATTTGTGTTATTTTATTGCCTTTTATGTCCACTCCTTAAAATAAAAAAATTCGAAAATTTTTATATACCTTTCATCAGAACGAATTTTTCGAGAGTCCGAAAAAAATAGTTCCGGATAATCGAGGTTTTTGATATTAAATAGGCTTCGTCCCATTCTTACATACTAAGTACATACAATATTTCAAGTCTCTATCTCAATTTGTTCGGGAGATAGAGCGGTTACAGACAGACAGACAGACAGACACACAGACGGACGGACGGCAATTTTTTTTTTCTAAAAATATGTTTTTCGGAATCACCAGTATCTGAAACGTGTAAATCCGTCAAAAATTTTTTTTCGATTTTCAAAACGATTGCAAGACTTACCCTATACTACGTATGATAGGTAAGTAAAAATTGATAATGAAATTTTGAAAGAAAGTGATTTGAAACCGGAAATTGTAGAGGATTGTTTAGCAACATTGCTGGAACATAAGATTTCTCTAGAAAACCTAGACGATTTAATACAATCTGAAATTGAAACTTCTAATTTAGAAACCGAAATTGAAGCTTGTTTAGAATATAAAGAGTCTATTGTTACGTGTAAATCGAGAGCAAATAGATTTTTGCATAATTTAAAGAAAACTTCTGATATTACAAGTGAACCAAAAGTAATTACGCCCCCCATATCAGATACTCAGTTAAAGTGTAACACCAAATTGCCGCGAATTTCTTTAAACAAATTCACCGGCGACATTTGCCAATTCCAAGAATTTTGGCCGCAGTTTAAAGTCGCTGTTCACGAAAATGAAGCCCTTCAAGAGATAGAAAAATTTACTTATTTGAAATCTTTGATTTCGGGATCAGCAGCTGCTGCTATTAACGGTCTCCCATTAACTGGTGAAAATTACGCAACGGCAATAAATATATTAAAGGATCGTTTTGGTAAAAGAGAGGTTTTAATATCTGCGCACACAAATAAATTATTAAATTTAAAAGCAGTGCGAAGATCAAACGATATATATTCGTTGAGAAAATTGTATGATGAAATAGCGATACAAATAAGAAGTTTAGAATCATTGGATATGAAATCAGACCAATATGGTTGTTTATTGTTACCTATTATTTATAAATGTATACCTAATGACCTTTTATTGCAATTTCATACAGAACAGTGCGAGAAAAAAGATGTTTGCGTAAATGATTTATTATTGTTCCTTAAGCGCGAAATCGAAGCGCGGGAAAAGGTTGTTAATGTTACATCTGTCAGTTTTAAGATTAAATCTCATGAAAATAAATTTAAACAAAATCCTTCTAAACATTTTCTTCAAGGAAAAAATAAAAATCCTTCAGCATTTACATTAAATACAATTACAGAAAATCTTTGCCCTTTTTGTTCTCAGAAACATGAAGCAAATTTGTGTAACTTAAATTTTGAAGAAAGAAAACAATCTTTATCGAAGCAAGCGAAATGCTTTCGATGCTACAAACGATTTCATAAGAGTAAATTTTGTAAAAATTCTAATATTTGTTGCACTCTTTGTAATTCAAAGGCTCATCAAAATTCTCTTTGTAATAAAAAAGTAAAAGAAAGATCATCAAAGGAAAATAAAATTGACCTTGTTTCAACTGAAGGGGATGAAATAGGGGGAAAGCAAAATACGCAGTATGAAAAAATAACTGTTTCTTCACTTTGTTGTAAGCCAGATGAATATGTTTATTTTCAAACTTTAAAGGGAACAATGATTGGGAAAGATAAAAATATTAATGTTCGTATCATGCTAGACAGTGCGTCGCAGCGTACGTTTGTCGGAAAGAATTTGTCAAGGCATTTAAATTTAGAGGTGACAGGACAGGAATCATTAAAAATCCATACATTTGCTGGTACAAAACCTATTGTTAATAATCACAATAGAGTTAAAATTTTCTTAAAGGATAAATTTTCTGACAATGTAATATGTCTGGAAGCTTTAGAAACAGAGAAGATTTGTTCAGATATAATACGTGCCCCAAGTTCAGAGTTAAATGAAAAAATAAAAGAAATGGGTATACAGTTGTCAGATGTTTCAAATGAATTAAGTTATGGGGAGAATAAAATAGATTTGCTGATTGGTAGTGACTACTATTGGTCAATTATGACAGGGAAATATAAACGTATTTCACCAACTCTTGTTTTGAATGAAACTAAACTAGGTTGGACACTTCATGGGAAGTTCTCAGATGAAGTTAATGAAAATAATTTAGTGGGTGCAATGTATATATCTATTTGGGATAATAATGAAAATGATAAAATGTCAATTCAACTTGAAAAATTTTGGACTATAGAAGGGTTAGGGATTCAGGAAGATAATACAAATATAGATTTGTGTAATAATCAAATATTAGAACAATTTGAAAATTCTATTCAGTTTAAGAACAATAGGTACGAAGTTAAACTACCTATGAAATATGACAATGTTGATCTTCCGAATAATTATGATGTTGCCAAAAAGAGATTTAATAGTCTAATTAAACGATTTGTAAATAATCCTGCATTATTTAAGGAATATAAAGAAATTATTGATGAATATAAGGCTTTAGGAATAGTAGAAATTGTTGAACCGCAAGAAATAAATTCACCGAATGGTAATTTGACCTATTATTTACCACACCACCCTGTAATTCGAAGGGATAAACAAACAACCAAACTACGCATTGTTTTTGATGCCTCATCTCACGCTCCTTCTGAACCTTCTCTAAATGATGTACTCTTCCCAGGTCCCAATTTGAACTCAGATTTATTTGATTTAATTTTGCAATTTCGAAGCAATAAAATTGCCGTAGTGGCAGACATTGAAAAAGCTTTCTTACAGATAAGTCTTGTTGAAGGTGATAGAGATATGACGCGTTTCCTGTGGATCGAAGAACTCCCTCAAGATAAAAATTCCTCAATTAAGTTCATAATTATGAAAATGTGTCGTGTATTATTTGGTATCACCTCGAGTCCATTTCTGTTAGGAGCTGTAATTAAACATCATTTGAAGAGGTATGCAACTTTATATCCGGAAACTTGCTCTAAAATTGACTCTTCCATGTACGTGGACGATTTATTGTTAGGAGCACATACGGTTAATGAAACTTTAAAAATTTCAAAGGAATCTTTAGCTATTTTTCAACAAGCAAATATGTTTTTACGTAAATGGCAAAGTAATTCTACCATTTTAAAGGAAAATTTAAAATCTTTAGGTATGAATGTTTGCGCTGATACATCAACTGACACAACCCCACTTAAAATTTTAGGGTTAATATGGGACACTGAAGAAGACATTTTTAGATCAGATAATCAAAGTCTGTTAGAATTTGTTCATTGCCAAGATAAGACCAAAAGAACCATAATTCGAGCAGCTGGAAGAATTTTTGACCCTGTTGGGTTTTTATCACCATTTACGATTTTAATTAAAATGATTTTTCAATCATTATGGGAACATGGTATCGATTGGGATCCGAATTTGCCAGAACATTTAGAGAAAAAATGGGATAACTGGTGTGCACAGATTCCAAATCTTAGTAAAATAAAAATTCCAAGATATTATTTTCAGGAAATAAACAGTTATGACAATGTAGAAATTCACTGTTTTAGTGATGCAAGTATTAAGGCCTATGGAAGTGTTATATATCTGAGATATAACAACAATAATAGTATAAAGACAAGTTTTGTTACATCAAAAAGCAGACTAGCTCCCATAAAGAAGTTAACCTTGCCCCGCCTCGAACTGATGGGTGCTCTGATTGGAGCTAGACTTGGAAAGCGGGTAATGTCTGTTCTCAAGATAAGTGAAGACAGAGTACATTATTGGAGCGATTCAAATATCGTGCTTCACTGGATCAAGAGTTCATCTAGTACTTGGAAGCCATTCGTAAGCAACCGAACATCAGAAATACAAAGTTTAACAGATCCAAAGAACTGGCGACATTGTCCCGGTAGCTCAAATCCTGCTGATCGACTCACAAGAGGACTCTCACTTTTCGACCTCGAAAAGGATGACCTGTGGTGGTCAGGGCCTCCATGGTTAGTTAAAGATTCAAAATTATGGCCCAAAGAAGACAGAGAAATAGATGAAGATATGAAACAACTAGAAGCTAAAAGAAATGTGATTTTCCAAAATGTTTGTTCATTAGAACATCAGAAGCCACTTATAGAAATTGAGCATTTCAGTTCCTTCTTGAAGGCAGTTAGAACATTGGCAAGAGTTAGAAGATTTATTTTCAATTTAAGAAATTCAATCAAACGTAAAGATACATTATCTGATGAAGAATTGAAAGAAGCTGAAGAATTATTAATCAAAGAAGTACAAATGAAGAAATTATAAGGAAGAAATTGAGTCATTAGAAAAAGAAAATTCTGTTAAGAAAACATCACGAATTTATTCCCTGTGTCCATATTTGGATGAAAATAAAATTTTACGAATAAAAACCAGACTTAATGAAGGCTCCTTTGATTCGAATGAGACCAACCCAGTCATATTGCCGAAGAATGAAAAATTAACAGAATTGCTAATTATGCAAGAACACAGAAATTTGCTGCATAGTGGAGTTTCTTTAACGCTTGCACAAATCCGGAAGAAATTTTGGATTTCACAAGGAAGACAATCTATCAGAAAGAATCTAAGAAAATGTCTAATTTGTAGAAGATACAATGCAAAGGCAGCTGACCAGCTAACTGGGCAACTTCCGAAGGAAAGGATCTCACAATCCCCTGCGTTTACCGTTATAGGATTGGATTTTGCCGGCCCAATAATCATTAAAACAGATAGTAAAGAGACGTAAAAATCCTACATTGTACTGTTCACCTGTTCCGCAACAAGAGCAATACATTTGGAAGCAGCCAGGGATATGACTACAAAGTCCTTTATGATGAGTTTTCGTCGATTTATTTCAAGACGCGGAAACTGTAAAATAATTTTTTCTGATAATGCATTAAGTTTTAAAGCTGCCGACAAAGAACTACAACAATTTGAAAAAATCATTAAAGATCAAGAACTTCAAGACTTCATATCAAACAAAGGCATTATATGGAAATTTATCATCGAGCATGCCCCATGGTGGGGAGGATTTTACGAACGACTCGTAAAAAGTGTAAAAGAACCCCTAAGAAAAATTTTGGGAAGAGCTCTCATCACATTTGAAGAATTGGCTACAATTTTGACAGAAATAGAAGCCGTAATAAACATGAGACCTCTTACGTATACAACAAGTGATTTCGGCGAGCCAGAGCCACTTACACCAGCTCACTTTCTTCAACTCGGAAGAGAAAATATTAGTTTTCCACTACATTTTGCCGAATTAGAGAATAAAATCTCTACCCGAGAGACATTATTAAGAAGAAAAAGATATCAAACCACCTTGTTGAAACAACTGTGGACTAAATGGAGGGAACAATACTTGCTGAACTTAAGATCGATCCATCAATTTAAAACTCCTGAGAGACACAAAAATCTAAAGATTGGAGATGTTGTCTTAGTGGACGGTTGTGCTAAATCTAAACTGTTGTGGGACTTAGGAGTAGTTCAAGAAGTGATTCTTGGCAGAGATCAGCTCATTCGAGCTTGCATGGTAAAGACTGCGAAGGGCCTGCTAAGAAAACCATTACAACTGTTGTATCCTTTTGAACTAGATGTTGAATGTTAATTGATTTCAGTATTTGAAATTTAAATTAATTACTTTTTTCCTACTATTATTTGAATATATAAATGTGATTTATTTCTTATTATAAATTCATAGTTGAAATATCTTTTTATGTGTGTATTTTGCAATTGTTAATTTATCCATTTAAAAAAAAAAAAAAATGTTTTATTTGTGTATAATTATGCTTTATTTCAAATTGAAAGGATTATTGAAATGTTAATAATAGTACTTAATTTGTTTATATTATGTATATATATTTAGTTTATTTTATTCAGGTAAGTATCTGGCCAGATACGTTCATGTAGCTACATGTTATTGAAGTGTCATTTTTTATTTATATTATTCATGATATTATTTTATTGTTTAATACTTTATATGTCAGTATCTGAAGATTGAAATTTTTTTCTGTTTTATTATTTGAGTTATGATTTAAATTAATGTTTATTGTAAGAATTTAGTTTTATTGTTTTATCATTATGTACTCTCATGAGTCCAGGTGGGGAGTGGGCGGGGAATCATGTTTTAACGCCAAAAGGGCGATGAATCCTGATCTTAGTTACGCGTGGCAACCCCCTCCTGGGCTCAAGATATATATTTTTTTTTTTTTTTTTTTTTTTTTTTATGTTTTCAGAGAGAGAAAAGAATTAATACGCGATGGTGTTATGACAGTCTTGATAGAAGAATAATTCTAAAATATATCGAATTTCATGTAAATAATTGTAACATATGTGTAAATAAGAAGATGTACAGTATTTGTATAATGTGTATAGAAGATGTATAATATTTACTTCAGATTAAAAAGAAGTAAGAATATGCCCGTTTTGAAATTATTGAATATGAATCGCCTAAATTAATTTTGTGTTCGAAATCCATTGAACCAGCCGACGCGACAAAAATAGTTTAAATAGCGTTTCATATTTTCTTTCCTGTTGTCTAATCTTGAAAAAGAAACAGTGCCGAAAAAAATGTAGATGTATATTAATAAATCCAATTTCTTGAGCTTTTTTACCTAGCGTAAAAAGTAATGATTTTTTTATAATAGTGTCCGGAGCCTAAGCTAAATTAATGCTTTATAACGAAAATTTTTGCGGAAGAACATCAACTATGCATGTACAAAATTAAGCATGATTTTCAAGATCTATTTTGATTGCTTATAAAAGTGTTTAAATTTTTTTTATACTTATTGTTTATTTGTATTAAAATTATTATTTTCTTAACTATAATCAATGCAAACTATATTAAATATTTTTTTACAAGTTTTTGTAATGGTAATCATCAATATTGATTTTGCGTATGCATGCCGTGCGGAGACGTAGTCTCAAAAAATTTTCACTTACTAGTATTTTCTTAACCATAATCACTGTAAACTACATTAGTTATTGCTTTTTTCGAAGTCTTTATAGTAATAATCATTAATATTTTTACTGTATATATACATGGCTTCCGGATACATAATTTGGAAAACTTTGCCCATATTATTATCTTCTTTCGTAACAAACTACATTAATATTTTTTTACAAGCCTCCATAATGGTAATCATTATTATTGTTACTGTATATGCATGGCTTACAGAAACATAATCTGAAAAACTTTGCACTTAATTTTTGAATAAATGTATGAATGTATGAATGTATGCAGCTATCTCTCTCTCACTTTTTTTTTTTTTTTTTTTTTTTTTTTTTTTTACAAAACTTTAAATCTAGGACAATGTTGTTTGAGTAATATTAGCTTTTTTTGTAGAAATTGATTTAAGCGGGTCCGGGTCAGGATTGATTTGATTCATTTTTGATCGGTTCTGTCCTAAAAGTTTCACAATGTGCAACCTTCTTTATTATAAAACAGACAATCTCATTTTCAGTTCTATATTTAATTATTTTTTCATCTAAACGCGATCTATTACACGTCGTAATCTATTACGTCGTGATCTATCTATTATACCGGATGAGAAAAAAATTTTCATTATTCTGGCATCAAATAAAACAGTAATAACATTTTAATAGACTGTTGATTCTCAATTTTTACAGTTATCTTCTAACTTAAAATAACTTCGACACAAAGATATTATTTTCATGTTTATATTATACCCTAAATGCGTTTTTTTTTATCAATTTTTTTTAATAACAACAAAAATATTACTAAAATTGTTTTCAACATGAAAATCTAGATATTACGACATAATAAAATTGCATTTTCCTTCTTTTTTCCCCCTCTTCATAATAAATATTATAATACAATGCTATTTATTTTTCATTTTGAATAGGGAATACATGAGAATGAGAACTTTTAAAAATCAGATTTTTGAATTAAAAAAGGCAACATTTATTGGTCATTCAGTAGTTTTATGGAAAAAAAAAAAATTTTACAGATTTAAATTTGCATTCTTTGCATGTCATTTTTGTTTCAATATATTCATATTTTTAGAGCGAAAGACTAAAACCTGTTTAATTTTGATTTCTTACATAGTATTGTAATTCAGTGCATGGCGTTCATAACATTTAAATTTGTCAAACGGAAATGTTCTGGTTTTAGGAATGTTCTGGTATAGGGTATTTTGCACCCTATAAAATTGTTGACCTTATAAAATATTGCCCCCTATAAAAACTAAATTATTGCAATCTAATTGTTGAGTCTAGAGAAAGCAATCTAAAATATATTTCGAAACAAAGTTTTTGCAATAGGTCGATTTCTAAAAAAATCAACTTAAAATATGTATGACAAGAACGAAAAATAATTCGAGAACGAAAAACATATATTATGAAAAACTCTCCAACACATTTAGAATATTGTAACAAAGCTTTACAATTTAGTAAAGTGAAAGATGTATAAATAACCATTTAGCAAATGCATATAAAAATCCAATTTCTGCAATCTCCATGAATAGTCCGAGAAATCCCTGAATTATTCGTGCGACTCTGTATATGATAAGTAGAATTTATACACACCAAGTACCATGCAAAAAAAAAAAGTTAAATTTTAAAACGCGTATCTCAACTGAAAGCGTATTTTTATTCTTCATACGCAATGCCGTAGCCAAATACTTTTCCATGTCTCTGTAAACGAACGATAAACTTTTAATAGCATCAGAAAATCACATTAAGCGTTTTGTCGCACACCTTAGGATGTTATATACGCGTTTCAATATGTTTAAAATAGTGTAAAATCACCGCAAACGGTTCTTCCTCAAGGCCGCCATGTAATGAAATTCTTTTAAGTGTTTTTGTAAATGAAACATAAAAGCTAAAATCTTTATCTTCAATACCAACCATGTCACAGTAAACATCACTAATATACATCAATTTTATGGCAGCGTGATTATATTTACCTGAGTTAAAGGACGGACAGACAGACAAACAGAATTCCTAAACAATTTTACACTATGTTGGAAGATGTTAAAAAGTAGCTATTGCATTAGGTTGATTTCTAAAGAAATCAACTTGAAAAGTATATAAAAGGGAAAATCAATGTTTTTAAAATCTAAAGTTTAAAACTATAATACGAATTTAATTTTCAACTCGACACTTAATTTTCCTAAAAGTTATTTACGAGATAGATACGAAAAACCTTGTTTTAACTATATCATTTCAAATTTATTCAGATTATCTAGGAAAAACTATACAACTGACTTATTTGATCCCTGGGTACCCATTCAAGAATCTCTATTCTTTTACTTATAAAAACTAAAATGTCTTTTTTTTTTTTTTTTTTTTTTTTGGCATATTTACATATAACTTCTTAATAGCTGAATGTTTTTGCGTTGAAATCAAGCAAATAATTGGTTTCATCTAAGCTGGATTCCTCATAAAATAAAGGTTATTTTCATCTAAGTTTGCAAAATGCCTAAAAATGTCCAAAAAAAACAAACAATATGACCAAGAAAGTGATAAATTGTCATAAGCATTTAACTTAAATCTGTCTCAATTTATATTTTCTTAGATTTGTATATTATTTGCTTGTTTAAAGCTCTTAAATTTGTGACTACGTTAATTTAGGTAAATGTTATTAAATTGATGTGTTAAGAGATTTGTAATTTTAGATTCATATTTTTTAATCTAAGTTACTAAGCGTCTAAAGGATCAATTTCAGAAAGGAATTTTTTTCTGTTATTTACAATGTCATTTCATTTGGAAAAAATTAATAAATATGCACTTATATTATTATTTTAGCGCTGGAACTCAAGAGGTTATAATAGTGTAAAATCCTTAAAATCATTAAATCATTAAAATGAGAAAAATGTTTAAGTGCATTTTAATGGTGTTACAGCCGTAAATGATTTTTCCAGTAGACCGCAATGTTATGAAATTCTTTTGAGTGTCCTTGTAAATGAAGCTTAAAAGCTAAAAACTTCCTTTACAATACCAACCCTATCACAGTAAACGTCAATAAAATACGCTGCCATGAAATTTTAAACAATATTTCTTGGCAGCCTGACTATATTTAGGGGCCGTCCATTAATCATGCGAGGCTCGAGAGGGGAGGGGGGGGGTCCATAAAAAAATCACGAAATATCGCAAGGGGGGGGGGGTGAAGTAATATATCACGAGTATTTATTTTTTCGGCAAACGCTGTTTATTGAACCGAAAAGCGGCGTTTCGTGTATTTATTTTTTCGTCAAACGCGTACAAAGTCGAAAGCGGCTTGTAGTGTGACCTTGATTCATTGTTGCCAGGTAACGAACGAAGTGAAGTTCCCGCGACAAGCGCCTGCCGGACTCAGCTTGTCAGTGTCAGTTATTCTGTTGTTTTGGCACTGAATACATGCGTAAATTGTTTAACCTTGTACGTTTTGCATTAAAACAATGTCTAAAATAGGTGATCTGAAATTTGATGATACTTGAACCTGTATTTTATAATAGATATTCTAAAAAAATTAAGATTATTTGTAGGTACTAAAAAATACACGTGATATAGGGTAGCGGGGGGGGGGGGGTAGTCTTGAACCTCACCATGTATCACCAAGGGGCAGGGGGGTTAAAAATGCCAAAAAAACATCACATGATTAATGGACGGCCCCTTACGCTAGTTAGAGCACGAATAGGCAGACAAACAGAATTCATATACACCTTTCGACTATGTTATAAAGTGTTGAAAACTAGGTTATTGCATTAGGTCGATATCTAAAGTAATCAACCTGAAATGTAAATAAAAAGGGAAACCAATACTTTTCAAATCTCAAGTTTAAGACTATGATATGAATTTAATTTTCTACACGACACTTAACTTTCCTAAAAATTACTTAGATATAAAAAATCTCCTTTAACTATAATCTTAAAAATCTGCAAGTTTTGTTGCTTAGTCACTCCACCAATTTTACAAAAAAAGATTACTTGACGGTATTATGGAGTATTCTTATTGATTACAACAGAGATATTCTATAAAAGCGGTGGAGTGACTATGCAACAAAAGTAGCCGATTTATAACAGTGTATATCATTTTAAGCTTGTTCAGATTAGCTAGGAAAAAAACTACACACATAAGATACTTTTATTCTAGATAGAATCTTTCAAATTTCGATCCATTTATGAAGCTAGAAGTGCATCAAAGGATGTGTATCAAAGTTTGAAATTCATCCAAAATTGCAGTGATAATTTGCATTATATGCTTATGGGTTTCTTGGAACAGTCAGAAGGTCTCACGGAATGTATTATTTGTACGGTGACCGATAAAGTTGCATATGAATCGACTTGCCAAATCGATAACGAGAAGGAAAAAAGAAACAGATAATTATCAAAAGAAACGAAATTTTTTTTTTCTTTTTGTAGCAATATTTCAAAATCTTAACTATGCAGTATCAGGCAGTATCAGGTAAAGTTAAGCTTTAAAATATTGTTTGCTGAAGATCTGGAGATACTAGATATTAATATTCCTACAATATGATAAAAAAAGACAATTTCAATCAAATTTAATCAAGAAAAAGAAGAGTTTCAATCAAATCTAAAGAAAACTACTTTCAATTTTAACAAAAAATAAGGGGAGATTAGTCAATAATTTGCAGATACGATTCACGAAAAGATACTTTGAAATTGAAATATCTATTTCTAGTATCTGTTAAACGTGAAATCGTAAACGTTGGCATCGGTAAGGGAATTTAATAGATGGGAATCAGTGGGTTCATTTCATGTCATCGAGAACCATTTTTAGGTGCGTTCGTAATTATGTAAATACTAAGCACCTATAGTCGTCCTTCAGTCGTCTGTCTGTCTGTCCGTCCGCATATAACAGAGGAAAAACTACTAAAACAAATTCTTTGAAATTTTAACTATACAATTATTGCAAAATTTGGTCGAGTTATTTTAAAATTTATGAAAATGGAATGTATAGTTTAATTATAAGGATGGTCAAAAGTTTTCCGTTACATTACGGCCAATGGGAGCAAAATGAAGTGCATTTTAATGCTGTTATAGTACAGCCTTTCAAACAGAATGAAACGCGAAGACACTCACGAGCTAATGCTATTACTATGGGGAGGCATTTTTCTAAAAACTCTTTCGCTTTTTTTTTCTTTTTTGCATTGGATAGCTGAGGTCCCTCTCAAGATCGCTCCTTGATTACTTTTTCGATTTTGTTCACAGATATTTTTTATAAAGTTACATTCACTTTCAGAACTGGTTCAGAAAGTGAAAGTAACTTTATAAAAAATACTTGCGGAAAAATTGAAAAAGTAATCAAATAGCGATCTTGAGAGGGATCTCAGCTATCCAATGCAAATAAATAAATAAATAAATGTGAAAATGCGAAAGAGTTATTAGAAAAATACCGCCCCGTAGGAATAGCATTGGCTCGGGAGTGTCTTCGTGGGCAGGGACAGGAGCCTTAAATATACACTCTGTTACAATATGCGATGTAAAAAATGTTTATTATTCATTTGCAGGGCCGCACAAAATAATTCCTTTGTATAATGGTATAGATTGAAACTTTGTTTTCGGCGTATTTTAATCATGTTAAATTATTGTGACATAACCTGACGTGTTAATATCAGGTTGAAGTCATGTTAAAAAATGTAAGCACGGTGTAACCGTGCTTACACGGTTTAAGTTGCGTGGACTACAATACAAAAAATCTTAAGCATTTTTTTTTTTAAATTCAGCCAATGGTTTTGGTAATATGTATGCATATTTACAGAATGTGAAGAAAAGTTTTAATGCAAGAAGTTACTTTCTTTAACGCTAAGTCGGAAATGAATGTCTTACATTTTTATCACTATTTTAAATTTCGATGAATGTATATCGGCGGCAAGGATGATTTGCATATAGTAATGGCCAAAATTGTGAAAAACTTTTTGAAAAGACGTACTTTTAATGTTTAACCGTTCATAAAACATTTTTCTCTTTAAGTAATACCGTAAAATTATATATCAATGGAAAGATAATTTAATTCAAAATGTGATTTAAATAATTCTGTTAAGAAACGTTTATTATGAGTGCAGTTATAAAAGAGAAAAGTAAAATATATCGAAAAAATAACAGATACAAAAATTATTACAACGTCCATTATTATTATTATTATTATTATTATTATTATTATTATTATTATTATTATTATTATTATTATTATTTGATTACCTTTATTCTTAATTGTAATATTACAATGCCTTTCATTTGAGTGAACCAAGTTTTTTAGCTCAGAATCTTTTATAACAAGCGTCGTTGTAGTGGATATATGAAGGTCTACACATCCGTATACTGTCTGGATTTTTTAAGAAGCTCCGTATACTTGTGTTTCCCAAATAAAGCTATATAGTGTCTGTCCTAGCCATAAACGTTCATGACTCTAGCGTATACTGCCTGGTTTTGTTTTTTAATGACTATAGTTTACGTCCACTGTTACTCTTGTGACCATTCGAACAAATTTTCTAAATAATCGAAATTATTTTATTAAAAAATATAATTAAAATAAAAATCGATATAATTAGTTAAATACCATTTGTGGTCTATTCTCATAAAATATATCTAATTTGTTACAAAATGTATTTTGCTTGTCTATGTAATAAATCAAAATTTTGTTTGCAAAATTTGTGACCAGATTGTTACAAGAGCTATTTATATTCAAAAGTAACGTCATTTGGATGACAAAGATAATTTTTCTGCCTTTCTTTTATTTTTAGCGAGCGTAAAAAAATAGCTAAACTATGAAAATTATACTTTTCGGTGATGCAAACTTTATTAAAAACTATCATTTTTTTTTTTTAAATGAAAAATGCAGGAAATCAGTTGAATTTTTCTCAGAAAAATGATCACCTATTTTGAAAAACAGTATTTTAAAAAACGTTTAAGATTTTACGGAAGCTTTCAATGAATAAAAAATTATCGTAAGAAATTACAATATAACAAAACCAATTTAAGGCAACAATCTTATAAGAAATTCAAATTAAAAAAAAAAAAATCGAAACTTTTAAACGAAAGAAGTAGAATCTCACCTTAATAAACTTTAAAATACCTATAAAATAATTATCTCACTATATAGATATAAACAAAAAAGAACGAATTATGAAACACTTTCCAACATTTTCAAAATAATGTAACATAATTTCACTGTTTATTAAGTTAAAATAGTGTGTTTAATTAAACCTTAAGAAAACACATAACACATTTAAAATCCCAATTTAAGCTGTCCCTATCTACATTCTTAAAATTATCCGAATTCTTTCAGCAGCCCTGTATATGCTAAATAGATTTGTACCTATTAACTACATGCCAAGATTTAGTTACGTTAAGAAATACATATACGTCTGTTGAAAATTCCCTTTCAGCAATTTCCGGCAGTAAGAAGATTGGTATATGAATTCTTTTGTGTAGCCCTGTATATGAAGTATAGAATTTATTTGCAAAAAGTAAAATGCAAAAAATTGTTTCAATTTTGAAAAACATATCGATTTTTAAAACACACTTCCAGCAATTATTACTCAAAGACAGTACTGTAACCGATTTTTTTTGCAAATGCTATGAATGTTCTATTCTATAGTAATCCTCTTGTAGTGGAATTCAGTTATTCATATCAGTTTTAATACATTTGAAATAGTGCAATCACGTTAAAATATTCTGCAAAACGATTTTTTCCGATACACCATATTGTTAAGAAATTTTTTATAATGCTCCTGTGAATGAACTAATAATCTCATATGCTTTATTTTGAATGTAATGCATGCTTTATTGACCCTAAATAACGTTTATCAATTGCATAAGAATCCAACTCTATTTAAGGGAGTTAGAGCACAGACAGCGAACAGAAAAACTGAATGCATGCACACTTTTCAACTATGTGGAAAGTTTTTAAAATATATTTTTTTCTTTCTTTTTTTTTTTTACATAATAATAAAAAAAAAATATGAAGACTTTAAAAGAAGAATTGCCAGCTGCTAACTGAGTATTATGCAAATTTAACTTTTTAACAAAAAAAAAAAAAAAAAAAAAAAAAAAAAAAAAAATAGTAATCCTACTGGTGGAGTAAAATAATGCACTGATATACGCATTCTCGTGAACAACATAAATATTTTACACCTCAACCTACTTAAAACAATTTAACCTTTTCAGAGGTAAACTATACTTGTATTAGTCAAATTCTGAAAAGATTAAGTGGCAAAGATTTTACAAAAACATTTATTCGAAAATAATTATCTATCTATACAGGATGTTTCCTTTTTTTTTTTTTTTTTTTTTTTTTTTTTTTACAATAAATAAGGGGTGATAGTACACATCAAGACAAACAATATTAAATAGGAGACCAAGGGTCCCAAACGTTTTCCAAAGGAGATAGCCGCCATTAAAGTTTAGGGACCAAAATTTCAAATAAACATAAAAAACGGAAAAATCGGTCGATTGATTTGCGGTTTTCACTAAAATTATTCTTTATGTCGGCATTTTCTTGAAATTAAATTATAAAGATAAATTTCAAAAAATGCCGATAGAGTGCGCTTTAGACTTTGGAGTAACGAACAACTATTTTTTGCCGGTATTTTTTGCACCTCATTAAATGTTTTCGTAAGCACTCAAACTTAAACTTTTCAGCTCAAAATCTGAAAGTGGGAGTGGTTAAGTAGCACAAACTGAACTGTGTTCAGAGGGTTCAAATTTCAAATGATTATAAAAAAAGGAAAAATTGGTCGATTCGTTTGCGGTTTCTGCTAAAACTAATTTTTAAATGAGCATTTTCTTGAAAATAAATTTTAAAGATAAATTTCACAAAATGCCGATAGAGGGCGCTTTAGACTTTGGAGTAGCGTACAACTATTTTTAACTGTTATTTTTTTAATCTCATTAAATGCTTTCAAATGCATAAACTTAAATTTTAGGCTTAAATTCGGAATCATTGGGAGTGTTTAAGTAGCAAAAAATTGAATTGTGTTCGAGGAGGGGGGAGGGGTGTTAAAATTCAACTCCTGAAGACACTTCAATTTGCGCTACTTAACTACTCCTAATTATTCAGATTTTGAGCTCAAAATTTAAGTTTAAATCTAAGCTTCCGGAAACATTTAATAAGTTTTTGCAAGCATATAATTAGAACAAAAAAAAATGGTTAAAATTAATCGTTGGTTACTCTGAAGTTTAAGGCGCCCTCCAATGGAATTTCTTTAAATTTATCTTTAAAATTTATTTTCAAGAAGATACTGATTTAAAGAATAGTTTTATTTTAAACCGCAAACGAATCGACAATTTTTTTCATTTTCTATAATTATTTTAAATTTGAACCCCCCCCCCCCCTTAAACACAGTTCGGTTTGTGCTACTTAACTACTCCCTACTATTCAGATTTTGAGCTCAAAACTTAAGTTTAAGTCTAAGCTTCCGAAAACATTTATGAGATGCAAAAAATAACGCAAAAAATAGTTCGTTACTCCAAAGTCTAAAGCGCCCTCTATCGACATTTTTTTAATTTATCTTTATAATTTATTTTTAAGAAAATACCGACAAAAAGAATAGTTTTAGGGAAAACCGCAAATCAATGAACCAATTTTTCCGTTTTTTATGTTTATTTGAAATTTTGGTCCCTAAACTTTAATGGCAGCTATCTCCTTTGGAAAACGTTTGGGACCCTTGGTCTCTTGTTTAATATTGTTTGTCTTGATATGTACTATCACCCCTTATTTATTGTCAAAAAATTTTGGAAACACCCTGTATATATACAGTCACAGCAAAAAAAAAAAAAAAAAAAAAAAAAATATTGACATTAGCGATTTTAGACATTTTGTTAAATATCTAAAAATATACATAAGGAATAACTCCGAAACTCCAGATATATAAACAAAATAGTACAGGTCATATATTTTAAAGAAGATTTTTCTCCAAAATCCAATAGGGGACCACCAACAAATTGAAAAAGAACGAATATCTTTTGAATAACCCTGTCAAAACTAATGTAGTAAAAACGTTCAAACTGCAGATTATGATTAAGTGGCTTTTGGTAATAAACTGTGTTCATTTTTATTCGGATAGCATGTATATTCGTAAATAATTTAAGGTTTTTATAAAAACGGTCCCAAATTTTGCCAAGTTTTTTGCTTATAACTTGCAGAGTTCTTAATAAAAAACAATGTACTTTTCAGAAAATATAAGAAACGACATTGTATATAATACCTTGTAATAAAAATTTAAAAATATTAATAATTGTATGAAAAATGAGCAGCTTTACTAAATAAATTTTCACTGCACATGCGTTAACTCTATTAAAATTTCATTTGCATATTGTGTTAGCTAAATATATAGAGCAATTTTTGTTAAAGTTTCAAAATCATATCTTGAAAATTCTGAAAGTTATCGTCGATAGAAGAAGATCAAAATACGTTATTGCCAAAATTAAGCAAAAATATGAGGTGCTGTATCCAAATATTAGTTAGTACCTGCAACAATGTGTAGACACTAATCAATGGAATATGGATACAGCCCTTCTTTTTTTTGTTTCATTTTGGGAATATCGGATTTTGATCTTATTCTTTAGACGATAATTTTCAGAATTTTCAAGCTATGATTTTGAAACGTAAACAAAAGTTGCTCTATACATTTAGCTGACACAATATGCAAACGAAATTTTTATAGAGTTGACGCATGCGCAGTGAAAATTTATTTAGTAAACGTGTTCCTTTCCATACAATTATTAATATTTTTTTAACTTTGATTACAGGGTATTATGTACAATACCGTTTCTCATATTTTCTGAAAAGAACATTGTTTTTCATTAAGAACTCTGTAAATTATAAGCAAAAAAACTTTACAAAATTTGGGACCGTTTTTATAAAAACCTTAATTTCTCTACGAGTATACATTAGGGTGGGCCGAAAAAAACTTTTTTTCGATTTTCGATGATTGCGGGTGCGGAAAAGTGGCCACTGGTGGCACTCAGTTCACCCCAAAAAATTGAGATTTTTTGGACAATTCCTTACCCTGCCGCAAATGGCTTGAAGTTTTGCCAAAATGCAGATTTTTGAATTTTTTTAGCAAAAAAATTTAAATATTAAATTAAGTTTTTTTTTGTTGTATTTAGTTGAAAAATATATTTAATGTGCCAAATGTTTAAATAACCTCTAATTATGCATTAGTTTAGTGCTATGTTCTTTAAAAATGTACTTGGTTTTAACTTGTTCTCTTCGCGTGGATGCAGCTGCACGCCGAGTTTAACTCGCCTATAAAAATCGGCTAATTTAAAATGCACTAAATAATGCATTATCAGAACTTATTTAAACATTAGATACGTTAAACATGTCTTTCCAAGTATATGCAGCCAAACTAAATTTAATTTAATATTTTAAAAGTTTTTACTAAAAAAGTTCAAAAATCAGCATTTTGGCAAAACTTCAAGCCATTTGCGGCAGGGTAAGGAATTGTCTAAAAAATCTCAAATTTTTTGTGTGAACTGAGTGCCACCAGTGGCCAATTTTCCGCACTCGCCATTATCGAAAATCGAAAAAAAGTTTTTTTCAGCCCACCCTAGTATACATGCTATCCGAATAAAAATGAACACAGTTTATTACCATAAGCCACTTAATCATAATCTGCAGTAGAGGTCTGCATGGGCCGAAATTTCCAGGCCCGGGCCCGGCCCGAAAGTTAAAATTTTGGCCCGAGCCCGGCCCGGCTTGAACGAAAAAAATATTGGCCCGACCCGTAAGTTAAAATTTCGGCCCGAGCTCGGCCCGGCCCGGAGAAAAGTTAAAAATTCGGCCCAAACCCGACCCGGCTCGGGTAAATTTCGACAGAACATTAATTTTTACTCTAACGGAAGAGTTCAGACCAAGAAAACTTATCTTTTTTTTTCCTTTCATGTTTATAATCTCTATTTATGGAGAAGTGCCATAGGCCGATATTTACGCTTTTAATGAACCTTTGTTACTGTCTTCTATCTTCAATAGAAGAAAGTATTGTAATCGAAATTTTTTTCGACTTCCGGTTTTCGACGGATTTACACGTTTTAGGAGTCAGAGATTCCAATAAACATGTTTTTACAAAATGTCTGTCTGTCCGTGTGTCTGTCTGTGTGTGTGTCTGTGTGTCTGTATGTCGTCCTTCTACCATCAAAAAGAGTATGAAGTTATGCATTGAATTGAACCAAATTTTTTGTGAATGTTTTTGGCTGTGGCAAGCAGGTCCTCCTTCAGTTTTGAAATATTCCGCCGGAAGGGGGCACTGCAATCGTGATTTTTGTGCCATTTTCAATATTGTACGGACCAAAAGTACATTAAGTTATGCATCGAATTGAACGAAATTTTTTGTGTAAACGTATGGCTATGGCTAGTTGGATCGCCCTGAATCTGAAAAAAATCCGCCGGAAGGGGGCGCTGCAATAGCGAATATTATACCATTTTCAATATTGCACCGCATAAAAGTGTATGAAGTTAGTTCTAGAACTGAACTAAATTTTTTGTTTATGAGTATTTTTTGGTAAGGCAAGCAGGTCCTCCCTGAATTTGAAAAAAAAATCTGCATATCATTCTTATGTCCATCGGCTCGTGCAGAGACGGAAATTCGTTTTTACTCCGATTAATTGATTGAAGCAGAAATTTAACATGAAAATCAAAGTTGGTATGGTATTGAATTAAAATTAATAAAGCATTAAAATGAGTAACTATTTTTTTTTTAAATATTAAAATGTACGTATGAGATAGAAGAAAGT
Organism: Maratus speculifer; assembly: GCA_964019185.1. Classification (NCBI taxonomy): domain Eukaryota; kingdom Metazoa; phylum Arthropoda; class Arachnida; order Araneae; family Salticidae; genus Maratus; species Maratus speculifer. The sequence continues at coordinate 75,805,766 of OZ025297.1, read as the reverse complement.
TTTGGGATTGGCACATCCAGCTAGTTTGTTGTATGTAAATGTTTAAGTTATCATTAGTATTATTAATACATTAAAAAAAATCTAAAAAATGGTATATGGTAAAAGTAAAATCTTCTAAGACATTGGAAAGAAAAAAATACGTTTCCTTCTTAGCAGATGTAAATGTTTAATGTATTTTTTTCTCGCGTATTGTATTCATTTTGCACGAATGAACAGTTTAAAAGAAATTTACAGTTTTCAGCTTAAACGAAAATTCCGTCATAATCATTTTTTTTTTTTTTTTTTTTTATGTGTTTAATTCTATTTTAAGACGCCTAGTGATCTACGATTCTTTAAAAAGAATAAATTATTTTCAATGTTTAATTGTAGAATAATGACGACTTAAAAGTATATGCCTTTCTTTGCAAAAATTTTTGGACCAAGTCAAATTTTACCGATTTATGAACAGACTTGGCCACGTCGAAAAAAGGATTTTCATACGGGATGATTCAACAGGAACTAATTATTTTGGTCCCTGAAGACAAGGAAGAACGAAATCAGTCTCGGCTTCGTGCGGAAAAAATAAGTTAGGCTCGGCTTGGCCCGATACTCCAAGAAAAAAAAGTTAAGGCCCGAGCCCGGTCCGGCCCGGCCCGAGTCTTCAGAAGAAAGGCCCGAGCCCGGCCCGAATGCCGTTTATGGAAATCGGGCCGAACCCGGCCCGTGCAGATCTCTAATCTGCAGTTTGAACGCTTTTGCTACGTTAGTTTTTACAGGGTTATTCAAAAGATATTCTTCTTTTTCAATTTGTTGACGGTTCCCTATTGGATTTTGGAAAAACATCTTCTCGAAAATATATGACCTGCACTATTTTGTTTATATATCTGGAGTTTCAGAGTCATTCCCCATGTATATTTCTAGATATTTAACAAAACATCTGAAATCGCAAATGTCAAGATTTTTTTTTTTTTTTTTTGCTGTGACTGTATTACGTATTTAATATAAGTAAAATTTTCATTTCAAATATTTGGCGCCAATGTGGCATTTAGGTGTTAATATTCAGTGGTGCATAAATTCCTCATTGCCCTTTAAGCAGTTAAATAAACTTCTAAACATTTGGAATATACAATTCAAAATTCATTATGACACGTAAAAGCAATAATCAATAAAAGCAGGTCACACTTCAAAGCATCAACTTCCTATTCTTAAAAAAGTATAACACAAGTCATACCTCATGGTGCCAACTTGTTATTCATAAACAAAATAAACATTTAGTAAACCTTGCGGTACCACAGATTTAAGTCATGCGGGAATGTCAAAGTATAATCATTTACGAGTTTAACGCATTTGCTTTCTTAGAATAAAATGGTGAAAATTATTTTAGAAACATATTTTTTTTCTTTTTTACTTTATCGAGAGACAAGAAAATAATTGACCCACACATATGGAAAAGGCTTCTGGACGTTAAAAGGCAAAGTAAAGCTATAGATGTAGAGTTATCTTAAAGTTTACAGAATCTAATACAGAGGAAGTAATATATATTTATTTAAAGATAATAGCTAAAAAAAAACAGATGATCTTAAGATTATTAAACAAAACGAACAAGATTTTATTTATAAAATTAATCATTGATAAATTATTCATTGAAAAAAATAACATAACATACTACTTATTTTTAAAAATGCATACATTTATACATGACAGTTGAAACTGAAGGATACAAAAATACAATAAGTAAAGTATTATAAACAAAAGCTGTTGCTGGCGAAAATATATTACATGCATGTATTTTATTTTAACGAAAAATATATTTGAAACGAAAAATGTATTTTATGAGTTGAAATATTTTAATTATACGTGGAGCAAAAAACATACAGTACGTAAAGGAAAGTTTCCATGGTCAAAATAATGTCATGGTAAATAAGAAGCATTTTAAAAATTTATTTTGTTTTCTTTTTAACGATTATTTGAAGCATGTATTATTTTCCATTATTAAAATCATTATATAATTATTGCACATAATATGTTTTTATGCAATTTTTTAAATGGATTTATAACGCAAATCGACAATTTTTCTTTCTCTAAACAAATAACTCATCATTTACATATTAAATTTGAGATACAAATATTTCATAACCGTCTCTTTTTACATTTTTTAAGCATAATTGCCAGTTTAACTAACTGTGTTTTTCTTTCCTTTCCAGTGTCCTCTCATATTATGGCAATCCACCTTATCCACGTGTTGTCTACCGCCATGTAACTCCATATCAACCTCAAATGCATTATGCCCCTTCTCCACCTGTACCAGCTTATCCTGTGCCAACCACGCTGCAATATTCGATCGCCCCAGCACCACCACCTCCTTTACACATGGGAGCAGCCAGGCATGTTCCATATTTTGTCCCTCCTCCCATACCTCCTCCTCATCCTCACCACCTTCATTATGCTCCAGCAGCTAGCCATCAGCAAAGTTATTACAGTCCTTCACATGCAATTCCTCCACCACCTCCACCTCCACTTCCCACTGTACACAGGCGTCCTTTTAAAAGCATGTTTCACAGCGGCGCTCCCTATGGAGCTTACAGCCAAGTAGTTCCTAAGTCTACCATCTTTCAAAAAATCAAACCCTATATCTTTGGTGGTGCTCAAGGACCAAGATCTCTTCCACATCATCCTTATTATCCTAACAGCTATCATCCTCACCAGTTTACACCAAACAGGCCCTTCCTTAACAGGCCATCCGCTCACCATGCCTTCCCTGTACACGCACCGGCCCCTCCCTCAATGAATCATCATTCGCCAGTTGTGATGAGCCCCCATAAATCCTGTTCCTGTTCCCTTCATGTTGGGCAACTCACAGTCTACAAGCACACAGACATGAGATCCTCGTATTCCTGCCACGATTTGAAGGATTGCAACTCATTTTGTACGAATTTGGTAAGTGAAATTTTCAATTAAAGTTTTATAAATTTAAGTGATAATGTAACTTTATGTTCATATTGTAATGATTTTATAGTAAAGGTACACGGTAAAGTATAATTTTCGGAAATAATAATCGATATACTTTAAAAACACAATTTTTTTTTATTATTATTTCTAAAACGATATAGAGAGAGTAAATTATTTTTTCAATCCATTTTAATTTTTATCTAATGTTATTTTTGGCTTCTTTTTCCTGGATTTACTTTGTACGGTAGTCCAGTTTTGCATATTTTAGCTTGTTATTGCTAATGCAAAAATGAAAAAGTACATGTTATTTGTGAAACTTAAGGTAGTTTAGGCCTTAAGATTCTGCCTTGGTTCCACAAATATTTTTATTTTTTCAATGTTTTCTATTTTTTTCCGTTCCTTGCACGCTTGATATGATGAAATGTTTTTAAAAATATATATATAAGATAAACTTATTTTTTAGGCTGCATAATATTTCATTTTTAATTTGCATATTCATACTATAATAGTCCAAGAGCCGATCGCACTAAACCCTAAGTCATTGAACACAAGAAAAAATCCTTTATTTTATGAAAGATTAGTAATAGAAGAGTCTAATGATCCATGTCTGCTGGAAAGGAAGTAGTGCATAAGCCAAAAATTGATACCACTAGTATTTGATGGGTTTAGCATTGTGTTTGCCGTACAATCAAAAATATGAAAACATGGAAAATTGGATGCAGGAAAACACAATGCTAAGTCAACGAGTCAACCACTAGTGGTATTCATTTTTGGCTTGTGCACCACTTCGTTTCCGACAGACATGGATAATTAGTTTCCCCCATTGACTTCTAATATAACTGGACTAAGAAATGGCAACCTTTCTTGACGCCATCATAACCTCCCCACCAGCACGTGATGGTGGGAGCGAATGCGCACCAAACTGGTTTCTCCCGCCGATCCCACCAGCCACCAAGACCTTTTTCGACTGCGTTGCGTTTTTTTATTAAGAGAATGAAAGCAGAAAATTGCCAAGAAGGAATAATCGCAAAAAAAACCCACCCCTTTGGCAAAGAAAACTCTCTCCAAATCTGGGCCATTCCAGCTTCAAGTATTTCCGAAGAGAACAAAGGGATCCGTTATCTAGTTGTTATTTTTGATCTAGGGTTTCCCCTATCGCTACTCTTCCCTAAAATAAAGGGTTTTTTCTTCTGCTCGATGACATAGGGTTTTGTGCGGTCGGCTCTTGGGCTATAAATAATCATTTGTATTCCTTTGCAATGGTAGTTATAAAGGATATATATACATGTTATATAAAAATTTTACTTTGCGATATTCATTAAAATTATTCTAAGTTTTCGGCATACTCATTATTTCTCTATTTCTCAATGATATTTATTACTTATTACTATCTAATTTCCCTTAAATTTAAAAAGCGTAATTAATAATTACACTAATCTTAATTTAAACTTTTAATCCCTTCATAAATTTTTATCAACTACCAGTGCCATAATATTTTGAGATAATCTGGTTTTTATTTTCGAATGTTTTTAAAAGTTATTTTGTTATTTTCTTTTCCGCGAATCGAGTTTCCCGCACTCGTTAGACATGAGACTACCTCGAAATCACTACATTTCCATGGTTGGAATTCATTCTCCTAAGCCACTCCCTCTCTCGCGCCATTAGTTAGTTGCCCGCTGCTCGAAATGCGCTTTCACCGATTAATTCTTTTCTGAATCTATCTGTTGTGTCAAAACCTATCAACCTATGCGAATGCTAACAAAATTCAGATGCTCATTCGGAATTCGGAGCTCAGATTTCTCTCTCGTTCTTGTGCTTCAAACAATATTCCCTGTCTAAACTTGCTTTTATAGACCTTGTAGCATGAGGTAACCATTTGTGCTCCATCCTGGAGGCTTTACAAATTTTCTCATCATGTAGACTTTCTTTACGTTTTCATGTTTTGATGAACAAACAACTTAGAAAAAACAAGAAATAATTCTGTTTTCTTTTACTTTTTCTGTAGAAATTGCGTAATTTTTCTTTCCAACCACCTTCGTCGTTCCAAGGCCAAGCTCGCACTCTGATTGGTTGTTACTCTCGGCACTGTTTTCACGTAACTTGGCGATAATCATACTTGGCGTAGCGATAGACGCTTCCGTCGAGTTTGATTTCCTTCCGAACCGAGTATGAAGTAAACCGAGTACAAAGTATAAAGTTGTGTGTAAAAACTTTTAAAGAGTACAGCTTTCAGTAAGACACGTTCCATCCAATCCAATGCTGCAAGTTTGTACTCGGTTCGGAAGGAAATCAAACTCCTCGACGGAAGCATCTATCGCTACGCCAAGTAGGATTATCGCCAAGTTACATGAAAACAGTGCCGAGAGCAACAACCAATCAGAGTGCGAGCTTGAGCTTGGACCGACGAAGGTGGTTGGAAAAAAAAAAATTACGCGTAGAAATTACCGGATTTCTAAATCCACTGCCTACGTACAGACCATTGAATTAATTATAAGACTGCAAAACGAGTACATTTGTTTCAATCGACTGTAAAAATACCACACTCCTTCGCCAAATCGTCACTATTCTATGAATTTAATGCATGCAACTACCGCATTTCACTTGTTGGACAAGAATTTTATGCAATGGTTTATACATAATCTGTACATACGGTCGTAAATAAGCACCAATCCGACATAAGCACAGTTTTTGAAGATTTCTGTAAAGAATCAGCGTATCAGTTTCTTTATGAAAAATAAAGAAATTAAGATGTAATTTAAAGCTTGTACACAATGAGCTTACTCTGACGTAACGTGCGTTTAAACCAATTTAACTTAATTTGATATTAAACTTTACGTTCAGCATACAATGAAAATGTGTTTTTCGTTGACAGATTTCAGTTAAACGTCAAATGTTTAATCTGCTCTTACAATACAAGGTAGTGTTAAATGAATAGGATGAAATGAATAAGATTGCTTTTTTATTTTACATCACCCTGTAAATTTACTTTTTTCTTCTTTGAACTTTGCTCTGGGCAATCATTTGTCAAGTACAGTAACTTTGGAAGAAATGTTTACTTTTAAAAATTATTTTTAAAAATCACCAAATCCAGTTAATTACAATTTTCAAACAAATTTCATTGAAAAATATAAATTTTTCGCCGTTTGATGATGTAAGAAGTGGAATCGTGTTATATTTAGAACTACTATGAAAGCAATGAAAGCAAAATAAAAAACGCCACCAACGTTTATGCATTTCTAAAGCTAGCAATTGTATTTATCAGCCATCCAAAATGGACTATATGAATTTATGGAAATGACAAAAAATTCCGTAATGAAAGAGATGGGTGTTTGTCGCTTAAAAAAATCCTATATCTTGTTGTAATTTCAAGAGGATTTTGGCTACCTAAAAATGATTTTTAATACGAATTACATCAATTCACACGATAACATCAATCTACAATCTAAAAGCTAACAAATATTTTATCTAACTTATATACTGATTAAAGACGGAAAATCTTTGTCGTTGTTTTTTAAGTGTGAGGGTTGAATTCCTACGTCAGACCTTTTCTCCGACCTATAAAATGTACAAATTTCTTCTATCGCCGTTAATAAAAGAGAAAATGTAAAAGTTTGGTTGTCAAAATTCTGCATCGGGTAGAGTACTCGATTTAACCCAAACATAACCCGACATGAAATTTGGGTCGAGTCGACCCTAAAAATAGCATCAAACAGTTGATGTTATTATTTTTTTTTTCTTTTAAGCAGATCGAATTTTTTGTTATTGTTGTGGGATTGGGTCGGTTTAAGATTGGACTGTTGCGGGTCGGAATCGAGATCGGAAAAATATAGAATATTTTTTAGATGAAAAAACTATTGATGTCATTTTTCAATATAATATATAAAGTTGATATTATATATGGTATAGTTTCCATAATTGTATCGGGCGCGACGATTATGGGATTAAAATCTATATTAATATTTTGCAGATTCGGGTTCGATTGATTTGTTTTTCTTTTTTTGTCGGTTACGTGTTGACTTTAAATAGTATTTTCGAGTTAGGGTCAGGTATAACCAGGCGCGTGCAAGACTCTGCTCATAAATAAATCCAATCCCAATCGAAAAGAAAAACAACCAATATACCATTTACGCACGCTTAATTGACCATCGCGTAAAATTCAAATTAAAATGCTATGCAGATGATATTTGAGGATAAATTCTCACGGTTATCGTGCCATATTTGATGCGGAAAGATATTTAAACATTTGGTACAAATATGTTTTCTTCTTTACCCTTTCCTAAAATACTTTTCCTTTTTTACATGCTTTCTTTTAATTTACAGTTCTGTTTGTTTGTATGTGGAAGTGAAATTTTGTTACTCATTTTTCATCCTCTTCCTGTTGACATATAGTTTTGCAATTTGGAATATGTATGTATTCCTGAAAGCAATACATGAATTGGACATTGTTTTTTATTATTATTATTATTATTATTGATTCCCATAGAGGGCAATGGGAGTCAAATTAAAAAATTTTTATCTCCTATCTCCTAAACTAAAATCTGGAGCTAAAATCTTTAAACTTGACATGCCTATAATTAAAATTAGTAAAAACATGTTTCGGAATATTTCAAAATTCGATCCCTAATGGTGGGGGAGGGGGGGGGGGATGGGGTGTGTTTCTCCCAAACGCCCTTCGATTTTTGAAAGACATCGCAAAAACACTAATCAAGATTAAACTAACACTAATAAATTTAATGATTACTCAATTATTGTTTGATTTCCTATGGAGAAATCAGTATCAGCTTCAACAACGAGTATTTAAAAAAGTACTAAGGGTTACTATAATAGTGCCAAATGTTGGCCAACTTGGAGAAATTCCGTCGAATCTAATTAACAGTGCAAGTTTTATTGAAATCATTCATCAATATCTTTTAAAAAAACCAACCTTTCATAATTGGATTTATCTGATTAAAGAACTTTCCACAATAATTTTCCAACTAATCATCGCCGAATGATATGTTACTAAAAGCATTTCTTACATGAAAATCCATTTGTCAGAACTCTAACTCTATCAGAGTTATAAGCAGCCGAAACGATATTTCTATTAGTATTTTTATATTGGATATGGCCGGGCTTCTGGGATTAGAGAATATGGGAGAAAACAGTTCTCCCCCCCCCCCCCCCACACACACACTTTTTTTTTCTTTTGATAACTATACGCTAGTAGCACACAACACGGATAAAACATTTTACATACAAAATATCTGGATTTTCAAAGCTTTATTAAAATTTGTGTACAGATGTTTTACATTAAATGTATTTTTCAGAACTAACAATACAAAAGTTTGTAAATATTTTTAAAATAGCAAATTTTCGTTTAAATAAAGTTTTGAAGTTTATTAAAAGGGATGTTTTCGTATTGGCTTCGAGCCAGTAGTTAATAGCCGAAAAAATCGGCAAAGATCATTAATTACAAACAGCCTTTTTGATTAAGATCATTTTAATAGTTTAAGCGCATAGTTTATTTGCATGTCTTAAATTTGTTATTTTACGCATATTTTATTTATTTATTTATTGGTGAATGCTTTAATTTCTTTATGGAATATAAATGGAGACAAATATTGAGCTACTTATATCAGTTTAGATGCACACTTATTTCTTTTGCGTAATCGTCTACACGCGATATAGATACTCGTAGATAAAAAAAAAAAAAAAAAAAAAAAAAATCACATTTTGAGATAATTTTTAAAGAAATAAAAATTGAGTAAATGGCGATACATTTTTCATACAAATTGCAATATAATTTTCAAAGAAATCTCCTTTGAAAATTACTTTTTTTAAAATTATTTACCGGCGTAAAAAATTAAAATGCACGATGCTTAGAAGTTTTAAAAAATTGCAGTAAAAGTTAGATTTTATTGCCTTTCACTGCCCCGTCAAAATGACGTCATGTTACGCACGGACACCTTTGTCTTTTAAAATATAGATAGAAAAATAAATAGTAGATCACTTTTTTCAATAAATAAGTTTTGTTTTTGTTTTTTAGACTTATACATTTTATAACTGTTAAAATCTGCTTATTAGCGAGTTTTTTTTTATCTGGAAGTTCGGGGTGTTTCTAAATGAATATTGGGTTTTAACGCTTCGTAATATTTATTACATAAAACTTAAAATCATAATTAATACATAAAATGAAATAGCAAGGTAATGCAGATTTTCAATGAACAATCAAAAAATATGTATGTAAAATCTCCATGAGAAATCACAAACTAAACATAATAATATAATGCCGTGACAAAACGGGGTTCACATTTTTTTATCCTGTATTTTGATCATTTTCTGAAATAACTGGTCATCATTCTGCCGCTAACAAATGTAAACATTTCATAGCATGATTACGAAAATCGTCATGAATTACAGTCAGTTTTATAAACTGAATGCAATAATTTTACATTTATGACATGCTCATGTAAATGCGAAATTGTAACAGTTTTTCACTTACATACCGATATCGGCTAACAAAGAGAAATCAAAGGTTATTTTCTGTGCAAATATTTGATATGGTATTCCACTTTTCCCAATCGATTTTCACATTAGTACGTACCTCAAATGGTAACAATGCTTTTTTGACCCCAAAATCTTGTAACTTAGTTTTGGGTTTCACTCCATTAAACAACAGAGTGGCATTTGATTGCTCAAAAATGCGTGTTATATGATTCGAAAAGTAAAACAGGGTCTGTCATTAGGCAGGCAGCAAAAAGGTACGAAGCAGTGATTAACAATAAATTAGTCAAATTTTAATTTCTCCTTTCGCACGGTCATTTATTGGTCACTAGGACTAGATTTTACTCTAAATGTACATCAAACTGTTTTATTAGGCAAGAAATCTATAATAATACAGTATTGAAGTAGGTTATAACGTGGGTGAAAAAGTTAGTACCTTCACTTGTTATAAGCAAGTTCTCACAATAAGTGAGTTCAAACTCGATTAATTTATTTTCTCAAAGGTTATGTGTAAAAGTTTAATTAAATAAGTAAAAACAGCTTAATTAAATAAGTAAAAATAACGGCTTTATATTGAAATTTCTGCAAAATCTTAAAATTTTGTTACGGACATCTAACTTTGAATCATATTTAGTTCTTTTGCAAACTTAAAATTAGGTAACAAAATTAAGTTCGAATACCAAAATCATTCTGCCAAGTAATTGATGTTGGCATATACAGTGTGTCCACTCTCAACAGTGGCCAATGACCCCCCCCCCCCTAATTTCTAAATCGTCAGTCATAGACTTATATTTTCAATTGCAAAAATGCTTTAAAAAAGATAAAGAAGTATTTTTTAAAGTGATTTAGGTCAAAAAAAATTTATTAAAAGATTATGAAAATTTAATTTTTATACGGTCCCCCGGTCCTATAAGTGATATTTGGGAAATTTTTACTACTGCTCTAACAAGTAAGACAAAAAAAATCCCAGTCCTTTGCGATTAAAACTGATCGAGTAATAACTGTTTAAAGTTGAAGCATTTTTTTTTTTTTTTTTTTTTTGGGGGGGGGGGGGGGAGCTGAAAAATGGTCAGTCACAAATTTGCTGAAAATAAAAATAAGCGTCAGATATAAGATTTAACATTAAACATTGAGAGTAAAACATTACAATATTATTTTTAAATGTATGTTGATGTTTACATATTAAAGCAAAATATACAACTTGTGTATTAAAAATATAAGTAAAAAAATAATAGAAATTTTGTTAAATAAAATTATGAAGAGCAACAATCTCATTTAGTTACAAAATGATCCATATTTAAAATTCTATTAGATTACTTAACCTAATAGAATTTGGTGTAGTCCTATAAAATAAATAAATGGTACGCACCTAAAATCTTATTAATATTACTTTGTCATTGGATATAAATGAGTATGCGAATTAAACCTCGATCGTACATTTGGTGAGATAAAATTTGAATATAAATTTTGGACTAGAAAAACATACATACGAACGTTTTAAATAGCTTATTAAAATAACACACCTTTTAAAACAAAAATCATGAAAATAAACAGCTTCATTTCCTTACAAAATAAAACATATGTCGAAATACAATTGAACATGTCAATTTCAAAACTCGCCTTATTGCTTTGTTTTTCTCTAACAATCTATACCAATCTGCAGTAATGTAACACTAGAATCTTTAAAGGAGGTGGGGCAATAAGGGCTCTTTTTCGCCCATCATATACCCGGAAGAAAAAAAAGTTTCGATTTCAGATGATTGTTCTGTGTCTCTGTATAGTTAAAGATATGTATTTTTGTTTAATATAAGTTTTACGTGATAAATAAAACAGTAAGTCATGGAAATTATAGCCCGAAAGTCGAGTGTTTTGGCTTTTTTCTGCATTTTTGACGTTTTTTGTGTCTTTGAATTGATTTTTTATTATGAAGCGCTCGATGAACCCAATTAATTTTGACATGCAATGATTCTACTCTTTATAAGCTTTTATTTGAGCATTATTTTATTTGGGTTCACTGTGCGTTTCTACCTGTAAAAGAAAAAAATGTATCATGTGAGAGAATGAAATACACTACTATCGGAGCTCGTTCAGACTTTTTTTCCGTACTTAAAAAGTATTCACGTTGTTCAGACTTCAGACGTCAATGTTGTTTTCTAAAATTGTTTTCGTAAATATTTATTAAAGAAATTACTAATAAATAATGCTTGAATACCAATGTAATTGTTCTAAAGTCTCGCAGAAAACTTTTCGTATCTGTTCTAACAGAAAAGTTAGATTGATACTTAGATGTTCGAAAAACTGAGATTTACAGAGTGGTTCTAAATAGTGCTCTAAATGCAAATAATCAGTATTTCGTGCTCTCCAGGCTCTAAATACTTCTATTTTTTTTATTCTATTATTATATATTATATATTATTATATATTATATATTATACTTCTATTTCTATCTATTCTATAACTGGCCTCTATCATGGTGTTCTGTCTACATTATTTAATATAAGAAAAATAATAATATCTTCTGTAAAATATGAAAACCAGGCTTCGATTGAGAACGTGGTTCATAAACACCGTAGAATGGAACACATCACCAGAACACAAGTTACTGAAAAATATACGCGGCCTTCAGCAGGAAGATTGTTTATTCCGGATGACAACAATGATACTGGACTGCTTTCGATAGCACGTACGTTTATATCCAGAAGAGTGTGAACTATTCCTTTCAGAGACATTCCTTCTGGCTATACAAAGGAAAACGTTTTGTTAAGCATATGGTATTCGTCATTACTTCAAATTACATTTTGGATGTCTTCGTTCCTCACTTCGAGGAAACAAAGAACAATTACGCTAACATACTTACAAACACATTAAAAAAATATTCATATAATGTCAGAGAGTGGCTGAAGCCAAATGATGTTGAGAGTATTGATAGATTTTACCCGGATTGTTTGAAACTTCTGCACGAAATTGATATTGAACATGGAATGCCTAGATTCTTAATTAAGCAGCAACAGTTTTCAACAGATGATGCTAAGCGACATCTCTCGTAACCAAAATTTGATTTTTCAGCGCACAATTTCTAAAACCTATAATATTTGGATAAAAACACAGAGAAACATTATAACATAATGGTACTATTAGTGTAAAGTACGCGAAAGTGTCGTAGAGTGCTGGGTGCATGTTGTTTTCATATTATGGTTTCTGGCTTACAATACTACTGTAATGTACCATCGCTCAATCAAAATTAAAAAACCAAATATCGAATATGTTCATATACTGTACAAGACGCGGCCGCTGGATGGTCCATTAGTGATTCTGATGAGGCAATCAATAACGAAAATAATCTAAAACACATTGTCCAAAAAGTCTGAAACTGTATGAGTATTATTATTATTATTATTATTATTATTTGTTATTTATTATTTCCGAAATTTCACGTATTGAAATAATAATCTTAGTAAGCTCCATTTATCTTAATTTTACACTTATTGTTATATTTACTATTGATTATATTGATTAAAACTAATGACAATTGTGTTTATGCTCATTAATACACATAATATTTACTTAAATCTATATTTTATTTTTCCATCAATTATTAAACTTTCATTCAAGATATTATTATTTTCTTACTTGTTATGAGGTACACTAATGAAAAAAAATGTATGTCACGTCTAGGTGCTGATAGGCGGAAAATGGCCCTTATTAACCCACCTCCTTTATAATAAAAATCAAACGATGCATTTAAAGGTTTTTCGCGATTTTCCAAAATTTGATTTTCGCGATAAAGCGAATTTTAAAATTCGCGTTTTCAATTATTTTAACCAATCTAGAAGTTAATAAAAATTAACACTACCGTAAAACTTATATGATGGCAGCACCTTCAATTAAATCGCTTTAAAAATATTTCTTTACCTCATTTAAAACACTTTTGAAATTAGAACTATGTCTGTGACAAATGGTTTAGAAATTAGCATTGCACAGCGTTGGAAATGGACGCCCTTTATTATACTTTAAGCACTTAACGTATGTTCTCTTAAAGCTTAGTCCAACTCATCCGTTTTCAGTTACAGAAAAGTGCGGTTTAAGTCATGAAATTTAAAGTTTCATATTTCGGTCAATTTGTTAGATGAATGGGACCTTTTTTGTTTTGCTTTTTAGAGTGATAGAAAATTTTTTACTAAGTATCACTTATAGTACCAGGGGACCGTATAAAAAGTTAATTTTCGCAATTTTTTGGATAAAAAAATGTTTTGACCTAAATCACATAAAAACAATTCTTTACCTTTTTTAAAGCATTTTTAGGTGCGTTCGTAATTATGTAAATACGTAGCACCTATTGTTGTCGCTCAGTCCGTCCGTCTGTCTGTCCGTCTGTCTGTCTGTCTGTCTGTCCGCATATAACAACGCAAAAACTACCCAACCGAATCGTTTGAAATTTCAAATACATAATTATTACATAATTTTGTCGAGTCATTTCAAATTTTATGAAAATCGGATGCATAGATCAATTACAGGGGCAATCAAAAGTATTCCATTACATTACGGACAATGGGGAAAAAAGTTTCAAATGCATTTTAATCGTTTGAAATTTAAAATAAATAATTATTACATAATTTTGTCGAGTTATTTCAAATTTTTTGATAATCGGGTGCATAGATCAATTACAGGGGCAATCAAAAGTATTCAATTACATTATGGTCAATGGGGAAAAAGTTTCAAATGTATTTTATACGTTTGAAATTTAAAATACATAATTATTACATAATTTTGTCAAGTTATTTCAAATTTTATGAAAATCGGATGCATAGATCAATTACAGGGGCAATCAAAAGTATTTCATTACATTACGGTCAATGGGGAAAAAAGTTTAAAATGCATTTTAATCGTTTGAAATTTAAAATACATAATTATTACATAACTTTGTCGAGTTATTTCAAATTTTTTGAAAATCGGATGCATAGATCAATTACAGGGACGATCAAAAGTATTCCGTTACATTACGGTCAATGGGGAAAAATGTTTCAAATGCACTTTAATGGTGTTACACTCATTCGAAATTAATAAAATTTATATGCAACTATAAAGTACATATTATAATATACATTTTAGGTAACTTGTGGTGCACAGAACATTTGTTATTGATTTACAAAGCCACACAAAAATATTCCATTACAAAATGGTATAGGGAGAACATTGTTTGATGAGTGTTTTAATTGTAATTCACTATTTGCAATTTTATGAGATTGATATATGAGAGTAATATTTTTAAAACTTCGTTATCGTACGAACGCACCTCATTTGCTACGCTTCACGTGCAATTTCCAACTTGTTACAATTGGAACTGTATTTCTATGACGGTTTAGAAATTAACCATTGGCTACCGTTGAGAGTGGACACCCTGTATAGTGACATAATGTATTAGTGTCATCACACATATGATACAATGGAATCACATGTACACACCATTTAAGCATCTGAATACCTAAATATGCTAATTTTAGATCTATCACCATTATTTGGATATTTTTGTCAGTTCGTGTGCGCCATGCTGATACTTATGTATCTTAAACTTAGACATTTATGATGCCTCAAATTTAATTTCATTCTGAATTTCTTTTTCTGGCAACATATGTGTCTGAATTTAAGGTGCTTACATTAGCAGTGTACAGAAATTCCTTTAAAATCTGAAATTTTAAATACGGGCATCTAACTTTAACATCATATGTAGCTTTTTTAGGAAATTTTAAATTAGGATACCAAAATGGGAAGTCATTCTGCCTGGAATTATGAAGGTTTAAAACTTCGAAATTCTAAGATTAAATACATTTATAATATACAGTTGGCAAAAAAAGTATTTGTACACTTCATTTTTTTTAATTATAATGAAATTAAACAAAAGATTTAAGCAAAAAATACTGTAATACATTAATTTAATGCATTATAATGCATTAAATGCATTATAAATGCATATGCTGCATTTAATGCATTATAATGCAGCATATAGAAGCAAAAACAAAATTAAACGAATCGATTTTTTACATTATAATAAAAAAAATACAAAAATATAATGCAAAAAAAGTATTTGTAGACTATATTAATGTAATATAATTAATGAAAATTTAGTAAAATGATACAAATTAATATTTTGTGTAAATTCATTTAGCGTTTATGACTACTTCTAGATGGTGTGACATAGATTCCATCAACTTTTTTGTAGCGGTCTGGTTAATGTTATTCCATGACACAATAAGAGCTTCTTTAAAACTGTTTTTTACTGATACATATTTTTTTTTTCGGATTTTTGCATCCAATAGCATCTGCAAATTTTCTATTGGATTCAAGTCTAGAGATTTTAGAGGAGTTACCAGTCGTCTTCGAGTATTGTCGTAACTATATGCTGGTGATCACAGCAGTATGCTTTGGTCGTTATCCTGCAGAAAGTGAAAAGCTTCCTCTACGCATAATTTCTTGGCACGGTTTAATAAATCATGCCGCGTCACATCAATATATGTTAAACCTGTCCTTCCATTGTCAATAAATTTTAAATGTTCTGCTCCATTAGAAGCTATACACTCCAAAACTATAATATTCCCCTCAACATGCTTGATAGTTTGAAGTATACGTTTTGGATCTAGAACAGTTTTATTTTTACGCCAATTTTTTCGAATGCTTGGTGGTAAAAAAATTCCGAATTTTCCCTCATCAGAAAAAATTACTGTTTTCTAAAAATCCAATGATTTACTTCTGTATGCGAAAGCGAATGCTATGCGTTTTCGCCTATTTGTTTCGCTGATGAATGGATTTTTCCTTGAGGTTCTTTCTTTTAAATCTGCATTGAGAAGAATATTTTTTATTGTTTGAGGTATTACTCTGATGCGAGAAGATGTTGCAAGGTCTCCACCAAATTTTTGAACCGAACGCATAGGATTTTTTAAAGCTTTTTTAACAACACTCCCTTTTTCCCTCATTGTTAGTTTTCTGAGAAGTCCTGGTCTTCATTGAATTTCGATGCTTTTAATTTATTCATAGTTTCTCACTATACATCCAATAATTGTAAATGGTAATTTAATAGTTTTTACAAATTCTTGTTGCGAATTTAAATTTTTATTATGCTCAATCATAGGATTTCATATATCTAGAGGTGCCTCTCTAGTTTTAGGTTCTATACTCAATTACTTCAAGAGCAAATTAGATTAAATGTCAGATAAATATAATATGAAGTTAAAAATTATTAACAGCTTCTATAAAAGTAGTCCTTTGAACCATAAACACTATAAAACACAGTACATTTCAGGATGGATGAATGTACAAATACTTTTTTTGCAAGAAATTTTTAAACTTTTCCTATTAGAAAATTATTTTACATCTTTATCAAAATTTTCTGTTGTGTAATTTAAAACGCACGGTAAACAGACTGTATTAAAACTATTTTTGACAAAATATCTGTTTTTATTTAGTTAAAAATTAAAAATTTTAGAGTGTACAAATACTTTTTTTGCCAACTGTAGGTAAAAACTGGGAAACTGAGTTAGTAGCCAGTGGCCAGTAGACTCAGTTTTATTAGTGGCCATTTTTTAAAGTTAGTAGCCTTTATAATGTTTCAAACTTTCTTGATATTTAGATGATCTATAATCGTTGTATAAATACATATTTTTCTATACAAAATAAATAAATAAAATAAAATGTTATTCGGATTTTATTTTAAAAGCAAATGTGTTATTACACTGCACAAAGTGAAAGTGAACCCTATGTGTGTTGCATCAATAAACTTAATGTAAGCTGGTGATTGCATTTTTCAAAAATAAACAGTATCTTTTGAAGAAAAGTAACTGCTGAGCATGTGGCAGGAGTCAAAATATTGAAGATAGTGCAATGTTCTTAAGTTCGCTTACATCCGGTTGAAAAAAAAGGAATAAATTGCTTGAAATGCTTGTGGAATTCTGGTGTATTTTGCAGAATAAAACTGTATTTCTTGAAAAAAATAATCCAATTGAAGAGCAGACACGGGATGAAATGCTGAAATATTAAAAATACAGCTAAGTTGCTGAAATCTGCTTGCTTCCCGGAAGGAAAAGAATTAATCAGTCTGATAATTATATTTAATTAAAGTATAGGTGCATATTTTCATGAAAAAAGCTGCATTTCACTTGTCGATTTGTAGCAGATTTTTTAATCGCCAATTGGAGAATGACGACTAGGGTAGCGATCGTTCATGATTTTTTAATCGTCACTTTTACAACTTTAATCGCCATGTGGCGAGTGGTGACCGTGAATTTCCATTTATAATCGTTTCAAAACAGATTGAAATGAGAGTAGTTTTTTAAACATAACTCAAAAATTATTTTGCGGGATGAGCTGTAATTTTAAAATTCTATATCTGAAGCTTCAAAAGATAAAATTCTGTTAAAAAAAAAGGTGTTTTTTATTAATTATTTTATTGATATTTTTGAAAATTTTATGAATTATAATTTACTAATTTTCTAACAGAAATTTATTTCCAGAAGCTTTAAATATGCGATTTCAACAGTACAGATCATTTTGACAAGTAATTCTTTTGTTATGCTTAAACCCTTTAAGCGTCCTAACCGGAGTTTTCCGTCACGTAAGTTTTGGAATCTAAGGCTAATTTAACACAAAATCGACATTAAAGCTAATTTTTTGAAGTGAAAAAGAAAGATAAATATGTAAGGTTATCAAATAAAAATTCTCATATCAATACTTTTCATAGCTAGTAATTTATGAATCACTAAAAATGAATGAAAAAAAAATGCAGGACACTTAAGAGCCATTAATTTGATATTCAGACAAAAATGTGATATTTTAATTGTTGTATTTTTAGGTGCGTTCGTAATTATGTAAATACGTAGCATCTATTGTTGTCGTTCAGTCCGTCTGTCTGCCTGTCCGTCTGTCTGTCCGCATATAACAACGCAAAAACTACCCAACCGAATAGTTTGAAATTTAAAATACATAATTATTACATAATTTTGTCGAGTCATTTCAAATTTTATGGAAATCGGATGTATAGATCAATTACAGGGTCAATCAAAAGGATTCCATTACATTACGGTCAAAGGGGAAAAAAGTTTCAAATGCATTTAAATCGTTTGAAATTTTAAATACATAATTATTATATAATTTTGTCGAGTTATTTCAAATTTTATCAAAATCGAATGTATAGTTCAACTACAGGGACAATCAAAAGTGTTCCGTTACATTACGGTTAATGGGGAAAAATGTTTCAAATGCATTTTAATGGTGTTACACTCATTCGAACGTAATAAAATTGATATGCATCGATAAAGTACATATTATAATATACATTTGGCATAATTTGTGGTGCAAAGAATATTGGTTATTGATTTACAAGGCCACACAAAAGTATTCCATTGCATAATGGTGTAGGGAGGACATTGTTTGGTGCATATTTTAATTGTCATTATTTACAATTTTATGAGATTGATATATGAGAGTGATATTTTAAAAACTTCGTCATCGTACGAACGCACCTCATTTGCTACGCTTCACGTGCAATTTCCAACTTGTTTTTAATTGGCTTGATATACCGGGTGATCCAAAAGTCAGGACGAACTTTAAAAATGAATAACTCGAAAACGAATCAAGATACAAAGATACGGTTTGCACCAAATGGATCGAAAAGAAACCGGATTTTGTGTGACAACGAAAAAAATAGTTTGCCGTTGACATCCAAAAAATGACACGGTAGTGTTTTTTGCACCAAAAGATGATTTGCAAATGAAAAAATGTTGACAATTTCCAAGTCAGCTTAGTTACAGTTAATTAGTACAACAGAAAATGTTCAATGTGCTGTCCCTCATTCATAAGTGCAGCTGTGAGACTAGGCACTACACCGTTCACAGCATTTAGTAGCATTTCTTGCTTTATGGCAGACACGTTTTGGCGGATGGCATCTTTCAATGCTGCTAGTGATGCCGTTGGTCGCCAATAGAACAATATTTTTTTGTTGTCACACAAAATCCGGTTTCTTTTCCATCCATTTGGTGCAAACCGTATCTTTGTATCTTGATTCGTTTTCGAGTTATTCATTTTTAAAGTTCGTCCTGACTTTTGGATCACCCGGTATTTTTTTTATGTTGAAGTAAATCATATTTAATAAATAACGTTAAATTTCGAAGCCATGAAAAAATTTCCTCTTCCCTACAGAAAATGTCAAAGTTCAAGACTGCGAATGCCATTTTTCATGAAAAATAAAATGCCGATATGTTTGGAGTGCTATATCTCTGGCAAGCAACAACATCCCAAAAAAGATATAACCAAAATCGAAAAATTAAAAACTAGCCGCCCTCAGTTATTCTATGCTTTAAAAAAAATCGTTTAAAAATATGAAAGTTTGAGCGGGATATTTGAAAATAACGCCTCCATAAAATTAACATTATCATCAGGGTTTTTTGAGTGACTCATATTAGCTCTTAAGAGCCCACAATAGTCACAGAAAAAGTACACAAAAAGACCCGGATGACCATGTAAAGTCTATGGGAGCGTTCTTTTCTAATATCTCGTTCAAATTTTAATATTTTGACATGATTTTTTTTGCATAAAATAGCTGAGGGCAATCCACAACCGGGCTAGTTTTTACTTTTTCGATTTTGGTTATATATTTTTTATATTATGATAGTTTCAGTTTCAGAACCGGTTTAAACCGGTTTTGAAAATTAAAGTAATTTTTTTTTAAAAAAATCTAAAACCAAAATCGAAAAAGTAAAAACTAGCCCGGTTGTGGATCGTCCTGAACTATTTTATGCAAAAAAAATCATGTCAAAATATTAAAATTTGAACTAGATATTAGAAAAGAACGCTCCCATAGACTTTACATGGTCATCCGGGTCTTTTTGTGTACTTTTCCTGTGACTATTGTGGGCTCTTAAGGGGCCTCTTCACTCAAATGAAAAGACCCGTTTGCTAATGCTAATCCTATGGAAGAAATTTATAAAGATATCTCGGTTGCATTTTAATATTTTTAAAGGATTCTTTTTGCATTGGATGGCTGAGATTGTTCTGAATGCAGGCCGTTTTTTACTTTTTTGATTTTGTTTACAGATATTTTTTACGAGAACGCTTACATTTTCAGAACCGGTTTGGAAAGCGAAATCACCCTCATCAAAAATATCTGTAAACAAAATCGAAAAAGTAAAAAACGGCCTGCATTCAGATCAATCTCAACTATCCAATGCAAAAAGAATAATTTAAAAATATTAAAATGCAACCGAGATATCTTTATAAATTTCTTCCATAGGATTAGCATTAGCGAACGGGTCTTTTCATTTGAGTGAAGCGGTCCCTTAAACTCTGAAGTTTCGTTACATTATTCTGAATGTATTGTTTTATAATCTATGCTCGATGTATGATTTCCCTTTCTTATTTTTTAACTATTTTTACTTTTATTTCAAATCAATAATTTCGATGAATAATCTCACTTATGAGAAGAAATACATACATGAGTGAAATCTGATTATGTTTTCCCTTATACTCAAAAATGTTAACACACACGCAAAGTAGCTCTATACTTAAACTAGAGATGTAAGGAGCTAAATATATAATATTCATAAATCTTCGATTTTATCTGTTCCGCTTGTTTAACTCTCCTAAGCAATTACTTCCACTTTATATCAGCCAGTGAAAAAAGTTAATAACTTATCCTGTTCCAGGGAGAAAAAAAAAAAAAAGTGTATTATTAGAATTCGTGGTGAGAAGTCACATGTATTAACCTCCAAACCGAATATCATCCTGCTGTCGGCTAAATAGCAAAAGAAATGCACGATTGAATTCCCGTTATGGAACCATTTTTTTTTCTTTTTTTTTCAACTTATGATCTTTCCTATGTGCAGAATACCGTGCATAATTTCGGTCAGAAATCAAACAGGATACAGATAGGCGTTTTGTTAAATGCCGGGATGAAAAAAAACTAGCGAAAAAATTAATAAATGATAAGAAATTAATAAATAACTTCTAAAAAACGGGGGGTGGGAGGTGCTCGAAAAATAATTTGTTTTACAAAAAGTGTAAAACGTCGACATGTAACTAAAGTAAAATTAAAGTAATAAAAAGACTAGTCGTCGTTGGGGGCCACCGTAATACTTACCCATCATGGATATGTATATGAAAATAAAACATGTGAAAACTATTTATACAATGCATTGCAATCCATAAACAAAATTTAAATATTGTTAATATACATAGTAATGCTCTATTAAAGAACTGCTGATGTACCAATTTCGACAAATTATATAAAACGCCAAACTACTCAAGTAGTACCGAACTGCGTAAAAGAAACATCCTTATAACTCCAAAAATAATAATTTTATTAACTAACAATTAACTGCGTCGGATTAAGCGTCTCATTTCCAATTAAAATATACCTCTGAATTAAAATTTGAATGAAATACAGGGTCATGAAAAATCGAAGAATGTAGAAAACAGGATTACAAATACCTCGGCAACTAATAATATGATCGAATTCGCTTTTTATGCAAAATTTGTGTAAATTTATTGCCTTTTACGTCCATTCCTTAAAATAAAAAAATTCGAAAATTTTTATGTACCTTTCATCAGAACGAATTTTTCGAGAGTCCGAAAAAAATAGTTCTGGATAATCGAGGTTTTTGATATTAAATAGGCTTTGTCCCAGCATTACATACTAACTACATACAAAATTTCAAGTCTCTATCTCAATTCGTTCGGGAGATAGAGCGTTTACAGACAGACAGACAGACGGACGGCAAAAATTTTTTTCTAAAAATACGTTTTTCGGAATCTCCACTATCTGAAACGTGTAAATCCGTCAAAAAAAATTTTTTTTCGATTTTCAAAACGATTGCAAGACTTACCTTATACTACGTATGATGGGTAAGTAAAAATATTACATATCACTCAAATTGAAAGAAAAAACTGTCAATTTGGCGTTAGTGGGAAACAGTTTAATTTGCAGAATATATCTGTAATTTATACATTAAAACACTTTTTTTAAAAAATAAAAAATATAAATTTTTTTCTGTAAAAATTATAAATTTCATACTTTTTACAGTAAAACTTTCTTTAAAACAGATTTTTCCAGTAAAAGCTGCATTTTTATTTATTTATTTATTTATTTATTTATTTATTTTTATGATTATGGAAGAGCTTTGAAAGAGAAATGAGTGAAAGGGTGGTGAAATGTGAAACTAAAACATTCCAGAACCCCCCACCCTTTTTTTTTTCTTGCCGTGCGTGCACAGCACTTCTGCTAAACGGCACCGTAGGCAGAGGGTATTCGGTAAGAGATTGGGTCTTTTTATGACATTTTGCAATACAAATTTCAGGTTTGTTTTAGAATATAATTACGGGCCCGGGCAACGCCGGGTACGCTCAGTTAGTATATATATATATATATATACACTGCTCAAAACAATTAAAGGATATTTGAAGTTTTATATAAAATAAAGATATAAACGAAATTTTTTTTGCCGAAAATAGAAGAAGAGAATCACAAATGCAAATTTTTCTGGTTTTCAAACTGTGGAGTATGCAAATTTTGAGTTCGACGTCAAAAACATCCCTTCAGCGGCAGCGAATGAAATTCGACTTTCAACTGGATAAAAGAGAATGAAGACAAGGATGATCGGCATTCAGTGATTGCTTTGTTTCGATGAGTACGATGTCTCAGCGAAGTCATTTGACAGATTCAGAAGCTTGGAGAATTGTTGGTAGGTTAGAAGGGGGGGCCAAACTCAAGCCGAAGTAGCGCAAGCCATTGGAGTGTCACAAAGTGTCATTTCCAGGATCTGGAACCGTTTTTTGGAGAGTGGATGTGCAGGCCGAAGACCAGGGCAAGGTCGTAGACGGGCAACAACGCCCAATGAAGATCGGTATTTAGCGTTAACAGCTCGGAGACACCGAAACATGAACGCTACTCTTCTCCAACAACACCTTCGCTCGGCTACAGGCACCACGATTTCAACTCAGACTGTCCGAAACCGGCTCCATGCTGTAGGTATGTATGCTCGCCGACCGATGGTATGTGTTAGATTAACATCAAGGCATCGTCGCGACCGCAGGGAGTGGGCAACCGAGCATGTCAACTGGAGGAGAAGTGAATGGAGCAATATTCTGTTTTCTGACGAGTCCCGTTTTTCTCCGGATAATAGGCGTATTTTCATCTGGAGGGACCGTGGCAGTAGGAATAATCCTGCGTTCGTGCACGAAAGTGTCAGATTTGGCGGTGGAGGAGTGTTGGTGTATGGTGGCATCTCCATTGACGGGCGCACTGACCTCTACATCATTCGAGATGGAGCTCTGACTGGTCGCCGATATAGGGATGAGATCCTCAGACCTATTGTAGTCCCTTACGCTGCAGCAATCGGAGATAACTTCATTTTAATGGACGATAACTGCAGGCCACATCGTGCAAACCTGGTGGAGGATTTCCTTTTCGAGGAAGGAATCGTTCGAATGGAATGGCCAGCGTGTTCTCCAGACATGAATCCAATCTAGCACGTTTGGGACGCTCTAGGAAGACGAGTTTCTGGCCGCCAACAACCCCCATAAACTCTCCAAGAACTGGAAAGAGCTCTTCTGGAAGAGTGGGGCAGAATACCCCAACTCGTCATTAATAGCCTCATTGAGTCCATGCCTCAAAGGTGTTCAACGTTGCTGGCCACCCGTGGAAACCATAAAAACCATTCTTAAAATGATTTTCTTTGAAGAAAACACCTTTTCTTATTCTTTTTTTCTCATATGCACAAATTGTGTTTTTTTCCTTTTGTACACAAATGCGCAATAAAATGCATTTTTTTCTGCTAAACATGTGTAATTTATTCTCATATAACCTACTATGTCTGTCGACCATGTATCAATCAGCTAAACAGTTTCCCAGATACAAAATCCACCTAAAACTGCAATATCCTTTAATTGTTTTGAGCAGTGTATATATATTTCCAAAAGAGGGAAACCGTATTTCGGTTATATAGTTTTTGAATAACAACACCCGCCAATTTCATGAGTTTCCGAACAAAATGAATGTAAAAATGCGCCAAAAGATAGCCTCATTGGATCAGACCAGGAAACTAACCAATCAGTGTAAGAAAGAAAAAAAAAATCTAAATAAGTAACAATCGAAAGGGCATGTTGAAACGTGTTTTTAAACGCATGCATTATTTGCCCTTGTCTTCCGGTTATCGAGATATAAAGTTTTAAAATTTTCAAAATAAAACATCTAGCGTTAAGAAGGGAAGGATCCCCGCCAACCAGCGAACGAACAGTTCATAGTGTAAAGAAAGAGCAATAGTTTCCTTTCTTATCAATTAGAAGTTCTTTGGGTAAATTATGCACTATTTAGGTTTATTTTGGGATGCATTATTTAGTATTTTAATGTTACAGTGCTGCATTAAGAGTAGTTGACTGTGCAAAACTGCTAAATGTGTGGAACGAACTTTATTAAAAAAACTTTATTAGTCATCGTGTTACGAAAGGCTCTCACTCCAAACATTTGTAGCCGAAAAAAGAAAAAAAAACTTGGAATGATCCTCTTTATTTTCATACATCACTTATTACAATATGCGTAATAGATTTCAAAATACGGTCAGTCATTTGTGTTAACCCTGTATATCTCGATAACGTTGAGACGAGGGCAAATAACTTATGCGTGAGTAAGTGTGTTTCAATATACTCTTCCGATTGCCGATTACTCAGATTTTTTTTTTTTTTTTTTTTTTTTTTTTTTTTACATTTACATTAAGGTGTCGTTTCTTGGCGACCACCTCTTTCTTTCTAACCGATGACCAGGCGCCTACCTGCCAAGTTATCTCAGCTTAACGGGTTAGATACCTGGTATGGGGGCGGACGACCGCCTAATTGCCACGTAGCGGCAATAAACTTTGCTTCGCATGCCATCATTTCTGCAGTACTTGCTTGTCGTTGAGCATACTTTGTTTCGCCTGTTAATTAATGGTACATCCTGTTGTTTGAACTGCAAATGGCTTCGCAAGATGGTCTCGTAATTTAGAGCCTTGATCAGATAACGAGACCTTCACCTGGCAAGGCACCTCCAGAGGTAAAATTCACAGGTAACTTGGAGGACTTTGCACCCACGACGGATTTTACATGCACCAGGCGCCATTAGCGTACATGATGGAATTTTAGCCGGCAAAGTGGGGGCGATCTACGCAAACAAGTGCCGAGGTCAGCTGATTGTGGCTAACGGTTGCTGGACTGAGTAGTTTATTGCCTTTGTGAATGTACTGAATTTAGCGCTGCACATCACTCCCACTCGCCGTGAAAGGTGAAATGGTGCTGGAGCTATAATTTTTTTGAGCCGAAACGGTGGCATGTCCTTAGCAGACAACAGGGGGGACAATTTTGAGGGAGATTTAGAAAAATAAATAACCAAAACTAAAAAGGCCGAAATGCTAAGTAGTGCCAGAGAAGGGAGAATATTTGGGCCGAAATGCAAGGCAGTCGAATCGCTGCTGGTGGTGGCGAGATCCCGCCTTCCTACCGTACCCAAGGAAGAAAAAAAAAAAAAAAAAAAAAAGGTGCTCCATGGGCTGTCCCATTGGAGCGGGTCCGGTAGCTCGTGCGGACAGAGTCCAAATGCACCTAATAAAGAGGCGCATTGTCACTAGAAAAAAAACAAGGGGAAAAAAACGAAAAAGAAAAACCCCGAACATGTTTCGGACCACAAGAGTCCCTTGAGTCTCTGTGTCGATGAGGTCAACGTGTGCGGTTCGGGGTAAGTGCACTGAACGTGTGATACCCAAACGTCTATGTTACTTTCTACAGTTGACTTTAAAAGACGACTTTTTTTTAGTGCTGATGCGATCCCCTTCCTATAACACAATAGTTCGTATAAACTGTTCACAGAATTCTCAACAAGCGGCGATTGCAAAATAATTTTTCCTGCCAAAACTTTATTTATCACTTGAGGTTCATATCGTTATTGCTAAAATGAACATCGTAGATTTTGTAAAATTAAAAAGGCGGGGACATTCATAAAGAGCTTTTTTTCCCTAAGGCAAATTCGTATACTTTACATTTTTGTATTAGCAAATTGACAGTATTTATGAAAAGTTTTTTTTGCGCATGGAATTAGCCCTGAAGTTTTTGATATTTCTTTAAAATAAAAATTTATGAAGATGCATTAGATTTCATCATTTTATACTATATATAGCCCAACAGCGCCCGAGAGGCCCTGCTCTCGAAGCTGCTAGACGGAAGGTGTTGGGTTCGATCCTAATCACGCCCGTCGGCCTAATCGTTCGGAGTTTTGTTTGGTTTTCATCTAACCTTGGATTTCCCTCCTTAAATAAGGGTTAGGTTTCCTTAAAAAAGACCCTGCGGACAGCACACTCGCTACTTAGGGCCTATATCCCCCGTGTTGATAACTGGCGATCATAAACACAAGCAATCAATTACATTATATGTACTATATCAGAAAAAATCTGCGTTAAATGTAATATTTAAAAAAGAGAAAGTTTTTGAAAAAGTGTTACGAATGCCTCATAAACTATAATACTGTAAAAGAAATACAATAAAATTGTAAGGAAATGCTACAAAGATATAAAAAAAAGTACTATCCAGCAGTCTTATTTTCTATTAAAGTAAATCCTGTTTATAACGGAATTCTGTAAAAAAACGGAAAAAACTTTCCCCCCTCCCTTATATATATATTGTGCAATTATACCTTCTAAAAGGAAAATAATCTGTATAAAACGGAATATTTATTTTGTCTGTATGTTTCTGCCTAAACAGGTTTTATTGTATCATACCTATGTGGAAGAGTGCTATTGAAATTATTACCGGGGACCGAAGTCTCTGGCCCCGGGCGCAGAAATTTAGAGGGCGTCAAATTAGAGGACAACCAACGTCATTTTTTGGCTGGCACAAGAAAAATTTAGGGGAAGGAGCGCCAATTTTAAACTTTGCCCTGGAAGCAGATTTCTCTTCGTACGCCCCGGCCTTCTTCACCCTTTAAATTGTCTGTATGTTTAGAAAAAAAATACAGTCGACTCTCGTTTATTCGATCTCGTCGGGACCACAAGAAATGTTCCAATTATCCAGAGTTCGAATTGTGGATAGTATGAGAGGAAAACATATTTAAAGGGGTACAAAGAAACTAATGTTATAGTACTTTTACAATTTATTTCGGCTGTTATCATTAGAACATGGCTTAATAGTAAATTAAAAGATATAAATACATAAACTAAATAAGGAATGAGAAATAAGTACAATGCAAGAAGGAGTTAAGGTGCCTTTGAAGGACACATCTGGCACTAAGAAAGTGGATATCAAATGCATAGGACTATGTAAGCTTTCTCAGAACAATTCTGACAAAAATGAAAGAAAAAAGGTACGTAAAAGATCTGGAGTCCAAAAGAAAGTAAAGAAAAATGGAAAATCGGAATCTCGTTAGCTTGAATTAAACGAAGTCAAGAGATATAATTAGTTCGAATAAATGAAAATTCTTAACATTATTCTGTCTTTAAAAATTTTGGGATTTCATCTTCTGTTCGAATTAAGCGAAGATTCGATTTATCTGATTTCGAATTAACGAGATGCGACAGTATTTGAAAGAAATATTTTCTTTCACAAATAGTTTAATCCATAAAAAAATAAACTACGATAATGTGATTAAATACTTAGCCATGACTATTTACAATAACTTAGAGAGTAAATTGTAAAAGAAAAAAAAAAGTTTTTAATCCGCGCTGGAAACGTATGATTTTCTTTCTTGTTAAACTTGAAATTACCTGGAACAACCTACTTGGCAATGAAATAAGCATCAAATAACGAGCTAACGAGGAAAGTGAAGGAGGTCAATATCAAATGTAACGTAACTTCATGGTTAGGTTAAAAAGATTAATGTCAAAAAAAATGAATAACGTAAAATAGTGAGAAAAAGAAATTTAAAATAAAGACGGAACTTTTTTTTCACACACCGAGACTGACATCGCAAATAATTACTAGGCAATATGCGAAGAAAGTCAATTTTTCGAATCAGTGAAAGAATCAATCAGAATTACCGGAGTAACTTATTTAAAATAAATATTTGAGTAATTTATGTAATTTTTTTTTCATTTTACAGTAACAAATAATTACCTTGATGCATACAGAGAAACTTTGTTTCAGGCATGCCCGGTAATTTGTTACAAACAGATAAAGGAATTAAATTAGTAGTAATAACGAGTAGCAATGTCACTGATGTATTAAGTTATGATGAAGTTTTTAAAGTCGCGGTAAGAATTAAAATTAAGAATTTTGACTTTTCAGTTAAAAGATTGATAAATAGCTGAAATGAAACGAATTTCAATATAACTAGCAGTGTTGAATTCAGGGGGTGGCCTGGGATATTTTGAGATTTTGCGTTTTCAATGGTCTAAAAGTACAATGTCCGCTCCTCCGGAGGCATTTCACCTTCCTTACTCGATTAGAGACCATAGACATGCTTCCAAGCCTCCTGATTGGTTGGTTTCGTTTATCGATTTGCTTTAGCGCCATTATCAAAACGCTAACTTATAACAATTGGAAAATAAAATAAATCGAAAAGTTACTAAGTGATGTATATAGAACGTAGTAAAGTTAAAAACTAAACAAACGTCAACAAATATCGATTATTAATATTTAAATTTAATGTTTGTTTAGTTTTTAACTTTACAATATTATGTATTCATTCGCTTATTTATAAAAAAGAAAATATCTATACTAGTAAATCTGCAGATCAGGAGCCTCAACGTCAGCATTGCACATCATTTTTTTTAAACACACTTAGGGTAATATTCAACTTCCTAGAAACTGTAATTTAAAATTTTCGAATTACGTAATTATTTATAAGAATAAGAAATTTTCAGCCATCAAAGGCGTTAAATTAAAGATTTAGTTATGTTAGGATATTCTAAAATTTTCATGATCTATTATTATTTATTATTATTATTATTATTATTATACCATAGTAGATTTCTTCAGGGGGCGGAGCCCCCCTGAACCCCCTTGTAGTCTCATTAAATTTAAATTTGTAACTTTCTATCAATCTGCTAATGGTTATCGTATTATCTTGTATTTCTTTATACATTTTGATTTATAAGGATAAGTAACAGTTTTAATAAGCATTTTTCATTATCCTCATACTTCTACATACCTGCCCACCACAAACATCTAAATCTGATGTATCAGGAACTTTTGAAAGTGTAAACTCAGTAATCTAGGGTTTTACAATTTTGTTTCCGAAAAAAGAAGTTTTGATTGCATTTTGTGGCAGTTATCGGGGACTGACAGACAGACAGAAGAACAGACCGAGAGATGGAAAACAATAAATTTTGTGTCGCCAAAATAAGCCTTCACTGAAGTTTCGGCAATGACGTCATTATTCATGAGTTATTGGTATCCATGTTTCTTGTATTTTTAACGACTACTATAAAATACCTGTTTTATTTCAATTATGACGTCAAATTTTACCAAGTGAAAAATTTGTTAAAAATATAATTCTTTTTTATTTCTTTTACTTCTAATTATGCCCCCATTTTTGTCAGAAAAATTCTTATTAACGAAACAAATTTCCGTGTTTAATATTTAACAAAGTACTATATTTATTTTTATGTTTATTCTGACGTCATTTTTATTTTTTCTTAGTTTAATTTTTGGAATGGAAATTGCTCAATTAAAACTAATTGCCTTTGAAAAACTATTCCATATTTTGATTTTTTTGGCAACAATAAAGGAAATCGGTTAAATTTTATCTAAAAAATCGCTATTGATTCTGTATGAAAAAGAAGGAAATTTTGAATTATTAAGGAAAATATTTGAATAAAATTAATAAAACAAACCCTATGTTCTTTTCTGGGCTATGTTATATTTATACGCAAAAATACAAAGACATTAATTAATTCATCTGTTTTGACGTTGACTTCATTTAAATTTTTGTACACGCATTCAAATTTATAACATTATAAAAATAAGGATTAGGATGAATGGTTGCTTAGCAACCATTAAGAGAAAACAAAGAAAGCGAAATAAATACATTTGAAATAAGTAAATCTCTAAAACAAATTAGTTTATATTATTGGAACACATTTATAAAAAATCTCTAAAATTTACAGTAATAACTTTAAAAATCTGACAAATGCATAGACAAAATTTCAAAACAATACGAATAATTTAGCTGGTAAATTTCAGTGTCCATTTATCATTGAATTTCATTAATGAAATGTGTCATTTTCTCTCAAGGAAAAAAAATTAAAAAACCATCGGATTTGCCATAGAAAAGCATTATTGCGCAAAATTAAATATTCTATATTTTCCGAACGAATGAATCAAATCTAACAAAAAACTATACAGCTTAATCCCAGTGCCTCACTAACATACCCACTTAATTTCAAGCCAATCGTATTCTTTTTGAGTCAGTTATCGCAGAACAGACAGACAGACTGACAGACAGAAACCAAAAAATTTCGTGTCTCCAAAGTAAGCCTTCACTGACGTTTCGGCAATTATAAAGGCCAAACGTATCTGTGCGTAACGCATACGTCATCTTGCGAATGGCAACACTTTTCCCTGTAATTTTGGTTTTGCAATTTTCGCTACTGCAAATTTTACACTTCTAAACACAGTACATTTTAAATTTTT
Organism: Maratus speculifer; assembly: GCA_964019185.1. Classification (NCBI taxonomy): domain Eukaryota; kingdom Metazoa; phylum Arthropoda; class Arachnida; order Araneae; family Salticidae; genus Maratus; species Maratus speculifer. Next base: position 75,774,725 of record OZ025297.1, on the reverse strand, counting down.
ATACCGTCGTATAGAGATAAAAAATTTACTTTTAAATGCAATTTGTTTCAAAGCTGCATCTCAATTAAATTTTGTGATATTAATTTTTTTATAATTTGTAGTACCAATTTTGTAATTGTGGCAACAGAATCACTCCATTTTCTCTTAAGATTGAAAAAAAAAATTAAAATTAAAATGCGCTTACTATTTTAAAAATATAATTTGGATATTTGGATTCAGATATTTGGGTTAATAATTTGAATATTTGGATTTCATAGTATTTTGTTAATTTTAGCTTAAAATAATATTTGTTTGAGAGTTAGACTGACAATATATGATGCATATTTAAACTGTAACTAATTTTGTAGAATTATTATAAATCAATGAAACAGTTCTTTCTTAAAGATATCTTTCGTCGAATTTCGACGGGTTCCATCTCGTATATATAATTGTATATTATACTGGCGTCATAGAAATTCCAATTTCCAAAGACCTTAAACAGCAGAAAAGACGAAAAAGAAGCTAACCAATCAGAAAGCCGAAAAATTTTCTGTGGTCTCTAATCAAGTAAAGGAATGTAAAATGCCCCCCTGAGCCACTGAAGTCGCTCTCGGAGAAAAATGTCTGAATTCAACACTGCCTAAAAGTACACAGATTTGTTTCTTCGTTTTCACAAAAACACTATTTGTTACTAAAATTACGGAACTGTTTTTAACAAAATTTAGCAAGTTTTCGAAATCCTTTTCTTTAAGATATTTTATAGACTTTAAAAAAAAAAAAAAAATCAGCCGAAACAGAAACCGAATTTCGGGAATCTTCCCATTTTTGGCCAAAAACGGAAATGTTCAACAACTTTTTTAAACTAATTAAAACAGACATAAATATGCATAATTATTAATTAATCATACACATTCTTAAATATGCATAATTATGAAAATACACATTCATAAAGTGAACATAATTATTAATTAATTATGCATGTTTATTAAATGTACATAATTATTAATTAATTATACGTGAGGCCCATGTTGGCTTCTTTGTACCTTAGAACCAAAATTTCTTGTTATTATATAAAGTATAACTTAGTTAATTCATCAACGACATGGAAAGATTTCTTAATGATGCAAATATAATTTATTTTTATGTATACACACTTCGATTTATCTTTTATAATGATTTTTGTAAATACTCATCGCTTACACTAGAAATTCTCAAAGATTATTCGATATACTTCTGCGGTTTCAAGCTAAAAAAAAATCTATTATGTACCGTTAAGTCTGCAGCTATTAATAAGCTCATAAAAAAAGTTGTCACATACTCGCATTGCTTGTTTTATAATTTGCACCCACGTTTTGAATCAGTTATGTCTGATAAATATAAACAATGAAGTTCATAGCAATAGTCTCATTTGAGCCGATGCAACTCAAACCAATGGGTAATGTTGAAAATTTCCGAAGGAAGAGACAAGGTTTTTGGAAAATAGACAGTTTCGGTCCGGCCAAATTTTCAGCAGCATTTCCACCGAAAACGAATTTTCAGATTTTTTTTCTCCCAAAACTCAGATTTTTGGGCCAAAACGAAACCGAAGTTTTGATCGATTTTTACTATTTTTCCTCAAATAGTAAAAATCGGCAGATATATGTCGGCCTTAAGCAGATATTTTGCTATTTTACGATACACTATCGAAGTCATTTTTATTCGTAAACGAATAAAGTTGCAGGTGTTCTTATTCAGATACTACGAAGTCATTTAATTTATTTATTTATTTTAATGAAGTATTTTTTAAGAAAACTGTCAAAAAGGGGCGTTTTGAACATATTTTCGAATCAAGACAACCATCAAAATACTGTCATGAGAAAGCATTCATTAATATTATTACTCAAGATTTCGAAAAACAGTTCTATTTCCAAATCCCTTCAGAGTTAATCCTTGAAAATTTTTATTTTTTTACATACCAAAGTACGGGGTGAGTCCACTACATTTCGATCATTACATGAAGATATAGGATACATGAGGATATAGTGTAATATTCCATTACATGAGGAAATCCAACACTATACACTATATACAGTAAAATCTCTAAATAACGGACACCTCGGGAACGCATAAATTGTCCGCTATTCGGAAGTGTCCGCTATAGGGAAAACCTCAGAGATTCAAAAATCGCTGAGAAATGCTTAATGTTCCATTAATTTACTTTTATATGTCCTAAAACCTCTATTATATAATTAATCAGAAATTTAAAATATTTTTTAATCAATAAAATTGAAATAAATTTGTGCACACTTTTTTCCACTGTTTATTATATTCTCGTGAAATAATCGATTACAAAAGTTTACTTTTGCTTGATTATATGTAATTTGTTTTTCTATGTGACGTTATTGGACATTGTAGAGTTCCAGGCAGGAAGGGAAGGATTGTACTTTTTGACCTTTAAAAGAGCAAAATCTCAAACTTTTCTTGGGTGACATTTCAATGCTCTGGGAGATATTCCTCCAGGGCAACACCCTGAATTTAGCACTGAACGTGGTGGGAAGGGGATATTTCCCCCCAGCTGTGATCACAAAATTTGATCACTGATTTATCTGTGATCACAAAATTTGTGACACGTTGTCCTGATAAATTCAGAGGCCTTTTTGCTTTTTTTCTCTTTAAAACATACTTTTTCATCCTTTATCGCCGAATGAAGTGTCCGCTATTCGGAATATCCGTTATTCAGAGGTTAAACATACAAAAATTTAGGTTTTGGGAGTGGGGATAGGAAAACTGTCCGTTAAATAGAGGTGTCCGCTATTCGGAAGTGTCCGTTACGGAGGTTTTACTGTATTACACTATATCCAATTACATGAGGATATAGTGTAATATTCCATCTTCATGGATCTCAATTATAAGATCAAATACTAGCACCTAGCACTTTATCGTATAGCACTGTCTATTTTGATGCTGCCATCTAGTAACAAAATAAGCATTTAAATTTAATACACTAAGGGAAGATTATTCTCTTCACTAAGGGGACAGTTTAACTTTCCAACACTTTTTTTTATTTCAAAAAGTGTGGTTCAAATGGTGAACTAATTGAATTTCAATGTTCAACTAAAAGTTCATTTTGAAAAAATAAATAAATAACCGCATAATTTCTTTAAAAATTTTAAAAGTTTATAAAAATTTGAATTTTTTAGAAAAATTTACTACATTTAAAAAACTTTATATTTTTGCCCATTTTTTAATTTTAAATTTGTATTGCACAAGATTACAGATGTATAAAACAGGTAATATTACATTTTATGCAAAATTTTTTTACTGATATATATAGAGTAGTTGATTGGTTCAATTTATAATGACCAATTATCAACATCAAGGATATAGATCCTGAGGGAGGAAAGGAGTGCCCTCTGTGGGTGTCTTTCTAAGGGCACATAACCCGTATTTGCACAAAGAAATCCAAGGTTAGAAGAAAACTACAGAGAACTCTGAACGATTAGGCCAACAGGTGCGATTGGTTCCGAACCTAATACCTCCCATCTAAATGAGTAGAACCCCTCGTGCACTGGTATATACTATGTATAATATAAAATTATAAAAATCTAATACTTCATATACTTTTATTTTTAAGAAAAGTAACGAAAATCCTTAGAGCTAATTCCATGTGCAGATTTATCACATATATAATAAAGAAGAAAAAAAAAAATATATATATATATATATATATGTATGTATATATATATAAATTTAATTTCTATCTCAAATAAAAATTTTAAAAAATCCTATCATTTACATGAAAATGGCGAAATTATGAATATAGAGAAAAAGTCCATTTAAAGGTTTTATTTTTATGGGTTATTGCACCAAATGTATCAATAAAATTTACAATATTTCCTTATGAAGTTACTGTATGAGTAAATATGAGGTGTCCGAATATTCACAATTAAATAGGATTTAATTTAATGTTAAAAAAAGAAAAATAGATATTTTGAGCAGCATTAGATAAATTGTCCCCTAACATTAATTGCATTAATGCTATCAAAAATTACAGATTCAAATCAATTTAATTGAATGTGCTTTAATCTAATCATTCCAGAATGATGCCCAACATTATGCTAAAAATACAGGGTGGTCATAAAAAAACTTTGCCGATATACGGAGCTCTAGCGGCCAGTCCGCTCAACCGATCGAAATGAAATTTCAGATATAGCTATTCAGAGATATGAGCTCGAGATTCTGTGAACGACAACAAAATGGCGCTCACGGTTACGGTTATAGTTACAGAAACTCGAAAATTTCCAATGTCAACACCCATTTTTTTTCATTGCAAAATGCTCAGCGCATGCGAAAACCCTAAAGAGCGTTGGAACTGTACGTGTATCGCAAGAAACGGACATGTTATGCACGCACAAAAAACCGTTCTGCGAATCCTCCCCCCCATAAAAAAAACTCGATTGGGGCGCAAGGAGAAAATTTGCATATGACACAGAGTCAGTACACTAATCTCTGATTACAATACAGATCGGAGAAACTAAAACTTTTATTTTGATTACACATTTTCCACTGGGTCTCATCACAGGCAATTAATGGTGATGGCACCAATGTGGAAAATGTTTAATCAAAATAAAAGTTTTAATTTCTCCGATCTGTATTGTAATCAGAGATTAGTGTACTGACTCTGTGTCATATGCAAATTTCCTCCTTGCGCCCCAATCGAGTTTTTTCTATGGGGGGGAGGATTCGCAGAACAGTTTTCTGTGCGTGCATAACATGTCCGTTTCTTGCGATACACGTACGGTTCCAACGCTCTTTCGGGTTTTCGCATGCGCTGAGCATTTTGCGATGAAATAAAATGGGTGTTGCCATTGGAAATTTTCGAGTTTCTGTAACTATAACTGTAACCGTGAGCGCCATTTTGTTGCCGTTCACAGAATCTCGAGCTCATACCTCTGAATAGCTATATCTGAAATTTCACCTCGATCGGTTGAGCGGACTGGCCGCTAGAGCTCCATATATCGGCAAAATTTTTTTATGACCACCCTGTATACATCAGGATCCTACAATGTTTCAATTAGCATAACTTTTATGTGGAACTTAAATTTCAGTCACAAAATGAGTCTAAACTTCATAAAAGTGGTTATTTTTCTGACTTTTTTTCCTCATTTTAATGAATCCATATAATAGTTTTGTTATCTTAAATTTATCAATCCTTCATTTTCAAGTAAAAATAAATGTGGTGGATGCACCCACAGTAGTACACTATTTTTCTTTAAGTTTAAAAACAAACCCAAAATGCATTGCTTGAAGACAACGAAGAAATGAGATTGACTAACATCATTAAATGTTAACTTTCCACAAACTGCTTGGATTTTTTTTTTCGTTTGCTGGTACATGTGTTTATTTTCTAGAGTGTCTTCAAAAACAGAATTTCTTGGAATTTATTATAGATTTCATTATAAGTTTTTATTTAAAGCAAGGCTACCTTATCATAATAACAAGGCTTGTCATTCACCAAGTTTCCTTTGACCGTAGTACACGTGGTCAGAAACCACATGATTTTCCTGTTGGTAGTGCCATCTAATGTGAGAAACTGAAATATTTTCCATTTTTTCATATGAATTTGTGCATGGATTATTAGCAGTAGTATGCACCAGGTGGCGTTACTTATGAGACAAAGTCATATAATAAGTTGGCAGCTATAGGGACAATTTCAACAATAGATTTTCTCCTGAATGCGAGGCCTTGTTATTATGATAAGGTGGCCTTGACTTAAAGCATTGTTTCTTTAACCCCTTGAGCTCTGATGATAGAATTTTCTACCACATAATTTTAATTCCGAAATGTCACAATGGCACCAGAAAATTAGACCAAATTTATTTGAAAAAGGTTTAATGCATTTTTTCGTATTTATCGTTAACAGTTTTTTTTCTTTTCAAAATACTGGTGCCAATGTGACATTTGGAATTTTGAAGAAATTTACACCCCAGAGCTCAAAGGGTTAATAGTATGTTTTAAATTATATTAATGTTTATAAATTATGTTAATGTTATGTTAAATTATGTTAAAGTTTATAAATTATGTTAATGTTATGTTAAGTTATGTTAATGTCAAATTATGTTAATGTTGATTAATTTTAAATTATGTTAATGTTGATTAATTTTAAATTATGTTTACATACTTTGTTACATTATAAATAATTTGTTAAATAAGTAGAAAAACTGAATGTTTCATGCAGCAGAAATTTATACTTGAAAATAATATATCTGGAAACATGATTTTGTGGTTGATTCGTAGGTTTATCATTGTCTTTTCCTGCTACCAGTCCCCCAAATTTTTACACCTTGGGTGCAGAAAAACACCATACTTAGAAGTCAAACGCTAAAATTGGGTTTTCAGATGTTTTCCACCAAGACATGACTTATTAGATTGATTGCATTTTAATATGTGAATCGAGTTTTAACTAATTAGTTTTAACTAATTCTGGAATTTCAGCTGTGAACTTGATGAGGGAATTGTCTGTGCTGCTACCTCACGGTCTATAATGGTGATCTGAAGATTATATTATATCAATTATAATTTTTTCATCTGTGGCATTCCAATTTGTGCTTCACTTACATAAGCACAAATTACTCAACTTAGAATTCACCAATCAAAACACTGACAGCTTGATTTTCTTCATTAGATCTTACCTGAAATTTTTCTGTTTATATTGCAAATAATGTGCGGATTTCAGAGTAGCATATTTTTCAGAAATGGCTGTAGATATGGCAAACTGCATATGTACACAGAGTGTGGCCAAATTCAACCAAACACTCACAAGGGTGATAATCGGTATCAAGAAGATGAAAAATTCCCATAGAACATTGGATCGCAAACATCGTGTTCAATAAAAAATACAGGGTGTTTTACTCTAACTCAATATGTTTTGAAGGTAGTAGCTATTAAAAAACTGAAGTATATTATGATAAAATTTTTAATAGACAATCTTACTATTGTTGTAAATGTGATAATATAAAAAAGTGGTAGAAATTTCTATTATAGACACCAGCAAGTAATGAACTTGACACTGCATATTTTGGACTGAGATTATATGTAGTACATATGCTACTAATTGCTTAAACACTCTTTTTTTTTTTCAAGAATTTTTCATGATGCTATAACATTTTACACAAAACAAGGCATATACTGTTGCATTTTCATCACAATGTTTTTAATTTTCTAACAAATAGTACCGTCAACATGACTTCAGTTAGGGTGAAACACCCTGTATTTGCAACTACATAAGTAGTTGGCCCCATATTCTATGATAATTTTTTATCCTCTTGATGGCTACTATCACCCCCTATGAATTTGTTGGTTGAATTCAACAACAGAACAGTATATACAGGGCGATTCAAAACATTGTTTAAATTTTTCGTAAGGAGAAAAAGAATATGTCAGGAAACTGATTTTACATAGGAAAATATGTCCACAAATATACACATGCATATGTAGAGGACGCTGCATGTACCTATCCCTCCACTGCATCCAATCATTGTTTTGACTTTTCTAAAGTTAGTATTATTTTTTTTTTTTTTTTTCTCTCATTTGGGCTTCCACAAAACCTTTTACATCTTTAAAAACTTCAAAAATCTAGTTAATGACCTTTATTCAACGCTTTCATTATCTGAGGCCTGAAAGCTTTTCATTTAATTTTGTTCTTTTAAGCTTTATTTATTTATTTTTGTTAGTTTATTTTATTCCTTTCTTCATATATGAATTTTTAAATTTTGATTTCACACGAGAATTCTTTAAAAATCTTTAATTGATATTTCTGCTGCAATTATCAACGATTTTGTAAGTTTTGCAGCATTTACTGCACTCATGCTTGTCAGTTTTGTTTTTGCTATTTCGACCAGAAACAATTGTTGCAACTTTCTGCATTTGATGGTGTTTGTTCATAAAGTTCTTATTTTTTGAGAGATTTAAGAGATGTTTTGAGTTTTTAAAGATGTAAAAGGCTTTGTGCAAGTCCAAATGAGAAATGTAAATAGGAGAAGAAAAAATTGAGCTTTAGGAAACTCAAAACAGTGATTGGGACACAATGGAAAGTTGGGTACACACAGAACTCTCTACATGTGCATGTGTACATACTTTCCTATGTAAAATCGGCTTCCTGACATATTTCCTACCTTCTCAAGGAATTTGAATGCTAAATTTTGAATCACACTGCATAAAATATACATATGATATGTCTTTTTCCTATCAATTATTTATTCTAAAAAAATTTATTTTGATTGTTTGCTTTGATTTGTTTTATGGGGAAAATAATTCGACAATTATTTGTGATTACAGTTCAGCAGCGAAGACCTGAGGGCACAAACAAGAGCAGATGCCTGCTTGATACTCGGAAAAGACACAAAAGTACCCTGGTTCAGAAGGGATCAAGTATGTGAGCCCCATGGCATCAAAAATGACACAACGTTATCAGTGGACCTGTGCTGCAAGAATTTACAGCCATGTTAACAAAAACATGAATATGCATCTACCGAGATTTATAACTGTTATTAGTCCTTTTTGTGGACTGCTTCTTGGAATTCAACAAGGAGTCAAGATGTTATTGTTATGAACATTATTTTTTAAATGAGTTGTTATCATGATTTTATCCACACTTTCGATATGGAAACATAATCAAATATTGATAGACAAAGTTTCATGAAAGATAATTTTTAAAGATAAATTTACTTCTTAAGTTATTGTTACTACATTGCTATTCGCATGTAAAATTGATTTCATAAGAAAATATCCATTACATAAAGATTTTGATTACTGCTAACTATTATTGGTAACTATAGGCATTAAAATCAAGTAATGCTATTTATTAAAACAACTTCTTTTTCTTTTTAAAGCAAAGTATTTTATATTATATTTTTCATTCTTTTCAAACATTTATTATCATCGTCTTGAAATATAATTGACATTACTTAGTTATACAAAAATAGGTTGGCATTAAATCTTATTATTTAATGAATGAAGATGGGAAATTTTTAAGATTAAATAATATAATTATCCTATTTATTTTATGAAATTTTATATCAATTTTTCTCTTTTTAATGTCATATTTTAAATGAGATGTTATAAAGAATGCTTAACAAATGGGAAAACATTTGGGTCAAATTTTATAGCTGCAGGCAGTGAATATCAAAGTAAGATACTAAGCAGCACAATCTTCTATGAAATAAAGAACAAATTTATAAAATTACTTGGCATTGGAAATAAGCAAAACATTTACAGTAATAATGTTTTAATAATATAAGACATTAATGTAATTTTCAAATACATTAGATAAATTTTATAATTCTTTCTGGGGTTTTTATGAAGAAAGTTAACTTATTCTTTGAAATTATGAAAATGCGAATTATGCACATAAATTATGAAAAAAAAAAAAAAAATGTGAAAAAAAATTTAGGATGCATTTTTTTTTCTTTAAGTATAAATTTTTAAAATTAATCTTAATCCTTTATGCTTCAGTAATACTTTTAAATATTATTGAGGAAAATTTTTATTTAATCTGTTTAAAAATAAATGTAGATTTTCTTTGTCATACAAAATACCTTGCTCAATCACATTAAGAAAACACGGCGAAATAGTCGTAGCTAAATATTTTTTAAAGTGATTTTTCTTGACCATTTACCATTAAAGTTCATTTTCTTAAAAATCCTTACATAGGTGTAGCTCTTGTATTATGGAAAAATGTTATATGAAAAATTTACATCTACAAGAATCTTTTCATTTACAGATAGGATTATACAAACACAAAACATTTATTTACATTGTTTTCATAATCATGAAATTTCCATGACAACACTCTTCATTAATTAGTCTATTTTTGAAAAGAGCTATAACTACTTATTTATTAAATCAGTTTTAATAAAAAATCTTATTTAAGTTTATATTATTATTATGTACATTTTGTAATATATCATCAGACATTAATGAAAATAATTGTTGATGTGGAGCAATTTCAGGAGGGAAACATGACCGGCAAATTTTCTGACTTTCCATGACCAAATCTCAAAAAAATTCCCTGACTTTCCCCGACCAAACCTCAAAACAGTCTCTGACTAAATGGCCATGCAGTGAAATTTACTACTTATTTTTTTAATCCTTTGTCAAAATTAGCAATTTTTTCTGCTATCATTCTTCAAATTTCTCTCTCTCTTTTTATTTATTTTTTTTTTTTTTTTCAATTGTCTGAAGAATTTTGTGATTTTTTCCTGAAAGTATTTATGAAAAATGTGTGTTTTTTTTTCTTTTTTATTCTAAGATATTTTTTATGACTTTTTAGAAAATATTTGTAAATTCTCTGACTATCCATGACTACTTCAAAATTCCCCGATTTTCCAGGATGCTGGGAATCCTGAATTTCTAATGTTATTATCTAGGACATATAGGTATAAGGATATATTTTGCATTAAAGTGATGAAAGTGTATTACTGCTAAAAAAGAAAAGTAAGTCTTTGAAATATCTGGGTCCCAGAGAAAATAAAGTGATATTTTTCAAAATCTTACAATAAATACGAGTTGTAGGGAAGAAATATAAGCATATATTCCTAAGTACAAGTAATTTTAAAACAAGGAGATTCAATATCTGAATTTCTTTTGTTTGTTATTTATTTAAGTATGCAGCAAAACTCAGATAAGCTAGCTCACTTTTGAATCATTTTTAACAAGACATGAAACATAGAGCAATGATAAACTAATTAGCCAATTTTTTAAAACAGCAATGAAGCATAAAAAATTTAAAATGATTTTTAAACCATTGTCTTAATCTATATATATAAAAGGAATTCTGAGGATAATTGAGGCACAGATAGGCTCTCATCCTCTATACCTTTTATTTATAGAGATTTTACACAGCTTAGGTAAACGCAGAAGAAATATAAAACAGATAATGTATTTATCACAAAAAATCGTCTGCTAAGAAAATCTTTTTTCATTTTGAACTTCTATAAATAAAAGGAATAAAGCAGAAGAAATATAAAACAGATAATGTATTTATCACAAAAAATCGTCTGCTAAGAAAATCTTTTTTCATTTTGAACTTCTATAAATAAAAGGACAGATAGGCTCTCAAACAGTGAATCGTCGAATATAATTGAAGAACAAATGGAAGAACAAATGGAAGAACAAATGGAAGAACAGATGGAAGAACAGAAAGAAGAACAGATGGAAGAACAAATGGAAGACCTCTTCATTAACAATAAAAAAAGATATGCAAACGAAACCCCAGAACACCGATCAAACATATCTGCCGGAAACTGACGAGACATGGCACAGAAACGTGAATGTGTGGGGTTGTAGAACTGGCATTCAGATAGTCTTCGGGCTACTGAGGGCGGGCAACCGTCTAGTATGATATAAAACAAGAAATACAACCAAATTAAAAACACAAATTTACAATATGAACTTATACTGTAGCTGTTTGCTTCATAGAAGATTGTGCATGTGTCTGTTAATTCATTCTTTTTTACAATTTCTTGTGTATTTATTTTTAGAAGTATATATTTATGATGTATATAAATGTAAAAGTGATGTGGGCCAAGTAAACAAATGTACTAAAGTGTTGTATTAATTTAATAAAATACTTTTTAACAAACCAGAATTCTTTCATTATATAAAATAATTTCATTAACAACAATAATAATTAAATCAAGACAAAGATTTTTTCAATTCATTGATGATTTGCTCAGCTTTTTCAAGAGTTGAATCTTCCTATGAATTGAAAAAAATATATATTAATAAACAAAGTAAGAAATATATATTAATAAAGTAAAATATATATTAATAAAGAGAACTGTTATTCGTAAAGAATTCTTACGTATACATAGGACTAAGGCATAAAATAACATATAAAGTAGGTGACACTAGTGTCACCTAGTACAAAATTATTGTCGCCAGACAGACAGAATTGACAGAGAATAATGCCAACAAATTTTTTTTAATAAAAGCAAGTGAATAATATAAGCTGATTCTGTGACACTTAGGATATGAGAAATAACAGCCTTTACAAAGTGCCATGTGGGTCAGTGCAAGGTGGTAGGAAGTGCCAGTTAGCCTGTGCAAAATATGATGTAGTAACCTTCATATTATTACTTGAATCAGCCCCTTTCTTTCCCCCTGGCAATCCATTAATTCTGTTAATTTACAAATTTCTTCTTACATAGAAAATTGTTTATAATCTAAGTTTTATCTTCTTAATCCATCTCCAACAGTATTGCAATATAGAAATCCAGTCATATATAGTGATAGACTTTATAATGTAGGTGATTTAGTAAAAGAAAACACAGCCTTAGAATTACACATTATCTAAATAGATGGTTCTGTTTATAAATACAGAATTTATCACTAGTTTGTTACAGCATTATTTATTACAGATGAACGAAAAATGAAATCCATTTTTAAGAGGAATGTAAATCAAGTAAGAGAGGAGCAGAAGTTTCAGGGATTCTCTCAAAATTGTACTTGATAATTTGGCAGACTTAAGGATGGAATAAGTGCAAATATAGGCAAAAGAACTGGCTTTGTGTCTGTGTGAAACTGTACTTGGACAGAGATTTGCTTCACATTAGATGTGTAGCTCATAGGTCTAACTTATCTATGACAAATTTGAAATCATTAGCTCTTTTGCCTGTATTTGTACTTTCCCTATTCTTAAGCCTGCCAACTTATCAAATACAATTTGAAGAAAATCCCTCTATTCCACTCTTACTTGATTTACACTCCTCTTTAAAAATAGATTTAATTTCTTGTTCATCTGTAATAAATCGTCCTGAAAATTTATCAACAGAACCATCTATTTGGATAGCAAAACAATCAGCATTGTTTAATAATTGTAAGACTATGTATTTTTTTACTAGATCATCTATAATATCAAGCCTCTCACTATACATGACTGGATTTTTATACTGCAATACAGCTAGAGATGAATTACAAGGAGAAAACTTGGATTATGAACAATTTTCCCAAGCAATAAGGAATTTGTAAATTAACAGAATTAATGATTGGAAAGTAATTGGAAAATCCAGCATTGGAAATCAAATACACTAACTTTGATGACTTTTGACAAAAAATTTGGTGAAATCGCTTCGTTACAGTTAAACACCTTGTTATGAAAAAATTCCTTAAACAGAAATAACCAATTTCATGAAATTTGTATAATTAAATACACATGCATAAAATAAAAAATACACATTAAATGGAAGTATTGGAAAAATACATTCCAATTAAGGTAGTAGCTTTTTTTATGCAATGTAGACATATGAGAAAGATTTAATTAGAATAATACATTAAAAAAACATAATCAGGGTTCATACAGAGTTGGGAAGAAAAATTCCAAGGAGTACATAAAAAATCCAAGGAGTCCAAAAAAATTTAAAGACTTGCCACTTTTGTTGTTATTTATGTGGCATGCACTTGCACAGCCCCAATTCCACAGGGATTCTGCGAGTTACCGCCCTGCAAGAAGGGGGGGGGGAGGGGGGTTCTCGCGATCCTCAGACGAAATCGGTGCTTTCCCGCTATCTTCAGATAAAATCAGCAATTTATCTGCGATATTTTAGCACAATTGGCGATTGTTTGCGATCTTTTGTCGAAATCGTTGTTTTTTGCGATCTTTTGATAAAATCTGTGTTTTCCTGTTTTTCTTATTTATGAAATCGAGGATTTTTCGAGGATTTTTAGTCAAAATTTGTATTTTTATACAATTTTTTTTCTTGAAAATGCTGTTTTATTCCCGCAATCTTTTGATGAAATTGTCCTTTTTTCCCGCGATTTTTTAACGAAATCGGCATTATATCTGCAATCTTTAGACGAAATCAACATTTTCCCACTGTCTTCAGACGAAATTAGCGTTTTATCTGAAATATTTCGTGACACTTTAATGGCTATTAGTATGATCCCAACCAATCCAGGGATGCCGCAGGACTTGAAAAATCCTGGGTGCCTTTTTAACAAAAGCGGATCCCCACTAATGAGTCATATTTTTAGATGCAAAAATTGAACTTGTTCATTTGCATTAGAAAAATGAAATTCAATAATTATTGTTTTAATAATAAATAAAAATATAAAACCAATATTAATTGTTTTTAAAATTATGAGAAATTTTCTTTACTTCTTTAAAAATAAATTTGCAAGATACAAATTTAACTATAAAATGTTGAACATTTGAAAGTAGAAGATAACAAATATCACTATTGTTTGCATCTCTTTTAAAAAAAGGGGCAAGACTGATTTATAGAAAAAGACATTTTTGCTGAAAGAAAAAAAAAAAAAAAAAATATTTTTGTTGGGTAAAGTGATGAGACTTTTTGTTTAATGAATGGGTGTTTTCCTGAGTCACATTTACTCAGAAAGACTTGGAGCAGTCAAAAATGTATAGTGAATCACCAAAATCCGTTTTTAGAGCAGCAAAATAATAATAATAATAATAATTTTGAAGCAAGAAAATTAGCTTTTGGAACAGGAAAATTCACTTCAGGCATTAACCTTTTTTTTTCCGTGCTCTTTTGACAAAATTTGAGTCTTTTCACGATCTTTTGACGAAATCTGCCGTTTATTCGGGATTTTTTTCACGAAATTTACGTTTTTCGAGAATTGTTTAACGAAATTTGTCGTTTTTTCGCGATCTTTTGAGGAAATTAGCCATTTTTCGGGATTTTGTGACGAAATTAGCCCTTTTTTGCGAATCTTTTGAATAAATCTGTCGTTTTTTCGCGATTTTTTGACGAAATCTGTCGTTTTAACGCGAATTTTTTACAAAATTTGTTGTTTTTTCGCACTTTTTTGAGGAAATTTGCCGTTTTTTTCGAGATTTGTGACACACTTAGCCATTTTTTCGTGAATCTTTTGAAGAAATTTGCCTTTTTTCGCAATTTGTGACAAAATTGGAAATTTTTCGCGTATCTTGACGAAATCTGTCATTTTATCGAAAAATTTTGACAAAATTTGCTGCTTTTCCCAAATTTTTTGACAAAACTTGCCGGTTTATCACGTTTTTTTGACGAAATCCGTCGTTTTTCGCATATTCTTTGACAAAATTTGCCGTTTTATCGCGATTTTAAGACGAAATTTGCCGTTTTTTCGCAATTTTTTGAGGAAATCTCTGCATTTTTTCGAATTTTTTTGAGAAAATTAGCCATTTTTTCGTGAATCTGACGAAATTTGCCGAAAAATAATCCTTATTTCGCAATTTTTTAACGAAAGTCGCCATTTTTATGCGTTTTTTTAATGAAATTACGCGTCCTGTGGGACGCGTAAGAGCTATTTTACTGCGCCCCATCGCCTATTTTTTATGTATTTTACGTACTATAGCGCGTACGCGGCATCCCTGCAATCACTGCTGTGCTTCTGATGAATGACGTGCATAAAGGGTTTACCGTGCGTTTTATAATCGCGATTTTTTTTCTTTTTCGGGAGCAATATCGCTTGCGTGTAAAACCGCAATACAATTTAAGGAGTTTCTAAGGAGTATTTTGTTTATCTAAGTAGTTCTAAGTACTACTTGGGAACGTTTTCATTTCTAAGGAGTCCAAGGAGTCTGTGCGAACCCTGATAATAAATATAGGTAAACAAAAAGTGAAGCATAGTGTACTTTCTGTTTTTATTTTCTTAGTATTTCAATTCTTTTACTTTCAAAATTTGCATAATATTACTTTGTACAAGTCTCTTATTTAAAAAAAAAAAAAAAAAAAAAAAAAAAAAAAAAAAAAAAAAAAAAACACTGTTTACAAAAAATTTTTCACTTTTGTAAATATCCCAACAATGCATCTGTAACAATTTCATGAAACTAGAATCCTCATCTTATTGAATCGAAAATTTTTAGCATTCCTTTTTTTGAATGTAAATGATTAAATAGATAAGTAATTTCATTTTCATACCATCAGCTGAAAAGAAATCATCCATCCATCCATCGCAACAGCAACCTCTTAGATATAAATTTGTATACAAATAGAAGTGAAATAAACTTTGTTATACAGAATATATATATGAGGAGCCCAGAAGCCAATGGGTACAAGTGACAAAATTTAGATTTCGAGTAAATTGAGTTAGTTCAAAGTTAAACTTCAATTGTAATTGAATGAATTGAGATATGAAACTTTTGCTTATATCTTAATGATCTTTGAACTCTAATTTAAATAATAGATTTAAAAAAGGAAAATACAATTTTTCTTTTTTATTTATAACTAAGCAATGTTTATCGTCATTCAGCACTTGTATGCCTTGGCTTCCAAGCAGTAAAGAAAACTGCTTGAAAGCTAAAGGGTACAAGTGCCAAAAGAACACAATAAATGAAAAATTATTAAATAAAAAGTGACAATCAAGTATTTTCTGTTAAATTACGGGTTATGGGAAAAATCGTTTCAAATGAATTTTAAAGAAGTTACAACCTGTCAAACACATTAAAATTTATATGCATTTACGAATTACATTAAAATAAACATTCTGTAAAATATGAGGTGAAAAGAATGGACATTTTTTATTTACAGGGCTACACAAAAGATTTAAATTACCTAATGATAAAGAGGGAATTTTTTACAACATTTTAATTATATTACAATTTTCATGTATAATAAAATTGATATACATTGCAGATGCTTAATATAAGTTATTTCACGCATAATACGAAGTACTCAGTATTTACAGGGACACAAAAAAGCCTTCAAATAGTATATTCTATCCGAAGTACTGTATATTATCGATGATGATTGATGGATGGACGAAATGCATTTTTAATTATGATTTGTGCTTTTAAGTTTCACTAAATTTATACATTGTGTATTCCCAACATTTCTCCCAATCCATACGAAAATTTCCCAAAATTTTTATGATGTGTTATGACTTACTTACATTCTGTATTATCGTGGGTATAGAAATTTTTTTTATTTTCCAAAATTTCTCAATTTATGCATGAATATACACAGTACATATTATTCTGAGAGTGATTCTCCGCCAGCTTTTTGCCACCAAAGCGAAGCTGTGCAGACTCATTGCATCTATAGAATTACATTGAAAACAAATTTGTGACAAAAAAATCATTTCTTTGAAATGTTAAAAAATGTAGAATGAATAATTGTTAATACTATTACAATTCCATTGGGTGAATAGAATCAACTTTTAAATTACTGTAAGAGGCAACATTTGCAGAGATATGGATGGAGGGGGGGGGGGGATAGTAATTTTACACAGGATTTGGTGGGACATGGTCAATAAAAGATTGGAAACCATTGTTCTAACACATAGGTTCCCAACGGGGGCGGTACCGCCCCCCAGTGGGCGCTAGAGCCTTCCAGGGGGGCGGTAGCGAGTCTAGAGAAAAATGGGGGGCGTTAGGACTGTCGAGGGGGGCGGTGATGGTATACCTACTTATTTAAAAACTAATATAATGAAAATTATTTGATCTCATCTACATTACCCAGTCCGAGACAAAAACCTTAACTGCACCTTATGTAAATCTATACAGACAAACCTAAATCTGGGGGGAGGGGGGTGAAACTGAATTTATTTTACTAATGTCAAAAAATAGTCTTGGAACTCAAACAAGGACCATGACTCGAATTAAAAATCATTATGAATTCAAAAATTGTGGAGTAAGAAATTCGCGATAATTGGCTGGCAAAAAGTTTTAAACATAATTTTTTTTATTAACCTGTATTTCGAAAAATTCTAAAGTATGACAAAGATTTGACTTAAACAAGGACTTTTAAACGAACCCGTGATGTGAATCGGTTCAAGAAATTTGTTTAACCTTAGTGAAAGTGTTAAAAATCGTTATCTATAAATTTGTTCAAAAGTAAATTTATTTAAACTTATGTAGGTAAAATTTTTATATTTCAAAATATCTTAATTGAAGATGAAATGCAAGCAGTATAGTATTGAGTAACTGAAATATGAATCTAGGCGCTCTCCTACAAACCATTTGTTATCTATGTGCCTAATTTGTCAAGAAGTATTTTCATATGAAGCCACGAAGCCTTCTAGGCTACAATATCATTTGAAAAAATGCGTGCTGATCGAAAAGACAAAGATATCTCCTATTTTTACTTTCTTCTATCTTTACAAGAAGAAAGTATTAGATTCCTGAAAATTTTCGAGTACAGGATTTTGACGGATTTACGCTTTTTAGGGGTCAGATTCCTAAATCATGTTTTTACAAAATGTATGTCTGTGAATCTGTCTGTTAGCATAACTTTCTGTATGCGAGATAAATTTTGAAGGCGCTCTATCTCAACTACTAATGCATAGAAATTTATGAAAAATCTATATTCAGGTGTTCTGTTATAAACTGATGCTTATTCTTTTTGGTGTAAATCACTCAACAGGTGGCGCTAATATGCTGTTTTTTTCACGATTCCCGCAAAAGCTTTATCTAAAGAACTACTGCACAGATTTTTACCAAAAATCTGATTTGATTATTCCTTGACATGAATAGATACTGTTTACATTTCGTTGAAAATCACTCCACAGATGGCGCTGTTATGCTGTCTTTTTCACGATTTCTGGAACAGCTGTATCGCAAGAATTAATGCACGGATTTTCATCAAACTTCAGATTTAGTTTTACTTTGATAAATATTATTGCTGATTATGTTTTGATGCAAATTGCATAACAAATGGCGCTTTTATTCTGCATTTTTTTTCGACAATCGCAGTAGTTTTATTTCAAGAACAAATGCACGGAATTTCACACCATTAGAATCTTTACGATTGACCTAGATTGCCATTTAATTTTGATACTGCGATAGCGAATTTTGAAGCATTAACATGTATGAGATATAAGAAAGTTTTGGGGTTGTATTTTACCAATTCAAAGACTGGAAAAGAAAAATTTAAAACAGTCGACTATATCAAACCTTTTTAAGTCTTCTTCTAAACAAGATGGCGGAGCCTCATATCATTATAATTTTAAAAACAAAAGTATTAAAAGGGCATACAGTTGGCAAAAAATTAATCTTGCCTGTAGTCAGAGAGATAATAAAAACTGTTCTTCATCATAAGAAACCGTCTGATATCAATAGAAAAAATCCTGAGTAATAATTCGGTACAAAGCGGAATAGATGGCTAAAAGTATTGAAATATCATTACGCTGTTATTTAAAGACCTGAAAATTTTCCATTAAACTCCATAGATCAGTGTTACCAAATAACAAAAACTCATAAAAGAAAAAAAAATCGAGAGTTATTTGCTAAAAATTTGGGAATTGATACAAAGGGATAATCGATATTTAATACCACGAAGTCAGTCCAAGAGAAATAAATTCTTTTTTATAATATTTTGTCATTGCTCAAACAACGACGGTACATCAGGAGGATTTCATTAACACATTTTAAACAAGCAGCACTAAATGTTACTCTCTGTACATTCCATTACACATCATCAGCAATTGCTTTTGAAAAATTGGAATGAACGCCTGTAGACGTCGCTTCATTACATTACCAGAGCAATCAATAAGAATAGTAACAATTCATTGAATGACAGGACATTTTGCCAACTTTATATTGAAAATCATTTCACAGCAAAGTGAAAAAATTGTTTTACTTTGTAGTGCAGTTTTCACTATCACTTTGCATCAGACTTGCAAATGAATTCAATCGGTTGCTGCTGCACACAGAAGTTCGTTGTCTCTGAGAAGGTATTAGTCTGAATCTTTTTTCTGTATATCTGATTTAGTATTACACTTAACTAAAAACAGAGGTGTAAAAATACGCTAAAACCTGATTGTATTAAAAATGACATCGTTTATGTGACAGACCTGTTTAGAATCTTTAAATAAGTTTAAATATTTTAAATATTTATAATAAGCCTTAAGATGATTTCAAGATGATGAATTGAATTTAATTAAAACAAAAAACCTCATAGCTGCTTCTGTTAGTAAACTTCTTTTGCTCAAAGGAAATCTAAATAGAAGAGAATAGTCAAATTGCCACATTATTCGCAGTCTGTGAAAACAAGAATATTTAATTACTTATTGTCAACACTTCGACGTTCTTCATCTTCATGAAGTTTTCTCAGAGCGATTCCAAGATATTTATAAATGATTATACCGAGTTAGTTTTTAGATTATTTCGCAAATGCAGCTACGGCAGTATCATCCTATTTGGAGGAGGAAATCGTGGAACTCACAGCAAACGAGAACTATAAAATTCAGAAATGGTCACAAAGAATTTAACTTTAAAAACCTACAGCTCTCTAATCTGGATTGTGAGGGAGAATACATACAATTTTAATTGCTTTCCTTTCATCAGATTTTGCTGAAAGTGGGTTCCATGCAGTGGCTAATATACTGTCTAAGAAAAGAAACATGCATCTTTGAAACTGACAATTTGTGACTGATGTTGAAGAAAATGGAATCTGACATGAAAAAATTGTTAAAGCTCCAATAGTCTCAACTATTGCCTTATTTTTAAAAAAAATCTTATTGGTTTTGTGTTTATTTTTAAATTTTTACTAAACAATTGTTTACTTCATTTTATGGTTGTTTTAATTAACTTCTACCTTGATTAATAGATTGACAGACAGGTAAAATATAGTAATATGCAATAATATTTAAACTTTTTGTATAATTAACTATTATGCAAGAGGGGGCGTTGGCATTTTTTTTTCTTGTAAAGGGGGACCAGAAAAGGTTGGGAACCTATGTTCTAACACAATCATACTGATTGGTAAAGATTTTATACAATTTGAATTTTTTTCCACTAAGCATGTCCAGCCCAAAAATCAAACTCAGAACCTATGATTTAAATTGCTGATGCTCTTCCAAACTTCCAAATGAGTTGCCTGGAATGTCAACTAGGCAGCAAAATTCACTCAAATCTTTTTGAAAATTCGCAGCTTATTTTGGTGAGATGTCAACACAGTAAACCAGATGCTATTGCTAAAAAAGATTATCTAAGAAAATTATGTCAGTCATTTGAAAATGCAAGTAGCTCAATCGGAAGTTTAAGTTAAACAGTCTAGGTTCAATTCTCGACTTGACCACATTTCACTCAGTTGGAAATTTTAAAATTGTATACAGTAGACTCCCTCAAATCCACACATCTTGGGATCAGAGGTTGTGCAGATTTTAGAATTTTGCAGATTTCTGGTCAATGCTTTGCTTACATTTTTAAAACAATAATTTGAATGTAATTAATATGGCAATCTGAACAATGAATTAACAATGAATGAATGCTTACAATGAAATATTAAAATAAGTAATAAAATAAGATAATAAAAATTTAGATAATTTTTAAAATATTAAAAGCAAAGATGAAATTTATTTTTCCCAAATTACTCAATGAAACTTGCTTCATAAAAGTACATTACTAATTCACATCAAAAACAAAATAAGGAAGTGTTATTTGAGGTTTAGCCAGACTTATAAACCAGCCTGACATTATCAAAGGAGATTGATTAATACATAAATATATTTGGTAAGATGATTGTGATTATCAATTATATCAGCAGTATCTTAAATTTTTTTAGAAATAGATTTATTTTTCCTTCTTGAAAAAACATCAGTTCAATAATATTAACAAAAATTACAAATTAAAATATGTATGGAATTGATATGAAACTAAAAAAGTCAAACTTTATCCTTATGTCTGAACTGAATGCTTCATAGTTTACATCCATAAATTATGTGTGGGTTTGAAGGAGTCTATTCTATTAATAATGAATTACTACTTCAATTGTTAAAAACTTATAAAAGTACAGTCGACTCCCTCAAATCCGCAAACCAGAAATCCGCAACTTTCTAAAATCCGCGCATATTTTATGGATGTAAACAATGAAACTTTCAGTTCGGATATTGGGACAAAATTCGATTTCTTAAGTTTTGTATCAATTCTATATATTTTTTAATTTGTATCTTTCTTAATAATACTCTATTCATGCTTTTTTTTTCATGAAGGAAGAATAATTTTTTTTTTTTTTTTAAATTAAGATATTGCTGATAATACTATCAATCAGTATCTCCTTACAAAATATATTTATGCATTAATCAAGATTTTTTGTTTATTAAGCCAGTCTAAACCTGAAAAAAAAAAAAAAAAAAAAAAAAAAAATCTATTTTATGATTTTGATGGGATTTAGTAATTTAGGAAAAATACATTTAATTTTTATAATGAATATTTAAACATACACTACTGATTATTAACTTGACCTTTGCTATTAGTACTTTAATCATTTTAAAAATTATCTAAATTTTTATTATTTTAGTTTATTACTTATATTAATATTTTATTACATTGTAGGCATTCATTATAGTTCTGGTTGCACTATTAATTGCACTCAAATTACTGTTTAAAAAATGTAAACAAAACAATGATCAGAAATCTGCAAAATTCTAAAATCTGCACAGCCTCTGGTCCCAAGCTGTGCGGATTTGAGGGAGTCTACTGTATTTCAGTTATATTTTCTCAAAAATCATAAATATAAAAATGACATTTAAACAGATTCTATAAAATTTCCTACAGAAAATAAGGAATCCACATGTTTCTGTCCTGCTCTGCATTTTATTATCTAGAGATGAATACATTTTAAGCAAACATTAAAATTCTTCAAATTTTACCATAAGGCTATTTGATAAATTTCATTTTTTTCCCCCAAGACTATTTGATGAATTTTGCATTATTTGTAATTTTTTTTAGACTTTTACAAGACCTTTTTAGAGAATACTTGTGAATTCCCCGAGTTTTCCAATATATTTTGACATTTCGCTGACTACTTTGATGAAATCCCTTGACTTTCCATGACCCTGGGAATCCTGTATTTATTCAATTTGGGGGGGGGGGGATTAAAAATTGGTAACTATTGTGTATTTATTAACCCTTTCGCGACGGGAGACTTTTACGAAATTTTTAACGTTTTGTCACCGGTTTTAAAATACAGAAATTTGTGATTTGTTAAATCGAGAAAATGCTCCGATTCAATAAGCCAAAATGTACGGTATAATTTTACTGGTGGTGATAAACATGTATTCTTAAGCCTATTTGCGGCACGTATGCGTGTCGCTCGTCCCCAAGGGGTTAATAATATATGTTTGACAGCATACTCTGATTAATGTAATGATTTTGTCTTCATTGCTCATTATATAAAAGGCACCAAAGTCTTTTAACACATACAATGGAAAATACATGTACTAAATGTATTTGTATACAGATTTTTTTTTTATAATTTTTAACAATAATTATGAAAGAAGAATGCTTTATTTGCTACATCCTAACTAGTCACATGAAGCTATTCTAATTTTGGTCATATTGGTTAGTAGCTTGATAAAGGAAATCAATGCAGACATAAATACTTAACTTTGAAAGCATATAATATAATTTACCTTAATAAAGCAGAATCTTATTAGATTTTCAGCTAGATGTTTGTCTTTATCACAATAAAATGCACTGGGAGGAATTCCTTGTAATTTCTGAAAGACCAAAATTACAATTTCAAATTGTGTCTTTTTATTAAAGAGAGTAATATTTTCACATAAAGGAGATGCATACCTTTGTCTTTGATAGCCATTTAACAAATTTATAATCTTTTGTGCCTTCTTCACTATCTAAATTGACTTTAGAACCTAAAATATAAAAACATTTCAAATGTACAGATCAGAAAAAAAATTATGTTAAATAATAAAATAATCATAAGAAATAAAAAGGTGGATAAAAAATTCACTTAGCAAAAGAGCTAGAGATTAAATCAAACATTGGAATAGATGTAATAATTAAACAGTGATATACAGTACAGCGCTGATCTGATTAATGAACTATCTCGATAATTGCACTACTTTTTTTATTTATTTTTTTTTTTAAAGGACTATGGTAATGTTTGTTTTAAGTAATTTTCCTTCACACTTTTTCTAGGCTTAGGACTGTAGTAGTGTACTTTTTTAGCATGTTACAAATGGCATATTTAAAAGTTATTTTTTTAAACATTTTAAAATTTTATTTTCTACAAAACTGGTACATAGTTATACATAGAAGTACACATAGAAATTACTGCATGTATATATAAATACACTGCACAAAGAAATGCGAGCAGGGAGGGGGAAGGGGGTCCCTCTTTTGAGGACACAAGAGAATAAAATAAGCAATCTTTTTATAACAAGAAGGATTTTTGTGAGAAAAAATACATGCACAGAATTCTTGCATGTTAGAAGTGTAACTTCTTAGATTCCAGAAATAGTTGATTTTATGATTGCTCTCCTTGAAATTGTTGGCGATTTTTTTTATTTCAGGATTTGGAAATGGTTACTTAATGGTAAACTTTTGTGACATCTATCGAAATTGACCCTCTGTATCTAAAGAAATTTCACTTAAAAAAATTTGGAGAAAAGAAAAGAAATATGGTCCTTGATTGATCCAGTCAATCAGAGTCCAGATAATTAGCAACTGCTACAATAAAATGTCTGAATAACCAGCACCTTGGGATCGCAGAATTTAAATCAAACAATTGAATAGATGATCAGAACTGCAAGAAGTGATAATGCAGCAAAACCTCAGAATAATGGACACCTTGGTAACATGAAATTTTTTTGCTATTTGGCAATGAAAACATACAAACATATAGGTGTTGCAGATTGAAAAAGTGTATGCTAAATAGAGGTACCTATTATGGAGGTTTTATTATAAATGGCACAAACAATTTTCACAAAAAAAAAAGCAATGACACAATCGATTTATATAATTAAAAATACAAAGGTGTCTCACAACAAACAAAACTTGATCTTTTGTTTAAAACTTTAATAATGATGAAGACATTTTCAGGAAATCTTCAACAGAATAACCTTGCTTTCATGCCATACGTCATGACATCAATAGAAAAGTTTCAATAAATCTTAAAATAAGAAAAACTCCAGAACTAGCTACTTCGAATAAATTTTTATAAAAATATCTATTGTTTTATTTATAAGATATATATAAAAAATTCACCTTTTAAAATTTATTTAATTTTATTAAATAATAAATTTAAGAATAGAATACATTGTATTTCCAATATGCAAAGGATATTTTTATTTTAGACATTGTACTGAATATCTAGACAAATACTTGATAAATTCTTCTTGCACATCAGAACTGGAAAAAACAGGTTGAGGGCAATTGAAAGAAGAAAGACAAATTGAAAAACGAAAATTATATTTGCATTCACCCTGTATCATAAAAGAACTTACTTAAACTGATAATGTAGATAATAAATCATTATATTGGATTTTTACAACAATTAAATATATTTGTTTAAAAATGACAATGTATTCATAAAAATGTAAAATTTCTTAAAAAAAAAAAATAAATAAATAAACCAAATTAAAGCCAGCTTCAGAAAACTTGATAAATTTAAAGCAAAATACTAAGCTACATTTTAAAATGAACGTCTTGAATATTGGAAATGATAGACACATTTGTATGCAATGAGTTTTAATCAAACATGCACAATTAATAGCTTTTTCTTTTTTTCCCCCCACATTTTAGTATTTAACTATACAAGACAACATAAATAAACATGTCAGTCAAATAATATGAAAACTTTGAAAGCTATCTGAATGATATCCAGTGAGATATTCAAAATCGCTAAGTAAAATAGAAATGAAACACAACCCTAAAATCCTAAAAGAAGATGGCATATAATATTATACATTAGTTGTTATAATAAAACAATATAATAAAGGTAGAGTTAATTTGCATATAGAATCCACACAGAAATCTCAAAATATTGGCTATATATTATACATATATAAGTAAGGATTACACCCCACTCTCTTCCACACACGACATATCATGAAATTTAGTTTGGCATAGGGCTGGATCTTAGATTTGTGACCATTTAAATACACAGTAAATACAAAGTAGAGTTCCTAGGACCTGGTTTGTTAAGGCCCTTGTCCTCGCTCGAGGAAACGCTCGCGAGCTAATGCTATTCTTATGGGGAAGCATTTTTCTAATAACTCTTTTGCATTTTGACATTTTTTAATAATTTTTTTTGCATTGGATAGCTGAGGTGCATGCCGACAGCGCACCTTTTTTACTTTTTCGATTTTGGTTGCAGATATTTTTTACAAAGTTAGTTTCACTTTCAAAACCAGTTTCCAAACTGAAAGTGCTTTTTAAAAAAATATCTGCCACCAAAATCGAAAAAGTAAAAAAGGTGCGCTGTCGGCTTGCACCTCAGCTATCCAAAGCAAAAAAAATTATTTCAAATGTCAAAATGCGAAAGAGTAATTAGAAAAATGCTTCCCCATAGGAATAGCATTAGCTCGTGAGCGTTTCCTCGAGCGAGGACAGGGGCCTTAACCTTTGATGTACAAGACTTCGAAAACAAAGTCCAGCTGGGTTGATTACAATCCTCTTGGAACACTAAGTGAAGCAACATAAACTTGTCTAGCAAAATATAGCAGGTAAACAGTTATGCAAAATAGCTGCTCCTAACTACTTAAATGGCACAATTATTTCCAGCATAGGGCATTGTTCTGATAGAAGAAACTTTACATTTATTTTAAGTTGAGCTATTAAGTGACGTGTGGTTAAGACCCATACAATTATTGGGGGGTCATTTATGCAGCCAGTCCTAACCACAAGTGACATTAAAAATTGCTGAGATGACACATGCTTAAAAATTGGGAGAAATTGAAAACTGAAAGTAATAAAATGTATTGCTAAGGAAAAAATTACCTGGGGCAATAAGCTTTAAGCATCAGAATTAAAAAGAATATTAGTTTGAACTCAGGGTTGCTACCCAAATAGAAGAATGAAATTTCCTGACTTTTCCTGGGGTATTTTAGGAAATTTTCAGTCTAACGGTATTGTGTGGACATGATAAGAGTAAAATAAATAAATATACTCATAAAGATATATAAAAATTTGCCAACTTTATATAATACTAGCTGGCATTTCCACATAAGTAACCCACCCTCCCTTACACACAAAGACGCTACAAAAAGGAAGAAAGCTCTTTGGATAGAACTGTAATTTGAATTGTATTCCTTCATAATTTGAGTGCTTCAAACTTTCCTTTAAATAGGGAAAAAAATCTTATATAATCATAATTTGCTTTAGCAACTATCACAATTTAACTTAACATACAATACAACTTTAGACAATTGTCTAAAGAAAGTAGAAATTCTCTGACTTTTCCCTGACTTATTGGACAAATTTTCAAATTCCTTGACTTTTCCAGGTTCTCTAAGTTTACCAGGTAGTATAGCAATCCTGCAACTTTAAATTTTAAAATTTTGAATTTGAATATTAAATTTAAGGTTTCTTAAGGGGTTAGTTTTTATCCTTACATATACATATATATACTTACTAAAAATATTCTCAAAATAAAATATCTTGCATTCTGCTCCAATCCCAAAATCATTTTGATCCATGGATGCATTATAAGAGTCTCACAGTAATAGCATGGCTCTTTGT
This sequence comes from Maratus speculifer, assembly GCA_964019185.1. Lineage (NCBI taxonomy): Eukaryota > Metazoa > Arthropoda > Arachnida > Araneae > Salticidae > Maratus > Maratus speculifer. The sequence continues at coordinate 75,747,346 of OZ025297.1, read as the reverse complement.
ACTTGACAAAGAATACTTTCTTTTGAAAGGGGTTGCACATTTCTTATTTTTATGGTGTTATTAAGAAGCTTTTCTTTAATTTGTGTATTACACTACTTTTATAACATTTTATTGTTAAATATTTGAGATATGAAACAAAATACTGGTTCCTATACTATAACTTCTTCACATAGTTAAGGAGCCTAGAATAGTAACACACAAAAAAAAATTGCATGCTATGGTTAAACCAACAAGAACAAACTTTTCAAACTTCTTCGCTGCATTTCAAAATTTGTAAATAGTTTTTTTTTTTTTTTTTTTTTTTTTTTTTTTTTGGGGGGGGGGGGGCGCAAACTTCTTCATTAAAAGAAGAAAAAATAAAATTGAAAAAGTAAAAATATACAGCCTTTGATATCAAGTTTAGGTATCAAATGAAAATAAAAAAATTAAAATTGAAATACAAAAGAGAAATTTGAAGAGAGATAGATATCCCATTCATAGGTTTAACGTTAGTATTTAAATGTGTTTGCTTGATTAGTGCAGGCTATTAACTACAATGAATAATGGTACACAGTAATTGACCCCTTAATTACTTTTTCAAAAATAGTGAACAGCATCCTACCATATTTTGTAGGAAAATTATTACAATCAAATGCAAAATCACACACAGGGTGTACCGTGGTTAGAAGCCGTTTAGTTTCAACATTGTACACACCATACATAGCTGTAGACATAGTGTTAAGTTAGTTTCATTAAAAAATATTTTATCTGCTTAAATATAGAAGCATATTTTAAAATGTACATACATATTAGAAGTTGCAATATTAATATTATAAAAATCAACCAGGGGAAAACCAGGCTATGCTCGGCTTAAATTAGCTTTAACAATAAATTCTCATTGTATTATTGCTATAAAACATTTTGTTGTATAACAGTATTATTTACAGAAACAATCATTATTAAAACTATGTACATTTTTATAAATTTTGTATTACTTACTTTATTTACAAAGCAAGGAGACATTCTTTCAAACTCCATTTTTAATTAGACTGATTTGCTGAATTATGCATTTCAGTTGCTATAGGGAATTTCTAGAAAATTCCTTCAGATTCTGAAAACCATTTTTCGCCAATGTTGCCAAAATATCACTAAGTTTAGCAACATACTTTCATTTGACCTTAAGCATGAATTTTGGCTTATCTTGAAAGTTTTATTCTTGAAAGTTGATTTTCCTGATAAATATGGTGAAATGCTATTAACTTTGTGACTTCGATTACTGCCAAATGTTTAACAATTTAATAGCTGCCTCAATTTTCATTCACATTGAAATTCATTAATTCAGAGTGACTCTAAAATAATGCACTAAATCAATTTTTTTTTTTTTTTAACATGTGACCTTGCCATGGCCTCTTCTTATCTTCAAAACAGAAGTATACCAAATTAAGTCTAAATTGTTAGAGCTATTTTTTTTAAATACAATTTGCATACACACACAAGATTTGCTTGTAATATAATTTATGATATACTCAAAGATTTTTATTTGAAATTCAGCAATAAATCTGTTAAATATTTTAAAATTAATTCACATAACACTGATATATGGAATGCACTAAATAAATTCTTACCTAATACTGAAAAATCAGCTATCATAAAGTAGCCACCATCTGGCATTACAGGTGCCATACCAACTTCAGATAAAAACTTTGCCATTTTATCCCTTTTTCTCTCAAGCATTTCAGAAAGCTCCTTCCAGTAACTATCAGGTTTTCCAAATTGAACAATTTCAGTCTCGAAACCAGCTGCAACAGCATCCTTTAGAAAAGAAAAATACAAAAGAAAGAACATATCTATTAGTGCACTCAGATAATTATATATAGCTAAAACAAATAAATAACAAAAAATTTTGTAATTTACTTCAAATAAAAGTTTAAAAAATTCATTTCTGAGTATATTACTTTACCTTACAGCCATGTATAACTTTAGAATAGATATAAGCCATATTTGCGAACTTGGCAATACTTGCCTGCATAAGTTTGATTAAATGAGGAAAACAGGTCCAAAAAACATTAGCTTGGTATAATAATGGGTTTACAAAATTTATTGTTCAAAATCTTCTCAACTAGAAAAAATCTGCTCATTGTATGTTGTGCTCTCAACTATTTAGAATTAGAAAGAGAATGATATTACCTTTGCCTATATCAACAGTGATGAAACAAATTATATTTCCCAAATGCACATGATTTGATTAGAGCAAAGTTCTATGATTATAAATGACAAGATTGATCAATCAAAAAAGCTTCAATAAATTTTATAACAATATTCATATTGTATACACAAGTCATGCCTAAATGCATTTTCATAAAGTACTAATAGTAAGCCCTACTTTAGCAGACAAGAAATCCCCATGATTTTAAGCAGGGCTTATAATTGAAACTTTTTGAAAAGAATAAAAAAACAGTTTAAGGAGGGGGAGGAGCTATATTTGGAATTTATTAAAATTTCACAGGATTTATGCAATTTACAGTATAAAATTAGCAATCAGTCAAGTCATTTTTTGATTTTAGAATTTCCTTCCATAGAAGTTAAGTAGTTTTCGTCAATAAAAACAAATTAATGAAACAAATTGTAAGGTGGTGTATGCGTTGTGCCACAAATTAATTTAAATGGATTAATTTAAAGTTTAATTTATTGATAAGTTAAAGAATTTTAATAATAAAAGTTATGCTTCTTGAAATATAATTATTGTTCTGAAGTTGAAGTTCTGAAAGATAAAAAACATATAAATAAATAAGTACTCACCCCAAAAATTCATGATGTGTGTTGGAGCACAAAATACTACTAAAGCTATATGAACAAATATTTTTATTCAGGATGCATGAAATATGAATTATCCCGGGATCCCAAAATAACATATTCTTTACATAATCAAATCATATTATTCATTAACAATTTTTAATCACTGCACTTGTCAGATTCTGTTGTAACTATTGAACGATGATTTTGAGATACGCGTAAATTATTGTTTCACAGAACATAGTCATACCACATCAACATAGTTGCAGATACACCAGTTAATCGCAGATACACCAGTCATTCTAAAATGATGAATTAATGTTAGTAAAAGGTAAATGTTTTGATATTTTAATATGGAAAAATAAGAAATTTTTTTCTTCTAATATGTGCACTGGTAAAAAGTCCATCCATCGATCTTGAGACAACGACACTTGTTGGACAATGATGAGGAATGAATCAAATATTATCTTCACAGTAACTCTGAGAAATGAGGATGTCGTAAACATTTAATTTTGAAGATTGAAAAGTTGAGGACAAATCTGTCTGAACGGCGATGGTACAATTACACTTGAACTGTTAGCTGTATGTATAGAGCATAGATAACAGCCTGCGGTATGAATATATTCTCTCGACGAACAATCAGTGAGCCCCTTTTATGCATGGATAAGTTGCAGAAATAATATCTCATCAGATGATAATTTACAAAATTCTGCTTGTCAGATTACGAAATTCTTTCATAATAACAGCATTTCTGTATAGAGCCTTCATTATTGTTAAAGGAGAAGCACGTTAGGCCCAAGGCCTAACGGCAAAAATCTCCCAAATTTCTTCTATGTGCTCTCTGCTCCAAGGACAAGGCAAGAATGAGAGAGAATTGAAAGAGACGCGAGCGAAAGTTAGTACAATCGCTACACGCTCAGCCAATCAAAAAAAATGGAAAGATATTGCTAGCTGAATGCAGAAGAATACTTAAGGGGAGTTAGGTCAAAAATATTATTTAGTGGCAACAAGAAATAAGCGGGATTTTAAGCGACGCTACAATTTCATGGAAAAGGATGAACCATGAGATCAGAATTTCCGTTTCTCAACAAGATGCACTGAAAATGCACGCAGGTGGATAATGGCGATGTTGGAATGTAGAAAAAAAATGGTGCGCGTAATTTTAAAAAGAGAAAAAGCTAGAAAAGTATTATGACACATATCTGGCTAAATAGTGGCTTAATCTTGCTGAAATTTAACCAGAGTATTAAGAAAAAATAGATTTATTGAATGAATGTAGATTTAAAGATGAATATTAAAAATAAAGGCTTTTAAATTTATATATTTAGGAATTGGTAAATATTGCAGAGAGAAAACAACATCGCGAATCTTTAAAAATAAAAACAAGTTAGCATATTGCTAAAAGTGAATATTATTGATTAAATTAATGGATATTTATGGGATTATAAAATAGAAATAAAATTTTAAAAGCAAATTAAATTTAAATTTTAAATCGGAAATGTTATAACATAACACAAATTTAAATAAAATAATTTAGATATGAAAGAAATATGAAAAAAATTATAAAACTTAAACTCAATACAAACATCTATTGAATCTTAGTACATAAAAATCAAGGAAAAGACTAATAGTATAAAACAGAGAACAAATGACATTCAGATACAATAATATGCAAAGAGATTTGATAAAAATAAATTGCATAAAATATAAATCATTTAAGAGATATGAACTTGAGAAATTTCTTGAAAATGCAAAAGGACTAAAAGGGTCAGAAAATAAAATATGAAAGGGAAGGTTTATAAATCTTATTTTTTAAAAAAAGGAAAAATTCCCGTATATTAAGGAGAGGGGTTATTTGAAGGGAATTTTTAAAAAATATTATTTCACAGTATTTAGTTCTAATCGGTCTAAAATTTATTTATAAAGACAAATGTCAGCATTTTTGTCCAACACGCTTTAGACAACCATAAATGAAGGTTTTATAACACATTTTTACCAAATAATCATTTTTGTCATACAAAATCGTAGCTTAAAAAGTTAGATTAAAATTTGTTCAGAGGTTGCTGAGAAAACTGGGGATATAAATTATATATAGCAACCAAGAAAATAAATTCTTGTTTGAAGTTTCTTAAAACTAACAAAACTAAATACATACACAAGAAAATAAAATATCATTACAAAAATAATTTGAATGATTTTATCTAACACTTACTTGAATAGGTGTGGGACAAGTATAAACACAGTTTTGATGGAGCAGCTGAAGAGGGTGAATTAAATGTTGAGGACCATATGCCCAGCCTAACTGCAACATAATTTCAATTATAAGCACAGCTTACTGAAAATTTTACAAGAAAACATTTATATAACCACTTTGCTATTTTATATTATATATATAACCATTATATAATACTGTATGCTTTATTGATTTATTTTTATTTCCCTTTGAGTTGTAAAATTCATTTTGAAACTCTAATTTGTATTGTGGGTATTATATATATAAGTTATTATTATAAAAATCAGAAACTAACGCACAATCAAAAAATAGTCCTAAAGTGAATTGAATTTTAAATTAAAAAAAAAATGTTAAGGTATATTAACTCATAAAACACCAAATTTCCCCCAAATCAACTTAATCATATTAACTTCTGCTAAAGACACAAAGTTATTAATTTTTTTAATACATAATAAATAACGATTTATTAATAAATAATTTTGATAAAAAATGTGAATTCACATAAAAAAAAACATCCTTTAATGTTTTTACTGTGATTGCATCAGAATGACCAAGAGGCCTGGCCTGATAAGCATAGAAAGTTGGCACAACTGATGTTTGAAATAACATGTGTGGTAATAAGGCTCACCATGAAACTATAATATATAGCCTCTGACCTTCAACTGTCCTTGAGATAATGGAGAAGTCTAAGCTTGTGCTACTATTTTTCAAACATTTTTCTCAAAAAGTACAAAAGCAAAAATTAAACACCAGTTATTGAAGAATATATTAGTTCACATTAGCTCACATTTTTTTCCCATTTTTACACAAATTTTAACATACAAAAATAATTTTTAAAAACTTATTAGTGCAGTAATTTTATGTTTACATCAACCAAAAAATTACAGAATAATGTTTAAAGTATGTACTTTGAACAACAACAAAAAAGAATTAAAGATACACTTTTTGAGTTATAACAAAAATAATGCTAGAAATTTTCTAAAATCTTTTTTTTTTTTTTTTTTTTTTTTTTTTTTGCATAATTATTCTGCTATTTTGGATTTCTCAAATCCTGACTTTTTCACTTGAACTGGATGTGCAATATACCAAAATAACAGAGTGTTTCCATACATAGCACTACCCTATAGGTTTGTTTAATATTTGTAAACCTTCTGTTATTTTTGTGTTCATTCTTCCTTCTCACATAAACCAAACATTTTTTTAATACTAATGCTATTATTATTGTGAAGATGTAAACGACTATATTTATTAAAAATATATGTATGATGTTGTTAAAAGCTTTTTTTTTTTTTTTTTTTTTTTTTTTTTGGGCATTTTAAATTAATTACAGAGAAAACAATAGTATAATTTTGCCTTTCTGCTTGGCACAGGGTGTTAAAGGTTGTTAAGAGAAAGAGACTGCCACAGAATAATTTTTAAGATCTGAGATCAGCCTTACATATTTGAAATATATTAGAGCTTAGATTGCATTTATTCAGTTCTATTTGCAATAGAAAATAAATAACTTTAGCAATTTGTAAAAAAAAAAAAAAAAAAATATTTTAAAGTAATAAAAGTCAGACGTGTCAAACTTTTCGACATCTTTGGATCACATCTGAGAAGAAAAATTTGCATCTGAGGCTGTAACTCAATCATTTATGGGGAAGAAGGTAATCTCTATAGGAGATTTTGAATTGCCATCGCCCTGTCCCAAGGGAAAAAATTTTCAGAATGAATGTAGATTCTGACCTAGAATGATCTGGCATAACACCAAGTGAAATTATTAATGCTCTGTGTGTATAATGTGTTGTGTATGTTAAACTGTTATCCATGTTTAAAGGACTTTTTTAGTCAATAAGTGCTTTAATGAAAGACTCGGGTGAACATACTTTTCTTCATCTGGGTCAGGCGGAGGGGGGAATTTGTTGTAGGGCACACATATACTAAATTAATATTAATTGTAGTTATTAAATATAAAAAAAAAATCAGTTTTTTATAGAAAGGTTTTTTAAATTATTGAGCAGATGAGCCAAAACATTAAGCCTAAATATTGTGTTGTTTTAGCTATATTCCATCTTAATATGGAAATTGAAAGTCCTTAATAAGTATTCTAAATACAGCCAAATCATAAAAAAAGGGGGAGAACCCTTTTAAAAAAGATATGCCCAATAGCTCTTTCAATTTTCCAACACACACACACACAAAAAGGAAAAAAGTATGAGACAGCCATTTGACTAAAAATTATATCTTGTTTAAATTTATAAAAAAAGAGCCTTGGGATTGTGATTTAAATTTTGTAACTCCTAATGTCAAATTTATTTGTCTCACCACAAAACTGATTGCAATGCAGATAGTTTTTTTTAAGAATAATTATAAAAAAAAAAAAAAAAAAAAAAAAAAAAAAATGGTGGAATGAACTGTGATTTTGGAATTGTATATTTTGTAATAAACGTTTGAAAAATGAAAAAAAAATTGTAACAAAATTGTTAAAATGTCAATGCAAAAATTGTTTAATAGAAATTAATTGTTAAACTTTAAGCCTACATAATTCCTAAACTATTTAGCGAAATGACTTATGATTTGATATATCAAGGTAAACTTTAATAAAAGTGCTAAATGTGATGTCAAAATAAAGTATTTTCATTTAAAATTGTTACGCATCTATACAATTTTAAGTTTAATAAACATAAAGTTTAAAAGAAAACAAGTTTAAAGTAGAAATAAAACATATTTACTTAGATAGATGCATATATGGTTTTTCGTTATCCCCCGAGCATGTTTGTTTACCATATCCGAGAGCTGGTTTTTCCGATCTGCTTCTATTAAGTAATGTTACTGCGTAACAGCCGAGTAACAGTGATTTAGCGATCGCGTCACTAGCCGTGAACGGCAGACGTTTTTGACGTCATACCGCGTAGCCAATAGCGTCTCGGATATGTGTTGCAGATAAATCACAATGTATTACTGAAGAGAGTTTGTACTTACAGTGGCAACAGATATATGCAAAACAAGTTCTTTAGAATCTTGTATAAATAGTTTGTGTTGCGATGGCTTGTTGCTCTATTTTCCTTTTTCAAATGTTGCTTAAGCACATCATCATGTAATTTTATTTATCATTGTTTTAGTTAATTTAAGTTTACGACAAAGTAATGTCGTAGTTTTGTTTACATCTGTAAATATGTCGTCATCCTAGTCATTAATAAAAGTTTTTGTCATGAGAACTGTTGTTGTAAATTAAGCTTTCCACATAACCACTGCAAACACTCTGCTCGGTCCATTTTAAATGGCCGTCAAAAATGACAGCTTTTTTTGTACAATTTCAATATGGAGACAATCCCCTAAGTTTTTTTTTTTTTTTTTTTTAGCAAATTGAAAAAAGAGAATTTTTAGTTAAATGGCAATAATCAATGGCTTTTACTGTATTTTTATTTGGGGGGGGGGGCAATTTTAATTGTTTATTATACAAAATATTTAAACAGACATTACTCAATTTTAATAATCCACTGTGTAAGCTAGTTTAAGTGAATTCAGTAACTTCAAAGATCCTCATCCTGAAAAGTCATATGTGCAAACAAAACTTATAAAAAAAAAAAAAAAAATTTCCCATTAGATCTATACACATTAAACAAAATAATAACATAGTCATTTACATACATACAAGTTGTTGAACTTTAATCTAATCAATGTAATAGTAAAAATGCTATTAATGTTTCAATGCATTCTTTTCAACAATATGTTTATACCTGCATCATCTATGAGCAACAGTTTCAATAAATGCACCATGAAACATAATAATAATAATATTAACAATAGTTTAAAAAACTTTTGATTCTCTAAGGGCTTTATCACATGCAGCTTTTACCTAAATGCTAAAACTGAAGAAAAAAAAAAATACAACATATTTATTAAAAAATTACATGATTATTTTGCTCTGTGATAGAATGCAACTTAGAACAATACAGACATAACTAATAATAATAGGCAGTTGAAATAAAGAAATTAACATTAATTTTGGTTTTTTTTTTTCTAAATACATAAAATTAAAAAGTAAAGAAAAAATGCTTAAATAAATTATTATAATTTGACAGCAGATAATATATAAAAAAAAATAAATAAATAAAATTGTAAAACTTCTAAAACATAGATTTGTACAAATTTGCTTGATATACATTGGTTAAAATAAAACTGTCAATATTAATGCAAATTAGATTATATTAAATTAAATTCTAACAATTTTTTAAAACTCACTTTCCACCCAGTTACACTGAAAGTTTTTCCAGCACTGCCAATAGTCAACGTTCTTTCCCACATGTCAGGCAATGTAGCTGAAAATTAAATTAATATAAAATCAACCATTGATTAACAACAAAATTATAGAAGCAATAGGTAAATACTGCTCACAGAAGTTCAAAAGCTATAAAGACATTATAATAAATATAGTTTAAAGAGATTAATAAGAACACAAATGGATCATAAGGAAATACTGAGTAGCAAATTCCCTACAATTTTATAACTTTTTTTTTTTTCCTATTGAGAGCCAAAAAAGCAAATTTTCAATACTAAATAAGATAACAATAAAAATTAACAGTCGAATAAGCTTTAAATTTAAGCAAAACGTAATTACAATTAGTTTTAATACAATACATTAAAGGTGGATTAAAAATAATTTTAATAATTAAAAATACATTTCATTCAACTTCTGGCATTTATTAATTGAAATACACAATTGAAAGCAAATTTTAATAATGCAGTTATTTTTTATGTAAAACAAGCATTATTTTTATTTATTTATTCATTTTTATTAACACTAGTACATTAGTTAGCCCAGGTCATTAAAATATCCCAAAGTCAGAGTTGGCCCACAGACTCCACAGCCCAGGTTATGACCATGTTACGAATCGTAGCACCTGCTATCCAGTCACGTGATTGTTTTTCGGCGCCGTTGGGCCGATCGTCTGTTACGAAATCATGTGCTAAAAGTTCAGATGTGCTCGAAGGATGTTTCTCGACGAGAGAAAAAGTAACTCTCGCTTATTATACATGTAAAATTTATGTTTATATGTTTAAGTGTTTTGTAGTTGTGTTTAGTGTGTGTTGTCCAAAATAAACAAGTAAAAAGACTCCATTTTCAAGTATTATTTTCGTGTACTTTCGAATTCGCGAATCGTAATATTTTTCAGACCATGATATTTGCTGCTAAGGCAGTCAGATTTTTCTTTCCATGTGGCTCTTTTCATCACATTGTACTTTATGTGCTATATGCACAGTAGTGACAACTTTTGAAAAATTGGTTGGGCTCAATTTTTTTAAAAGTAAAATAACACATATACTGTTTTATTCCTTTGTCCATGTGTAAAGAGTAGTAGGAGAGAAGAAAATGACTAAAGATAAATTTAAACTATTTATGTTCTTTCTAGGCAAAATATAAGATTATTATAATTTATAAAATACACAATATGAACTAGGTTGGAGTTCACTATTTTACTGCTTACTACTAATAAAAATAATAATAAAGATATAATACAATAAAGATGTTGCACGTTAGAAATATACATTTTAGTTAGATTTCCTAGTACTTTCAACATAAAATCACATCAGGAAATATTTTTATTATTTGCTATTTTATTCATTCAAATATGCTACTTTGTTTTTAACGAGAGTGTTTATAATTATTAGGGCAGCTGGAAGTAGAAGTAGCAGTGCCTAAAATTGAGCTGATGTAGAGAAAAATGTTTAACTGCCATTTCATTTATTTTAATACATTACTTTGCTCACGTATGTTACTTTTATTTTAAATGCTTAACTGAATAGTAGTAGAAGATGCAATGTTTTCAAAAATTCTGCAGCAATGTTTCTAAAAGTTCCATAGCAGTAAATTCAAAACATTGGCTACTTCTACTACTGTCCAGCTGCACATTTAATTGGCAATGATGTATGTCAACTATACGGCAAAATTGGGAAATTTCATTAGCGGCCACTGGCCAGTAGGACTAGTTTTTTAAGTGGCCACTTTCTTTAACTAGTGGCCACTTTTTTATTTAAAAATAATAAACAGTAAAAAATTTATAAGCATTAATCTAAAACTAAATAGCCCAAATAAATATGTTAATATAAATATGTTAGAACAAAAAAAAGTAGAATCCTTGATAAAATGCAAGAAAATTTTATTCTCACCATATGAAAAAGTGGCCGGGAGGTGGCCACTGATAGTTAAATTTTCACTAGCCACTTTTTCTCATTTACTGGCCCTGTGGCCAGTGGCTAGTAGCTAGTGCTAATTTTGCCCTTTAATGTCAACAAAGTGTGAAATATTGCATTTTGTCTTATTATTTTATTATAATTTAACTATATACTATAATTTTTTAATAATTAATTTTGTTAAATTATATTCCCATAAGATCTTCCTTATAAACATATTAATATTTATTATAAATATCAATAACTTAAAAAAGTACTATTTACTATTACATCTAAAAAATTTTGTATTGACCAAATTTGACAGTATTGTCTGAAAGATATTCTGTCTTTATCAAAAAATGGAAAGCTCTATTCGATTACATAGTTTCTGAGTAACAAAACCCGGTTTTTCAAAAAATTTAAAAATAAACCGGTTTTTTGGTTTAAATCAGGTTTTTTTTTTTTTTTTTTTTTTAAACCGGGTTTTTGTAAAACACACTTTTTTATTACATATATATGCATATTTATTGATAAAAATAGATATTGTTGGATTATAAGTAGTGTAACTTTATTTTAATTTAATTACAGTGAATTTTTGTAGAAAATTGAAAAAAAAATCAATTTTAAGTTACACAGTATTAAGCAAACAGTCTTATGTTCAAAAAATAAAATACTCTTCACAGTGAAATATTGATACTTTGGAAAACTTCATAAACAATCTTTTGATTACTAATAACATTTGATACAGTTTGAATAATATATTTTTTTCTACATTTTAAAAAAAATAAATTTGAAATACTTCTTGTTTTTGAGTGACAATTTGAAATCAACATTTTTGATCATTAGATTCAGCCAGGGTTGGCGAGTTTTTGCCGAAGGTGGAAAAAACCGCGGAAAAAACCTGGTAAAAACCGTCCCGGCAAAAATAGGTTTTTACCAAAGAAGTGGCAAAAATAGGCTGTCCATTAAAATTTTTTCCCCAGAAAGAGAAAAATATTTCACAAAAGAAAAAATAAACTGCATACTTAATTAAAAAATCAATATTATTCTAAATTTATTTTAACTTTTAAGTTAAATAAGTATAATTATGCACTTTATGAAAGAATACCAACTTTTATAACAAGATTATAAATGAAAAAAATACCAATTTTAATATAAATAAATAGAAACTTCATTTATTCATGTTTATACGATTATTAATTCACATAATAGAACTGTTGAGACTGAGTAAAGCATTTATATTTATAGTTTATGTATGTTAGAAATTCGAAGAAACAGTTATAGTAACTTATATTTAATTTAATATAAAATTATATTTAAAGCAAAAAACTGTTAAATTTCAAATATTTCAGCAATATCTTCCTCACAACCTAAATTTTGCTGCTTTAGTATGGCATAACAGCAAACAAGTTTTGAAAGAGTATCTGTTGAAGTATTTCGAATCTCAGTTTGCACAAATGAAAAATTTGAAAAAAATCTTTTAATAGCAGCACTGCTTGCTGGACATATTTAAAAGTGAAAATCTTTTGATAATTAAAAAAATATGTATGTTAATGACTGATAAAATACTTTACTTACAGGGGTCTGTCTAGACTTTTCTCATCTTTGTGAAAATTCTAGACAATTTTGTGAATTTTAAATTATCAGATTTTCAGGTTCTACCCTTCACATATAGAGAAGCTAACTAATATATTTTTTGGTGAGTTCAAATGTTTATTAATAGGCCAGATTTTATTTTAAAATGATTAAATTTGTGAAAAGTTCAGTTTAAAGGTGAAATGTCGATTTGAGAGACAAATAATTTTATGAAGAATCCTGCTTGAGGTTAAAGAATTTTGTGAAGGGTCCTTTAAAGGACCTAAAATTTTCCTAAACATATCCCTGACTTAAAGTAAAAAAAATTAGATATGTAATTTTTTATTTTGTTCTTAAATTCCTAAGTAAGACTGAATCCCACCTATTTTTTAAAGTTTTAAAATATTTAACATTAATTAATTAGCAAATGAAATTAAAATATTAAATAATACACTGTTAAATTTAATTGTTTATACCATTACTATCCTTATTAGCGTGCAGATTTTATTACACATTAAAGACATATAGGTTTTTTCCATTTTTGCCGGTTTTTTCCATTTTTTCCCTGGTTTTTTCCAGTTTTTTCCACTGTCCTGGCAAAAATGCCAACCCTGGATTCAGCAGATAACAGAACAGGGAGGGGAGAGGGGAATTAGATTTGTATATTTAAAATGCTATAACTGACACATAATTTTTCATTACTCTCTTATTCAACTTCATATTTTTATTTTATTTCTTAAAGATAACCTCTCCAATAAAAAAAATGTTTCTTTTACAGTTTGACTAAAATTTTATACATCATTGCGTTATGTAGCTTCATATTCAAAATCATTGTGCATGTTATGATAGATTGCTTTAAATAATCTACATTTTTTAAATGAACATATTTTATACTAAATATAGAACATTTTTAATCTGTTTTATCTTTGATCAATTCACATGTTCTAAACTTTTTCTTTAGAGAATAGAATATGTTCACAAACGCATGCTGATTTTCATCTTATGCATAAAAAAACGATGTAGACCCACTATATCTAATGCTTATTGCTAAAATAAAGTGTTATGAATAGAAAATATTTATATCCAATAATTTGTAAGTCTTAAATTATAAAGAAAAATAAAAAAGTCATTAATTTATTTTTATTTATTTATTTATTTATTTTATTTTATTTTTTTGAAAAAAACAAATTTGTTTTTTTTTTTTTTTTTTTTTTTTTGAGAAAAAAACCATTTGGTTTAAACCATGTTAACCATGAACAAAACATACCAATTTCATTCATTTTTTAACAAAGATGAATTTAAAAATGTGCCAAAAGAACAGCCTTAAAAAAAGAAAGCTTTGGTTTGGGTATATGACTGTGCATTATTTTTTTTTTTTTTTTTTTTTTTTTTTTTTGGTAATGGGCAGAAAAATATTTCAGATGTAGAAGTCTGAAAATTTGGTTCCGAATAGGCGAAAACAAGTCAGAATGTACCTAAGGTTCCAATTATTATTATTATTATTAAATTGCTTATAATTTTATATATAACAGAATAATGCACATACTTTTCCCTGATTTTTCAAATTTTACAGTAATTTTGATTCAATAATAAAAGCAATCAAAATTCAATCTTTTAACTCTCTTTTGAATAAAATTGATTCGACATTCATAAAATGATTTTGAATTTTTTTAAAATCCTTTTTGCCAAAAATAAGAAATTTGTTGCTCATCAACCTATATATCTTTGATACTTTTTCCCCATTTTATTTTACGTTTTATATCCCCACATAAAGCAGACTTTCATAAAAAAAAAAAAAAAAAAAAAAAAAAAAAAAAAATATATAAAATAAATGAATTTTTTTTTTTTTTTTTTTGTTGTTGTTGTTAAAGAAAGCAAGGCTTTTGATTTTAATTACTGTAGAAAAATTCTAACAGTGGTTTTATACATAAATCCTTTATTGCCAAAAATCCTTGTTATGATTATGCATGTGACTTTGTAGTTGGAAGCTTTTTCTTTAATTATTTGACATGTGGGAATAGATTTGTTTGAAGAAATCAACCAGTATAGTAAATTAGGGATGCACTGAATAGTGATTTTGGCCAAATACCGAATGCCAAATGTTCGGCCAACAGGTGAACCGAATACTCGGCTAGCCGAATAGTAATTGTTGGGCTGAAAACCAAAAATTCAGTCAGCCGAATATTTGGCTTTTATATTTCAAAGTTTCAAGGTATTAAAATGTTACTTTTAAAAACAATTTTACATAATATTTAATGAAAGAAACTTACATTTTGATAAACAAGAGTTTTTTTATAAGAACACTTAGTATTGAAAAAAAATCTGCCTTGAATTATTTAAGAAGCACAATTATGAGACTTTAATTAATAAAATTTTAAATTTCATGGTTTCTTCTACGAATTAAAACAAACATTTTAAAATCAAAAAGAAATTATGAAAAAATGGCCGAAGAAAAACTTTACAGCTTTTTAATTTATCTTTTTCAATAACTCAAGGCAGATTTTTTTTCAATATAAAGTACAAATACTATCAACTTAATTCTGAACAAAGGAATATCTAACTCATAATTCTTTTCTTATGAATGGTGGCTTTTTCCACCCTTCCCATCATATCATATTTTACAGAAATCAAAGCATGTGAGTTGAAAATATAGTTATGGTATCTTATTTATTGTTAATGCAACAAACAAAAACATAAGCTTGGCCTAGAGCAAGATGAAATAAAATGTACTTATGACTCAATAAGTTGATTATGGTTACATGAACAAAAATTGCTTTGATAGCTATTACTATTCTCAAAAGTTTTTCTTTCTTGTTTAAGGACTTTTATTTGAGAAAAGCAAGAAACAGATTATTTACTAAATAAAATTTAGGAACTTGCATTTGCACATTATTTATTCCTAAGTAGAATCCTAATAAATCACCACTTTAATCCTTCTAATGGTTAATTTTCTTAAGTTATACTGTACAAACAACAAATAAATAATGTACAAACATTTTATTTCAGTTAAATATGCTTTTCTTTCTAAATTTTTTAAATATATTTATAAATTGACAGTTAAAAATAGAAATTGTGAAAAGTTTTTAAAAGCGTATTTTAAAAGGTTTTATTAAGAATTTGATTCGGTCGAATACTTTGATATTCTGCTTAACCAAAAAGCTTGATATTTGGCCTAACCGAATATTTGATAACATGGCCGAATAGGCCGAATACCAAATAGATACCGAATATTCAGTGCATCCCTATAGTAAATTATGTATTTTTAAAAACTTTGGGAAATGATAAGACATTTTTAGGTACATTTAATATTAATATCCAGTGCTTGGAGGAAGTCGGGTTGATTGGTACGCAAGTAAATTTATAAAATAAGTTGAGTAATGATCATACCCATTCTTATGTGCTCATTTCCTTTGAAAACAATCCATTCATAAACTTCATCCATAACAGCAATGACATCATGTTTCTTACACAAATCAGCAATAATTTGTAACTCTTCTCTCTTGAAAACCTTAAGCAATAAAAAAGTAATTCCATTGAACATTTCTACATTTACTAATATATCATTTGAATCATTATGTGCAATAGTCAAACTCTTTGTTATCAATTATAACTTCAACTAACTCAAATCTTTATTAATTCATTCTTAATATTTTATTCATTCTTACTACGGATCCAGATTGGACCTTCTGGGTTACAGAATATGAGAGAAGATATATGAGAAGATATATGAATATGAGAGACTTTTTTTTAAACATTAATACATATTTCTTCAGAGTACCCACTAGCAAAACCAAAACAGATTTTTATTTGAAAAATATCCATTTTGCATTTAAATAAAGTTTTGAAATTTATTAAAAATCATATTTTTATGTGTCTTAAGAGCCATTATTTTAATAATTCAGACAAAAAAGCAATTTTTTTTTAAATCTTGGAATAAATTATATTTAATGAATAAGCTATAATTTCGAAACTCTGAAAAAATTTCCTTTTTTCCTACAGAAAATGTCAAATTTCTAGGTTGTTAATGAAATTTTCATGAAAAATGAAATGCCAGTATGTTTGAAGTGCTATATCTCTGGCAAACAACAACATCCCAAAATTCTTTTGGCACAAACTATTAGTATGACACTACTTGCTTATTAAAATCTATTTGTTTCCATGGGACATTGTTACTTTACATTGTTATGTTGCCACAAAGTATAGTCAAAATGACGTTTTTGTCCTTTTTCCACACTTAATATCTTATTTAAGCAACAGTATCCCAAACTTTTTCTAATAGAATACGAAAGTGCACTACTAGGACAAGCTAAACAATATAGTACTGCATGGAGATATTGTTGCTGTTAGTAGATATAACCTGTTAAATATTCAAAATTTTCAAAATCTGCAGCATTTAAAAAAGTTTGCATTTTTAACAAAATCAAACTGATTAGTAAAGTTATCATACAAATTAAAAATTTCCAACTGAGCAAAAAATTACCCAAGCCGGGAATCGAACCCAGATACTTGGCTTACAAGGGCAATGCTTTATCATGTAAGCTAACTAAACTGGGCACGGCAAGGGCAACAGGTGAGCATTTCTCGCTCAGATAACTTTGTAGATTATAACATCTGGTCTGTCATTTAGATAGCTCAACAGAATAGACCGCAGGTAAAGGAACTCAATAGAACGATGGGTACGTAGACAAATTACATTTTTAACACAATCAAACTGATTAGTAAAGTTATCATACGAATTAAATATCTCGAATTGAGCGAAAAATTGCTCAAACCAGAAATCGAACCCAGATACTTGGCTTACAAGGCCAATGCTTTACCTTTTAAGTTTGATCTACAAGGTTATCTGAGCGAGAAATGCTCACCGGTTGTCTTGTCCAGTTAGCTTAAAAGGAAAAAAAATTGAAGCACAAATATTCATATTTGTAAAAGTAGTGGGGATTTTTATAAAGTTAAATTTCTTTTTCCTTAAATTTTAATAAAACAGGTTTTTTAAAAGATTTAAAAAAAAAAAATTATTTAATTTTTTGTACTAAATATTGTGCCACCACATATATTACTGTATTATTCAAAATTGAATTTAAGAGATAATTTCAAAGGTGCACTGTCTAATTAAATGCAAACCAATGTATCTTTCATAATCATCAGCATGCAATAGAGATAGGTTTTTTTAAAAAAATTCATGATTAAAAATTACTTAAAAAACTATAAACAATGAATAAATTGTAATACATTGAATTCACAGGCAAATTGTACCTTTTACATTGAATTCATAAACAAATTGAATTCACAGGTACATTTTTTTCTTTATTTGACAGAATAAAGTTTGAAAATGTGTAAAGTTGACAAAAAATTGCAGTAAAAGGGAAATAAAATATAACAATAACTGCTGTTGCTAAGACATCAAAATGTTGTTAATGTTATGGATGGACGTGTTTTTCCTTTATAATATAGATATACAGGGTCAAGTCTAAGTATAATATGGCAAGTGCAGTAATGTCTAAATAGGTGCAGTAGTGTGCATAAGATGCGTAAAGAGGCTTAGATTCATACTTAACCCTTATTTTCATAGGGAGTTAAGCCCTGCACCTTCCTGTTTAATTTTAATTTTGCATGGCTCTAAAAATGTCTTGCCCTTAAATGTATAAACAGAAAAACCTAAATAAATACATACAAGATTTAATACTTAATTCAAATTATAAATACAAATTAATGTGTATTTTTTTTTTCTTTTTAAACTTTTAAAGTAAATAAGGAAAGTCCTTGCAATAAATACTATCTAAACTGATATTTCAAGAAATCATACATAATTGAGTCATACAAATTCAAAGCAGATCAAATCAATAAAACCTTATCCAGAGATGTTTGCAGGCAAAATTAGTGTGTACCATTTTGTGTTATAGAAAAACATAGAAGACTAACAATATTTATTGATCACACTTTTAATCTAGATATCTTCATGGTACTAAAAGAATAATTATGTAAAAAAAAAAAAAAAAAAAATCCATCTCAATCTTTGCTGATTGAAAAAAAAAACGAGCTTCATTCCCTCTGGTACTGAATGTCCCAGCTATACATAAAATGTCTCTGTTTGTATAAACAATCATACACTACATGCTTATTTACTTACTTTGCCTAATGGATTATGGGGTGTATTCACAATTATCATCTTTGTTTTCTCATTGAATTTTGAAGCTAATTCATTGGGATCAAGAACCCAGTCATTGCTTGTTCCAGAGTTCGAATCTTTTTTCTAAATGATAAAAATATAACAAAAAATATATATATATATATATATATATATATATATATATATATATATATGCTAATAAAAAGTAGCAATAAAACTTTGTAAAATATTAAAACAGTTATATTAAATTTTCTAAAACCAAGTTAACTTTTCATAGAAAATATAAGGTACCAAAATAACTTATAATTGAGTCTGAAACATGCAGAAATATTTCAGAAATGATAAAAGTGAAGCAGCGTAAATAAAAAAAGAGAGAAGTATCTGTCATTTTCTACCCCCCCTCCCCCCTTCGATACCCTTCTTTTAATTGGAAGAGCAAATGGAAAACAATATTTTCATAAAGTGGTATAAAAGATGGCTAATATTTCAAAGTAACAAATAGGACAGAAATTTATTATTATTGCTAGTTTTAAGATTTTAAAGTGTGTGCATAAAAATAAGTTATATTTAAATAATTCTCAATTTCTTTTCTTTTTTGTGAAAATTGGCAGCTATGCTTTTGTGTATGACTGAATGTTTCATTCAAATATCACAATGGTTTATTACACTCATTACTACAAAAAATGTACTTGAAAAGTAATTTTTCATTTTTTAAAAAATCGTTATCAATAGATAACAATACATATAATATATAATAACAAAAATTAGTCATTCTGTAATTTTATACATTTCCAGATTTTAAGAGCCAGAATTGTGAAATTAAATCTACATGTGTATTGAAATGAAGCCGAGGCAACTTAAGTTATTTAAAATCGAAATAATTTATAATTCATTTTAATTAATAAAAGAAAACACCAACTTAACAGAAATTTCCCCATCAAATTTAAACATTTTTCATAGTAGCAGTTGCCAACACTCAAAAAGACACACCACATAAATTACTTTTTTACTGATGGATTTCCCTGTGAAAAATGAAATAAACAATTTGACAATTTTTTAAGTGAACATTATGTCATATTGGAAATAAAATGCACATCAATGGTCAGCAGGTGAATATATAATGTCATATGAGTTTCAAAAAACTAATTGAAACATGATAAAAATTTTATTATGAAATATTAGCATAATTTAACATTTTGAGGGTCTCTGAATTATTTTCTGCTTTTATCTTTTATTGCTGCAATGATGAAAGAGTATAAGCTTATTTACAGTTGTATTCTTTTGCATCTGTTACATAATTTTATACATTTTTATAGGTGAAAACTGGGAAATTCGATTAGTAGCCAGTTTCATTAGTGGGCACTTTTTAAAAGTTAGTAGCCACTATTTAAATGTAGACAAAATGATTTATAAATGATTTATAGACAAAATGTTTTTTTTTTCTTTATTTAGCGGCTAGTAAGTAACAAAGTTACAAATATTTGGTTAAAAATAAAACTGGCATTCCACTGAATGGAAAAATATGAATTAGTAATTAAAACTGCAGATAAAATTATAAGTGATAAACTATATTTAAATATATATTAATGCATTATACAAAACAAACAAGGAAATAGTATTTTTAAATATTTTAAATTTAAAAATAATTTCACATCTTTCTTGGATATTTCATTTTTACTTAAAACTTTGTGGGATCTAATATCGTCAATATTGGCAAGTGGTAATTATTATGTTTGGCGAATGTACAGATAAATATAAATATTCTTTGTTTTGGCTGAGATTTCAAAACTCCAGATGTCTTATTAAGGCAATCAGAGAGTGCCAATGTGTTGGTGAGGTGGAGGAAGTCTGCTTGGTGTCAGTAAAGTCAGATGCTAAATTTGCAGTATTACTCGCCTAGTGGCGAGTGCTAATTTTGTCCTATGTTTTTAAAGCAATTGGCTATAATGTTTCAATCTTTCTTGACACCTACATAAACTTTAATCATAAACATTTAAAAAAGTATTATGCAACTATTACTGGTACAATTAATGAGCATATGGCAAGAGTGAAAGATAAAAGATACAGCAATGTAATTAAAATCTCCTTGCATCCAGAGGTAAAAATGGTATAATTTATTTGAAATGCATGCAGAATCAAAATTGATGACTATATTTTGTAGGAAAAAAACTATTTCTTGAAAACATAATCCAAATAAAGAGTTAATGGTAAAAAGCCAAAATATAGAAAATACAACTAAGTTGCTAAATCTGCTTGCATCCGCTAAAAAGAAAGTATTAACCTGTTCATTAATTAGATGTAAACAAAGTAGAGATGCATATATCTATGAAAAAAGCTTATTTCACCCAAAGCAAATTAATAAGATGTTTTAATCACCAAGTGGCGATTAGGATGGCAATCGATGGCCGAGTTTTAATCACCACTTTTACAACTTTAATTGCCATGTGATGAGTGGCGACATTAATTTACACCTATATACATTTTTACGTTTTCGTTCGATGCTTGTATATAACACTTCGACTGTTTCTATTTTATTGTCTGTTTTACACTATGTGATAATTTTGAAAGTGATTTTTCAAAAGAAACTTTCTTAAAACTCTGAGCAACACTAGATACAGTTTACACATTTTAAGTGCATTCAGATTTAATTTAAAAGCATCACTAATAAAAATAAAATTATGTTTAAAAAGTATTTTCGGGATTGAATGGCACTTCCCCCTCCCCCTTTGATAAGCAGAATTTTTTTTTTCTCAATTCAGTTGCCTTAGATAAAAAAAAAGTTTAAAAGTACCCAGTGATTTTTCTACCCATGTCATTCATTCTACAACAAATTATTTTTATTTTAAAGCAATAATAAAGGATATTCAAATCAATTCTATTCAAGAATCTGAGTTTTTATGTCTCAGAATATTGGTGCTTATGCTTGTTCTAAAATAAAATTTTGACAACTCATTGTTTCAAGTAATTTATTTTATACTTGTTTATACAACAAATTATTTTGATTTTAAAATAATAAATTGTAATCAAATTTTAGGTCATTTGGGGGTAAGTCTTGTTATTTTATTGTTTCAAATCATATTATTTTTAAAATTTGCTATGCAACAAATAATTTTATTTAAAAGTAACTGATGATATTCAATCAATTTTACTTAAGATTCAGAGCTATTGTAGGAGTTTTAAGAGAAATTTTTGGCTTATTTAAAATTATTTAATTTCAGTTAGCTATGCACATAAATTAATGTGATATGAAAGGAATAAATAAAATTAAAAACCTTAACTTTTGTTACTTTGATTGTAGATGACATCAAATGCTAGAAAAATTAGGTCTATACATACCTTTTTTTAAAAAAAGGCATGTATTTCACTAAGCTTCCACATTGCTAAGTTTTAAAAAAATTATATACATTACCCATGCAAATGCAGACCTGAAATTCAAGAAAATATTTCTGATCCTAAAACATTAAAAAGCACTTAACACTCAAATAATGTATCATTCTAACAGTTGATAAGCTCAATTCATATTCCTCTGTACATTTTCCAAGTAAATTTGATATGTTGGGGGTATTTGAAAAAAAGAAAAAGAAAAAACAATTATTTCTTTATTTTTATATGCAAATGCTTTTTCATGTACTGTTTAATTTGAAAAAAAACTGAAGGAGGGGGGGGGGGAGGGGCAGATATGTTTAAGAAGAAAAGAAAGTATTTTATATATCAACATTTGAAGAGCAATAAAAAAAACTTAATTTTAGTGTAAAATGGTTTTATCTTGCTTTTGCTGTCTCTCTCCTGCGGTACATTACTGTATAACATAAAAACTTTATCAATTGTTACATTTAAGGTAATTATGTATGCCAAAGTTCATGAACTTAATTTTAGTGTAAAATGGTTTTATCTTGCCATTATTTAATAATCAAAATAGAAGCTGTCTCTCTCCTATAATACATTAATATATAACATAGGTTCCCAACCTTTTCTGGTCCACCACCCTCTTTACAAGAGAAAAAAAATTCCAGCGCCCTCTCTTTCATAATAGTTAATTATACAAAATGTTAAAATATTGCATATTATCTATCTGTCAATCTATTAATCAAAATAGAAGTTAATTAAAACAACCATCAAATGTACCGTAATTTCCGGCGTATAATCCGCAGATCAAACAATTTTTCGTCCCAGAAAATTTTTGAAACAAAATGTAACTTTTTAGATAGTGGTAAATATTTGGCTTCAATTACTAAATAAAATTTCTGGGTCGAAAAAGAATTGATTGATCTGCAGACTATACCCCGGAAATCATGATAGTAAGAAATTGTTTTATAAAAATTGAAAAATAAACACAAAAACAGATTTTTTTTTAAAAAAATAAGGAAATAGTCGAGGCTGTTAGACTTTTAACAATTTCTTCATGTCAGATTTCAATTTCTTCAACATTATTTACAAATTATCATGTTCAAAGATGCATGTTCTTTTTTTCAGACAGTAAATTTACTACTACAGGGAACACATTTTCAGCCAAATCTGATGAAAGGAAAGCAATTAAAATTTTATGTACTCTCCTTCTTGATCCAAATTAGAGAGCTGTAGGTTTTTGATGTTAGAACTCTTGATATCCATTTCTGAATTTTACTTATAGTTCTCGTTTCTTGCGAGCTACACGATTTTCTTCTCCAAATAGGATGATACTGCTGTAGCTGCATTTGCAAAAGGATCTAAAAAGTAACTCGGTAAAATCATGTATAAGTATCTTTGAATCGCTCTGAGAAAACTTCATGAAGAGCATCTAAGTGTTGACAGTAAATAAGTAAATTATTCTTGTTTTCACAGACTGCAAATAATGTGGCAATTTGGCCATATTTTCTTCTTCATAGATTTCTTTTTAGCAAAAGAAGTTTACCCACAGAAGCAGCTATGAGGTTTTTATGTTTTAATTAAATTCAACTCATCATCTTGCAATCATCGCATGCCTTATTATAAATATTTAGAATATTTAAATTTATTTAATTAAAGATTCTAAAGAGGTTTGTCACATAATTGATGTCATTTTTCAATGCAATATGGTTTTTGCGTATTTTTACACCTCTGTTTTTAGGTAAGTGTAATATTAAATCAAATAGATCCAAAAATGACTCAGACAAGACTCACAGACAGGCATTTTGTAAAATCATGCTTTTGGAATCTCTGACCCCTAAAATATGTAAATCCGGTACTCAAAAATTTTCACAAATCTAATACTTTCTTCTTGTAAAGATAGAATAAAGTAAAAATAGGATATATTTTTGTCTTTTCTATCAGCATGCATTTATTCAAAAGCTCTTGTAGCCTAGGAGGCTTCATGGCTTCATTTGAAAAAAATTTCTTGGCAGATTAAGCACATAGGTAATGATTGGTTTCTAGCAGAGTGCCTAGATCCATATTTCAAATACACGATACTGTACTGCTGGCATTTCTTCTTTGATTAAGATATTTTGAATTACCGTAATTTCCGATGTATAATCCACGGATCAAACAATTCCTTTTCGACCCAGAAATTTTATTTAGTAATTTAAGCCAAATATTTACTGTGATCTACGAAATTACATTTTATTTAAAAAATTTTCAGAGTTGAAAAATAATTGTTTGATCGGCAGTTTATATGCCGGAAATTACGGTCTAAAAATTTTCCCTATATAAGTTTAAATAAATTTACCTTTGACCAAATTTATAGATATATCGATTTTTATCACTTTCACTAAAACTATACACAACTATAATATAACTATATACAAATTTCTTGAACTGATTCATATCACGGGTTTGTTTAAAAATCTTTGTCCAGGCATGTGTCGTCATACTTCAGAAATTTTCGAAATACATGCAAATAAAAAAATAATAATGTTTAAAAATTATAGCCAGCCAATTATCGCAAATTTTTTCTCCACAATTCACAATCATTTTTAATTTGAGCCATAACCCTTCTTCAAGTACCACGGCAAATTTTTTGACATTAGTAAAATAAATTCTATTCCCCGCTCCCCCCATCAGATTTAGGTTCGTCTGTATAGATTTCCATTCAAAGGTACAATTAAAGTTTTTGTCTCGGACTGGTCAATGTAGAGGAGATCATCTATTTTCATCATATTTGTTTCTAAATAAGTATATAGCCATGACCGCCCCCCTCGACTGTCCTAACGCCCCCTATTTTTCTCTAGACCCGCTATGGCCCCCCTGGAAGGCTCCAGTACCCACTAGGAGGGCGGTACCACCCCCGTTGGGAACCTACAATATATAACATAAAAACTTTATCAATTGTTACATTTAAGATAATTAAATATGCCAAAGCTCATGAGAGATTTCGGGGAGAATTAAATATGCCAAAGCTCATGAAAGATTTTGGGGAGAGTTCCATGCCTTGCTCTGGTTGGTACGATTGGTGAACAAATCCAAAATGGTGCCAAAAGACTATTTTAGTATCTTTTCAATTTTTTGAAGGCGGTAGAAAAACACAGTTTAAAAATTTTTTATAAACACATTTTTATTTATAATATATGTTATTATATATAAATAGATATACAAACACATATCATATACACAATAATAAATTAACTATAATTAACTATTAATACATACTATAATAACTATTTAAATAAATTAATTATTAATTGTCTGAGTGAAGCGAAGTCTAATACGCATAGTACGTAACGATATTAAAAGTAAAAAAAATTCTTTCGTCAAGCAAATCTCAAAAAGTACTTATCGGATTTCGATTCTGTTTGTACCAAAAGATACCTATGAAGGTAACTTGCTGAATGCACCTACTTTCATAAATTAGTTCCAAATAGTTTAAAAGTTATATTAAAAAAACTGATAAAAAAGCACAATTTATTTGCATACGTCACAGAAATTTGGTGTGTGTCATTTTTCATTAACTGGATATTTTCGTAGACAACCGAATCAGAAAACATGGACTAGAAAGTTGTCTGAGCGAAGCGAAGGCCAATACACATAGTACGTAACGATATTAAAGGTAAAAAAGAAAAAAAATTCTTTCGTCAATTAAATCTCAAAAAATACATGAAGGATTTTTATTCTGGTTGTGCCAGAAGGTACCTATGAAGGTAACCTACTGCATGTACTTACTACGAAAAATAAGTTCCAAATAGTTTTAAAATTATATTTAAAAACTGATAAAAACACACAATTTGGCTACATATGTCACGAAAATTCAATGTGCGTCATTTTCACAAGCTGGATGTTTTCATGAGATTTCTGAATTCAAGAACATGGAGCAAAGAAAATATGCAAACAATTTTCATTTAAGTGCAATAAAACGTATTTAAACTTTGAAACAAACTGGAAATGCTTTTTTTTTTTTTTTTTTGTTAATTGAGAAGAAAAATGTCACAATTTTTAGTAACTTAGCATTTGAGATTTTGCGATACTTTTTATAATTGCATTTTATAATCTCCATTAGCAGCTTTTATATTTCGCGTGTGCAAATTGGAAACAATTCTTTCGTGTTTAAATAAGATACAAGTTGACATGGCTGCTTTTGATGTTACTTTTATTAATAGATTATATATTGTTATTTTGTTTATATTGATCACTTATCATTATTATTTTTTGGTATTATTTGGTTATTTTGTCAACCGATTTCGTCAAATTATACGAATCGCAAAACTAACAGCCAAATTACACATGTTGATATATATTTTTTAAATTTTAAATAACAAAAGAAAAAATAAATTAATAAAACATTTATAAAAATACAAATAAAAAGTGGGATTGAAAAACCCTTGATGATGTTTTAATCCTTTGAGGGGCACCATTTGCAGTCTGCAAAAGGTTAATTTTAATGCTTAAATTGCTAACTGGCACCAATAATTTTATAGTACAATTTTGATCTCATAATATGTGTGACAAAATGATTTTGATTATTTTCAGTTAAATCTGTTCGTAAATATCGGTGGGAATTAATTTGACCATTTTTTGGAGCATAAATGCCTTGCACCTGAAAGGTTTAATCACATGTATTGTGTTTAATACGATTGAATAAGACATTCTCGATCATCCATTATTGACATTTAATCTTACATTAATTAATTAAATATTAAATATTAGTAAATTATTCTAATTTAATCTTATAGTTTGGCGATACTTTTTTGGTTGACAATATAATCAAGTAGTACCAAAAAAAAGAAACAATAGTTCAAGCAATAAATATAAGTTATAAATAATAAACATAAAAAAATATATAATAAAAAATATACATATCACAATAAATCGAAAATATTAACACTTACAGCAATATTCAAAATCAAAGTTTTCACCAATTTGGCAACAGAAAAAATTGCACTAACTTGGGTGCGTATATGACATTTATGCCATATTTATGCGTAAAAGTAAACATAAACATTCATCAAATATGAAATCTGACTTTGTGAAGTCCAAATTAGACCAAGATTTATAAAAACACCGAAGTGAGGGTATTAATGGAAAAGTACAATGAAAATAGGACAGAAATATTGTGTACGTATTTAGGGTACTACTTGGTTATGCCATCGACCAAAAAATATCACCAAATTATAAGATTAAATTCCAACAATAGATGATCTTGAATGTCCCATTCAATGACATTAAACATGATACACGAGCTTAAAACATCATAAAGTGATTTTTATTTCGGCTTTTTATGAATGTTTTACTAATTTAATTGTTCTTCTGTTATTTAAAATAAAAATTTAGTCAACATGTATAAGTTGGCTATTAGTTTGGCCAAAATGGTGTATCATTTGGCGTTGTTTGGCGTGAGTTTGAGTATCATTTGGCGAAATTGGTCGACGGGGTAATTAAATAGTACCATATTTTGTTTGGCATAAATTTGACAAAAATCACTTTTGAACTATTTTCTATTATATTAAAAAGGAAATAACAATAAATAAAAACACAATTAAATACAGATTAAATTAATATAGGAAAAAATTGCCAGATCACCATGTCATGCAAAATAATGATATTTCGATGCCAATAATGTGGAAGAGCTCCAAATCCTGTTCTGGCTTTTTTAGTGAAATTTTATTTATTTATTCATTTATTTATTGCAATAAATCAGATTCAATTTTTTTTTTTTTTTTCATTTTCCAACAAAGTTGAAAAGTGTTTATGCATTCAGTTTGTCTGTCCGTCTGTCCACACTCTAACACCCGTAAATATACTCTGATTTTTATGCAATTGGTAAACCTTATTTAGGGTTCCCTAGACATGCTTGGTATTGCGTATGAAGTATGTGAGATTAATAGTTTATTTACAGAGGCACCCAAAAATTTTCCATTACATTATAATTTATAAGAAAAATCGTTAACAGAGTATTTTAATGAAATTATACTATTGCAAAGTATTGAAACTTAAATAAATCGGTGATTTTATTTACGATTACGTTAGAACAGGACACTCATATCATTTTTAATCCATTTACAGGGACACACAAAAGAAATCGGTGACAATACTGTCTTTGAGCAATAATTGCTGGTCGTGAGTTTTCAATTTCGGCATGTGTTTTGAAATTTTACTGTTTTTTAGTTGCATTCGTAATTATATAAATACGTAATATCTATAGTGTCGTCTGAACCAACTGTCTCTCTGTCTGCATAGAACAGCACAAAAAATATCCAACAAAATTGTTTTAAATTTTAAATATATATTTGTTGGCGAATGTTGGTGAGTCATTTTAAATTTTAGTAAAATTGGATAAATAGTTTGACTACAGGAACAGTCAAAAATATTCTGTTATATTATGCCCGATGAGATGAAATAATTCCAAGAACACTTTAATGATATTACGCGCCCATTGAAACATAATGAAATTGATATGCATTTATGAGGAGCACTAGAATATATATTTTGTAGAACATGACGCACAAAGAATATTTATTATTCATTTACAGGACACCACAAAAGAGTTCGATAACAAAATGGTACAGGGGAAGAGGGACATTAATTTTTCAGCTTTACTAATCTGGGGATTTCATCATTTTCTCAATTGTCACTAGCAGGTTTTTAAAATAACTTTTTGGGGTAAAACTGCATAATTGAGTTCATATTGGCATATTTGAGCCAGCATGTCTTGCGGAAAAATATGTGCAGATTTATAAGTTACTTGTGGTGACATTTTTACAGCTCAAGGCTTTTGCAGACAAGATATTCTGATCTTGTTCGTACCTTATACTACAGGCATTGCATATTCCTTTTATTTATTGTATGCTACAGTGAAATAATGCTCAACTACATGAGAGCAAGTTTGAGAAGAAAAAAAAACAGTGTATGTAGTGGCCAGCATGCACAATCTATTTAAATTCGATTCAACATATCTGGGACACACTCGAACGACACATTGCCTTCCTTTGTTGGCATTTTCAGAATTTTTGTGTATCATTTTTTAAAAAGAGAATTGCCTAAATTCTTGTTGAGAACCTCATCATATCCATAGAAAAGAGATGGAGATATTATATAATTAACTATTCTGTATTAACTATCTAAGGGGCCACACAACACGTAAAAAAATTTTGTTCATTTTACTCAGCCATCATGATTTGTGCAATTTTTTTGCTGTTTATATTTTTTACATCATTTCAAAGAGTTCAAATTGTGATTCAAGGTATTTTAGTGTTTTATTATCTGCATTACTTTTAATGCATTACGTACTTTTTATTTTATACCCATGCATGGCTGATTTACATAGTTTGCTTTCCCATTTTTTAGCAGTATATAGGAATTTTTATATAATATTTTGATTTTTACCATTTACTTTGCTTATTTTTGACATTTAAATTTGTGGCACTATATAATCAATTAAAAATAACATCTCTTTTTTTTTTTAGTAACTATTTTGAAAATAGTTGTTCTCAGTAGAGAATTGGGAAATCTGAATGTTTCTATTGGTTGAATTCCGCAACTTATTTCGGTTTATTCGTTTTCTGATTGACCTATGTTTAATGTCCAAAAATGGAAGACTTGTGCCTTTTATTTCATTCGTTTTCTAATGGGTCAATGCTTAATGTCTAGAAATGAAATACTTCTGTTGCCACGTGACAAAAAAAGTATTAAAAATTAACAAAAAGTTAATAACTCAATAACAAATTGAGGTACAGATTTCAAACAAGTTGAATTTAAAAGTAAATCTTTTTCTTTATATGACGGTGCAAAAATTAAAAATGTGCAATGTTTAGAAATTTTAAAATTTACAGTACCAAAAATTGTTAAACTGAACTTTCATTTAATATTTGTTTATGATTGGCTCAGAAATATTAAAGTCTCTCTAAATGTCCAGGCATATTAATATAACTCTCTTATTACGTAAGCTAAGTTTTGATCATCCTAAAAATTATGTTATTATTGTTTTTTTTAAATATAGAAATCCTTTATAAGCCTAAAATTATAGTCTTTAAAAATATTGTTTTCCAAATAGTCGTCGTACTTTTCAATTTTTTTAAATGTAGTATTTTTCTTTCTTTTAACTTTTGGCAAATTATTATTAAATATATGTTCTCAGCAATATTGCTCAGACTAATCCCTCTGAGGGAAGTCCTAGTACATACTATAAACTTATGTACATTTATAATCTTATATTTTACATATTTTGCCATACAAAATAAAAATTGGATTATTTCTTGTATTTATCATAAGTTTAACATAACATACATCTAAAGAAAGATAAAAATGCACAAAAAATGTATTTTCATAACAAAAAAAATATCTTTAAAAAAAAAAAACTCATAAATTATTACTTAGCTTTCGGTAGCATTCAAGAAATAAAAAAAAGTAACTCCAAATGCTAAAAATTGGATCATACCAAAGCATTTATTTGAAACATAAATAAATTAAACAAAAACATAATTTGCAGAACAAATTAAAAAAACCCAAGATTTATTTCCTACACTCTTTAAGCCCGAGAAGGGACAGATATTAAGATAATTGATTTATTCATTTCGACATTTAATATTAAATTTTGGTAACAAATAAGTTAAACCAAGTGAACATGAAAAAATAAAAATGCAATTCAAACAATATGATACTTAACAACCCTAAATCTTAGATTCCGTTCAAATGAAATCGAAATAAATCTTCGACTTTTTCTGAACATTTGCTTTTTTGATTGCCTATTCATTTTGTTTACACTTACCGTAAACATAATACAAAATCTGCAATACAAATTTGCAAGTTGAGTTTGGAAAAAAAAAAGTCTTAGATTTATTTCGATTTCATTTGAACGGAATCTAAGATTTAGGGTTGTTAAATATCATATTGTTTGAATTGCATTTTTATTTTTTCATGTTCACTTGGTTTAACTTATTTGTTACCAAAATTTAATATTAAATGTCGAAATGAATAAATCAATTATCTTAATATCTGTCCCTTCTCGGGCTTAAAGAGTGTAGGAAATAAATCTTGGGTTTTTTTAATTTGTTCTGCAAATTATGTTTTTGTTTAATATCTCAAGTTTTTTAATAACTATTGCATTCAGGTGAACTCATTTCAAAATTAACTGAGGGTATCATCTTCAGGACTTCTTTATGCGGTATCGTGTCACAATTACTGATGTAATTCACCCAGGGCCATAGCTAGAAGTGAACTATGGGGGTGGAGGGCTGGGTGAGCTCAAGAGAATGCCTAAGGGGCATTCAGCGGCATACACTGTGCATGCAACACGTTGGCACGATTGGAACAAAATGGCGATTATGTATCTCACATGCTAACCCGGCTATCATTGTATACTTATTAATAAATTATTTTCTTGTACTTTCTTTTTTAAAATGGGTACTTCTAGGTTATCCCGTCGACCAAAAAATTATCGCCAAACTATAAGATTAAATGCCAATAATGGATGACCGTGAATGTCACATTCAATGACATTAATGCGATTCACGTGTTTAAAATGTCATTAAGTGATTTTTATTTCGACTTTTTATTAATATTTTTATTAATATTCTACTAATTATTTATTTTTTCGTTATTTAAAATAAAAATTATGTCAACATGTATAATTTGGCTATTATAGTTTGGCGATTTGTATAATTTGGCGAAATTGGTCGACGGGATAACCTAGAAGTACCTTAAAATGATATAAATTGTTTTGTTCTATTGAAAACGAAATTTTCACCATCAATTTTCGCAAAAATTGCGCCAACGTGATAAGTATTACACATCTGTGCCAAAGGACAGAGCGTTATGAATATTTCAAATGAGTTTGCATTTTATAATTTCATACAAATAATGCATCAAAAGAGTTTTATAAAAATATTAACTTGAAATATAAAAAAAACAGCTACTTTTCAACAGAAACTCTTTGTGATGTTTTAAAAATTAAATCGTGTAAGTTTCTTATCATTTTAACAATCATAGGAATAATAAATTTAATACAAATTAATTCAAAATTAAACTTTATTCAATGATTAATTATTTGTAATGTTACAAGTTGAGGAGCGATTTTAAAAAACTGCCAAATTGGAAATTAAAAAAAATATTTGAATGATTATGATTAGGTTGATAGAATTGGCTAATTTATTGCAGTGCCGAAAAGTCTTACGCCAATTAGTCGTTAATTCTGCAGTTTAGCCTTAAAAAAATTGCCAGGAATTGAGTTTGAAGGCCTAGTTCTGCAGATTTACTAATTTCATTACGTACCAAGGATGATATACTATTATTTTTTACTATTATTTTTTAATACTATTATTTTTGGAGACTTTTATTTACCTTAATTTATTTTGATTTTCTTCGAATGTATAAGGCGAAGACATTATAAAAATTGTGGTATAGGTACAAAATTCCAGCACAAATATCATATACTGGCTTTGGCGCGATTTTTTTCAGATGCCAATGTGTCAGAAACCCTACTTTCAAATACCATTATTTACATATATATTTTTAAGTTATTTTCTATTATTTTGAAAAAACAATAAATAGAAAAAAGCTTAATTTACTAATTTTCTATATTTCTTCAATTAAAAATCGCCTTGATCCATCAATTAATATTAGAAAATATCTCTTTATTACAAAAATCATGCTTCATATTTATTATTTTCTGAAAATGATTCTTTTTCCTGGTACCAAATGTTTAAAAATCTCCGTTTCACTTCCAATATGAAGTCTTAAATATGCCGTTTTTAATTCTTACAAAAAAAATTTCTTTTTAAATCACGTAAAAATTATTAAATGCTACAGGAAATGTGTCCATTGATCACTAAGATTTTCATTTTCATTTTTTTTTTTTTTTTTTTTTATTTTTTATTTTTTATTTTTTTTTTTTTATTTGATTGGAGGAATTTTTTTTTACTCAATTAGGTGCTTCGAAGAAAATCTGTGGCAGCGCGTACAAAAGGTGGGAAAATGTCTAGTAAATAACTCGTTCAATGTTAAATTCCCTATTAAAATAACATTACGGAGTCGCATTGGAAATAAATATAGCATAGCACTACCGTGCTATGCTATAATAAATAAATAACAGGATATGGAACTCTTCCCAAGATTTCCTTTTCCCCTTTTCAGTTTTTTTTTTGTTGTTGTTTTTGGGGGGGAGGGGATTAATTTGAGATTTTGTCCCATTTAGCAAAAATTACTCACACATTTTTTTTTCTTTAAGTTTCTAAAGTTTTTGAGCTTAATTTCATTTTTTCAATGGTTATATGTTTAACAATAACACTTAATGAAAAGTATGAATGCCATATTTTCTTCCAAAAATTTTTTTCTCACTATTTGATTAACATGAAATTTAGTTATAAGTGAAATTTTTGAGCAATCAAATTTCATGTTATTGAGTTTTGACTGTATCTAAAAACAAGCAATATAAATTTTATATTTACTTAGGCAACAGATTTTTTAATTCTTTTTTAAGCGTACTTACTGGTCTTAAAGGAATGAATACTGGCTTTCCACCTGCCATAAGGGTCATTGGCTCGTAACAATCAAAAAATGGTTCAATAATAATAACCTGTAATGCAAAGCAATGAGAATGAAATTAGGATTTTGTAACAATTACCTAAACACAGTTAACAAGCAGAAGATAAAAAAAAAAATAATAATAATTAAAACAAGAAGAAAAATATTAAGCATGCTGTTATTTTGACTGGCAAAATCTAAAACATTTTAGGTAAAATAACATACAAAAAATAATGTTATCTTGATTGTTGACATTATCAATAAAATCTGAAGTAAATAATATTATTTATTAAATTAATAAACATTGATAAAATATGGAAAATAATTTTAAATAAAAAAAAAATTATTGGGAAAATGTAATATATTATATGAAAAATGGGATTATCAAATTGAGATTTAATTCTAAATCCTGTTTACCTTTTTTTTTTTTTTTTTTTTTTTTTTTTTTGCAAATTATATGTTAATTTTAAATAAGAAATGTTATGTAAAGTTTTTATAACATAGCATTTTATCTCCTCTCTATAAAAAAAAGGACAAAAAAAAAAATTTTTTTTTTTGAGGAAATTTAATACATTATATGAAAAATGGGATTATTAAATTGAGATTAAATTCTAAGTCCTGTTTACTTTTAAAAATAAAATTTAAATATTTATTTTATGTAAATTATATGTTAATTTTAAATAGGAAATGTTATGTAAAGTTTTTATAGCATAACAGCTGACATGACATTAAAACATATGAACAGAAAAAAAGATTTTTATCAAAAAAGTTAAAGAAAATTAGTTTTTTTTTATTTTATGTATTCTTGAATTCTGTGCCAAATAGCATAAAAAATAGCCTATTTGATAAAGTGTAGAGTGGGGTTAACTACATTCTTAAGAAAACCTCTTAAATATATGTAATAATATTTTGAGTAATGATGCAAGAACAAAAAATTGGCAGATTTATATAACTTTATGAGTATTACATTTATTAACATTGGGGTCATTCTAAAAAAAAATGTACATTTAATGTTCCTTTTTTTTTTTTTTTTTTTTTTTTTTCCCCGGAATAACATAATTTAAATAAAATTCATGTCAAATGTCAGAAAATGAATTGAATTTATCTATATTCTAAAAATTTTCTCAATTTAATACATGATTTTTAAGACTTTTTGAGAGGTAGTGGGAGATTTTGTCCACTCTGTGACATAACTAAAAGCTGCATTAAATTATGGAAATTAACTTCAGTTTTCCAAACTTTTTTGTGCAAAAAATAAATTTCACAAATGAACATTTATTTCATATTAACATAATAAAAACATTTGACAAAATGCTAATTTACTTTATATTTTTTAACATTTTTATTCACTCATTCTTTAACACAAAATTTTTCAATACTGCATGTAAAAAGTTGATTTTCATATCAATCAAAATTATTTAAAAACAGAATCATAATATTCTGGGTACACATTTCATAGTACTAAATTAACTAAAATTTCAATTGTAAGTGTTTTGGTTTGATTAAGGGTTGAGGAATGATAACGTATAATATTGGAAAAGGGGGGAGGGGGTCCAAAATTACCAAAAAGTTGATAATGTTATAATTGCACAACCCTTTAAGTATGAAAACTGTTCCACTCAATCACCTAACAATTGTGGTTAAATTTTATCTAACTTTAAATTTTACTTTTTAATTGGCTGTAACAAAGTGGACATAGCAAAACCCAGAAAATGTTGGAACATTAATAAACAGCAATTTTTCTTTTTGAAAATAAATTTTTTAAAACAAATTTTTCTGTTAAAATTATTTTTATTTAAAAGATATAATATATTTGATGTTTTATATTAGTATAAGTTTTAATCAGTTTCTTTAAACACTTTTTATCTCTCATCGATTTGAAGCTGAGACATTAAGATTTTCGCTTTATGTTTGAAATAATATTTATTTAAAAAATTCACAATTGTTTTATGTCAAAACAAAAATATTACATTATAAAAAATTAAATCAAAAACAAATAAAAAAATATTAACAGTTAGCAGTTGTAAATTTTATTTAAAAAAATAAAGTATCAGACATGACTCATACCATTTTTGTTAGAATAACCCATTAACTTACTTCATCTCCAGGATTAACAAGACCTAATATGGTGCAATACAAGGCTTCATAAGCTCCAACAGTAACTAAAATTTCCTTCTGTGGATTGATGGTGCGGCCAATAAGGGAAGAATATAACTTAGATAAGGCATTAACTAGTCGGGGGTGACCCTGGAAAGACATTATTAAAAATGATTTTAATATAGGAATTGCACTTTAAAAATAGCATTGCTGATGAGGAGGAAAATGTTAATCATACTGTTCGGTCCTTGTGCACATGCTGAACGAGCTCCGCAGTTCTGCGGTCATGTGACCGAGTTTTAGTTTTGCACTAGCTGCCATTGTGGCACGTTGTGTTTATTTTCAGCGACTCTTATCCTCAACGTTCTATAATCTATTAGCAGGTTTAATCCCCAAGTATTCATATACAGTAGAACCTCGATCCATCGTTTTTCAAGGGGTGCAGAGAAAAAAACTATGAATACGGGAAAACGATAAATACGGATTAATTTCAAAACACAATGTTTATGCATTACTAATGTATGCAATGGATACAGTATACTAATAAATACTAATTTGTTGCTTACTAAACTGTAAAAGAAATAAATAGATAAAGTAAATAAGCTATAGAAAATTTTTATTTATTTTAAAAAATCAATAACTTTGTTTGGTTATTTGCTCATTTTTTTAATAAAAAAAAATATATATTTTTTCAAGATATACAAAATTTTTCTGGTCATATTCTGTAATTTCATATGCATGTATAAAAGTTCATACAGTTTAAAAAGCCGTAATAGCATCAGACAGACTTGGCACTAATAGCTCAGCTTCATCGGCAAAAATCTTATCCTCTGATTCTTCGCCATTATTTTCATTTTTTCCATTGTCATACATTTCTCTTACATTTAGGACACCACATGTCGTAACATGGAAACATAATCGCATCCTCTGCTTTATACACTCTTCATCTGCATTACTGTCGCCATCATCAACAACAACAGTACAAATGTCTTATTTTAGGATAAAGGAAGCAATTCCAGTTTGTCATACGGATTTGCAAGAAATTCAATTGCATTTCGGCAAGGAAAATTTTTTTTACAATGATGAATGTTTGAAAACGATTTTTAGGTGAATGATGGATGCGGGTTTCGTTAACATTATTTAGGTATATTTTGTGCAGGGACCATAGAAATAAAACGATCAATGCGAGAAAACGATGGATGCGGAAACAATAGACCGGGGTTTCACTGTATTTAAATAGCAGGAATATTCCCCATATAATTGACGATTGTCATTTAAATAGCGGATCATTACCCCAAAAAATCAATTTTACTACATCTGATCAAGTTCTGATTTGTTAATT
The DNA here is from genome assembly GCA_964019185.1 of Maratus speculifer. Classification (NCBI taxonomy): domain Eukaryota; kingdom Metazoa; phylum Arthropoda; class Arachnida; order Araneae; family Salticidae; genus Maratus; species Maratus speculifer. The sequence continues at coordinate 75,710,140 of OZ025297.1, read as the reverse complement.
CATGTTGTGACTGTTTTACTGTGATATAAACATTCTATAAAACAAGCCAGCACGTCTTCAATTTTAATTATACACATACAGTGTTCCCATCCACATACAAAAGAACAGACATAAAACATTAAAATTAACAAATACAGACAACCAATGTAAGAAATAAACTTAGAATAAATTTATAAGATTACAATATTTAATTTAATAATCTGCACAAAAAAATTATTATTTTATTAGTATTATAATTCAAACAGACAGAAGATATTGCTGATAATACAAAGTGAAAGGTGCACAATTCGAATAATTCACTAAGACAAATAATTTTAAAGAAAAAATAATTAAAATTTTGCACCTTCTTTTCCAGTTTAAACAACTATTTGCACACATATATATAAACAGAAGCTTCAACTATTAATTCAACTTTGCCTCATTAATTTAAAGTTTTCAAACAAAAATATTGCTATTATTAAATGAAAAAAATTTGGAAATAAGTATCAGTGGTTTAGTAGAAGCATATTTGTATGACGTTTGAAAGGTAATTTAACAATGTATGAAACACAAAAATTTATAATTTGGGCAATCTCTGATCCCATGGAATGCAAAATAAACTTCTACTGTAAGATATGTTATAGACATATTTGGCCTTGATTACAAGGCAAGTTTTAATTATGTATGAAATGTGATCAATATAACACAAAATTTTGTGTAATGCAAAACCTTGCATTTTTTAAGTTTGTGTTATAAGGATCTTCTACTGTATGACATTCCAAGTGTTGTTATACCTGAACCATGCTGGATTTAAGCTGTGACAATTTACTTGAAGAAAGCAGATTTATCATAGTTGAAACCTGTTGTTTGTGAGATGACATATAGGTGGTGCACAGACAATCACCTCATCAAGTTCACGGCTGAAATTACAGAATTAGTTAAAACTCAATTCATATATTAAAATGCAATCGATCTGACAGTGAAATCTTGGTGTTAAACACCTCAAATCTGTTAAAAACATTATAGTGTAAACTCTAAATGAAGGATTCAGAAAACAATAAACAAAGCTTTTAAATTGATTTCATCCATCATCATATAATTTAAACAGCAATCAGGAAATGACTTTTTATAAGAACAATTTTCTTTTATTATCGAAAGTGAAAGGAATAACATAAATAAACTTTCTGATGTTTATAAAAACTGTAATCTGCAAATCATCAACCTGATTTATAATACTTAAGTGATAGAAAAACTATCAAGAACATTATTATGAAGAACTTATTTCTTTTAATAAACTTTAAATTACCTTTTACATTATATAAACAATTATCTCATAAATTTTCATTTCGATGTAGAATAATAATTTTTCTTGTATATTTCACAGATCAAAAAATGTAACAGCAGAGAAAGGAGCTTTTATGAGCGCGTAAATATTTAATCTAGTTTAATACAATATTCTTTTTTCTAAATGGTGCAGTGTTTTTTTGTGTCTTCATAACTTCACGTGATAACAAGTGGATACCGCATAAGGATACTACAATCCCAATCTAGCGACGGCCTGCCCTGAGATGAAAACAAAATGAAGGTAAGTCAATCTTACCTGACTTTTCTGTTATATTACTGTTTTAACTAGAACTAATGATGACCTACTCACACAATTTTAAATGTTAAGCAAATTATCGCTAACAAAATCAAGAATTTAGAATTTGACTAACAGGTTGATCATTGTATTTTCTGGCGTCAGCCCTCCATGTTTTCATACCTTTGGGTGCAGGAAAACACTGTGGTAAACCTACCAGTCAACTGTTAAAATTGGTTTTCAAGTGTTTTCTACCAAGATATGACTTGGTAGACTAATTGTGTTTTAATATTCGAATCAAGATTTAAATAATCCTAGATTTTCATCCATCAACTCAATGAGATGATTGTCTGTGCATACGCTGCCACCTCTCAGTCTAATATTGTGGTTGCAGTATGACAAGATTCATATTTTCATTAAGGTTGATTTGGAAAAGGTAATGTGATCTCAGCATGCAGAATAATAAAAAAATCATAGGTCAAGTCAGAAGGCAAAGATAGGATCCAGAGTAAGTTTTCAAGAATCAAAAATAAAACTGTAGTTCAATTTACAATAAACTGATTTTTAATTCTATATTCATAACTAATACTTAAAAATTCAAAAGCTCAATAATAACTTTACAAATTTGAATAACAGAGCAAAGCAGAGAAAATTTCTTTCTCAGGGCATGCATTTCATGCTTTCTCAGGGCATTTATCAGTGAATGCATAAAAATATATAAATGAAAAAAAACACAATGAAGTTGGATTCAGTCAATCAAAGTGCCTGCCAAAACTCGTTAATGCCATATAGAAAAGAATGATGCAATATGATATTGAAGTTGGCACGAAAAACCCTGGCATGCATCCTCTTGAATATGAAAATAAAGTTTATGACAGAAAAAGATTATTCTACGGAAAAGTTATAGACTGGGAAGCGACAGCACAGACAATCATCTCATCGAGTTCATGGATGAAAATCTAGGATTATTTAAATCTTGATTTACTAATTAAAAATCAATCAGTCTGCCAAGCTATATCTTGGTGGAAAACACCTAAAAATCTGATTTTAGTGGTTGACTCATAGGTTTACCATTATGTTTTCATACTTCCAGTCTGCCAAGTTTTCATACTTTTAGGTGCAGAAAAACACAATAGTAAACCTATGAGTCAACGACTAAACTTGAATTTTCAGGTGTTTTCCGCTAAGATATGACTTGGCAGACAAATTGTGTTCTAATATGTAAATCAAGATTTAAGTAACCTAGATTTTCATCCGTGAACTTGATATGATTGTCTGTGCTGCCACCTTTCAGCCTATCAAGACAAATATAAAAATAACTGAATGTTGCATATGAGAAAGTAATGAAAAAGTATTTTAAGGTAAGAATAATTGAATAAAATTGGGGGAGATTAAATCTAAATATAAATTATATCAACTACCAATTTTTTTAAAAGAATAGACTTTCTAAATGATATATTTTCAAAGCATATATAATGACCAAGATTCATAACTAAGAATAAATATACCATGCAACAGAGTAAGAATAAATACAGAAATATTCTTACAAATCCTCTGGTATATTGGTTCAGGAGAACATTTGGTCCTATTGCAGCATCACTAAGAGCTTTAGCTACATGTTCAGGAGCAGCAAAGTCGGGAAAACCCTGGCCTAAATTCACAGGTTTATAATCAAGAGCTAGTTGAATAAATTCAACCCTAAAATAGAATAAATAGAATGAACATGTAAAACTATAAGCTAAAGATTAGATAAACAAAGAGGGATACTTACATGCACAATAAACTTTCTGTTTATTTCCATAACATCAAATTCAACAACTTTCACTAAGACATTATAACAATGTTAATATATATATATATATATATATATTTTTTTTAAACAGACATTATAACAGAGTTATTTCAATTAATAGCATTAATATAACCAGAATTTGAAAGATACCAATTGCTAGATTATTATTGTGATGATGAAAAAAAACCACAGCTAGTAATGAGAAGATGTTTAACAGTACAGTTACGTTAACAGTAATGGTTAACAGTTATAACCCTGAGGCCGATGAAATTGTAAACAAAGTTAGCCATGTTGGCTAAAAGTAAAACATATACTACAACCACTATCTGTTGACAAAAAATTATACTATTCTCTTTCTGCAAACTAGAATGATCATTCAATTTCGGTTTTTATTACATATAACTCAGAAGCAACAATTTAAAAGAATGTCTAATTCACATGATTATGCAGGTTAAGTCTTAAAGAAATACAATAAAATCTTGTTATAACAAATCACTGAAGAGCTCTGATTAATTTCATTACATTGAAAAATTAGTTAAAGTAATTTTTTTTTTTTTATAGTAATATAGCATAATAGATTTTTTTAAAACCTAAAAAATAATCATTAAGACTGCTATTTCAGTCGTGCTAGAATTCCCGTTTGCTAATGCTATTCCTAAAAACAAAATTTATAAAAATATCTTGGTTGCATTTCAATTTTTTTTTTTTTTTTTTTTTTTTTTTTTTTGTACATTGGTTAGTTAAGATTGATCTGTACAAAGACCATTTTTTACTTTTTAAATTATAACTGTGGATTTTTTTTTTTTTTTTTTTTATGCAAAGATTTCATTTTTGAAATTAGTTCTGAAAATGAAAGTGTCTAAATTACTAAAATTAGTTAAATACAAAATTTAAAAAATACCTACTTAGAAATCAATCTCATCTATACAATAAAAAAAAAAAATCATTTGAAAATATTGAAATGCAACTGTGATATTGTTATAAATTTCTTTCATAATAATAGCATTAGCAAATGGATCTTTTCAGTTAACTGCAGTAACCTTTTAAAATGGAAAATTCATTAAAATGACATTTGTGGCAACAAGATTCTACTTTAGTTATGTAGGTGCAAGTAAAAAATATTATTTACATTTACTTGCACCTACATTACCCCTCTACCAGTAAAAAAGGTTATGTTACTTTGAAAACATGGTGATTGTTTCATTATACAGTAAAACTTTTCATCCTACTATATTGTCAAAGTAATGCAACTTTGTTATTTTCAGGGGAGCAATGCAGGTGTAACTAGATGTAAATTATGGTTCAATCAAAATATATCTGCAACAGAAATAAATGTTATGCATCAGGCAATAGAACCAGTTCTTTAAAAAAAGATTTGGTTAGTGTTTTATGATATGTCTGTAAAGATTTTATGATATTGAATCTAGAGTTATTTTCTAAATTAATAATTTTAAAAAGTATTGAATTAGTAAATTCAATAATTTGAATGTTCTATTAGTACATGAAATACACAAAAGTCTTTAAAAAAACCAAAATCCAACAATTATATTACTGAGGAAAATGTTAGGAGATTAAGGATTTTTTTATATTAACTTTATCTTCATTAATTAGTAAATGATTGAAAATAGCAAAGAAAAAAAAAAGTTCTGGTTAAAATGTGACCAACATATTTTAACAATATTTACATTTTTCTTTCAAGTATCACACATTCATGGACAGCATATTTTGTCAGCTTCCACAGCGACACATTCGATAACTATTAATCCATTTTTCAAAATTTTTAAAAAATCTGATTTAAAGTTTCAATTATTGTTTTTGAATGTTAATTACTTACTAAAAGGAAGCTGGATTTTATATGCTGTCGTACAAGTGTGTACTTTAAGGCCCCTGTCCTCACTTGAGGAAACGCTCGCAAGCTAATGCTATTCCTATGGAGAAGCATTTTTCTAATAACTCTTTCACATTTTGACATTTTTTGAATAATTTTTTTTGCATTGGATAGCTGAGGTGCATGCCGACAGCGCACCTTTTTTACTTTTTTGATCTTAGTTGCAGATTTTTTTATAAAGTTAGTTTCACTTTCAAAACCGGTTTTGAAACTGAAAATACTTTTTTAAAAATATCTGCAACCAAAATCGAAAAAGTAAAAAAGGTGCGCTGTCGGCATGCACCTCAGCTATCCAATGCAAAAAGAAATTATTTAAAAATGTCAAAATGCGATAGAGTTATTAGAAAAATGCTTCATTAAAAGGAATAGCATTAGCTCACGAGCATTTCCTCGAGCGAGGACAGGGGCCTTAACTAAGCCTCTCATGCAACATCACAGTTTGCTGTGTTGACATTTTGGAAATGGTTGGTTGGATTCACGGTTGAATGAGTGAGTGGTATGGAAATCTTTTCATGCCAGTTGACCTGCAGTTAATTGGTTTTTCAGCTTCTTCTTACCAACTAAATTTGCATATTAATCTTTAACTGTGTATTTTAACCTCTTTTCTTTTTGTATTTAAGCCAGGATATTGTCTTCAAGGTTAGCAGTCATTTGTAATGCATTGAATAGGCAGCATGAGAAATGAGTGCAATGATAATGTACTTGGCAGTCTTTAGCATAGCTCTGATTTGGCTGATATTTAATAAGATTGTTATGTTGTCTGGTATAGTCATGTTTTTAGTCACCTTTTTAGCCATGATGCCAGCCATCCCATGCAGTATTTGAAGTTAGAGGATTGTTTTAATTATTTTTATTAACCATTTGTTACTTTGTTATTGAAATTAATAAACTTGTTCGAGCTCTGAAATTTTGTTATCTTAAATTATGGCTTGACACACCCAGCATACATTAGAAATTTGCACTTAGGCATGATTGAAACCTAGAGCAGAACCAACATATTAATTCGCGATCATTTGACGAAAATCTCTGTTTTAATTTGCAATCATTTGATGAAAATTGCTATTCTTATTTGGCGATTAGCCGACAAAAATCACTGCTACATTTTGCAATTGTGTAACGAAAATCACTGTTTTATTTCACGATAATTTGACGAAAATCGCTATTCTTATTTGCCGATCGTACAACAAAAATTACTGCTACATTTTGCAATCATGTAACGTAAATCACTGTTTTATTTTGCGATCATTTGATGAAACTTGTTCTTTTATTTTACAATCATTTAATGAAAATTGCTGTTTAATTCATGATCATTTGACAAAAATCACTGTTTTATTAGGCGATCGTCTAACGAAAATCTCTTATATTTTGCGATCGTGTGGCAAAAATCAGTGCTTTATTTTGCAATCGTTTGACAAAGATTGTCATTTAATTTTGCAATTATTTGACGAAAACTGATCTTTTATTTTGCGATTATTTGACAGAAACCACTTTTGTATTTTGTGATCTTTTGACGAAAACTGATGTTGTATATCATGATCTCTTGATGAAAATCACTGTTTGATTGCACATTCGTTCAGCGGAAATAGCTGTTTTATTTTTTGATCATTCGGCGAAAATCTATTTTGCGATCATTCGATGAAATTCATTTTATTTTGTGATCACTTAATAAAAATCGCAGATTTTTAAAAAATTAAAAAAGCGGAAATATGCCATTCAGCGGAAAAGTGACATCCCTGCTTTTTAAAAGCTTAACTGTCTGAGCCAGCATACCCGGAAAACCTTGGCTGGAGTTAGGTATAAAGAAATAATAGTCATTTAAATTAATGAACTATGAGGTCTCCTTTGTTCTTTGGATTATTTGAGGTTGTGCCTTTGGTAACCTTATGCTATGACTTTTTTGCACATTTTGATGCTCAGCAGTCTTCACATTTTCTGATTTTATCTGACAATCAAGTTTAGGGAAAACTAAACATGTTTGGATGCTCTATGCGCCTTATTTTGGAGTTAATTTCAACATTGTGCTTTCAACTCTAGAATGGCCTACAGGTTACCACCAGAGTTCTCTAAGTTTTAGACAGTGCATTTATAAACATTTATCTTTATGTTCCCTTTTCAATTTCATTAGAGGTTTCACATTATAATGGTAATCTATAAGCACTGTAATTGCAATGACATGTCATGTCATAATCTTGATATGGATTAAATGACACTTTTGAAAATAAATAACATTAATATTTACCACACACTTTCTTTCATTCCACGAAGTCTGTCAGCTGGCCCATGGAAAGCCATATTTCTCTATAAGATTGAAATGAACATATAAAAATTCATGACAAGAATGAGCAAGAGAAAAACTATCACAAAATGATAAAACTATTCAAAGGCATAATAATACTGAAAATAATTTTTAAAAAGCTAAGATATTGAAAAGTGTGTTTTTATAAATAGGGATAAATTTAGCGCCTGTATAAATATAACAAATGACACACAAGATTTTATTATAAAACACCCTACATGATTTACTTTTCTTGTGACATAAATGTTGAAGGCCAACTGGTAATTTTGAATTCAGACTATTTCTGCCAGATAAGGGAGGATAAATTAGATATTCTAAGAAGGAGTTTAAATTTTAGACAACCAACAAACATAAATTTCTAAATCATCTGGAGGATTTTGATGCTTCAATTGGGTAGTGTTCACTCTAGAAAGAAAAAGGGCAGGGTGGTTTTCCTGATAAAAGGACTCTACTGCACCAGAAAGGGAAATTTTGCAAGAGAAAATTTACTATTGCCTTTAGTTAAGGAACAAAATTTACCTGTTCTATTTAAAAAAAAAAGTGAGAAAATAGGTAGTTTATAAGTATGATAAATAAAGTAACATCAATTTTAAATGATTTTATGATATAAAAATAAAAATTACAATTAAATTACATCATAATTAAATAATTTTCTGGGGTTTTTTTTTTTTTTTTTTTTTTTTTTTTTAATGGTAAAATTCTATCTTTTTGCAATTTTTTGAGCATACAGATTTAGAAATACTATAAAAGAAGATTATTAAAAATCTCTGGGTAAAACTACTGATGCATCTTATTATTTTTAATAAAGTCAGGGTGCATTTTGCTAATTTGAAAAAAGCCAGGCTGCTGCACCCTTCAAAAATGCCTAGAATGAACACTACAGTTGGGGATGTTCCTAACTTATTTCACAGGTCAATCTCTGTATTCAATTCTGTCAATTGCAAAGATTTTTTTAATAAAGGTACTTTCAGTTTCAAAATCAGTTCAGAAAGTAAAAGTACTTTTTTTTATTATAAAATCTGCAACTGAAATTGAAAAAGTAAAAAATTGCCATGTTAAGGATTGGCATCAGCTATCCTATGCAAAAAAATCATTTAAAAATATTCAAATTTGAACAAGAAATTCAAAATCAACTTGCCCATAGATTTAACACTATGAAGTGGGTGTTTTCAAATCAGGGAAGAGTCCTTTTAAGGGGCTACTTCAGTCATACAAAAAAACCTTTTGCTAATACTAATTAATTGGGTGAAATTTTGAAAGATGTCTAATTTGTATTTCAATTTTTTTTTTTTTTTTTTTTTTTTTTTGCACTAGATAGCTGAGATTAAGGTCTACAAAAACCATTTTTTATTTATCTGATTTTTATTATAGGTTATTTTTTATCAGGATGCTTTCACTTCTGAAACTAGTTATAAAAGTGAAAGTATCCTAAAAAAAACTTGCACACAACTATCTAATGCAAAAAATCATTGAAAAATATTAAAATGCAAATGGGGTAGCTTCTCAATTAATCTTAGTCAGCTGGTGATTTCATACAAATAAGTAGCTTCATAACATCTTGTCACTTGAAAGTAATGGCAACTTCTAATGACCAATGCAGAGTTCTTGAATTCCTACGCAAGTCCTGATGTTTGTGTTTACTTCTTTTCGGATTCCAATGAGTCAATTCAAGAATGCATAGATGGATTAGCAAGAGTAAACTTTGTTTAATAAAGTTCTTGAAGAGACAATGGTTGACATATCAAGCAAACACTCAGGGAAAGGGGAAAGGCCAACAGGGTAATATGATTAATATAAATATAAATTAAAAACAAAATATAAAACAATGCTTAAAATAAGTTTATACATTATAATAAATAAAAAGAATTAGTACCGGTGCCAAATGCAAGGGCTGGATGACATTATCAGAATTAGCAATAAATAAATAATAAAGTTGTCAAAAAAAAGGCAATTTTGAATTTAGAATTCCCATAACGATGTGCATTAAGGTGGCTCATGCCTCCTTCTTTTGGAAGGAGATGCAAAACCATCATCTCGACTTAGCATGACAAACAGTCTTTTACGACTGCTAGGGCTGTTTGTATTGTACAGTCTAATGGACTGCAATGCTTTGTTGGGTATTAAAACACAATCTCTGTGTAAAATTTTGTGCAAGTTTTTTATAACTTGCAAGACAGGCTGAATGTTGAGATCAAAGTGAATGATGTCATTCCGGATGAACAGGGTTGCATTTACAACCTGACGTAAAATTTTATTTGGGGCAGTTTGAAGTTTCTGCATCTGAATTTCAGAGACAGATTCCCAAACAACTGACCCATAGGTCATAGTGGATTTGATAAAGGATTTATACTAAGCAGTAACTGGTTAGGAATAGACAGACAGCTATTTTATATATAGCACAGTAAGTCAGGAAAAAAGTATGTAAATTAAATATAAAGTATTCAACATTGAAAGAAATTTTTAAATACTTATTTTAAACTTAACCAATGAAGCATTTGAATGAAATCTGTCAAAATAATTTTTTCTTTTGTCTTCTTTTTTCTATTTTTAACTTACTTAATATAAAGATTCTTTGATATATATATATATATATATATATATATAAAAAAAAAAAAAAAAAAAAAAAAAAGGAATTAAATACAGAAAAGATTTTGCTGAATGTTCAATACAGTTAAACATAGTTCATGTGTATTTCAATGGAGTGGGCAAAAGTGGAAATATTAAACCGGATCATACATAAAACATGTGGTGCATAATGTTACAGCAACTAAGGTGCATATATAATCATCTTTAAATCAACTTTAGAGCTATCATCTATGTGTTTACAACTGAAAATAGCATTGTTAAATATATTTAGATTAAAATTAAAATGTATTTAATTTTAACTCGCTTCTTTTTATAGGATCGAATGTCATAATAACTAAAAATATATATGGATTCAAACATAGCTTTCTTATCGATTAATATACTACAGTTAGAAATAAAATAACAAATATAATTTTCAGAAGGCTAATTTTTTAAACAGAAAGAAAAAATTATTTAATCTTTAAGGCACAACCCAGTTTTTAAAATCATATTTAAAAGTACTTGTCCTTTTTAACATAAGAAAAAAAACAATCCTTATTATTCTTTGAATATAAAAAAGATACTGTTAACAGAATCACCCCTGCTATTTTCTTTTCGGTCATTCCATGCAAAATCAACCAGTGACTCAACCTGACCCATTCAGATTTCGATGAAAGTCTCAGGAATTGTTCTGCATGATGATATAAATGAGAATAATTTTTTTTTTTCACATCAAAATTTCATATAGTTAATTATTTAAATTTAGAAAAATCATCATTTTTTGGCTTGATTGCATGTTTTTAATTTTGAATTTCTTAAGTTCTATCAAACATAGAAAAATTTATGACCACTCATTTTAAAGAGGAGTTGATAATATTTAATTTGATATGCAAGTTGACTATGCATAGTTAAAAAAATAAAATTTATTATTTTTTTATTTTTAAATTTTTTTAGATAGTCATTTTAAAAATTTTTGAAAAAATTATATGTTTGTTGTAATATTATAAGCTTAAAATTCTGGAATTTTTAGAGTGGGATCTCAATAGGAACAGGAATTATTAAAAAGATAAAAATTATTATTAAAATAGCAATTCAATTCTATATTTTGTTATTTATAATTTGTATGGTAAATTTTAGCTTTTATTTCATAACTCCTGATCCCATTGAGATCCTACTCTAAGAATTTCAGAATTTTAAGCTTATAATATTACAACAAACATAACTTTTTCAAAAATTTTAAAAATAACTAATTAAAATTTTTTAAAATTCAATAAAATTTAATTTTTTTAACTATGCATAGTCAACTTTTATATCAAATTAAAGCTTATAAACTCCTCTTTAAAATGAGTGGTCATAGAATTTTCTACATTTGATATAACTTAGGAAATTCAAAATTGAAAATATTTATGCAAGTCAAAAAAATTATAATTTTTAAAAATTTAAATAATTAATTGTATGAAAATTTAAAGTGATAAATAAAAAGTATGATTTAATTTATATCATCATAGCGAATGATCCCTAGCAATTTCATTGAAATCTGAAATGGTCAGGTTGAATAATGAATTTTTTTGGTTGATTTGACATGGAATGACCCTTTTCTTGTTTGAGAAAATCGCCAATATGGATGCCGTAAATTCTGAATTAATTTTACCCCCCCCCCCCCCCCTTTGGCATTCATACATCTTTCAATCGTTATGTTTGGCGAGTGAGGAAAATCAAGTTTATAGTTATGTTTTAAGTATTACTTGCTGAGTGGCAAGTTCCAATTTTGTGTTATAATTAGGAAGTGAACAATTCAGCAATGACTCTATTATTGAGGCTTTTGTGGGCGATTGGCTAGAGATATGGCCTTCTTCCTTTTGTGATGATGATAACAAAAAACTTCTTAATCAATTGGGAAAAATGAGTTTTTAAATAAGGAAATATGAAAAAAAAAAGGTACTACTTGATTATACCGTTGACCAAAAAACTATCGCCAAACTAAGATTAAATGTCAATAATGAATGATCATGAATGTCACATTCAATGACATTAAATACAATAAAGTGTTTAAAATGTCATTGATTTTTTTTTCGATTTTTTATTTGTATTTTTATCAATATTCTACTAATTATTTGTTTTTTCATTATTTAAAATAAAAATTATGTCAATAAATATAACTTGGCTATTAGTTTGGCGATTTGTATAATTTGACAAAATCCATCGACGTGATAACCAAGTAGTACCAAAAAATATATATATAACTTTCTGTTTTATATCTTGTACCAATAAATTAAAGAATACAAATTTTGGTTTATATTTGACTCACCCTCATAATTTGATAACTAAGGAAAAATATGAAATTTCTGGAGATATTTTAATTATATAAATGCATCACACAATGGAATTTGCATTAACGAAGGAAATTTATGGACTAACAGTCTTAAAAACTGGCAATGGAAATTTCTTTCCAATCTTGAAAATAAAATGCACTTTAAACATTTGGGTCCTTCCATGGTAACTTACTGCTTTAGAACTATTTACTGCTGTAATTTTAGTAATATAACACTTTAAAATATTTAAATGTTAAGTTAACGTATTCGGGTCATTCCACACGAATTCAACCAATGGGTGTTGCAGTTGCACCATAGTCACAGATTTTTTTTTAATTTTTATCATAGACTGACATAGTAGGGAAACCTTCAAATCTGAAATTTAAAAGTAATTTTTGCAATATTGACTGAGATATAGGCATTTGAAAACTGACCATTTTTATTAAATGGCGACCATCTTGGAATTTCATCAGTGTGTAAAAGTGCCCATAACTTGACAACATGGCTCAAATTTTATCTATCTGGTACCAGATTGAAGCTATTTGTACAAAGAATGCATATTAGGGTGGAGCGAAAAAAAATTTTTTTTTGAAAATCAAAAACGGGTAGGTGCCAAAAGTTGCCTTTATACTAGTACTTCAACTGCGTGAAATTTTACCGCTGAAAAAAAATGGCTTGAGTCTGCGCTTTTGCTCCAAAAATCGAAATTTTGGGTAAAATTTGTCATTTTTTGACATTTTTTCAAAAAAATTAAAAAATTCCTACAGAGCTGGTTAGTATTTAAAAGTGTTGCTTAGACCTTTATATTTATCTGCTTAACATATTTAAACTATAAAACAATATGTTTATTCCTTATAGCTGGAGCAAAACAGGCAACTTTTAGTAAGAAAACAGCATTACCACTCTATTAGGTCATGCAACGAATTGTTGTTTTTAATACAGCTCTTGTTTTCAAAACTACCTTGGACATGCGTCGTGGAGGTGGCTATATTCCCTATACCACCCGGCCCAACTATTCGATAATCTTAGTACAGTGTTTTATTTATACATTGATTTGTGATTTTCTTTATAAAAATTTGGCATGTTTTCGAGGCTTCCATCTTGTTTATCTGTTCTTCGCATCCACATGCTGCTGTAACTATCTTCAGGTATATTTTTACAGTTAATACAAAATATGACAAGCAGAGTAATGCACGGGAATTTATTAAAGGGATCTATTCGGCCATCTATTATATTTATCAAACTTATATTCAGTTGATGAATAGTGATTGGAGTTCTGTTACCACAACATTTTTTCAGTCAATTGTATTTTTTTTTTTTTTTTTTTTTTTTTTTTTTACGTAATGATTTGCTTCAAAGATGATTTCAGATATTTCAACTATAAGTATGCCATTATTTATTCTACTTTTGCATTTTTTATATGTTGAGAAGCGAGCTGTTTAATGTGATGGTGATCGTCAGCGAGAATTGCAATGAAAATTTTTTCTCCATGTGTAAAGCAACCGCTGTTGTAAATAACTTTTTTTGCATTAGTTTTATGCCGTTTTCTAAGTGTTTTCGTATTCAGGTAATTTCCTATTAACTTTTAGATCCTCTTTTTATGAGTGGACAACATTTGATGGTGAAATGTCCTGGGCATAAACATATAATGCATAGTACTTTATGAGGGAATGTACGGATTCTAATCGACTATAAGTGCTCATTTAAAATTAGGAGAATTTTATTTGTCACTGTGAACCATTTTGCATGGGGTAAGCTTAGAATTGTGTATAATATTGAATCATTCGCTACTTCAACTCCAGTGAATTTCCTCTGCGCCAATTATTAGAGAAGTCGATAGAAAACGTTCTAAGCTACATGGATTCACTGGATCAACAAGGAAAATCTTTGTCTACGTACTATTCACTTCCTATTGCAATTTTTTTTAAATAAAATAGAGAATAATTTTGAAAAATTATTTTCTCAAATTGAGAAAAAAATACTCAGAACAGACTTGAAATTTCTGTCAGAGATTGCAAAGCTAATTCATAAGGAAAGCTATTTCTCAGAAAGAATGGGGATTAGGAGTTTAGAAAACATCTCACACAAAAGACAGCTCATAAATTCCGCTTTATATAAGCACAGATTGGCAATCAGCGTCTATATGTTCACTCACAAAATGTATAATCCAAGTTTATACCGCGGGATCTTTTATACCAAATGTACTACACACCTAAATAATAGATCTAAAATATTTTTAGAAATTACTAGACTATGGAACAACACAGGAAACGACATAAAGCATACTAAAACTTCTTTAGAAATATTGTTGTTTAACACGCAAATTTTGTTTGCAATCCTCTGTGACGATCGTCATAATATTAAGCAGCCAGCTTCTCAAAATATATTCAATGTAATAAGTACAGTAAATGATGACATCCTAAAAATTGAATTCATACAATCAATTTTTTAGGAAAATCATTATATATAAAATGTAATTGATTGAAAAAATGCTGTGGTAACAGAACTTCCAATCATAATATATTAATTGCATGAAAATTTAATGAAGATAATAGACTGCTGAATAGGTTCAATTGAGAACATATCCAATACATTACTCAGCTTCTCTTCTGTTATACGTGGTATAAAAATACACGTGCAGCAGGTCACACCAGCAATCCAAATCATCCAAAGTCAGTGAATACAAAGAAGAGATAAATTACTTTGATATATAGAAAACTTATACTCGTCTTCGGTAAAAAAAGTAACAATTCAATACATAAATAAAACACTGGGCCTAGATGATTGGGTGGTTGAGACGAGTGGGATAATGTAACCACCTCTATGAGTTATATACGCAGTAGTTTTGAAAGCATCTAGGTAAGAAGTGCATTCAAAAGAACATTTCGTTGTATGCTCCAATAGAGAAGTTAACGCTGATTTTTCACAAAAAGTTGTCAGATTTGCTCCAATTATACAGACTACAGATATTGTTTTATAGTTTAAATAGGTTAAGCAGATAAATATAAAGGTCTAAGCAACACTTTTAAATACTAACCAGCTCCGTAGGAATTTTTTAATTTTTTTGAAAAAATGTCAAAAAATGACAAATTTTAGTCAAAATTTCGATTTTTGGAGCAAAAGCGCAGACTCAAGCCATTTTTTTTCAGCGGTAAAATTTCACGCAGTTAATGTACTAGCATAAAGGCAACTTTTGGCACCTACCCGTTTTTGATTTTCAAAAAAAAAAATTTTTCGCTCCACCCTAATGCATATTTTACATCAAAACAATAGTAAATTTTCAGTTATTTACTTTTTATTATGTGCAAACTGAAAATATCACCCAAAAAAAGGGCTGATTGTAACGGCCTATAAAAAAAATTAATCACCATGAATTTTTCTGAAACTTGGTAAAAACATTGCTCCATGTGTGTGCTTTAAATAATAAAAAAAATTGGAGACGTAATATCTGTTGTTTAAAAATAAATGATTTTTTACACTTAAGGTGTCACTAACCAAATAATGATCATTTTAGAATCTAAGTATTCTAATTTAAGAAATAATGGTTAAAATAAAATTTTCTAGAATCTAAATTAATGTAAATGTATATTCAAAACTTCTTTTGTACTAATTTTGTAGGAATTGTAGTGTAAGTGTATGACTATGGCTAGTTGGTCCTCCCTGAATTTGAAAAAAATCCATCGGAAAGGGGGGCTGCAATCACGATTTTTGTGCCATTTTCAATATTGTACCGACCAAAAGTATATGAAGTTACGTATCAAATTGAACCAATTTTTTTGTGTATCTGTATGACTATGGCTAGTTGGTCCTCCCTGAATTTGAAAAAAATTCGTCAGAAGGGAACGCTGCAATTGCGATTTTTGTGCCATTTTTAATATTGTACCGACCAAAAGTATATGAAGTTATGTATCGAATTGACCCAAATTTTTTGTGTATGTGTGTGATTATGGCTAGTTGGTCCTCCCTGAATTAAAAAAAAATCCGTCAGAAGGGGGCGCTGCAATCGCGATTTTTGTGCCATTTTCAATATTGTACCGACCAAAAGTACATGAAGTTATGCATCGAATTGAACGAAATTTTTTGTGTAAGTGTATGGCTAGTTGGATCGCCCTGAATCTGGAAAAAAATCTGCCGGAAGGGGGCGCTACAATAGTGAATTTTATGACATTTTCAATATTGCACTGCATAAAAGTGTATGAAGTTAATTCTAGAACTGAACTAAATTTTTTGTATGTGATTATTTTTTGGTAAGGCAAGTAGGTCCTCCCTGAATTTGAAAAAAAAAACTGCCTATCATTCTATTGTCCATCGGCTCGTGCAGAGACGGAAATTCGTTTTTACACTGATTAAATGATTGAAGCAGAAATTTAAGATGAAAATCAAAGTTGATATGGTATTGAATTAAAATTATTAAAGCATTAAAATGAGTAACTATTTTTTTAAATATTAAAATTTACCTATGAGATAGAAGAAAGTTTTGGGATCGGCACATCAACTAGTTTTGGGTGATATTTTCAGTTTGCATGTAACAAAAAGTAAATAAATAAAAATTTACTATTGTTTTGATGTAAAATATGCATTCTTTGTACAAACAGCTTCAAATTGGTACCAGATATATAAAATTTGAGCCATTAGTTGTCAAGTTATGGGCACTTTTAGACACTGATGAAATTCCAAGACAGCTGCCATTTAGTAAAAATGGTCCATTTTTCAAATGGCTATATCTCAGCCAATATTGCGAAAATTACTTTTAAATTTCAGATTTGAAGGTTTTACCACTATGTCTGTCTATGATAAAAATTTTAAAATCTGTGACTATCATGCAACAACTTTTCTTTAAATTGGTTGATTTCACATGGAATGACCCATTTGTCAATAAAACCTATCTGAGGGTCAATTTAGATGAAAATTATCTGAAAAATGATATGAAAATTACACTTTATATGATAACTTACAATCCTTTTTCAGTAATGGCAGATACCATAGTAAATAAAACTACAAAAATTTAAAAAATAACATTAAAATTATGTAACTTTCATCTAAATTGGCTTTGAATAAGTTTGAAGAATAAACCATGTCAAATTTACATTTTGAATAATTTTTTTGTGTGTGTTATATTACTAAAACTATTGAAAATAGTTCAAAATGTAACTTAAGTTACCATGGAATGACCCATTTACATGTAGGATTGGCTTTCCTCAAAAAAAAGGCCCTAAGGTCAAAAGAATGTTTGAAGTCATATTTTTATCAAAAATATAAGGTAGGTCTTTTAAACATTTAAAGCTGCTATCAGATTCACCAACTTTATACCAATTTTTGAGTCAACTCCCAATTTCAGACAATTTTCAGTGAGAAATTGTCTTGATCCCCAATGTGAAAGCAAACAGCAATGTCTCCAACTTTTTAACCACTGCTCTAGAAAATGTCTCCACTAGCCACAACTTTTCATCCAACTTCTAACCCAATCAAAGATAGGTAGTTTTCAGTGTCATTCTTTTCCCATCAACCAGTAGTGTAGTCAGATAAAAAGTTGAGGATATGCGCTCTATGCAGAGGGTATACGCTGAAAACAGAGAGTATACAATGTATACCCTCGTATACTCTCCACTACATATTACATCCCGGGCATCTCCAAAGATGGCCAAAGCTGAAGTTAAGAAGAAATAGAATGATGACCAAGAGTGAGTCTCAGTGGTGACCATCCCCCCCAAACCAAATGATGCAAATTCCCCCCCCCCCCAAAAAAAAATCTTCATACTTTAACATTGACGCCCCCCCCCCCCCCCCCAAAAAAAAAAAAAAACAGAATATTAATTGTAAAATCTATTCTATTTATAATCTACTGCACATTCAAAAAATAGCGAGTTGAGCATAGCAGAATGAGTTCATATTGCCCTTATCTAGAATTTAGAGAAAGAAAACACAGGAACATTTCTGAAAATTCAATCAGAGTTCCTCCCAGGTTTAAAAAGGGGCAGGGCGATACTATTCTGAAAAGTGCACTTTTTACATTCTTTTACATTTATTTTTAGTATTGCAAACATCAGTTTTAATCTTCATTACATATACAAGGTAGAACCCATCGAATTTCGATGAAAGAAAATGTTTAAGTAAGAATGGTTTCATAAATTATAATATATCTATTAAATTTATAATATATCTATTAAATTAATCACAGTTAAAAATAGGGATGCACCGAATAGTGATTTTGGCCGAATGCCGAATACCGAATATTCGGCTAGCTGAATAGTAACTGCTAGGCCGAATACCGAATATTCGGCCAGCTGAATAGTAACTATTCGGCCGAATACCGAATATTCGGCTTGTCAAATAATTTTACATTTCAAAGTTTAAAGGCATTAAAACGTTAAATTTTAAAACAGTTTTACATGATATTTAAAACAGAAATTTTCATTTTGATAATTAAGAGTTTTTTTCAAGTAAACTTTATGCTGAAGAAAATCTGCTTTGAGTTATTTAAGAAGAGGATAGTTATAAAACATTTTTAATTAATAAAATTTTTAATTCCATGGATTCTTCTGTGAATTAAAACAAATGAATAAAATTTTCTTAATTTCTAAAGCAAACATTTTAAAATCAAAGAGAAATTGTGAAAAAATTGGAAGAAAAATTGTACAGGATCATATATTATTTGTGTGTCAGGAAGAGACTAAAGTAAAAGTAAATAAATAATACAATCTATTCAAATTTTATATGGTGCCAACTCACCAAGAATAACTGTTCTACTCCCTTTTATTAAGGGAGGAAGTTTTTAAATACATCCTAGTTTGGTGTCTGGAGTGGGCAATCCTTTTCATCGATTGTAAATGTTGTTTTTAAAATCTTAGAGAGAAACAGATTGTTTACTGGACAATGTTCAGGAACTTTCATTTGTACATAATTAATTCCTGTGAAAATCCTCGTGTTTAGTTAATTTTCTTAAATAATACTTAAGGCCCCTGTCCTCGCTCGAGGAAACGCTCGCGAGCTAATGCTATTCCTATGGGG
Source organism: Maratus speculifer (assembly GCA_964019185.1). Lineage (NCBI taxonomy): Eukaryota > Metazoa > Arthropoda > Arachnida > Araneae > Salticidae > Maratus > Maratus speculifer. The sequence continues at coordinate 75,690,721 of OZ025297.1, read as the reverse complement.
AAGCATTTTTCTAATAACTCTTTCGCATTTTGACCTTTTTGAATAATTTTTTTTGGATTGGATAGCTGAGGTGCATGCCAACAGCGCACCTTTTTTACTTTTTCGATTTTGGTTGCAGATATTTTTTACAAAGTTAGTTTCACTTTCAAACCCGGTTTCGAAACTGAAAGTGCTTTTTAAAAAATATATCTGCAACCAAAATTGAAAAAGTAAAAAAGGTACGCTGTCGGCATGCACCTCAGCTATCCAATGCAAAAAAAATTATTCAAAAATGTCAAAATGCGAAAGAGTTATTAGAAAAATGCTTCCCCATAGGAATAGCATTAGCTCGCGAGCGTTTCCTCAAGCGAGGACAGGGGCCTTAAGAAACAGCAAATAAATAATGTAAAAACATTCTCTTTTATTTAAATATATGATTCTGTTTCTAATTATTCTGAACATCTTTATAAGTTGACAGTTAAATGTATAAATGTTAAGAGATTTAAAAAAATATATTTAAAAAGTTTTTTTGAAGTATTCGGTTGGCCGAATATTTTGATATTCGGCCAAACCGAATATTCGGCAGACCGAATAGTTAATTATTCGGCCAAGCCGAATATTCGGTATACCGAATAATTTGATATTCAGCCAAACCGAATAGGCAGAATACTGAATAGATACTGAATATTCGGTGCATCCCTAGTTAAAAATGTACCTTTTATTCATAAATCTAACTCTTAAACAAATGATATTTAAACTAAAGTTAACAAAATACTATTTCTATAAAACTCAGTTGTAGAAATTATTAAAATTATATAGTAATCGATATGTAAACCAGAGTTTCTCCCAGGTTTAAAAAGCGGCAGGGCGCTACTGTTCTGAAAAGGGTACTTTTTACATGCTTCAGGGCACTTTTATAGAGTTAAATCTAAAATCTAGCAGTTCAAAAATGTGTGAAAAAAATATATTTCGTCAAAAAAATAAAAGAAAGAAAAATGTAAATTTTTTTAAAAGATCGCGAAAAAAACGGCAAATATTGATTAAAAATTGCGAAAAAACGGCAAATATTGATAAAAGATCACTAAAAAAGGAAAATTTAGTTAAAAGATAGCAAAAAACGGCATATTTTGCTATAAAATCGCGAAAAAATGGCAAATTTTGTTAAAAAATTAACAAAAAAATGGCAAATTTCGTCAAAAAATCGCGAAAAACCGCCAATTTTGTAACGTTGAAACAAAAAATGCTAATATCTAAAAAGGAGCGCAAAAAAGCACATAATTCGTTACGGGAGAGAAAACGCCCTCTCTTTTCTGCCACATCCGCTGTAACCTTTCAGAAAATTTGCTGTGAATTTAATTTTTTTTTTCTTAGGATTATCTCTGTGATTCTATCAGATTTTTTTCAAATTAAGAAAAATTAAGGCAGTCATTTCCGAAAATTAAAAAAAAAGTCGATTGTAACTCTAAAAGACTCCTTATATAAAATATATTGCAATTTTTTACAAATAATCAGAAAAAAAAAAATCATTTTTGTAAATTAGTGAAAAAAATCGCCAATTTCGTTATAGAATTGCGAGAAAAACGCGAAATTTGCCAGAGGATCGTGAAAAGATGCAAATTTCGTTCAAGAACCACAGAAAAAAACAAACAAAAAACATGAATTTGGAAAAGGAATCTCGAAAAATGGAAAATTTCATCAAAAAAAAAATTCATCGATCTTTTGATCGCAAAAAACGACGTTTTTTCTGCAGCCCTTTCATGAAATTCGCATTTTTTGTCTGTTGTACTTTAATAAAATTCGCGTTTCTTCAAAGGCCCTTTGGAAAAAAAACTCATTTTTTTCTGCGGTCATTTGACAATATTCGCTTATTGTAGCGATAACAACAAAATTCCCTCTTTTTCCATGGCCCTTTGACAAAATTCGCGTCCTTTCGATGGTTCCTTTACGAAACTCGAAATTTGTTCTATTCTTATTAGCATTGTTTCTGTGATTCTTTGACAAAATGCGCATTTTTCCTAGGTACTTTGATAAAATTCACGCTTTCGTCTGCTATATTTTGATGCAATTAACGCTTGCTTCCATGATCCTTTTACAAAATTACCATTTTTGTTGCGATTCATAAGCTTTTCCCGCGATTCTATAATGAAATATGCCCTTTCCCTCGATTACTTGACGAAATTCACGTTTTTTTCCGCAAATTATTGACAAAAATTTTGAAATTTTGTTGAAATTCTTTAGGCTTTTTATAATTGAATTTTCTGATTGATGACTTTCTTTTAATTTTCGGAACAGAATGTCTTGAATTTTTGGGAATTGGAGAACAGAATAATCTCTGGTTAGAAAAACCAAATAATTTTTCTTATATTTTTTTTTCTCTTTTAGCTAATTTTTTATTTATTTATTTATTTTTTATGCATTTTTTTTTATCAGAAGGCATTGTGTCATCGACAGAAAATTTTACTATCGCAAACTTTACCTATCAAGACTTATCTACCTCAATTTAAGGTTTAAGAACGAACAACCCTAAGTGTATGAATAAGAATACAACTAGCAGGCCCGCATTCAATACAGACGCAATCAGTACTGATGCCGCTGAATTTGAAAAATCCTGGGTCCCCGGGATCTAGGACATTTAAAATTCTATGTCCTTTTTTACAAATGCGTATCCCCACAAATAATAATTCATATTTTTCGACGAAAAATTAAATGCAATAATTATTGTTTTAAAAATAAATAAATAAATAAATAAAACCAATATTAATTTTTTTAAACTGTTAAGAGCAATTTTCTTTACTGTTTTAAAAATAAATGTCAAGATACAAATTTAATTATGAAATAATGCTTATTTGAGTTTAGAAGATAATAAGTATCACTATTGTTCGCATTTCTTTTAAAGATTTAAACAGATTAAAGCGGATTGTGACCATAACAATGCGAAAGGAGGACGGGGGGAGGACGGACGCCCCGGATGTAAAATTTAGGGGGCGCCAAATTTGTACTATAAAAGTCATTTTTGGGCTGCCACAAGAAAAAGTTGGGAGGAGGGGGCGTCAAATTCGAACTATGCTCGGGGTGCAATTTTCTCTTCGCACATCCCTGATTGTGAAGCAGGAAAATTAGTTTTTAGTATAGAAAAATTCATTTCTGCCGTTAACTTTTTTTTGTACCCTTTTGACAAAATTTGCATTTTTTCGCGATCTTTTGACAAAATCTGTCTTTTTTTTCAGGATATATCGAAAAATTTTGCGTTTTCCCTCGAATTTTTGGCGAAATTTGTCGGTTTTTGTGAATTTTTCATAGAATTTTCTGGGTTTTTTTGTAATTTTTGGACGAAATTTGCAGTTTTCTTTGCAAATCTTTTGACGAAAGCTGCCGTTTTTCGCGAATCATTTGACAAAATTTTCTTGTTTTATCGCGGTTTTTGGAAGAATTTGTCTTTTTTTCACGATCTTTTGAGGAAATCTGCCTTCTTTTCGGAATTTTGCGACGAAATTAGACATTTTTTTCCGGGAATTAGTAGTTATTTCGCGATTTTTAACGAAAGTTACCGTTTTTTAGCGATTTTTGATGAAATTACGTGACCCACAGGACGCATAAGAGCTATATCTTGCGTAATTTACACGCTATAGCGTGTTCACATCGCTGAAGGGCTGCGTTTTTTCAAATGTTGGGCCAGAAAAGCGCTATTTTTTTTTTTTTTTTTTTGAATGAGCGAAAAGAAGGAAGGAAGCTAGTTTTTGGATGAGTGGCAAGAGAGCCGCTATTTTTTGAACTAAAGGGCATGAGAGGCGTAGCGCCCCGCTAAAACCCTCTGGGGGTAACTCTGATTCAATGTTAAAAAAAATTAAAAGTGATGTTAAAAGAATCAAGATTTACAAAAGATAGCGAGTTGAGTATAGCAGAATGAATTCTTATTGCTCTTATCTAGAATTTAAAGAAAGAAAATGCAGGAACTTTTCTGGAAATTAAATGTCGAAAAAATCAAGAGTGATACTTTAAAAATCAATATTTTTTTAATAGTAAAAAAGGAAATATTAAGAATTTAAAAATCCCCCCCCAAAATGTATTTTTTCTCAAATTCCCCCCCAAAACTAAATTGTATGACGCATTTTGCGTCACGAAACCCCTCTCTGGGCACCCCTGGTGAGTCTTGGTGTAGTCTAAAAGTTAAAATGGTACTTTTTGGTTAGCCAGGCGCCTGTGTTATATATACAGGGTGTCCGAAAAGTCTGGAAACAGTCGAATAACTCAAGAAATACATATGAGATTGAAAAACGTAAATATGCGTGTTAAATATTTTTAAATAAGTTACACAGTGATACCAAATTTGACCTTCGTAACCGACCCCCTGGGGGTCAGAGGGGGTCCAACTTTGAAATCTTAAATTGTAACCCCCATTTTTTATTGCAGATTCGGATTCTACGGACAAAATTACGTAACTTTTGTATTTGATGTTTATTTCAAATCTTCGTTTATCACGGTGTAATCGAGCATATTAAATCGATACATATTCCCGCTTTTCCAACGGGATTTTCCCTAATCGAAACTAATTGGGGAGAATTTATGACATCAAATTCCTTGTCTTTTGCAATAATAGCGTTTCCTGAAAATCACCCGTGCCGATTATTTCGGTAGTGCTAGACAGTTAAAAATTTGATCCATTTGCTGTAGCGTCACTCCACAGCTTTTATGGAAAACTATTACTTTACTGTGTTATGGAGCATTCTCATTGGTCACAAAAGAGATATTCTATAATAGCTGTGGAGTGACGCTGCATTAAATGGGTCAAATTTTTAACAGTGTAGCACTATTGAAATAATCGCCACAGGTGATTTTCAGAAAACGCTATTCCTATAAAAGACGAGGAATTCAACGTCAAAAATTCTGCCCAATCAGTTTCGATTAGGGAAAATCCCTTTGGAAAAGCGGGAATATGTATGCGGGAGATTTAATATGCTCGATTACACCATGATAAACGAAGATTTGAAATAAACATCAAATACAAAAGTTACGTATTTTTGTCCGTAGAATCCGAATCTGCAATAAAAAAATGGGGGTTATAATTTAAGATTTCAAAGTTGGACCCCCTCTGACCCCCAGGGGGTCGGTTTCGAAGGTCAAATTGTGGTATCACAGAATAGCTTATTTGAAAATATTTAACATGAATATTTACGTTTTTCAATCTCATATGTATTTCTCGAGTTATTCGGCCATTTCCAGACTTTTCGGACACCCTGTATATATATATATATATCCATATACATTTATGTATAGATAATGCATATATATGTAACACTGGCAGACGGCTAACCAAAAAAAAAAAAACACATATAAGGGACATAAACACAATTTATATATAAATAGAACTTTGAAAAAGTGCTCCTATCAAGAGATGACTAAAACACTGTTCATACAATTTCTGAAAAGTTTGTTTGTGCTAATGGAAGAGCAATAAATAGTTAACAGCTTGTAACAGTAGAACCAATCTTTACTCCAACTTTAACAATGACATTTGTAACCTTTAATCATTCTGTACATGGAAAAGTTGAATTTTTAAAGATTTAATAATTCAAACTTTTTAATTAAACAGTTTTTAAAAAAAAGATGATTTAGTCTCATTGAGGGCCCAGTTAACCTTTAAATGTAATAAATAATAACATAATTTCAATTTTTATTTAATATCTTACTTTAAATTCAGTGCTTGAAGATAAAGTTAAAAATATCTTTCTTTGTCTTGTCTGGAGAAAATTTGGTAAAGTCCTACACTTTTGCAGTGTGTTATTAAATGTCCATAACCTTCTTGTTAGCATCTTAGTGCATCTATAAATAACAGCAACAGAGCTGAAACAGCACATATAAATTAAATGCTAAAGCTTAACATTGATTTTTTTTCCCTTAAAATATTAACTAGCAAGCATTTTTATGTTAGCAGCTATCAGCAAGTTCGTTAAATGTTAATTTTTTTAATGGATATTTAAAGCAGAATTACATGCAGGGAAGGGAAGCACAATGTAACCAATTTTTGACTTTAATGTAATGAAAATTATCCTAATAATATAAGTACATACAAGATGTAATGTACTGTAATTATATACCAATTGATGTACTTTAGCATGTGTGATTGGCACAAAAACGTGTTTATTAATGCAAAGATTGAAATATTTATGGAATGTTGGTCGAAGACATTTTAAACTATATTATTGAATGCATTGCTTATTTCTGACACCAACCTTTGCTAGAATCTTCGAAATTAACTAGATTTAGATATTAACTAGAATAAGTTTAAATCAAACACATAGGATGAAGTGTAAAATCTACATTTTTTTTAAAAAAAAGGTTAGGATTTAGTGAAAAAAAAAAAAAAAATACATGCTTTATAAATCAAATCAAACTATAGATATACTAAAAAAAAATCTAGCATATTTTTTAAAGCATTTTCGATAAAATGAAGCATGCAAAATAGTAAATACAATCTGCTAAATTACCCTTTCCGTACAAGACCGTATCAAAAGTCAAATCTACGAAAATATAAGTTGGTTGGTTGGCAGACGAATTTTATCTATTTATTGAACACAGACATCTGACTTGTACACTTGACATCAAAGCCCTTTTAAATATGGGAGTGTTCAGCAGCTGAACGCGCGCGCTCAGGAGTCAAGAACATGGAGTGGGTACTTTTTGCGGCCGTTCAGCACTAGGGACAGGTTAAGAACAGATCATGGATTTGATTGGACGGTGCTAATGTAAAGATCATCTGTTACCATCAAAGGTGAACATAATGGCCAAATGGAATAAGCTGTGTTTATGAGCTTTTTTAAATTATTATTATTGGTTGCTTTATATTAATAAATAAGACATTTTTATTAAAGATAAACCTTTTTATTAATAATACAGGAACACGTATATTTCTATTATAATATTGAAATAGTTATTTAAATATCAGAAAATAGGATATTTTAAGAAGAAAGTTTTACATTTGAACCCTTTTTAATATTCTAAGTATCGTTCCAAAATGATTTATATATACATATTAAGCAAATGAACCAAATAAATAAATAAATAAAGGTACTGTGCGAAAATATCTGTATACGCGTAAAATAATTTCTTGATGTTTTTCATTCATTCATTCTTTCTTTTCTTTTTTTTTTTTTAAGTACTTTAGAAGTAAGTTTAAGATGCAAATCATATTTTATAGTGTTAAAATGCACAAAAAAAAAAAAAATAATAATAATAATAATAAAAATAAATAAATAAATAAAATAAAAATATCCGCACCTATATTTTTAAAGAGATATCTCTTTTAAAAATATTAGTCTTGCAAGGAATAAAGTATGATATGTTTTTCATTCTTTCTTTTCTTTTCTTTCTTTAACTTTAGAAGTAAGCTTAAGATGCAAATCATATTTTATAGTGTTAAAATACACAATAAAAATATTATAAAAAGCAAAATGTAATAGATGTACATTTTCAAACTAAAAATATTAGATACAAATATTAAGATGCAAAATTTATAAAAAGCAAAATGTAATAGATGTACATTTTTAAACTAAAAATATTAGTTTGGTTAGGAATAAAGTATGATTAGAATGTTTATAAATTTCCTCCTGATAATATTCCAGTAGACTCCCTCAAATCCGCACTCATAAAATCCGCAACTCTCTAAAATCCGCACATATTTTACGGATGTAAACAATGAAACATTCAGTTCAGATGTAAGGTGCAAAAATTGATTTTTTTAGTTTTATATCAATTCCATATATTTTTTAATTTGTAATTTTTGTTAAGGTTATTGAATTCATGTTTTTTCATAAAGAAAGAATAATTTATTTCTGAAAAAATAAACATATTGCTGATATTATTGGTAATCATAATCTTACCAAATATATTTATGTATTAATCAAGATTTTTTAGTTATTAAGTCTGGCTAAACATGAAATAAAGCTTCCTTATTTTATGATCTTGATGTGAATTAGTAATGTACCTTTATGAGGCAAGTTTCATTGAATAATTTAGGAAAAACACATTTCATCTTTATAATGAATATTTAACTGTACTGTTTATTAAATACTGTAATATTTAATTGTATTTAGTATTTTTATCATTTTAAAAACTATCTAAATTTTTATTATTTTAGTTTATTACTTATTTTAATATTTTAGCATATTGTAAGCATTCATTATACTTTTGATTTCATTATTAATTACATTCAAATTACTTTTTAAAAAATGAAAACAAAGCAATGACCAGAAATCTGCAAAATTCTAGAATCCACAGAACCTCTGGTTCCAAGCTGTGCGGATTTGAGGGAGTCTACTGTATATAAGTGCATAATATTATATAAGTACATTGCTTATATTACGAGTTATATTAACATGACTTTGAGTGCCATTTGTTTCTCCTATCTTATGATGCATTTTAGTCTGGTATTCACACGGTATTAAAATATGCAACTATTAAATAAGAAATATATGAAAATCTCTGAAAATTTTTCTAACAGTGCAAATTCCATTGAAATACATTCAATATACCAGATTAAAAATAAATCTTATAATACGTTGATATCACAATTTTGGTTGATAACAGAATTTTATTTATTGCGAAAAATATAAAGCAACTGATAAATCATTTTTAAATAAATAAATAAAAAAATTGTTAAAAAGTTAAAATTTTTAGATCCCCAATTGAATTGTTAAATTGTATCAATCAACCTACCAACCAAAGCACAACCAATAAAACAGAAGCACGAAATGCACAATCACGTGATCAAATCACCCACATAAATTTTTTGAGTAGCGCGTGCGATTTTTGACTAAGGTTGGTGGTCATATTTTAAATGCTGATCGGGCTTAATTAGATGAAATATGTCACGTGATTCTTTTCTGGACAAGTTTAGGTTTTATTTGAGTGACCACGGGTATGTATTTCTGTTACAAGAATCATGTTTTGGAACGATAAAGGTATATAGTATGTGTATTTACCTATTTTGAACCATAAAAATGATGCAATAATTGAATAACTTTAAAATTCCCTTCTTCGATAATGCCTACTCCATGCAGAATCTTCTGACAAAAATTTTGTCACTCGAACACGTCCCTACAAACCATTGACTTCCAAATATATGTAGACGCCACATCCTATTATTATCTCGGCTCTCGGCATGGTTTTGAATCCAACATCTTTGGCGAAAAGATGCTGTTTTTTGGCGGTGATCGCTTTAATGGCAACTTTCAGATTTCATTCTCGCAGTAAAGTTTCGGCGGGAATCAATGACCTAAGCTACCTAGACACCACACCGGCAACCTTTTCTTAGGCCGACATCTTTGCCTTCCGTCACGTGACGGAGGGCAGATTTAGAGCGCCAAACCGGTTTTTCTCCCTCCGAAACTCATATTGTTATGTCTTGAGTTGACCGCACTTCTGGTTCTCTAATGAGAGAATGTGAAATCTGAACGTTGCCAATAAAGGGATCACCACCAAAAAACAGCATCTTTTCGTCAAAGATGTTGGATTCGAAACCAAGCCGAGAGAACAATAGGATGTGGCGTCTACGTATATTAGGAAGTCAATGGCGGGAATGCGCTGGAAAAATTCCGAGGAGATTTTGGCGGGAGAAAAACCGGTTTGGCGCGTTAAATCTGCCCTCCGTCACGTGAGGGAAGGCAAAGATGTCGGCCTAAGAAAATGTTGCCATTGTGGTGTCTAGGTATCTTAGGTCATTGATATAAACATAGGGTATGTTCTAGATGCATGTGCGCGCTTAGAAGACAGGAACATGGAGTCGATTGATTGTGGATGGAATAAATGGTACTGGTAACGTTTGGTGTGGTGCTCGATTATGTGCGTTCAGAAACAGACTTCATTTATCAGATCATGGATTTGATTAATAGCTATGATGCTAATTATGAAGATAATCTTCATCAGTTTTCTTCATCATGTTCGAATGAGTGTAACATCATTAAAATGTACTTTAAACCTTTTTTTTTTCCCCATTGACCGTAATGTAACGGAATTCTTTTGATTGCCCCTGTAATTAAACTATTCATCCAATTTTCATAAAATTTGAAATGACTCGCAGAAATTATGTAATAATTATATATTTTAATTTTCAAACGATTCGGTTCGGTAGAGTTTTTGCGTTGTTTGCACGAACAGAGAGACGGACGGACGGATTGAATGACGACTAAAGTGTTACGTATTTACATTATTACGAGCGCACTTAAATATGGAGCCAGAGCTCCGACTGAACCTGTGTAATTACCATAGTTATCCCCTAACAGAATAATTTATAGCACGATTAATCAATCGGTAAATCACTTACAGCAGATGTATAATTTCCAAGAGGGGCGGGGAGAATCCGGGCAAGGATACACCCGCTTGGGAATCATACATCTGTTATAAGTGATTTACCTGTTGATAAATCGTGTTATAAATTATTCTAATATGTTTCAATGACATCGCCGACACAGGATCCGGACGTTATTAAGAATAAAATTAAAGAAATATGTAAGACCGGTACAGATATTCCAATTCCTAGAGATGTTTTAATGACCAAGACAAACAAGGTTATATTAAAAATGTCTAACAGAGTAGATTCTGGGATTATTAAAGATAAGATTATGGAAGATGATGCGTTGAAGAAATCGATCAAGGTGAATATTCCACGTAGAAAACGTGAAAGAATATTAATACTGAGCGTGAATCCTGGCGTTGACGAAGGCCTAGTACGGAATTCAATCAAAAGAATACTTGAGGAATCGACCTCTATTTCGAATGTGGTTAAGGAGTTATCTAGAAAAATGCAGAGTTCTACTTTGGATAAAACTGCACATGATGCCTTACACGAACTTTATGCAGATACGGCATTGGATTTTAATATTGTTCGTCAGATTAAAACTAAAAATGGGAGAATCAATTGGTTAATTGATATAGATCGGAATGGTCGGGATGTTCTGTTGGGTTACAAAAGAATTTGCATAGATTTTGAAAGATATCGGGTCGTTGAGTTTGTCTCAATCACTCGATGTTTCAAGTGTCAGGCTTTCGGCCACTATGCTAGTCAGTGTAAAGGAGAAATGCATTGTGCCAAATGCGCAGAGGACCACGAGGTTAAAAATTGTAAATCAGAGAACATTTGTTGCTATAATTGTTATTTTGAGGATAAAAATGGCGAGTATTCTCATCGCGCTGATAGCACAGAATGCCCAGTATATCAAAAGTATAGATTAAAGTTGTTACCTCAACGCAGCTAAGGGCGACCAGTATGAAAATATGATCTTTGATGCTCTTCGTTTCCTTCAAATAAACCTTCACCATTGCCGAGATGCAAACGATGCCTTTATTAAATATGCCATTGACTTTGACATTAATATTGCTCTTATACAAGATCCGTATATTTTTAATGGTGCTATTTCTGGTCTTCCTTCTAATTGGCCCTTTTTTCTCTCAAATAAGCAGTCTTGTGCTATAATATTTACTAACCCAGATTACATTGCGTTAGAATCATTGGTATCGGATAACTGTGTCTTTGTATCCTTAAACACCAGAAATGGTGTAGTTTTTATAGGATCTCATTATTCACCTCCCTCCGGTGTTTTAGATGTTGAACTTGCAGAATGGTCTGGAATGTTTCCAAATTTTGACAACATCGTGATTGGTGGAGATTTCAATGTCCCGTTACGAACTTTCGGCTATTCTCGTGACTCAGAAAGAACAGACATATTGTTAGAGCATATTTCTATAAACAATCTTTGCATTATCAATGATGTGGATGCTCCTGCTTCATTTGTCCAAGGGAACCTTACAGGAAGGCCTGACCTCACTTTAGGCGGACATGAAATCTGTAACTATATTGACAACTGGGAAGTTGATGATTCACATTTCTCGTTTAGTGACCACCGTTTTATAACATTTACATTAAACTATCAACCTATGAAACGTATTATCAATAGATACAAAACCAAGAACAAAAGTTTTGCTAAATTTAATGCCATGTTTGGAGCCCATAGAGTAGACTGGTTGCGCTCAATTATGATGATCGATAACACAGTCCAGTTGGAAAGTTGGCTTACAGATTTTAATGAAGTTTTACATCAAATTCTTGATAAATGTTTTAAGAAAGGCTCATATACAAATAAACCGACAATTAAATGGTTCACGCCAGAAATTAGACAAGCTAGAAACCATGTCTCTGCTCTATACAAACGTCATAGAAAGTATTTAGACAATCCATCTTATAAAGAAGCATATATAAATCAAAGAAACGCGTATAAAAAATTAGTTCGTGATGCGAAGAGAAAATCATGGTGCAATTTTTGTGAACGGACACAAAATTCCTTTGGTAATTTGTATAAATTCGTTTCAGGAAAATCTTTAAAGTTCTCAGACCTGATATTTACTTCCTTGGACGGTTCGTTTCCTTTTACTACTTATGATGAAGTCGCAGATATGTTGATGGCTGAGCATTTTAAGACAAACGATGTTCCAAATACAATATATGAATTTATTTCTTCTAGAAATTATGTAAATGACGATGACTTTTTTAATATTCACATAAGGGAAATCAAATTTGCTTTATCCAAACAGGCAAATGGTAAAGCACCTGGCTTTGATAATTTGGACGCTATAATTGTCAAGAATATCTGCAATAAATTTCCAGACTTAGTTTGTGCTATCTTTAATAAGTGTATTGCCTTGGGTCATTTTCCGGAATGCTGGAAAGCAGGAGTCGTCATATTTTTCAGAAAGCGAAACAAATCAGCTAAATCACCCAGAGGGTACCGTCCTATCACTTTACTCTCCATTTTTGGTAAAGTCTTGGAACGGATCATTAAAATCCGTGCGATGACCATTCTGGAATCTAAAAATTTTTTCTCAGATATGCAATTCGGATTCAGAGAGGGTCGCTCAACGGTGACTGCACTAGCTACACTTAAGCAAATTGTTAAGGATGTTCTCACCAGAAAAAAGTATTGCACGATTGTGTCCTTGGATATTGAAGGCGCATTTGACACGGTATGTTGGAACATTTTAGCAGAGCTCATTGATGATTTGCCTATACCAATTTATTTGAAATCAACACTGAAGAATTATATGTCTAATAGAAAAATTGGTTTCCGTTATTCGGATGCCATTAAGTGGTTCACCGCCTTTCGTGGTTGTCCTCAAGGTTCATGCCTTGGTCCGTTCATCTGGATTATTTTTGCAGACAAAATTATTAAGGAATATAAGAAAAGACATTCTCACATTATATCGTATGCAGATGACTTTATAGTTATTAAAGGTGCGGATACAAGACGAGCTCTTGAGTTGTCAGTTAATGACTCTGTTAACACTTTTGATAGAATTTGTAACAGTCTTGAACTTAATTTAAGTGTTGATAAATGTTTAGCTATGATGATGGGAAGATTCACGTTGGAGAACAGACGCCCAATTTTTAAGCTGAGAGGCAATTCAATTCCAGTTAAAGAACACATTGTATATTTGGGTTTTAATTTAGATAGCCGTTTCAACTGGTATCACCATCTGGATATTGTTCGAGAGAATGTTCGAAATTTTACATTTGGCATTAGAAAGACTGGTCATCGGGATAAGGGACTTGCCACTTATTATAAAAAGCAATGGTATCGTTTGGTAATTGAAAAACAGATTGCTTACGGTGCAGAAGTCTGGGTGAATGATTTGAACTCTAATGGTGTCCAAAGATTGAATTCATGTCAGAGAATTGGACTTATGTCAATCATCAAAACATATCGAAATGTTTCCACTGAAGCTTTACGAGTAATAACAGGAATTATGCCAATTTTAATCACTTTGAGGTGTATGGCTAAGAAGTATGCTGTGTTACATAATCATGATAATATTAAACTCGATAACGTAGTTATTAAGGGCAAGGATTTTATGAATAAATTAAAAACATTTGATTTTCCAGATTTTAACCATCTGCAGAATCTTCATTTTATAAAAGATGTGACAGACAGTGTTCCAAAATCGCTCTATCCAATCATATATACAGATGGTTCTCATATGTCAGAGGGTACATCAGCAGCATACACTGTATTTTATAACGGCAGTTTCATTATGGATTATGGTATCAGTTTAAAGAGCTATAATACTATATATCAAGCAGAACTTTCAGCAATCAAATTTGCGATAGACTGGTTTATGAATTCTGACTTCAACTATGCAATTTTATACTCCGACAGTCTGTCTTCAGTATGTGATCTGCAGAGACTTTTTCCGTCAAATATCATTATCAAAGATATATTTAATATATTAAATTCTAATCGACATAAACAGATTTTCATCGGCTGGATAAAGGCACACGCAGGTCTGGAGGGCAATGAACGTGCAGACAAGATAGCCAAAAATGTTATCTTAAAAGGGTCAGCGAACGTACATTCCTCAGTTCCGTATCCTATTTCTTTTTTGAAACGACATTTTAAACAAAAATCCATTGCAGACTGGCAAAATCAATGGCAGACAGCTACAGTTGGAAGAGATACGTATGCAGTTCTTAATAAAGTTGACTTAGATTTTCTTTGCACAAAAGAAGTGGTACAATTTTACCTTACAGGTCACGGAAGCTTTCCATCCTACTTATTTAATATAGGTAAAAGACCTTCGGATCGCTGTGATTGTGGCTCTATTGGAAACGTGAAACACTATATTTTCGGTAATTGCAAACTCATGATCCATCATTTTAAATTTGATAGAGATTTATCTTATAGGCAGAATATGAAAAAGACTCTTATGAACTGTTTAAATTACCATGAACATAAGGACAATTATAATATTTTGAATGGACTCTATTCAATTATTCGTTATAAGTATTGATGTGTCAGCCTAGTATTGATGTCAATGCTATGAATTTATAGTCAGCTTTCTTTATCTGTAATTTAAACTCAGTGGATTCAGTTTTTCTCATCTGTAAATATCATTATTCTTGTTGTAATTCTTTATTTATTTGTACTTTTAATTTGTATTTCTTTATATATATATATTTTTTTTTTTTTTTTTTTTATTGTAGCGTATTGGCAATGTTTGTATTAATGTTTGTTGCTATTATTAATGTTTGTATGCCTTGTTACCTGTTTAATTTTAGTTAATTATTATATAATAATTTGTCGGGTTGGCAGTTGGCGATGTTGCCTGTTTACTGCATCTGTAATTTTTCCAAAACAGATTACTGTTTTAGTTGTAATTTTTATTATTGTTGCTATTTTCTTGTCAGTTTGTGCGTTGCATATTGCCTTTGTGTTCGTTGGATGGCGGTAGGGACTTTTCCCTCGGGACGTAAAAACCCATAAACCTAACGGTTGGGGTCCCGGTGGGGTGTCTTCTTTGTCTTCTTCTTCTTCTTCTTCTTATTCTAATATAACTTAAAATATTAAAATATAAATTAACATAAAATATAAATACTTAACTTAAAATATAAATTAACTGGTTTATGAATTCTGACTTCAATTATGCAATTTTATACTCCGACAGTCTGTCTTCAGTAAGTGATCTGCAGAGACTTTTTCCGTCAAATATCATTATCAAAGATGTATTTAATATATTAAATTCTAATCGACATAAACAGATTTTCATCGGCTGGATAAAGGCACACGCAGGTCTGGAGGGCAATGAACGTGCAGACAAGATAGCCAAAAATGTTATCTTAAAAGGGTCAGCGAACGTACATGCCTCAGTTCCGTATCCTATTTCTTTTTTGAAACGACATTTAAAACAAAAATCCATTGCAGACTGGCAAAATCAATGGCAGACAGCTACAGTTGGAAGAGATACGTATGCAGTTCTTAATAAAGTTGACTTAGATTTTCTTTGCACAAAAGAAGTGGTACAATTTTACCTTACAGGTCACGGAAGCTTTCCGTCCTACTTATTTAATATAGGTAAAAGACCTTCGGATCGCTGTGATTGTGGCTCTATTGGAAACGTGAAACACTATATTTTCGGTAAATGCAAACTCATGATCCATCATTTTAAATTTGATAGAGATTTATCTTATAGGCAGAATATGAAAAAGACTCTTATGAACTGTTTAAATTACCATAAACTTAAGGACAATTATAATATTTTGAATGGACTCTATTCAATTATTCGTTATAAGTATTGATGTGTCAGCCTAGTATTGATGTCAATGCTATGAATTTATAGTCAGCTTTCTTTATCTGTAATTTAAACTCAGTGGATTCAGTTTTTCTCATCTGTAAATATCATTATTCTTGTTGTAATTCTTTATTTATTTGTACTTTTAATTTGTCTTTCTTTATATATATTTTTTTTTATTGTAGCGTATTGACAATGTTTGTATTAATGTTTGTTGCTATTATTAATGTTTGTATGCCTTGTTACCTGTTTAATTTTAGTTAAATATTTTATAATAATTTGTCGGGTTGGCAGTTGGCGATGTTGCCTGTTTACTGCATCTGTAATTTTTCCAAAACAGATTACTGTTTTAGTTGTAATTTTTATTATTGTTACTATTTTCTTGTCAGTTTGTGCGTTGCATATTGCCTTTGTGTTCGTTGGATGGTGGTAGGGACTTTTCCCTCGGGACGTAAAAACCCATAAACCTAACGGTTGGGATCCCGGTGGGGTGTCTTCTTGTCTTCTTCTTCTTCTTCTTCTTCTTCTTCTTATTCTAATATAACTTCGTATGTAGCGTTTTCTGCAGCTCCATATCAGCATTGTTGAGCTCAGGGCTTGGCTAAAGCAGGAGCATGCGGAGCAATTTTTTGAAATTTATCTTTATAATTTATTTTCAAGACAATACTGACATAAAGAATAGTTTCCGTGAAAAACGCAAATGAATCGACCAATTTTTCCGTTTTTTATAAACATTTCAAATTTTGGACCCTAAACTTTGATGGCGCCTATCTCCTTCGGAAGACGTTTGGGACCCTTAGTTTCCCATTTAATATTATTTGTCTTGATGTGTACTATCACCCCTGAAAGTTTTGCCCAGTAGTTTAGATACACCCTGTATATATACTGACATACAAAACTTTGAATGCGTGCAATAACAATTAGATTTTTTAAAAAAAAGTGATCCTGACTAATGGGGAAAAACTTAATAAGTATTTTAGCTTGATGCAAAACATTCACATTTAATTTCGATAGAATTGAGAAATATACTGACATTTATTTTTCGCTAAAAAATATTAGAAAGAAACATTTAATTAATTATTTATTGACAAAAAACAGCGAAATTATTATCAACTTATTACATAAAGTTAATCATAGCAGATAAATTAATCAGTAATGTATAACTGTTTCCACAATAGACTAATACAAACAACAAAAAAAATGTTTCTTTTTTATGATGATTGGGGCATTTTGATCATACGATGTGATATTTTTTCGTACGGTGAAAAAAAGTCAAAAAATTGCATGTCAAACGTAGCAAATCAGGTGCGTTCGTACTGTAACGAAGTTTTAAAAATATTCAGATCTCGGTATAATAGTATACAATACTTCGGATACAGTATCCATATACTTCGCATCCGAAATTTTTTATGTATCCTTGAAAATTCTATCTGCTTTCTATAATACAGAAAGTCACTTGTAATAACCCGTTTATCAATTTCATAAAATCCGAAATCGTTTAATGTAAATAATATGCGCCCCAAACAATGTTCTCCCTACATGCCATTATGCAATGAAATACTTTTGTGTGGCTTGTAAATTAATAACAATTATTCTTTGCACCGTAAATTGTACAGAATGTATATTTTAATATTTACTTCATACATATACATCGATTTTATCATGTTCGAAAGAGTGTAACATCATTAAAATGCACTTGAAACTTTTTTTTTCCCATCGGCCGTAATGAACGAAACACTTTTGCTTGTCCCTGTAATTGCATGCAATTTTCCTATTTTGAAATGACTCGACAAATTTATGTAACAATTATATATTTTTAATTTCAAACGATTTGGTTGGGTAGCTTTTGTGGTGTTATATCTGGACAGACGGACGGACTGAAGGACGACTGTAGGTTCTATGTATTTGCATAATTACAAACGAACCTATAAAGAGAGAGAGATTTCTTAATCTGGGAAAATATAATAAAACCGGGAACGAAAATATACAAAAATCTCTTCCGATTTACTAACAATTTTGCAGAACGTGCTTAGGTGCATTCGTAATTATGTAAATACAGGGTGTCCAGCAAATAACACCCTGATTTCAAAATTAAATTTCTCAAAAACAAAGATCAATAGAAAATTATGCAGTAAACGGTTTGTTTATTAGGTAAGCTGTAAAAATCTTATACAAAAGTTTCGAACGGTAAATATTTTGAAAAGATTGTGTTCTGATTGCAAAGAATGCTGTGATTTGACATTTTTCTTGCTTTGGATTGCTGCCAGAGAATGTGTTTTTCGGCTTAAAGTGCCATATTTCATAGTTTTTTTTTACTTAAATTTTTGAAATTTCGAAATTCTAAAAATTTACTTCGAAAAATCTTTAAAATATTGCACTGTAAGCTGAAAAATTATTTCTCTGCAGGCAATCTAAAACAAGAAAAATGTCAAATCACAGCATTCTATGCAATCAGAACGCAATTTTTTCAAAATATTCACTGTTTGAAATTTCTGTATAAGATTTTTACAGCTTACCTAATGAAAAAACCGTTTACCACATATTACTATCGATCTTTGTTTTTGTGAAATTTAATTTTGAAATCAGGGTGTTATTTGCTGGACACCCTGTATGTAGCACCTATAGTCGTCGCATCCATATATATGGTCGGATATAAGTAATGCGCCTTTGTTCAAATGGACAGATTTATAGAGCGAATTGGTACAATTGCCTAGTATTCTTCAAAATAGGTACCTCCTGCATCAATACATTTTTGTAGGCGACATTTTCATGACTCGAAGGCCTGTTCCGGGATGGCTTTAGGGGCTGTCTTCACATTTTCTTGGATGTCCTCGATCGAGTTGAAGCGTTTACCTTTCAGTGATGATTTTAAGCGCGGAAACAAGAAGTCAGGGAGCGACATGTCCGGATTATAGGGATGATGTGGGACAATTGGAACGTTCAGCTGAACCAGGTAAGCGCTCACAATGAAGGAGGTGTGGCTGGGCGCGTTACCGTCATCAGTGGCGCCAACTTAAAAAATATATATATTTGGTTGGCTCAAAAATATTGAGTGGGTTTAAAAATATTTTTGTAAAATGGTGCGACCAGTTTGTTTTTCTTTGAAGGTTTGACAGATGGCAAAAGATAAGAATTTCAAGTCAAGCTAAACTGTTTTAATAAAGTTGCAATTTTATTAAATTATTTTCTCATGCGTTTTGCCTTATAAAGACACTGATATTTATTGTAGTGTCCTGATATCATAGCAAACGCGGTAGCGTTTGGTATAATATGTTTAAGAAATAGAAAGTGCAAACAACTTTCTAAAATTTCTGGCGAACCAGTTGAGATGCGGCCGTGAAATTTTTTTTAAAAGATAGAACTCGACGAGACGAATAAAATGATAGCATTCAAAAAATTACTACAGGTTAGAATAGTTTTTTATTTAATTTTTAATGAAAAAATGAAAGCAAAAAGTTCAACTAAGTCTAGCTAACGTTTCCGTGGATAGATTAACTTCGTTTTTGATTTATTTTAATCCTCATGGTAAAACTTAGAACAGTTTTTTTTTCATCTTCGTATGTTTGTCGGTCGCTGAGAAAATCGAATTTTTGTCTGAAATTTTCAACTGAACATAGTCTTTTTCTTATATTTGTTTCTTCTTGTAATTGTTGCACGTAAATTTAAATGAACATAAAAATTGCTATGTATGTAACATAAATAAATAGATTAGATAAATCACGCGAAAAAATATTTATTTGTTGTTATATTCATGTATCATATTCACTATCTATTTTGACGAGCGAAGTGAAATATTTTTTTTTATTTATTATTTTCTCATTTATTTAAGTTAAAAGCCGCCTCTGTCAAAAAGTTTAGTCTCTCTTAAATTTATGCTAGCCACTGTAATATGATACTTTTATTCAAAATTTTATTTACTTGCTTATCTGAAGGTCCATAAGATGAAATCAACAAATTTAGGCGATCAGGGCAAGATTTTGCGGAAAAGTTCATTATCCTGTTCTGGTTGGTGTGTTTGGCGAATAAATCAAAAATGGCGCCGAATGACCGAATAGCAAATGTTTTTAACCGCTAAAGCGACGTAACCGTGTTTTTCCATCACGCAATATTTTATTTCAAAGACTGATTTAACACTAGATTGACATTAATATTATTATTTTTTAATTGTACAAGACAAAAAGATATGTAAAGTTATTAAGTACAAACGTTCATACCAATACTTTTCACAGCTATTATTTTATGAATAATTAGACATGAATGGAAAAATTTACAGGACAATTAAAAGATAAGCGTAAAAATATGGTTTTACATTTATTTGAGCCTTTAAGATGTAAGGTAAGGGCGTATCGGTAAGAAATCCGGTTTGGCGCAGCACAAGAGCGGTGAGTCGGGCGCTCCATGATCATTCGGACGTGAGAATGTGTCAGCTTTTTTTTTTTTTTGAAGGTACGTTAAATTATTCTAGGTCAATTAAATTATTACTTATTTTATGAATGTCTGATTAATATAAATCTGTTTGTCAAAGCTTGGTGCTATTTTGGCTTCAAAAAGAGATGGTATGATGCCAAAATATATAAATAGCTCTGAAAACAAACCTGATGAACTTTAATTTTTTTTTTCGTACAAATTTTTTTCTGTTTCTATATTAAAATGCGGCATAAATGTCATATACGAATCACATTGGCGTTAATTTTTTTCTAAAGCCAATTTGGCGAAAATCTCGTTTTGGAATACCAGTTACATACCGGGTGTCCCAAAAATGACCGATGGATTTTAAAATTTAATAACTTGCAAACGGTGACAGCTATTTAAAAAATTTTTGCAGGAGGGTTATGTATAATGTCAGGAGTTTTTTACCGTAACTTTTTATTTTAGTTCAAATTTCAAACAATAGATGGCGCTGATAGCGATTGAAGACCAGGTGATCAGGGTTGAGTGAGGTCAGTTTCGGCGTCGACCTGGGCTTCAATTGCTGTCAGCGCCATCTATTGGTTGAAATTCGAACTAAAATCAAAAGTTACTGTAAAAAAAACTCCTGACATTGTACATAATCCTCCTGCAAAAATTTTTTAAATAGCTGTCACCGTTTGCAAGTTATTGAATTTTAAAATCCATCAGTCATTTTTGGGACACCCGGTATATATTTTTTGAAAGGTAATAACAATAAATAAAAAAAGGTTTGTTTAATAGAACAAAACAATTTATATATTTCAAAAAAAGAAAAAATTATTTATTAAAAAGTAAAGAACAACATCCGGGTTGACATATCAAGCAAAATAACGACACTCTGGATTTAGTTAAATACTCCGATGCGGATATGACATTGTCGTCAGAAAAAAAATTCGCCAACATGGTGCGTATATGACATCTGTGCCAAAAATGCATACCTATTTTATTTACATTACGTACGGTGCTACTTGATTATCAGGTCGACCAATTTCACCCATTTATGGAAATCGCCAAACTATTCGCCAAATTACTCAAAAGGGAAAATGTTGCCAATAAAAATTTTTAAGTTTAGAAAATTAATGAATTTAGGTTAAAAAATAAAAGTCATCAACGAAAAGGATTACTTTAATGATGACGTTTAGTTATGACGTCGAGACGTACCAAATGTAAAATTTGATTTATTCAGGTGATTTCGAACAAAAGAATACTAATAAATGTTTTCATATTTTAATGCAGAATTTATCAAATCAAACCATAAAGAGATGTCTGTAAGATATCGCATATGTAAATAAAATTGAAGTATTTTAAATGTAATATTAGAATTTATTAAAGAGCATAAAAAATATGGTACTTACGTATTAACGCCACCGCAGCAGAAGTTGCGCTAATGTGCCAATAAAGAGCAATTTTGTTCGCACGCGCACAAAAAAATGGCATCAAAAATAGGCTAAAAAAGTACTAAAGTACTAAAAATGACGTCAAAACAGTGGCGGATCCAAGGGGGGGGTCATGGGGGTCATGACCCCCCCTGAAGCTCTTCAAAGAGGAATGTAAGTGTAAGTAAAAAGTGCTAAAACAGGAACGCAAAATAACGTCTAATCGAAAGAATTTACGCTTTTTTCGAAACTGATCGAGAAAATTCGCGAATTTGCCGCTCCTGATATACATAATTCACAATTTTTCCGCACCCGATCGGTGAAATTCGCAATTTTTTCGAAGCGGATCCACGAAATTCACAATTTTCCATGCCTAATCGACGAAATTCACAATTTTTTGGGGTGTGATCGACGAAATTTGAGATTTTTCCATGAATGGTCAGCGAAATTTGCGATTTTTCTTCACTTGATTGACAAAATTCACGATTTTTCCGTGTTCAATCCACGAAATTAGCAAATTTTTTTCGTTCTTGTTCGATCAAATACGAATTTTTCCGCACACGAACTATGAAAATGACGAAAACTGACTGACGAAATCTGCATTTTTTTTCCAGCCATAAATTAATGAAATCCGTGATTTTTTTCTCGCGATAAACTGACGAAACTCACGATTGTTCTGCAGCCGCTCAAAGATTTTTTTAATTTTTCCGCGCATCATCGACAAAATTTGCGGTTTTTTCGCACCCTATCAACAAAATTAGCGACTTTTCGTTCCGAATCGATAAAATTAGCGATTTTTTCGTTCCGAATCGACAAAATTCGCGAATTTTTTGTACTCGATCGCCCGAATTCGTGCTTTTTACGAAGCCGAGCGACTATATTCGCGATAATTTCTTTCGATGGAATTGTCAATTTTTGTTCGCCATATCAACGTAATTCGCGATTTTTTTTCAATCCCAATCGACTGTATTTTCGCTTTTTACGAAACTGATCGACCATATTTGCGACCTTTTCGTTCCCGATCGACAAAATTCGCAAATTTTCCGTGCACTACCAAAAGCGATTTTTTCGTTCCCGATAGACTAAATCCGCGCTTTTTACGAAAGCGATCGACTGTATTCGGGATTTTAACGGGCCCAATTGAGGAGATTCGCGCCTTTTTCCGTTCTTGTCCATGAAATACGCATTTTTCCGCCCCGAACAATAAAATTCGCGATTCTTAACTGATTGATGAAATCTGCATTTTTCCCCCGCCGTAAATTGATGAAAACTGTGATTTTTTTCCTCGCGATAAACTGGTAAAACTCGCTATTAATCTACAGCCGCTCAAAAAGATTTTCGATTTTTCCGCTCATCATCGACAAAATCTTCGATTTTTCCTTGCCCTATCAACGAAATTAACATTTTTTTCGTTCCGAATCGACAAAATTCGCGAGTTTTTCGTACCCAATCGCCCGAATCGCCCTTTATACGAAGACAATCGACTACATTCGCGATAATTTCTTTCCCGATTCACGAAATTGGCAATTTTTGCGCTCCACATCAACTCGAAATTCGCGATTTTTTTAACTCTCAATCAACAAAATTCGCGTTTCTTTTCGTTCCCGATCAAATAAATTCGCGCTTTTTACGAAGCGATCGACAAAATTGGGGTTTTTCCGTGCCCTATTAATGAAATTTGCGATTTTTTCGTTCCAGATAGACAAAATTCGCGATTTTTTTGTGCTCAATCGACAAAATTTGCGATTTTTCTGAAACATTATAAACAACAGACAAAATTAGAGATTTTTCGATGGCCGATAGACAAAACTCGCGATTTTCCAATATCCAGTTGACGATATTTTCGATTTTTCCGCGCCCAGTCAACGAAATTCGCGTTTTTTTCGCGCGGTAAACAGACAAAACAGGCGACTTTTCCGCAACCTATGAACAAAATTTGTAATTTTTTCAAGTATTATAAAAAATTTATATTTTTTTTCCTTGGCCGATAAACGAAATCTGAAAATTTTCGCGTCCGATCGACAAAATTCGTGATTTTTCCGTGCCTAATCGACAAAATTCGCGATTTTTTTCCTGCCCGATTTGCGAAATGTGCTACTTTTTATCGTAATTCCCTTTTCACAAGATTTTCTGTATTTTAAAATTGTTTCATTAAATCATCTGTCAAAAGTTGTGACCCCCCCCTGGAGGTTGGGCTGGATCCGCCCATGCGTCAAAATGAGCAAAAAACACTAAAAAGGCACGAACAACAAGATCACTCTTTATTGGCGCACTAGCACAACTTCTACTGCGGTGGCATTAATACGAAGGTACCAAAAATATCAATGTTAGCGGAAATTTGTAAGGAGTTAAATGCTTTTTATTTAACCAAATAATGTCGGCGAATACAACCATAAAGTAACTTTGTAACGGCACATCCACGGTGGGCGCTATTTGTAACGGTGAACCCACGGTGGGTGTCGTTTGTAACGTTATATGCAGACATACTCAGTAGTTTAGGTTAAAACAACAAAGTTTATTCAAGTGATAATGGCCGAAGGGATGTGGAGCAAGTCTAAAATTTTACACACTGAGAACACTGCGGAATTCGAAAGAGCACACACACTCTAGAAAGTTAAAGTAAAAGAGAGGATAGATGTCGCTTTTACGCCTACAAAATGTTAAATTATTGACGTCACGATCTCAGAAACACTAGAGTGCCTTTATGACAAAAGGTCACTCCCTCACAACTTTAATAAATTATATATTATATTTTTCTCAATTAATATCAAGAACTATTCGCTTATGGGCAAAATTTATATTAAATAACAAAAGAACAAATAAATTAGTCAAACATTAATAAAAATATAAATAAATCATCGAATTTAAAATCATTTGATCACTTAACAAACAAGTGTAGCGGGTTTAATGTCAAGGAAGTGTAACATTTATGTTCATCCATTATCGGCATGTAATCTTACAGTTTGTCTATCGTTCTTTGATCGACGGGATAAATTAAGTAGTTATATATTTACTTATAGTATTTTTAATAAAAGGAAAGAAAAACGTGCAAGTTAAATGTATCTGATGTATGTATTTTTAATTTATGTGTTTTTTAACGAAAGTCATGTATTTTAAATAAAGCTAGTGACAGCTTTACATTTAAAATGCGAAGGAAACCTATTTAGCGATTGTTTCGAGTAGCTAAAATAAAAGTAGGAAAATAGCCAACGTGCATATAAAAAATAAAACAATCAGATCGGAGCTGTTGATGACAGTCACAAGACTTATGCTGGTATTTATATAGGTACTATAGCAAAATTTGCAACATCTCTGGTGTTAAACTAGGACTCTCGAGGTAAGGCATTTGGCTGCTCAGCAGCGGGTAGAGAGTTCAAATCCCGTCGGATCTAAGTTCGTTTTGTTTAGAAATGCTTTTGTGTTAAATTATTATTCCTTCAGGAATATTCTTATGTTAATTGTTATTCAATTTCTAGAATTTTTCTAGTTGTGAATGTTTCATTTGAGAAAATTACCTTGAATATATTTAATTGGTATGGCTTTTAATTCTTTTAATAAAGTTCTGTACTTTTTTCGTTCAAATCCATGGTTTATTTTTCATATCATGCATTTTATATAGCAATGCAATGACTTTTATAATTATTCTGATACATCAAAATTTTATGCTGTTGTTATAATTTTATAAACTTTGACAGCAGCAATTATTTTTCTTTTTAAAATATTAGAAAATCTATAGTTTTTATCAAAAAATTAAATGACTAGTATTAAAAAATGCTCTGACGAGCACCAAAAAAGGTTAATATGTTTTTAAGTATGAAAAAGAGTTTAACAAGTGCTTCTGTTAATTACTGAGCATGAGGAAGGACAAGGGATTCCTTCTTGGCTACAACTCACTTCAATGCCAACTTTGAAAAAATCATATTTGCGCTTTTTCCATATAAAAGAAATTTGCGGTTCTTTAGTAGAACTTCCCACCGAGCTTTAGATGTTAACCAGGAGTGTAGTCGTAAAAATAACATAGGATATATGCTCTAAGCAGAGGGATACCCTAGAATGTGTATACTATAAGCTTTCTTGAGAAACAGAGGGTATATGGTGTTCTATTAAAAAGTCCAGAAGGTATACGGCGTATAACCTGCACTACATCCCTGATGTTAACTGCACAGTTCACTCTGCACTATACTACAAATCAATTTTCTGTGCAATTATACACTTAGGGCATGCTTGGTGCAGTGCATGAATGTGATACCTGCAGGAACTAGGTTTTTGGCACTATGTCGTCTTCCCTTACATGTATGTCTAATTAAGCTGTATCTTTACTGGTTATGTCTTTACACTATATACATTTTTATAGTAACTGCAACTGATTTGTTTTCACGGAAAAAGCGCAAATATGATTTTTTCAAAGTTGGCATTGAAGTGAGTTGTAGCCAAGAAGGAATCCCTTGTCCTTCCTCATGCTCAGTAATTAACAGAAGCACTTGTTAAACTCTTTTTCATACTTAAAAACATATTAACCTTTTTTGGTGCTCGTCAGAGCATTTTTTAATACTAGTCAAAAACATGATTAGAAATTGAATTAGCAGAGAGTTAAACATGGACGAAACATTTCAGTCATTTGGGATTTATGGGTGTCAGTTGGAGAATTTAAACAAATCGTCATTTGGCAAAATAAATTTTATTCTAAGGAGAAAAATGAATAATAAAATAATAATGAAATGAATAATAGAACAATGTAAATTGGATGCGCTATGATTCAAACTTATTGGGAAGGCTGCGGCCCCACGAGCTTATACGTAGGTTGATCCAAAAAAAAGTTTACAAGCAGAAGCATTTGAAACGTAATAATTGTGGAGCGAATATTTCCACCCAGGGTGGTTGACAGATGGCGCTAGTTGTCCTACAGCGGTAATACGAATAAGTAGCGTCAGTACGCAGACACTTAAAAGCAAAGTAACGGCACGACGTCTAGAACAGTGGTCTCGCATAAAGGTGCGAGCCGTAATTCGATTCTTATGGGCCAAGAATAAAGCCGCATCCGAAATTCACAGACAAATCGTTGAGATATACGGGGACAAAGCAATGAGTAGACAATAGGTAACGAAATGGTGCAAAGGAATTGCTGCAAAGGTTCAAATGGGAGGTCTGAAATCATCCCCCATACAGCCCCGATTTGGCCCCAAGTGACTATTTCCTTTTTCCGGCGTTGAAGCGAAACTTATCCGGAACACGGTTCACCTCAGACGATGCAGTGAAAACAGCTGCCGAGAAATGGCTCAATGAGCAGGGACCTGATTACTACCAACACGGAATAAATAAGTTGGTCGAACGTTCTGACAAATGCCTAAATGGGTTTAGCAACTATGTGGAAAAGTAAAGGCCAGATGTGTCTCTTGATTGCCATTTGTATCTTGTTTCCATTGTTAATAAATACTTTTTTCTTTGTCTTGTAAACTTTTTTTGAATCACCCTTCGTATAACTTGGCTTGGCGCCTCTGATAGTGATTAATCTTCCAGACATCCTTGATGTCCCTGCGCTTGCGCACGACGATTTTTTTTCAGCTTTTATATGTCAATATATAAGTCAATGCCTCCCACCATCGTCCCTAGCAACAGGTGCGCGCGCCGATGTACGCTAGCGTCAAAATAAAGTGGGGCTCATTACTTATGAATCCGACCATGTAGTCCGTCTGTCCGCATATAATAACACGAAAACTACCCAACAGAATCATTTGAAATCTGAAATGTGTAATTATCGCATAACTTTTGTTGTGCCATTTCGAATTTTATAAAAGTCGGATGTTTTAGCTTAATTATTATGGATAATCAAAAGTTGCATTACGGCTAATGAGAAAAAATAGTTTCCAGGGCATTTTAATGATGTCACTCTTCCGAGCATAATAAAATTGAAATGCATCTATAAAGTATGTACTAATTCTGTATAATCTGTGGTGCAAAGAATATTTTTTATCAATTAATAGATCTACATAAAAATATTGCAATACATAATGGTATAGGGAGGAAACAGTTTTAGGAGGTGTTTTAATCATATTAAACTATTTCACATTTTATGAAATAGGTATTACGTTGCCTAGGTTTACTTCAAGTTACTTCTTATATAATGGAAAGCAGATAGTATTTACAGGGACACACACAAAAAAAAATTCGGCTGCTATACTGTATCCGAAGTATTGTATACAGATGTACCAAGATCTGAATATTTTTAAAACTTCGCTAGTATGAACACACCGCATTTGCTATACTTGACGTGCAATTATTAACTTGTTCGTCTTTAGAAACACCAGATGCCCAGATGCCAATATAGGTCGCATAGGTGTCAAGCTGGTCAGAATTATTTTTCGTTGAATGAATAGTAATGCATAAAAAGCAAGAAGATTATTAAAAAAAAAAAAAAAAAAAAAAAAAAAAAAAAAAAAACTAAATTTAATTATTATTTTTCAAACTTTAGACAAATGTAACACAAAATATGTTTTAATTTCATCTAAAAATTATATTTTATACTTTCTTTGTGTTCTATAGTTTCTTAGTATTTTATAGTTTCGTTGTGTCTTTCAAAGCATCCTTCAATACACAGCCCCTCTTCATATTTTTGTTTGAACATACATAAATACCATTACTCTTTAAATCTTACATCTCATCTTTTTAGGTGCGTTTGTAATTATATAAATATTTAAGCACATACAGTCGGTCTGTCTGTCTGCCCGCATATAGCAACGGAAAAACTACCTAACCGAACAGTTCTAAATTTTATAATATAATTGTTACAAAATTTTGTCAAGTTATTTCAAATTTTATGAAAATTGGATCTATACTTTAATTACGGAGACAGTTAAAAGTATTCTGTTACATGACGGCCAATGAAGAAAAAAAAATTAGTGAATTTTAATGATGTTACGCCGTTTTGAACATAATGAAATTAATATGCATTTATGAAGTTCCCTAAAATATATACTCTGTAGAATATTCAATGCAAAGAATGTTTTTAATTTATTTATACAGATTTGCAGAAAATACCGTTCCATTTGGGTGTAGAGTTAAGCATATTTCCGGCGTATTTTAATAATGTTAAGCTATAAGGAAAGGGAATGTTTACAAACAAATATTTTCGTCAACCAATCCACCACTACATTTTTGTCATTAGGATCATTATAGGATTCATCTTGGCAATGTAGGCCAATCATACCATAGACCTGTCGAACGCAGACCAATAAAATCGCTCTATCTGATGTGTACGCTTTCAGTGTGACGTCAGTCATGACATTTTCCTTGGATACTGACTCCAAACAAACGGTTGCTATGTTTCATATCTTATTAAATATAAATCGCAGAAAATGATATCATTTCATATAAAGCATTAAACATGTGTCTGTTATATATAGCTAAAAAATGTTGCTGTAATATGCAAATAAAATAGAAAATACAGCATAGCAAAACCGTTTGTTTGGAGTCAGTATCCAAGCAAATCGCCATAACTGACGTCACGACTGAAAGCGTTTAGGAGTTGTAAAGAATGAACAGGTGTTTCTTGCTTATCCACAGTTATTCCATCTAGAACTCCTATAATAGAAGCCTTAATTCCACCCACAGTGAATCTCACCCTCTTCCCTTATTTCACAACAATAACACTGATACACGTTGCTAAGATTTACTACAAATTGCTTCCTGAGTAATAGAATGTGCGCCGTAGTTACAAGGACACGACACCACAAAGATTTCGAATACTATACTGTACCCGAAATGCTGTAATTAGCAATGATTGCTGAAAGTGCATTTTTAACTGTGACATGAGTTTTTGTATTTAAATAAAATTTTTGCATATTACGTTGTGTGTATAAATGCTGTAGATCATATATAGAGCTACACAAAGTAATCCGAAAGGCCCGGTGCACACGTACGGTTTTTTCAAGTTCCAGCGCCGCTGCGTGCCCGCAGCATGTGATGCACATGTCCGATTTTTCCAGCTGCGGCAGTCCGTCGACATCGATGGACGTGTATTCTAGAAAGCGGATTATTTTTGCGTTATCCAATCAAAAGTTCAATATCAACGTCCGCCATCCTTGCCGTATTTACGTATTTTACCGGACGTGTGTAGCGTTCAGTAGGCAACAAGTTACTAGGAACCGCAATTGCGTGTGCGGCGCGCGGCGCTGCGGTGTGGTGGGGAAAAGCTAGGAAAAACGACCGCAAGGTGGACGTACGTCGCCGCAACGGCGCCGGAGGTATGTGTGCATGCCACACCTGTTTCCTTTGTATTCTGCGCCGTAATTGCGGCACCGCAACGGCGCCGGAGCTTAAAAAACCGTACGTGTGCACCGGGCCTAAGGGTTAATGAATGCGAACGAAAATAGCTCAAAGATAGTTTTTAAATGCGTTATGCATTTTTACGCTGAACTACATTTAGTATACTAAGATATGTTTGTAGAATATGGATTAAATGATTTATATAAGGCCACGCAAAAAATTATATACATCGCCGCCTATGAGTGACAATCTCTGAAACTAGTTTTAAGCGTTTTTTAGTCTTAATTAAATTTTAGTTAAATAGTAACAGCATAGAAAGATAGCAGGTGAAATACAGGGTATTTTCAAGTATTCAAACATGTTTCCATCTATTGCTATAACCTATCAAGGGGAAAGATCAGGTTGAACAATCGGTAAATAACAATAACTTGACCATTACTAAAAGCTCCATAGTTCCAAAACCAATTAATGGAATACAACAATTTTTTTCTATACTTTCATAAAATGGCTTAAAAAACATTCAAATACATACATTTAGCAAATTAATTAGTTGAATTTTAATGACAAAATTGACGTTTTAAAATATGAATTTTCAAAGATGCACTTTGCATATTTGAAAAGATTTTAAAAATTCTACTTCAGATATGTATTAAATAATACATTTATATTTACTTATACTTACGATATTTTACACTGAACCTAATTTAAAAGTATATTCATATTCATTTGCATAATTAATGGCTTTAAAAATCATGTTTATTAAATTTAATAAAAATATGCTTATTTATTCAATAAAAAATTTTCTATGACAAAACTCAAGCTAAATTGAGGCTACTTATTCTTATGTACAGAATGTATATTTTAGTACATTCATATCAATTTTATTATGTTCGGAAGAGTGTGACACCATTAAAATGCACTTGAAACTATTTTTTCCCATTGGCCGTCATGTAACGGAATAATTTTTATTGTCCTTGTAACGAAACTATTCATTCGATTTTCATAAAACTTGGAACAACTCGACAAAATTATGCAAAAATTATATATTTTAAATTTCAAACGATTCGGTTGGATAGTTGTTGCTCTGTTTTATGCGGACAGACAGATGGTCCGACTGAATGACGACTATAGATACTACGTATTTACATAATTAGCTTTGATTTGTATTAGAGTAAACTTACTCTAACAAAAGGCTTAAAAAAGAATTTTTAAAAGTTTCTTTTTCTGATATTGATTTTCGTAAACGTTTCCGAGTAGATTTTTATAGTATACTAATCAGTTTTTCCAACCTATACTCTAGGTTTTACGGTTACTACTTCTGTAATTCTCAAATAAACATGTTCATAATCAATAAAAATGCTTTTCAAACAAATCTGATGAATTAATAGCATTAGCATTAAAATTAACATTATCTTGTTACTATTACATGTATAAATACAGTTACCAGCTGAAAATGTTTAATAGGGAAAAGCACATTAAAAACCGAGGTTCCGGTTTGAGAAAACTGATAAATACAAGATAAAAACAACTCGAAAACGTTTTAGAAAGAAGACTTAGGAGAAAATTACATGTCATTCAAAATAGGGGAGAGGGGGGCACAGTGGGACAATTCTCACTTATTTTATAATAACTTTTTTCCATTTAATTAAAAGCAAAATTTAAATACAGGATAACATTTTGGCAACTTTCAGCTTTCATTGTAATTTTTTTCACAATTTATCATAATTTTATTCTTTTAAAAAAATTAATTTTCAAAAGGTACTCAAGATGTCCCAATGTGCCCTCTTGCGGGGCACAATGGGACAGGGAATGGGGTACAGTGGGACAATGAGTAAACACATACAAAATTAGCTATATAATGACGGTACATATAATATTATTAAACACAGATTGAGATATCGAACACAGAAAATATGAAAGCAATTTTCAAATGACAAAACTTTGAAATAGTTATAATAATAGAACACATTTAAGAGTTGAAAAATTTGTAAAATAATGTTTGGTGAATTGAAAACAAACAACAAAATTGAAAGTAACATCAAATTAAACATTAAAAGTTAGGAAAAGGTTTTCAGACATTCATTTTAACATGGAATAGTATTGGAAGTTTCTGCAATTCAAATTGAGTTGAAGCCTAAAAATCAACACGAAAACTTTAATTCAAATTAGGTAGTGTTTACTGTATCAATATTAAAACAGTTTATGTAGCACAGACAGTTAAAAGAAATTTTAACTGTACTATGAAAAAAGTCTATTGTTTTCGTTTTCATAATTTCTTTTTGTGTTCAATTAAAGTTAACAGATTATTATTGTGTGGGTACTACTTTGTTATCCCGTCGACCGATTTCGCCAAATTATACAAATCGCCAAACTAATACCCAAATTATACATATTGATGTAATTTTTATTTTAAATAATAAAAAAACAAATAATTAGTAGAATATAAATAAAAAGTTGAAATAAAAATCACTTAATGACGTTTTAAACACGTGTATCATATTTAATGTCATTGAATTGACATTCACGATCATCCATTATTGGCATTTAATCTTATAATTTGGCGATAGTATTTTGGTCGACAGGATAACAGAGTAGTACCATTGTGTGTTTAGAGACAAAAATATTCAAAATAACGCGTTTAATTGACACTTCATTAAAAAACATCTAACAGTAATAATATATTAGTAGCAATAGGTTAATAAGCTGTTAAATGCATGTTTTAGAGGTCATTGTCATTGAAAAAGAAATATTGTGTTTAAATAAAACTATATTAAAATCCCTTTACACGAATAATTGAATTTTAAATCTTCATATTCTAAAATATATTTACATTTGGAATACAGTGAGAAATGTCCCACTGTACCCCCATTAACGTGTCCCACTGTACCCCACAAGAAGTATTTTTAAATCAAAAGTAAAAAGTTGCATAAAATTTATTAATGGAATAAAGAACATTACATGCATGTAATTAAAAAACTTTCAGCTTTAAATTAATGCATTGATATTGATTATTGGAAAATAATTTATTGCTGAAATTCAAAAAGGTAAAACTTGCTTGATTTTTCCAACAGTGGTAGTAAAAACAAAAATGGCTGCAACTTCCCTAGAAGTTGAAATGTGACCGTGACTATTTTCCACAGAGTTATCCTACGGGGTAACTAAATAATGACATACTTTTCTAATTCTTGAGTATTTAAATTATAGGAAAAATGCCTATTGTTCCACTGTGCTCCCCTTGCCCTTAATGCATTTAAAACAACTTTCTCACACGGTTGTTTAAAATTCAGGAGGGCAAAGATTCATTTATTTTATATTAACTTATTTTCAAATGTTTAGCTTATCTTATTTTATCAAAGACGAAAAAAGCCATTGGATCTCTTAACAGCAGCTGATTCGACCTTAAAATTACCCAACAAAGGGAAACGAATGGAAACTCGATTACAAGGAGATTGTCTCAGGTTTTTTAATTATAATAATGCAATCTTTCATAATTAATTTCAAAGCCGGCCAAACTAGCGTGTATTTAGTGTCTGCAATGTCTGAGTTGGGGTTGGAGTTGTAGCATGTAGGGAGAAAAGCCTTCTAGTACTATTTATAATGATCATTTTTTGAGCAATTTTTGTTATGTAACTCAAGAATGACACTATGTCGAACAAAAACAAAAATATGTTTTTCACTGTCTTGCAAATCGATAATTAACAAATATAGAATCAAATGTATTCTTTTCTGAACTGCAACAAAAATATAACGCATTGAAGGGTTAAGAAACATTTGTCTTTTTTCACAGAGTGGTGATTAAAAACAATGAGCAACCCTTATCATTTAATAATTTAGACATGGCTTCATTCAGGACCGGCCTAGTAAGTTTCTGTGCCAAGTATTTTCAATTTTTCGTGCCTCCTTTGATTGGTATATTTACTGGTACTGGTTTTTTGTACATATTACACACTAATTCCAAAAGTGTCACTTCAAAAAAAACAAGTTTTTCAGAAAATTAAAAACAATTCCAGGAATGAAAATAAAATATCTTTTCTATTATCTATTGCAATACACTTTAAACAATACATTGAGATGAATTTTTATCATTTCATTGTATTAATATTTCAAATATCACATTTTTTTCCCAATTATGATTTTTAAGGGGAATTTAGATGATATTAGGAAAAACAAATACGTGAAAAGAATACTTAGAAACTTCGCGCCCAGGCACGGGCCCAGGGGTCCATGCAATAGTCAGGGTCTGAATCAGTGTTGAATTCAGGGGGTGGTCCGGGGGGCATTCCCCCCTCCCTCTGGAGCAATGAAATGTCCCCCCGGAAAATCTGAAATTTTGGGTTTTCAATGGTCAAAATGTACAATCCCCCCCCCCCCCCCCCCCCGGAGCCACTGAAGTTCTTAACGGAGAAAAGTGTCTGAATTCAACACTGGTCTGAATACATGTATTTTAAAAGTTACAGTTGTTAAAAAAGAAACTTACCTCTACATATATCTTTTACCAGTTTTTTAAACTAGATGTCGTTTAGGAAATATAAGTTTCCGTTTTCAAAATCTCACAGAATCGCATCTGTTTTTCCGCTAATACGTAGATCGAGAAAAAAGCATTTGGTGTATTAGGTATATGTATCGAATAAACTGGTGACCTAAATCCTTCAATTCCGAATTAAGAATTTCGACACTGAGAATAATCGAGTTTTCATGTTTTCTTTCATTTTAAGTCTTTTCTTTTATATTTTTGTAAATAAGCAACATGACTAGTTTTGAAAAGCTGTTTAGTTTTAGAAACAACACTATTGTAAAAAAAAAATCATAGAAAAAAAAATTAGATTAATTAAAATGCGTTTTCTCTTTCACTCAAGTTTAACATTCGAGAATTCATTGTATTTTTAACCATGGCACATAAATAAAATAAACGTTCAATTAACTAAAATATTATTAATACTTAATCATTCATTTCAAATTTAAAAAAGCTGTAAAATTTATTAAATAAATTTTTACCAACCAGATTTTATCTTATACTAAATATTTATTAAATTTTATCTCAAAAATTAATTCATCACCAAACTTGTGCATTCCTTTTGCTTTTCGGATTGACCAAATTTTTCAAAAAGAGAAATTCTAGAACATATTTTTCAGATGAAAAAAAAAGGGAAAAACTATATATTTGAACATTAATGCAAATATAAATGTTCACTTTAATACTTTACTACATTTTTCAAAAATGTTTATAAATTCGCTTTGTCTGTCCGTCTGCTCGTGCTCTAACTCTCATAATTATAGTCCGACTGCTGGGAAATTGATAGATGTTATTGGATGTGACACTTTTGGTATTGAAGATGCAGTGTATAGCATTAACGGTTCATTTATAGAGCCATTCAAAATAATTCCATTACATTATATGTACTATGAGAAAATATCGTTTGCGGTGCAATTTAATCATATTACAGTATTTTAAACATATTGAAATTGATATAGATCATTGAAGTGTACTATAAGGTTCTGACCAGAGAATGGTGGTGCGTGCATTGAATTTATTGTTTATTTCCAAGGAGACACAAAAAGAATTTGGCCATAAAAAAATTGAGCAATAATTGAATTGTTGAAAAATATGAATATATAAAATATGTTTTCACTTGTGGTATGCGTTTTTAAAATAAATTATTTTTAAAATATTACGTGGTGGGTGTAAATTGCATAGATCATACACAGGATCATACAAAAATCTCAACATCTGTTTATTGGCAGAAATTGTGTGGAAATTTTCAACAGTGCTATGCGTTTAACTGAACTAGCTTTTAGCTTAATGTAGTATGCATTATATATCTGTAGATCATCTTCAGGACTACGCAAAAAGAAATCGTATATTTTAACGACTATTCATGTTATTAGTAGAAATTGTGTTTTCAAATGCGTTATATATTTTCAAAATACTTCATCTAGACATTATCTTTCATATTAGTAATCTGTGAAGTTTTGTTATAAGATGTCCTGAGGTAATAATTCTAGTGTGGGTAATAGCAATAAGTGCCAATATTACACGTAATTACGAAGGAATTCAGGATATGACACTTACGGGTTCTGCGCAGAAGGGCTCTGAATGATCTGAATCACAAACAGCCGCTAAAAGTTAATTCGTCCCATTTTTAGACCTTATTGCTGGAAGAAGCACGCAAGATCAACGCCCAATCTAAAATATGAGAGATAAGTTCTGTGATTTGAAGATTATATATTTATTAGGAAATACTTTGTCTGTTACATAAATTTATAGTGTATTCCTAGTTCTTTCAAAATGTTATGGGATATTTTGGATGTGTTGGCGAGGTAGGTTTAAAATGTACTGCGCAATAAATATACAGGGGTGATAACGCCATCCACTGTCGTTGTTACTCCGGTTAATTCTTTTCAGAGCTAGAACTATATATCCGAAGAGCGTTTGTATTTTATTTTATACACGAGGAACCATTATTGTCATAGTTGAAAACCAAAAAGATAAAGAGAAATTTATATGGCTTAAGTGCTGCTAATTTTTTGATGTCAGAAGAATGAAAAATCAAATTAGTTAATATTGCATCCTGATATTAAAATTAATGATACGTATTGTAAAGTAAGGTAAATTTGCTCATTTGATGGGCTGTGGAGTTTGTAACATTGGCAATTTACAAGCCATTAATCCATCTTATTAATAATAATAATAATAATAATAATAATAATAATAATAATAATAAAAAGCTAAGCCGTGGAAATTGGTAGAACTTTAACGTAGTGTTACCCGAGAACCTTAGTATTTTGGATGTGTTAGAAAATGTTTCCTAATCTATGGTGTACGCATGATTTTTCATTCTTGTTCTATATAAAGTAAAAGGTCAAGGACGAATATTACTCGCGCTCAGAGCGTTCCGTAGAATATATATGTGTATTAACTGTCTTATTTAAAAAAATCGTTGCTAAAACAATAATAAGCTTTTGTAAAGAAGCATTGAAATGTACGGTTGGGTGTAGCTGTATATACTAGAAAAGTATAAATGAGTGTAACATAAAAGTTCAAAGAGATATGAAGTCTGAATAATATCAGGTATTGCTATTCTGAATAACATAAAAAAATAGATTTTTTTTTTTTTTTGGGGGGGGGGGGATTTATTCGATACTGAAAATAAAAGTAGTGCATATTTAAACTTTATTTGGTATTTTATAAAACCAAATAATAACGTTGTAATAATCTTTTCTTTTCAGAGTGTAGCTAAAACAAAAACCTTGTTCAAAGTTTAAACTTGGCATTGTGCTAAGCGCGCTTCGAAAGCAGATCTCAAAAATGCAAGTTAACCTTAGTCCGTGCCGCATTTTTCCAAACAGGTTTTTAATTACCTTTTAAAACATGGAGGTGTATTGAGAGATCCACTCAATGCAAACTAGTCGCGAGCCCCGTAGTAGCTATGTAATTAATTCTAATTAAGTTAGCCTGTTTTTAACAATTCGATGTTTATTGCTTTTATATGACCACTGGCTATTATTAACCCGTAACAGGTATGGTGAAATTTTATTGCACTAAAAGTAGGGCGCGGTCTCTCAGACCGCTTAATGGAAACACGAACAAAAAATCCAATTTATTTGTAGGATACTGTTTCTGTACTTAACTTTATGTGC
The DNA here is from genome assembly GCA_964019185.1 of Maratus speculifer. Classification (NCBI taxonomy): domain Eukaryota; kingdom Metazoa; phylum Arthropoda; class Arachnida; order Araneae; family Salticidae; genus Maratus; species Maratus speculifer. The sequence continues at coordinate 75,652,907 of OZ025297.1, read as the reverse complement.
AGGACTATGATAATTAATGTTAATCCATAGAAAAATATCTAGTGACAATACTACCACCCTAAACTAAACTCAATTTCAGCAGCATCTACAATTAAACCCCAAATTGGGAGTTAAATTTAAAAGAGTGCCGGTCTGTGAGACTGGCAATACCAGTTACGGATTAAACAAATGTATCATTAAAAGTTCTTATCTAGGCTTTAAAAGTGGATGGTACATTAAGTGCGCCGCCCTTCTCATTATGCATGTCCAAACCATCTGTGTCTTTAAAAGTTTATATATCGACTAATTACCGAAGCTTTTTTTTTTTTCTTCCAAAAATCACTATCAACAATGCTTTTATACTTCTGCTACAATAAATATCTCCAGCGTTCCTAGACAATTTTACTGAATGTCTGCAAATTGAAATTTGTGTGTATCGAAAAAATGTGTTTTACTCAAAAACTATGTGACTTAGGGAATTGCTATAGTTTTCCCGCAGTGTTTAAATTAACGTCTGTGCTGTCTCTAATTTTTTCATAATTTTAGTTTCAGTAGATTTAGAAACAGATGGGGGAGGGACTTTATTTTTGCACTACATTTTCGACGATATCTCTGAAAATTAATACCTAAAATTAAAAAAAAAAAAAATTGTATTTTTGAGTTCAGCATAGCGAAAGCTGTTTCACGGTACCCCACACGATACACAAAAAAATATTTTTTTCCCAGTAATTTAATTAGCCCCTTTAAAATTTTCCTAAATATATTTGTGAATGTTTAAAAATCTGTAAATTTGTGGGTCAGTAGTTTTTCTTACCTCCCCCAATTTGAACTTTTTACATTAACGTAGTTTACGGGTAATGGCTGCGACGGATAAACACAGGGGGGGGGGGGGGGCTTACAATGGTTCCATTTTCCTTTTTTAAGTACGGAACTCTAAAAAGACAAAATTAACATTAGAGATATAGTTGTATACAATTCTTTGAATTTTATTATTAAAGTATGATTAAATTTCTTATCTTTCGGGTTTTAGTTGAAGTGTAATTAATTTGGGATAATGATTTTTGTTCTTTATGTTAGGTTTTGTGTCGGATTGCCGGTTTACTTAAAATTGAATTTTCTGGTTCAGTCGATATACTGACAGGGGTGTAGTCGTAAAAAATAACAGAGCATATACGCTCTAAGTAGAGGGTATACGCTCAAGGCAAAGGGTATACCCTAAAGTGTGTATACTATAGCTTTCTTAAGAAACAGAGGGTATACGGTGTTCTTTTTAAAAATCCAAAAGGTATACGGCGTATACTCTGGTATACCTTCCACTAGATCCCTTTATACTGACCTCTGCAGGTTTCTGCTTGCAACTCCGTCTTCAAAGGTTTTATTTTTCTAAATTTTTGATTATGATACTCTGGGGGGGGATAGTATTTTTATTATTTATTTATTTTTAAGCTCATAGAATATAGGCATTTTATGTATTACTTTTTAAAACCTTTCAAAACCGATTTCATGTTTGAACAGCGAATCTTTTTAAAATAATGTAAATGTTTGGAGTAATGTCTTGTTATTCTTATACTCTATAAAAAATAAAACATTAACTACGGCTTCTGTAGATTAACCAGTTGTATGGTTTGACTTACTTACCAAAATTATGTAACTTCTGCTGCGGTGAAAACACGACAACGCAATGCTGTTCACGAGACATCGTGTTATCTTTAACGTGTATTTTAATTTAGGTCTAATGAAGTAGGTATGTATGTTACTTTAAGTAAAACTTTTAATACGCTTATACATAAATTAATATTTCATTATAATAATAATTATTATTATTATAATTATAATAATAAAAAATTGTGATTTTACACGAGTTGTAATTTTCCAACCGATTAATTGATTGAAGCAGAAATTTAAGATGAAAATCAAAGTTGGTATGGTATTGAATTAAAATTATTAAAGCATTAAAATGAGTAACTATTTTTTTAAATATTAAAATGTACGTATGAGGTAGAAGAAAGTTTTGGGATTGGCACATCCAACTATTTTTTTAAAATTTATTTAGCTTACATTTATTTATGGAATTCAAGATAGAACTTTATATTATTGTAGAAAACAAATATTTATTATTAAGCCACGACTTTATAAAATTAAATTTTACATTCTAGAAAATTATTTTTAAATGTCATCAAAAAGTCTGTAAATATAATAATAATAATAATAATAATAATAACAAAACAAAGAAAGAATGGCTAAAAATACTTTTTTTTGTATTTGATTGTGTAACGATAGAAATAAAGTGATATCTAGAAGCGATGACATTCGGAATTGGGTAGCAAGCACAGGAAGCGACGTCTAATGTGTTACTTATATATTTAGAGTTAATGACTTCGAAGTTTGCGATTCATAATGACTTTACTGACTTATTAGCCGTGGGTGTATCAGCCATGAGAATATAAAAATATAACCAACAAATATAGTATAAAAATTAATAAAATGTATTGATAGAATTCAATTATCAAAAGCTGATTGCGATTGACTCGCTTGTTGCATGATGATCGAAATTTCATTCATGCTATTTAAAAATTATATATACATATTTATTGTCATTATACGGGGTGTCCATTCTTAACGGTAGCCAATGGCTAACTCCTAAATCGTTACTTACAGATATATAGTTCCAGTTGGTAAACGGAAAAAAAGTGACCGGAAAAAAGTTATCGGAAAAAAGTGACATAGACTTCAGAAGCGGAAAAAAAGTGACACGGAAAAAAGTGACAAGAAATTGATTATGGGGATTTATTGGTTAAGTGTAAAAGGGGGACCGGGGGGAGACTCATAATTTAGGTAAATGGGTTTTTTATGCTGAATTAACTGTTTTGGTTCAACTTTTGGATATACATTCATACTGAAAAGACGCTTCCCTGATTAGTTTTGGAAAGGGACAATTACCCCCCCCCCCCCTCCATCCGCCCTAAATTAGATAAATGGGTTTTTATGCAGAATTATCTAACGTGTATCAAATTTTTGATATAGGTTTTTTTGATAAGGCTTATATGAAAGTGATTTGGGAAGTGATTTGGGAGTTTAATGGTTAAGCATAGAGGAGGAATGGGGAAATAATCTGTCTTAAATTAAATTAATAGCTTTTTACGCAGAATTATCCGATTTGCTTGGAATTTTGGACATAAGTTCAATATAACAAGATGTATCTCTGAATAATTATTGGGTTCTCTTGCTTTTTAATAAAGGGGAGGACAGGCAATTATCTCGCCTCAAATTAGATAAATCGTTTTTTATGCAGAATTATCCAATGTATTTCAAATTTTAAATATACGTTCTTTCTGATAAGGTGAATCCCTCAATAGTTTTAAGGGTTTAATGGCTAAGTATAAAGGGGGGCCGGGAAGGGTAAACCGTCTTAAATTTAAAAAATGGCTTTTTACGCAGAATTATCGGATTTACTTCAAATTTTGGATTATAAATTCATCATGATAAGGGGTATCTCTGATTAGATATGAGGTTCTTTTGATAATTAAAAAGAGGGGCGGGTGATTATTACCCCCCCCCCTTTAAATCAGAAAAAAATGCTTTTTATGCACACTTATCCGATGTATTTCATATTTTGGATATAAGTTCTTTCCCATAAAGTGAATCCCAGAATAGTTTTAAGAGTTTAATTGTTAAGTACAGAGAGGGGAACGGGGGATAATCTCCTTAAATGAAAATAGTTGGCTTTTTACACAGAAACATCCGATTTGCTTCAAATTTTGGGTGTAGATTCATTATATAATAATATATTTCACTGATTAGATATGGGGTTCTTTTGCTAATTAAAAAGGGGGAGCGGGAGATTATCCTCTCTCCTTAAATAAGAATTTTTTTTTTTTTTTTTTTTTTTTTAGCACAACTATCCGACGTATTTCAAATTTTGGATATAGGTTCTTTCTGATAAAGTGAAGCCCTGAATAGTTTTAAGGACTTAATGTCTAAGTATAGAGGGGGGAATGGGGGATAACGCACAACTAATCAGGGATTCGCCTTATCATAATGAACCTACATCCAAATTTTGAAGCAAATCGGATAATTCTGCGTAAAAAACCTTTTATTTTATTTAAGGGGGTTATCTTCCGTTACCCCTTCTATACTTAGCCATTAAACCCTTTAAACTATACAAGGATTCTCTTTATTAGTAAGAAAGTATATCAAAAGTTTGAAATACATCGGATAAGTGTGCATAAAAAGAATTTATCTTATTTAAGTGAAGGATAATCTCCCCTTTTTAATTAGCAAAATAACCCCATTACTAATCAAGGATTCGCTTTGTCAGAATGAACCTACATCCAAAATTTGAAGCAAATCGGATATTTCTGCTTAAAAAGCCATTTATTTAATTTATGGGGGGGGTATCCCCCGTTTCTCCCTTTATACTTAGCCATTACACCCTTAAAACTATTCCGGGTTTCACTTTATGAGAAAGAACTTATATCCAAAATATGAAATACATCAGATAAGTGTGCATAAAAAACAATTTATCTAATTTAAGGGGGGGGGGTAATAATCACCCGCCCCCCTTTTAATTAGCAAAAGAACCCAATATCTAATCAGGGATACGCCTTATCATAATGAACCTAGAATGCAAAATTTGAAGCAAATCCGATAATTCTGCATAAAAAGCCATTTATTTAATTTAAGGTGGGGAGTTATATTCTATTCCCTTTCTATATTTACTTAGCCATTAAACCCTTAAACTATTCAGGGATTCACCTTATCAGAAAGCACCTGCAATTAAAATTTGAAATACATCGGGTAATTCTGCATAAAAAACGATTTATCTAATTTGAGACGAGATAATTGCATCCCCCCCCCCTTTATTAATAAACAACAAAAAAAAAAGTAATCAGAGATAGGTCTTATCATACTTAACTTATGTCCAAAATTCCAAGCAAATCGGATAATTCTGCTTAAAAAGCTATTAATTTAATTTAAGAGAGGTTATTCCCCCGTTCTTTCTCTATGCTAAACCATTAAATTCCCACATCTCTTCAGATATTATATACTATACATAAGATTTATCAGAAAAAAACCTATATCCAGAATCTGACACACATTGGAAAATTCTGCATAAAAACCCATTTATTTAGTTTAGGGAGGATGGGGGGGGGGGTAATTGTCCCTTCCCAAAATTAATCAGGCAAGCGTCTTTTCTGTATGAACGTATATCCAAAAATTGAACCAAAACAGTTAATTCAGCATGAAAAATCCATTTACCTAAATTATGAGCCTCCCCCCCCCCCCCCGACCCGCCTTAAATACTTAAACGATGAATCCCCAAAATCAATTCCTTGTCACTTTTTTTCTGGTAACTTTTTTTCCGTGTCACTTTTTTTCCACTTCTGAAGTTTATGTCACTTTTTTTCCTATAACTTTTTTTCCGGTCACTTTTTTTTCCTACATTCGTTCCAGTTACAAAAATGGTTTAAATGAGGTAAAAAAAAATATTTTAAAAGCGATTTGGATCAGTAAAATCATTTCTTAAAAATTACGAAACTTAAATTTTTATACGCTTCCTCCTCGGTTTTATAAGTTATATTTAGTAAATTTTTTCTACTTACACTAACAAGTATAAGACAAAAAGTCCCGTTCGTATAATACTAAAATTGACAGAATTATGAAATTTGAAAAATGCATGACTTGTGCCACTTTCCTGCATTGAAAACAAATGAGTTCGATCGTAATTTGAGGGATCATAAGCCAAGTGCTTACAGTATTCGTAGAACTTAATTCAATCGTATGACTTTTTCCATAGAGCAGATACACGTGAAGTAACTTTTATTAAGTTTCAGATTCTCCAAAATAATTGTATTACTTACCCATCATACGTAGTATAGGGTAAGTCTTGCAATCGTTTTGAAAATCGAAAAAAAAATTTTTGACAGATTTACACGTTTCAGATACCGGAGATTCCGAAAAACATATTTTTAGAAAAAAAAAAAAAATTGCCGTCCGTCCGTCTGTGTGTCTGTCTGTAACCGCTCTATCTCCCGAACAAATTGAGATAGAGACTTGAAATTTTGTATGTATTTAGTATGTAAGAATAAAACGAAGCCTATTTAATATCATTAACCTCGATTATCCGGAACTATTTTTTTCGAACTCTCGAAAAATTCATTCTGATGATCTGATGAAACGTATATAAAAATTTTCGATTTTTTTTTTATTTTAAGGAGTGGATATAAAAGGCAATAAAATAACGCACATTTTGCATAAAGAACAAAGTCAATCGGATTGTTAGTTGCTGAGATACGTGCAATCCTGTTTTTCACATTCTTTAATTTTTCATGACCCTGTATTTCATTCAAATTAGATTTCAAAGATATATTTTAATTGGAAATGAGACGCATCATCCGACGCAGTAAATTGCTAGTTAATACGATTATTATTTTTGGAGTTATAAGGATGTTTCTTTTACGCAATCCGGTATTACTTGATTATTTTGGCGTTTTATATAATTTGTTGAAATTGGCTCATCAGCAATTCATTAATAGATCATTACTATGTATTTTGAAACTATTTAAATATGCGTTAAAATTTGGAATTGCAATGCATTTTATAAATAAATTACACATGTTTTATTTTCACATTTTATATTATGCATATGTATGATGGGTAAGTATTACGGTGGCCTCCAACGACTAGTTTTTACATGTTTTATTTTGCTGTTTCTTTTCATGATTACTTTTAATAAATATTATGCTATTTTTATAGGTGTTTATTTAACTCCAACAACTGTATGCATTTTTTTTTTTAGGTCAAAACTTGTATTCGAACTTTAAATTACTTACAAATAGCCAATCGAGATTGAATTTTACACACTGACGTAAATCCGATGATAATCTAATATTCTTATGTTTTTCGGTGGTTACTATTTATACTTATTTCACAGAAAAAGAAAAAAAAAATCCAATAGATTGCCACCAAGAAGTTTAAGAAAAAGTTTTAGATTAGACAACACAAGCCGACAATGATTGTGTTTTTTTTTTTTTTTTGTTTTTTTGTTTTTTTTTTTTTTTTTTTTTTTACTTTTATGTATTTTTTATCACTGAAACAGAAAATTACCTTAAGTTTTAACCATCATGTCAGAATTTTTTGTAAATCATAAATTGTCAAAGTTAAAAAAAATAACAAAAATCGGATATTATAAAACAGAGGAAATGGCTGTGTTTTTTAACTTTTGTTATTTTATTTTTGTATACTTTTTAGCACTGAATCTGAAAAATCAAATTTCATTTTTAAATCATCATGTCAGATTTTTTTTTTTTTTTTTTTTTTTTTTTTTGTAAACTGTAAATGCCAAAATTAAAATATAGCAAAAAATAAATACTATAAAAAAGATGTCTAAAACTTTTTTTTATAAATGACTTCTGAACAGGGTTGTAGTCGTAAAAATAACAGAGGATATACTCTCTAAGCAAAGGGTATACGCTCAAGGCAAAGTGTATACTCTAGAGTGTGTAAACTATCAGCCTTTATTACCGCAAGGGCAAATCGGGACTTTGCCCATGGACCCTGGATCTCAAGAGGCCCCCAAATCGATATATTAAATTGCAAAATATTTACTTTCTTTTACCAAGTCTAACTTTTTTAATTTGTTCAATTCATCTTAAAGTCGCTAAACAAATCGCTAAAGTCATATAAAAGGATTTTTTTCAGTACTAAGGGGGGGGGGGGGAGGCGTACTTTTATTAATTGAAGTATTTAATTTAAAATTGACAGAGTTGGGAATTTCTTCTATTTCTATCCAAGGTGCGAAAATATATTTATGCATTACATGTACAAATATGAGTGACCATCCGTTCTATTTGAATAACGTTGCAATGATTCGAAAGGGGGGCCCCTAATTTATCTTTGCCCAGGGCCCCAATTAGTCATAATAGGTGCCTATTTACTATAGCTTTCTTGAGAAACAGAAGGTATACGCCGTATACCCCCATAAACCCTCCACTACATCCCTGCTTCTGAATGCATCACAATCGTCACATATGATATACAGTGAAGCCTCCTTGTGTGACCACTTCCCTGAATGGTCATATTTTTACCTCAAATTCATTCCCATAGGTTTAATACTAATTTTAGCTACATTGCAGTTGAACACCTTCCAAGAGCCTGAAGAAGATTTTATAAGAAAAATAATTCCGGAGAGCGCTTCATTCATCAAACTTCAAAACTAAGTTCAGATTCTCCCCCCCCCCCCACTGTAATTTTTAAGCGTCTCTCCCCTTACGTAAGTAACCCGTCCCCCCCACCCTGTCCTATTCTGTTAGAAAACTCTAAAAAAGAAAAAAAAAAAAAAAGAAGGATAAATTAATGAAATTGTCATTGTTTGTTCCCGTTAAAAAAAAAAAAAAAAAGAGCATTTATTTACTGAACTTCGAAAAGACTTGAAAATAAAAGTTATAGAGGATACAACCGTAAAATCAAAGGAACCATCAATATATTAATTTTTGAAAATTCTGCATTGATTAAGTTATGTAATTAACTTTTGTTTTGATGCTTGAATTATATATATATATATTTTCCTACTGTGAAAAAATAAATTTCAATAAAATTAATTGTTACCATTTTTCAACAACTAAAACCTACATTTAAACAAGACCTCCATTAAGAGACCACCTCTTGGACCGACCAATTTTTATTGGAACGGAGTGTGGTTGATTTAGAGTGGTTTTACTGTATGCGTAAAAAGTAATTGACGAATTTTTCAGTTTTTGCATATTGTACTCGAAAGCGAGTTCCGAAAAAATGGATCGGGAGTAAATGATACCATTAAAAGTGGTACAAGGTAAAACTGGCATTTCTGTGCATCGCCGAAACCAAGGGGGGGGGGGAGAAGAGGGGGCGAAAAATAAAGATTTTTATGTCGATTTTTTTCATGTCTATGTCTAGAACGGTGTTGTTTATATAGCCTTATCTGAATATGCCATAGCATAGAAAATCTAAGGATAATATAGTATAAATATCCTTGTAAAACGGATTTTTTTTCTATTCTTTTCGATTCCGTTTTCAAGGTTTTAATGAATTTATATTTGAAAAAGACCGATTATGCAGTTCGGTATAGTATATTTTATGATTATATATTTTAAATAAGTCAGCTATTTGAAACTTAATAAAATTATCTTTCTAAATTTGATTTGAGTAGGAGGTGAAGGGGATATCCAAAATCCACGTTTTCCCCCGATGCAATAAAGGTTTCAGGTTTCGGCCCTGTTTCTGTGAGCAGCGGTTTTCGAACCATACTAAATTCTAACTAACATTAGTTCCAGATTCTTAGTTCCTTTTCCTTTTAATATTGAAACCACTTGAAAAAAAGTAAACTCCATTTATCTTTTTTTTTTTTTTCAAAATCATTGGAGGAAAAGAAAATTTGGTTACTGAATTGAATAAATTTTAAAATACAATTTAGTAAAAAAGACTAGCGCAAAAGACGATGCAAAAAAAAGTCTAGTTTCGGCCCTGTTTCTGTTAACAGTGGTTATTCGAAACTTACTGAATTCCAACAAATACATGTTCCAGATTCTTAGTTCCTTTTTCTCCTGATATTTAAACTGAAAAAAAAAAAAAAAAAAAAACCTCCATTTTTATTTATTTATTTATTTAAATCATTACAGGAAAAGAAAATTTAGTTAATGAATCGAATGAATTTTAAAATAGAATTTAGTAAAAAAAGACGGTGCAAAAAACAAACAAAGAAAGAAAAAAGATTAGTTTCTGCTCTGAATAACGTTTTTCGAAACATATTAAATTCCAATAAATACATTTACCAGATTTTTAATTTTTTTCCTCGTAATATTTAAACTACTTGGAAAAAATAAACTCTATTTATAAATTTCACTTTTATTTTTATCAAAATTACCAGAGGGAAAGAGAGTTTAGTTAACCTTTAACTGATATGACAGAGATTGTAATGTAAAACCATTGTGAAGCGGTCTGTGAGACGGTAAGATCGAAAGATGGATAAAAAGCATGATTAACTCATAGGATGGTGTTTTTGTACTAAACTTTTTGCACAAGATTTGTGCAATTAACATCAGAGATGTAGTGAAAAGTATACGGAGGTATACGCCGTTTACCTTCTGGATTATTTTAAGAAGCTCCATGTACCCTCTGCTCTGTTTCTAAAATAAAGAATTAGCGTATACCATATCTATAAACGTTTATGATATCAGCGTATACCTTTCGCCTATCCCGTACTCTCTCTGCTTTTTTTACGACTACATTACTGAGTTACATTCACCTATTTAAAAGTCCTAGTAATAGAACTGAAGTTCCAAACGAAACAAAATTTCGGTAATGTTTACAGTTAAATTAAAAATTACAAGTTAAACTATAAAAATTTTTAAAAGCGATGGTATGTGAGACCGGTAGCACTAGTTGTTAATGAACTGAACGAATTTTAAAATGCAATTTAAAAAGCCAATGAATTTAGAAATGATTTGGAAAGTTAACAAATTTGAAAATACAAATAAGGGACAATCCTCTCCTCCTCCCCTCATGCCTGCGCCCAAGCATGTATCCACTAAATTCGAACACAACTTACCAAAACCTGAAACGTCAGTATGCAGGAAATTTTCACAGAATCACCCACAGAAATCTGTCAATGCTTCAAAACAATTGGAAACGGTTTCGTCCACCGTGCTTTTGTTGACTGATAAAAGGAACTGGATAAACTATTAATAAGATAGGATCAAGCGAGGAAACAAGAACCACACGTTTCCTCGAGAATTATCTATGCAGTTTGCAATAGGTTCCGCTATGGTGCCTTATCAGTTAAGTTAGTGTTTAGAAGCTGAACTGTCAAAACTTTCCAGGCAGCGTTGAATAACAAATGTTTTGCGTACCATGCGTGTGGTAAAACTTCTCTTCGGAAACGGTACTGCATGATCAGAATTTTCCAAGTTTGTGTGGGAAAATAGTGTTTTCATTATGAAGCTCGGATATTCATCGCAAGAAATGGAGAAAGGTAAGCGATGTTTAGATTAATTAAAAGAGTAAAAATACTAAATTATTTAAATGAAAAAAAAAACATCAATTAATATAGAAAGTCGGGTAAAATTTTAATGTTATAGTAATGCATGTTCTGGCCGCATAACGGGCAATTTTTATACAAGAAAACGGATCTAAAATTTCAGGTGCATGGTATACGACGGGGTTGGAAAAATATGATAATATAAAGTAAGATATCTAATTTAATGAACAAGCTATTTATTTATATACACACACAAAAAAAATTACATTTTGCAACAATCTTATTTTATTTTTTATGGATAAAGCGTTTTGCAGGAGCCGATTATGACTAATTGGGGCCCTGGAAAAAGTTAAATTAGGGGGCCCCTTTCAAATGATTTGAGTGTTATTCAAATAGAACTAATGGTCATTTATATGTGTATGCGTAATGCATAAGCATATTTTCGCACTTAGAATAAAAATAAAAGAAAATTCTTAACTCCGTCAATTGTAAATTAAATACCTTAATTCATAAAAGTACACCCCTTTTTTTCCTGAGTACAGAACAAAATTCTTTTATATAACTTTAGCAATTTGTTATTAGGTGCGTTCGTAATTATGTAAATACGTAGCACCTATTGTTGTCGCTCAGTCCGTCCGTCCGTCTGTCTGTCTGTCCGTCTGTCCGCATATAACAACGCAAAAACTACCCAACCGAATCGTTTGAAATTTAAAATACATAATTATAACATAATTTTGTCGAGTCATTTCAAATTTTATGAAAATCGGATGGACAGACCAATTACAGGGACATTCAAAAGGATTCCGTTACATTACGGTCAAATAGGGAAAAAAGTTTTAAATGCATTTTAATCGTTTGAAATTTAAAACATATAATTATTGCGTAATTTAGTCGAGTCATTTCAAATGTTATAAAAATCGAATGCATAGATCAATTACAGGGACAATCAAAAGGATTCCGTTACATTATGGTCAACGGGGGAAAAATTTCAAATGCATTTTAATGATGTTACACTCATTCGAACATAATAGAATTGGCATGAATCTATGAAATATATACTAAAATATGCATTCTGTACAATCTGTGATGCAAAGAATTTTTATTATTAAATTACAGGGCCACACAAAAGTATTCCACTATATAATGCTATACGGGGAAACATGGTTTGGTACGTGTTTTAATTATATTCAACTATTTCACATTTTATGAATAAGATATACGTTGCTGAGGGGTAATAAAAATTACGTCCTGTATATTTACAGAAACGTAAAGATTTCGACTACTGTACTGTATCCGGAGTACGCTCTGCTCTACTATATCAGCAAGATCTGAATATTTTTAAAACTTCGTTATCGTACGAACGCACCTCATTTGCTACGTTCACGTGCAATTTCCAACTTGTATTATTTTAAGATGGATTAAATAATTTCAACATATGGAAGAGTTGAAAATTTCAAAAATAAATAAATAAATAAATAAATATTTTATAATTTAATGTATGGATTTGGTGGCCCCTTAAGGTCTGAGGCCCATGGGCAAAGTCCCGATTTGCCCATGCGGTAATAAGGGCCTGGCGTTTTGTGAAAGGAGTTGCGCGTAAGGCAAGAGCGGAACCAGCCTTCCATATAGATAGGGGGGGGGGAGGAGTTATAGTTTTTTTTGGGGGGGGGGGGGAAGGTCATATCTTGTAATAGGCAATTTTTATATTGTGGGTTGTTCCCATATTCAAAATGGCTACTTTTCTGATATTTTGGAGAAGTCAATTTCATTCGTAAATACAACAACATTGCATTAATATTTATAAAAAAAGAAAAAAATTAAACATTATATTCAGACAAGAAATGGAAAATATTCTCATTTTCTCAATTTTAAAGAATCATTAAGATATTGAGCATTTGAAGAAAATTTTTAGGACTAAGCAGTTACAAAAATGCCGTCACGAAGGAGCAATTAGCATTCGTGGAATTAAAAATTTAATTCAAAACCCCACATTTTACTTAAATTTTCCGAAAGACTCTTTGTCTTTTTCGAAAAATGGAAAACGCTAATCAATCACATTTGATCTAAATAAGCACATTTTCAAATGTCTTGCATCTGACAATTAAAATGACTACATGTCAAAAGTTATCTACTTTGCATTTAAGGGAGCTGGTCACTCAGCTTCGGAATTCTCCTCCATAATATTAAGTCATGGAAGTTTGATGCATTCTTATATTTAAATTATCTCCTCAGGAAGTTAATATTTTCAACTCCTTTTATCTGTGTGCTCTTTTCAAAGGATGCCTCTTTTTAGGCGCGTTCGTAATTATGTAAATACTTAGCACCTATAGTTGTCGTTCTGTCCGTCCGCATATAACAACGCAGAAACTACCCAACCGAATCGTTTGAAATTTAAAATATATAATTATTACAAAACTTTGTAGAGACATTTCAAATTTTATCAAAATCGAATGCATAGATCAATTACAGGGACAATCCCATTACATTACGGTCAATGAGGAGAAAAGTTTCAAACGCATTTTAATCGTTTGAAATTTAAAATACATAATTACTACAGAATTTTGTCGAGTTATTTCAAATTTTATGAAAATCGGATACATAGTTCAATTACAGGGACAATCAAAAGTATTCCGTTACATTACGGTCAATAAGGAAAAATGTTTCAAATGCATTTTAATGGTGTTACACTCATTCGAACATAATAAAATTGATATGCATCTATAAAGTACATATTATAATATACATTTTGCATAATCTGTGGTGCAAAGAACATTTTTTACTGATTTACAAGGCCACACAAAAGTATTCCATTACATAATGGTATAGGGAGAACATTGTTTGGTGCGCATTTTAATTGTAATTAACTACTTACAATTTTATGAGATTGATATATGAGAGTGATATTTTTAAAACTTCGTTATCGTACGAACGCACCTCATTTGCTACGCTTCACGTGCAATTTCCAACTTGTGTTCTTAGTTATCAAACTATTTCTGAAATCTATTCCTAATTTAATACTTTATGAGTTAAATACGGACGAACTGTGAGTGAAATTTTTTAACCCAACGAATGAAATTATGTACGTACTCAAAAAAAAAATTAAAAACAAAGAAAAACAGGGACATCTTTTAAGAATTGTGTGCCAAAAATAGATCTTAAAAATATTACTTTCTCAAGGAGATACAGTCAAATCTCTCTACAACGAAACTCCATACATCGAATTTCTCTATATAACGAATTTTTAGTAGGCACGGTTCCCTATTCGCATGATTACATTAAAAACAGTCTCTATATAGCGAAATATCTCCATATAACGAAATATCTCCATATAATGCATTTTTTCATAAATTGGCCTTAATTTATTCAGTTTTAAAAAACTTCGAAATCATATGGAATCAATTTTCCATCACTTATTGTTGATTTATCGTCAGTTCTGAAGTTTTTTTTTTTTTTTTTTTTTTTTTTTTTCATTACTTTTCTCCTTGTTCTCCAAATCCAACGAATTCATCCTACCTCCCTCACACTTTTCCACATCCTTCTCAAAACAGTGTCAATTGGATTTATACACATGTAACAGAGGAATCAATGAGGGGCACATAAGAGCGGTCTTCAAATAGAGGAAAATGTTAACTACAATTTTTCATTCCTTGGTAAAATTTGAGCCTTTTTTTTTTTTTTTTTGAAAGCGTAACAATTTTAAAATCAAAACAACAAAAAAATTACAGGTTTCTTCGTCTGAAATTAATGCAAGTCTTCTTTATTTGATTTTCATTAAGCTTTCAAATAAATGTCTGTTCTCTTTTTTGAAACAGCTTTAATAATTAAGAAATAAAATGTTATGTTAATATTTACTTTTAAACATTTCAAATTCTTAATTCAAAAGATCAAAAATAATATTTGTTCAAATTTCGCACATTAAATACGATTTTTAACATCATTCTCTATACATCGAATTTCTCTATATAACGAATTTTTTACTGGAACGGTGGATTTCGTTATATAGAGACTCGATTGTATTTTAAATATACGAATGCATCAAACGCCCATAGACTTAACATTATGACGGGGTATTCGGAAGATGAGGGACCCTTAATAGATGGAAGATGAGGACTCCTAAGTAGAGTTTTAAATAGTCAGAAAGATTCTCATTAGTGAGCAAGGAGTAAATTTGACATCTATTTACTCCTATTTTTAACCTAAATTTATTATCTATTTCATTTTTAAAATATGCTTTAACTTTTTTTTTTCATTCAACTGTGAGATGGGGGGGGGGGGGGGTGATGAATTCCGCAACCTCTCTCGAATCCACCATTGTTATAAGGAGAAAAAAATAGAAAAATATATTTAAAAAGTTCTGGGATATAGAGAATAGTGCAAGTGACGCGAAAAGACCGCACGCTAATGCTAATCCTATTGAAGAAATTTGCGAATATTTCTCGTTCACATTTTAATATTTTAAAAAAATTTGTTTTTCTTACATTGGATAGCTGATATCGATCTGTTCAAAGGCCGTTTTTTACTTTTTTGATTTTGATTGCACATTTCTTTAAGAGGATGTTTTAACTTTCGTAACCGGTTCCGAAAATATAAGTGTCCTTGTTAAAAATGCCTGCAAACAAAATTGAAAAAGTAAAAAACAGCCTTTATACAAATCAATCTCAACTATCTAATGTAAAAAAAAAAAAAAAAAAAAAAAAAATTAAATATTAAAATACAAACAAGATATCTTTATTAATTTTTTCCTGAAGGAATGGCATTAACGAGTGGGCCTTTTCACTTGACTGAAGTAGTTTCTTAAAAAGTAATGTTGATCAGGTGTTATATTTCCCGGGGCTCCAAAATCCGTCCCGCGGGACACCAAAACTCACAATTTTTTATGGTGCAAATTCTTTTAGTATCACTAACTTATTCATTAATCTGCATCGAGCGGAACATAATTCAATAAAACCTGTAAAAACCGAATCTGTCTACAACGGAAAATATTTATGTTGTACACCTTATGGGTGTATTTCGATTCAAACGGCCTATTTTCCGATTTATTTTTGAGCTCATTATTCCTCTCAAATACACCAAACTTTCAAAATCTTTTATTTGGAAAGTACACAAGGTGCCGTAATTGTCGATTCTTTGATAAATGCAGAAAATATTTCAAAAAAAGCAATCAAAAACGGCATTTCGAAACGATTTTTCCCAAGCGGGAGATTTGAGAACGAAAAAAAATGCGTGTGGCACTCGGGGACTGCCGCGTTAAAGCTATTGCATAGCATTTTTTATCTTTTTATGCAAAAATACCGCGTCAATGTCTGCCGAAGTCTGCAGAACAGAAACGACGTGAGCCGGAGTGTTAGGATTTTTTCTCGTTACGGAATTTCCAGATTCGGTCTGCTCTCAAGGCTATGCAATAGCTTAATAAATTACCAAACAAAATTTGGTCGCGCTACGAAAATTAGATCGCGAGTTATAAGCATTTTAAATTTTTCGACCCCCACGGTGGGGGGGGGGGGTCTCCTGTCACCAAAAATTAACACTGTCTCATAAAAAATTACCAAACAAAATTTGGCCGCGCTACGAAAAGTAGATCGCGAGTTATAAGCATTTTAAATTTTTCGACCCTCACCGTGGGGGGTCTCCTGTCACCAAAAATTAACGCTGTCTTATAATAAATTACCAAACAAAATTTGGCCGAGCTACTAAATTAGATCGCGAGTTATATGCATTTTAAATTTTTCGACCATCACCGTGGGGGTCTCATGTCACCAGAAAGTAACACTGCCTCATTATAAATTACCAAACAAAATTTGGCCGCGCTACGAAAATTAGATCGTGAGTTGTAAGCATTTTTAATTTTTCTACCCTCACCGTGGGGGGGGGGGGGGGCTCCCGTCACCAAAAAGTAACACTGCCTCATTATAAATTAACAAACAAAATTTGGCTGCGCTACGAAATTTAGATCGAGAGTTATAAGCATTTTAAATTTTTCGACCCTCACGGTGGGGGGGGTCTCCTGTCACCAAAAATTAACACTGTCTCATAATAAATTACCAAACAAATTTGCCCGTGCTACGAAAAGTAGATCGCGAGTAATAAGCATTTTAATTTTTTCGACAACTCACGGTGGGGGGGTCTCCTGCCACCAAAAATAAACACTGTCTCATAATAAATTACCAAACAAAATTTGGCCGCGTTACGAAAATTAGATCGCGAGTTATAAGCATTTTAAATTTTTCGACTCTCACCGTGGGGGTCTCATGTCACCAAAAATTAACAATGTCTCACAATAAATTACCAAACAAAATTTGGCCGCGCTACGAAAATTAGATCGTGAGTTATAAGCATTTTTAATTTTTTGACCCTCACCGTGTGGGGGGCTCCAGTCACCAAAAAGTAACGCTGCCTCATTATAAATTACCAAACAAAAATTGGCCACGCTACGAAAATTAGATCTCGAGTTATAAGCATTTTAAATTTTTCGACCCTCACCATGGGGTGTCTCCTGTCACCAAAAATTAACAATGTCTCATAATAAATTACCAAACAAAATTTGGCGGTGTTACGAAAATTAGATTGCGAGTTATGAGCATTTTTAATTTTTCGATCCTCACCGTGGGGGTCTCCTGTCAATAAAAATTAACACTGTCTCATAATAAATTACCAAACGAAATTTGGCCGCGCTACGAAAATTAGATCGCGAGTTATGAGCATTTTAAATTTTTCGATCCTCACCGTGAGGGGGTCTCTTCTCACCAAAAATTAACACTGCCTCATAATAAATTATCAAACAAAATTTGGCCGCGCTACGAAAATTAGATCGCGCGTTATAAGTATTTTAAATTTTTCGATCCTCACCGTGTGGGGTCTCCTGTCACCAAAAATTAACACTGTCTCATAAAAAATTACCAAACTATATTTGGCCGCGCTACGAAATTTAGATCGCGAGTTATAAGCATTTTAAATTTTTCGACCCTCACCGTGGGGGTCTCTTCTCACCAAAAATTAACACTGCCTCATAATAAATTACCAAACAAAATTTGGCCGCGCTACGAAAATTAGATCGCGGGTTATAAGCATTTTAAATTTTTCGATCCTCACCGTGGGGGTCTCCTGTCAATAAAAATTAACACTGTCTCATAATAAATTACCAAACAAAAATTGGCCACGCTACGAAAATTAGATCTCGAGTTATAAGCATTTTAAATTTTTCGACCCTCACCATGGGGTGTCTCCTGTCACCAAAAATTAACAATGTCTCATAATAAATTACCAAACAAAATTTGGCGGTGTTACGAAAATTAGATTGCGAGTTATGAGCATTTTTAATTTTTCGATCCTCACCGTGGGGGTTTCCTGTCAATAAAAATTAACACTGTCTCATAATAAATTACCAAACGAAATTTGGCCGCGCTACGAAAATTAGATCGCGAGTTATGAGCATTTTAAATTTTTCGATCCTCACCGTGAGGGGGTCTCTTCTCACCAAAAATTAACACTGCCTCATAATAAATTATCAAACAAAATTTGGCCGCGCTACGAAAATTAGATCGCGCGTTATAAGTATTTTAAATTTTTCGATCCTCACCGTGTGGGGTCTCCTGTCACCAAAAATTAACACTGTCTCATAAAAAATTACCAAACAATATTTGGCCGCGCTACGAAATTTAGATCGCGAGTTATAAGCATTTTAAATTTTTCGACCCTCACCGTGGGGGTCTCTTCTCACCAAAAATTAACACTGCCTCATAATAAATTACCAAACAAAATTTGGCCGCGCTACGAAAATTAGATCGCGGGTTATAAGCATTTTAAATTTTTCGATCCTCACCGTGGGGGTCTCCTGTCAATAAAAATTAACACTGTCTCATAATAAATTACCAAACGAAATTTGGCCGCGCTACGAAAATTAGATCGCGAGTTATAAGCATTTTAGATTTTTCGACCCTCACCGTGGGGTGTCTCCTGTCACCAAAAATTAACAATGTCTCATAATAAATTACCAAACAAAATTTGGCCGCGTTACGAAAATTAGATCGCGAGTTATGAGCATTTTAAATTTTTCGATCCTCACCGTGTGGGGTCTCCTGTCACCAAAAATTAACACTGTCTCATAATAAATTACCAAACAAAATTTGGCCGCGCTACGAAAATTAGATCGCGAGTTATAAGCATTTTAAATTTTTCGACCCTCACCGTGGGGGTCTCTTCTCACCAAAAATTAACACTGCCTCATAATAAATTACCAAACAAAATTTGGCCGCGCTACGAAAATTAGATCGCGAGTTATAAGCATTTTAAATTTTTCGATCCTCACCGTGGGAGTCTCATGTCACCAAAAATTAACAATGTCTCACAATAAATTACCAAACAAAATTTGGCCGCGCTACGAAAATTAGATCGTGAGTCACAAGCATTTTTAATTTTTTGACCCTCACCGTGTGTGGGGCTCCAATCACCAAAAAGTTACGCTGCCTCATTATAAACTACCAAACAAAAATTGGCCACGCTACGAAAATTAGATCGCGAGTTACAAGCATTTTAAATTTTTTGACCCTCACCGTGGGGGGGGGGGGGGTCTCCTGTCCCCAAAAATTAACACTGCCTCATAATAAATTACCAAACAATATTTGGCCGCGTTACAAAAATTTGATCGCGAGTTATAAGCATTTTAAATTTTTCGACCCTCACCGTGGGGTGTCTCCTGTCACCAAAAATTAACAATGTCTCATAATAAATTACCAAACAAAATTTTGCCGCGCTACAAAAATTAGATCTCGAGTTATAAGCATTTTAAATTTTTCGACCCTCACCGTGGGGGTCTCATGTCACCAAAAATTAACACTGTCTCATAATAAATTACCAAACAAAATTTGGCCGCACTACGAAAATTAGATCGCGAGTTATGAGCATTTTAAATTTTTCTATCCTCACCGTGAGGGGGGGGTGTCTCTTCTCACCAAAAATTAACACTGCCTCATAATAAATTACCAAAAAAAATTTGGCCGCGCTACGAAAATTAGATTGCGGGTTATAAGCATTTTAAATTTTTCGATCCTCACCGTGTGGGGTCTCCTGTCACCAAAAATTAACACTGTCTCACAATAAATTACCAAACAAAATTTGGCCGCGCTATGAAAATTAGATCATAAGAAACATAAGTTTGAGACTTGATATCCTAATATCTGAAAAATACCGCGTCAATGTCTGCCGAAGTCTACCGAAGGATACCGTGCCGAAGTCTGCCGAGCTGAATCGACGTTAGCCGAGTGTTAGGTTTTTTTCGTTACGGATGTGTTAGGATTTTTTCGCGTTACGGAATTTTTGGAATTGGTCGCCGCGCTCAAAGCCCGTGATAAAAGCTATGCAATAGCTTAAAAAGGGGTCATACTGAGAAGATAATTGTTTATAACTCAAATTCTAATGAATTGAGCGTAAAAAAACATCACTCGGCACCTCATACGTCCCTTCAAAAATTCTCTCAGCAAATTTCATGTTTCTACATTTAAAAATGTGTCTGAAATTGTATCGAAAAATTTCGAGCTGTTGAAGATGGAAAAGCGTTTTTTCGAATACACCCTTAAGAAATAACGTAAAAATCTACATTTTAGGGGAAGTCTGGGCGAAATGGAATATTTTTCTGTGCAACTATTCTGTTTTTATAGATTTTTACTGTACTTTGTTTTGTAAAACCTGTGGAAATGGAACCTGCCTTTAACGGAATCTTTTATAAACGTAAAAATCGCATATTTCCTGCGGAAGGAATATCATTACATTATATAACGGGATTTTGTTTCGGTCCCTTGCGATCTCACTTTGGCAAATTTTCCTGTATAAAATTATTTTGTATATTTAACACGGTTAACACGGACTTGAATATTTAATACTTTTAAGATAGAATTTCAAGTTATTTTTGATAAATTTAATTTTAGAACAGATTTCCATCTAATTTTCGCATAAAATTGTTTCTGGCATGAAGTAATGCATTACTTAAACATTAGAATTATAAATACATAGTAATATGTCTATGTAACTGTGAAAATTTTTAATTTTTAAATAAGAAGATATAAGAAATGTTGTTAAATTATTTCTATAACATAGTTTTAATCTATCGCACCGATCCGAAGAACAACTTTTCTACAAGTATTAACAAAACAAACGCCTTTTCATTTCCGATTAAAAGGGAAAAATACAACGCTCTTTAAATTTTCGTTAACGAAACAACAAAACAGATCAACCAGTTACAGCAGAGAATTGATTCTACGATAAGAGGTTCAAAAACATAGAGAATTCGGCCAAAAAGAAAAGTTTGAGTTTGATCAAAAACCTTTAAATTATGATTTTTGTCCCGTTTATTTACTTTTTCATATAAGAGCAAGTCGCTTTATACATATTTTATAACTTTTTCTGGTCAGTGACTCGCTCCCCTGGCAGTTATCTTGACAGGGGAAATACGGCAGAGGAGAGAGATTTTCATGTAAATTCAAATTTTTTAACTGACTGAATTAGTTTTTGCGTTAATTGTGTATTTCACTTTAATTATTACCGTATTGTTTAATTAGGGCAGTAAATGCAATTGAATCAAATGAACATTATAAGTTTTATGAATTACCAGGGGAGATACACGATCACCGTGCGAAACCACTACACCGCACGGTCGCGTTGCAACAACTAAAAATGGCGACGCTTAAATGGCTTGCGCGTTTAGTATTGCTAACTTCAAGCCAATAGATGTCCTTAAGCGCTACTTCCGATATAGCCATCCTTGAATTTATATTTGTTTCAGCGGAACGAAATTTGACAGAGTAGATGCACAAAAAAAAGCGGGACAAAAGTTAATTAAAAAATTATTTGAAATTAACAAAATTATTATATTTTTTATTTTATAATACGTAAGTATAATTACTTAAATTCCAATTAAACATACTTTAGTTAAGCATCTGATGGAAAAAATATATGTATTGTTTGAAAGTTAAATTGAAACCGGCAAGGGGACATGCCAGGGGAGAGACTTTTTTAGACTTTGTAAGAAATTTCAGAAAAATGTCTTTTAATTAGGCATTCAATCTTGATGTTATTTAATAAAGTATATTAAGATAATGCGATTCATTGCAAAAATAGCAACATATAGAATACAAAATCTGTTTTAAACGGATTGCCGTACAAATTACCTCTTATCGTAGAATGACCCATATAATTGTGTAACATTTGGTCCGTAAATAGCCAGATATATATATTTTAAATTTAAAGCAAGCTTAGTTTTAAAGAATTTTCTTTATTTAATGCTTCGATTTAGAAGACGTTGATCCACACTTATTTTTACCTCTTTGTCCCACTTCTTGTAACAGGGGACCTGGCCAATTCTTTATGTCCCCGACGGCATTTTAAAGTACTACCATTAAAAAAGCTTGTTATAAAATTAATTTAATATACATATTAGTAGTAATGCAGTTTAAAATGATTTGTAGACGCTTTACTTTATCTTGTTTCTAAAACATTATTGATTGCACAAAAGAAAAATATGTTTTATCCCTTTATCTACCGCATTATGAATTCATGACAATTTTACATTCTGAAGCATTTTTCGCAAATTGTTTAAACTAAATTAAAAGATTTACACAATCATTTAATAAATATTTGAAGGATTTCAAAAGGATTGAAGGATTTAGAAGGATTAATTAAGTTTGAATTTACAGGGATTTTGTGCAATTTTTATAACCCCAATCAATTTTTTTATTTTTAATTATTTTCTTAGTATTTTGTAGAATTATAAAATGTACAAATATCATGTTCTTACAATATAAGTATAAAAATATTTCCGCATTGTAAAATCCCCATCCCCCTTCCTCAGCGCCAAGAAAGCTGAAAAGATGCAAAGGCAAAATAAATCATCCCTTTAAAAATATTTTTGTTTCGTGTAACCAATAATGCTTTTTGGAACAAGATAAAGTAATGTATCTGCAACTCATTCTAAACAGCATTACAACTAACCGACGTATTAAAAGAATTTTACAATAAGTTATTTTAATGGTACTTATAAGTACCGTCGGTAGATAAAGGGTTAAAAGGATGATTTATTTTTCATTTCCATCTTTTCAGCTTTCTTGACATTGGAAGATTGTTTCAGTTGGTTGGAAAAAGTTTCATTTTGGAAATATTTCTATTAAAAGAGCATTATATATTTGTACATTTCCAAAATCTGTAAAATACAAAAATAAATATGTAAATAAATAATTTAAATGAAAGATTTGAGTGGAGTTATAAATTGCAAAAAATGCATATAAATTCAAATTTCTCAATTTTAATTTGCAAAATCCTTCTAAATTGTATTAAATGATTGTGTAAATCTTCTAATATGGTTTCGAAAATTCACGAAAAAATGCTTTAGAAGACTAAATTTTCACGAATCCCTAATTTGAGATATAAAGGACTAAGAATCTGCAGGAAGGCCTCATTAGGGACTGCACGTTGGTACTTTAAGTATTAACTGCTTCCTTACTTTCTCATTATTTGAAAGTTTTCACCAATAAATTAATAAATGCACGCATGAAAATTATAATATTAAAAATATTTTTTTGAAAAACTGTATAAAAAAGAAACGCAAAAAAAAAAAAAAAAAAAAAAAAAAAAAAAAAGTTCATTTAATAAAAGAGCAGAGAATCTGGATTTACAAATATCTATTTTCCAATTAAAGTCAAAATCTGAAATGACACCTCCCCCCCCCCCCCTTTCCGGAGCAACATTCCGAGTTGCGAAGCGTCTTAGTTCAGTGTTTTTTGAAAGAAATTGTGGCCATTTCCGGCTGTTCTCTTTAAGTTATCACATTTTATGGAAAGCAAAGAATGTCTGTTGAAAATATTTGTGAAATACAGTCGAGTCTCTATATAACGAAATCCACCGTTCCAGTAAAAAATTCGTTATATAGAGAAATTCGATGTATAGAGAATGATGTTAAAAATCGTATTTAATGTGTGAAATTTGAACAAATATTATTTTTGATCTTTTGAATTAAGAAATTGAAGTGTTTAAAAGTAAATATTAACCTAACATTTTATTTCTTAATTATTTAAGCTGTTACAAAAAAGAGAGCAGACATTTGTATGAAAGCTTAATGGAAATCAAATAAGGAAGACTTGCATTAATTTCAGACGAAGAAATCTGTAATTTTTTTTTTTATTATTACGCTCTCAAAAATATACTCAAATTTTACCAAGGAATGAAAAATTGTAGTTAACATTTTTCTCCATTTGAAGGCCTCTCTTATGTGCCTCTCATTGATTCCTCTCTTACATTTGTATCAATCCAATTGACACTGTTTTGAGAAAGATGTGGAAAGGTGTGTGGGAGGTGAGATGAATTCGTTGGATTTAAAGAACAAGGAGAGAAGTAATATATATACAGTAAAACCTCCATAACGGACACTCCCGAATAGCGGACACCTCTATTTAACGGACAGTTTTCCAATCCCCACTCCCAAAACCTACATTTTTGTATGTTGAACCTCCGAATAACGGACATTCCGAATAGCGGACACTATTTTTGGCGATAAAGGATGAAAAAGAATTTTTTATCCAGAAAAAAAAAAAAAAAAAAAAAAAAAAAACGAAAAAAGAGTAAAAAGGATGCCTCTAAATTTACCAGAGCAATGTGTCACAAATTTTGTGATCACAGATAAATGTAGAGGATGCACTAGGGAAAATCTCCCCCCCTCTACTTTTAGTGTGAAAAGGTTGCCCGGAAGGGACATCTTCTTCAGCATTGCAATGTCCCTCTGGAAGTTTTTAAGAATGTATGCTTTTAATAGACAAAAAGTGCAATTTCTCCTTCCCGTCCGAAATTCTATAGAGTCCAATAACGTCACATTGAAAAACAAATTATATGTAATTGCAAGCAAAAGTAAACTTTTGTAGCTGATTTTTTCTTAAAAACGTAATAAACAGTAGATAAAGGTGTGCACAATTTTATTTCAGTTTTATTGCTTAAAAAATAATTTTAATTTCTGATTAATCATAAAATGTAGGTTTTAGGAATATAAAAGTCAATTAAAAAATTTTAAGCATTTCTTAATGATTTTTAAATCTCTGAGGTTTTCCCAATAGCGGACACCTCCGAATAGCGGACAATTTCGACGTTCCCGAGGTGTCTGTTATTTAGAGGTTTTACTGTATATATATATTTATTTATTAAAAAAAAAAAAAAAAAAAAAAAAAAACTCAGCATTGACGAAAAATCAAAATTAAGTGATGGAAAATCGATTCCATATGATTTCGAAGCTTTTTAAAACTGTTTCTTATGACCAATTTATGAAAAAATTCGTTATATGGAGATAGATATTTTGCTATATAGAGACTGTTTTTAATGTAATCATGCGAAAAAGGGACCGTTCCTACTAAAAATTCGTTATATAGAGAAATTCGATCTATGGAGTTTCGATGTAGAGAGACTCGACTGTATTTTCACTTATGTTAAGTTTTGAACGAAAAATAACGTTCATTTAAGGTTGAAACGCCCTGCTTACTTGTGCAAAAAATTTATGTTACATTGGTCTCAGTTTGTCGCACTGGCAGTATATGTCCATGTATAATTTATTTTATATTAATTATTAAACTTTAAAAACTGCCTTTTGATGCACAAGTTCCTTTAAAATAAGTGATTTTTTAGAAAATCGAATGAATTTAACTAGAATGTTAGAAATATCTCTTATTTGTTATTTTTGATGAAAATACCAATGATTGCAATATCATGATAATATAATTGATATTCTCCTTGAAGTATTTGTTTAATGCTAATCTTTAAAAAATCTATTAAGTTAATTTAATTTTTGTGCAGTTTCAGATTTTTTTTTTGTTTCTACTTTGTGATAACATATCACAACGTAAATTATCTAAAATATGAATTATATACATTAAATATCAACAGTATACCTAAAAATAAATATATATTTTTTTTCGTTAAAGGAAGAGGGACTTCCTATGTCCTTCCCAAAATCGCACCCGTGGATTAGAAATAATCTAGAACAATCATTTCTAAATTAGGACAGTATCATCTATTATGATAGGTAGAAGCGAGTAGAAGGCACCCGGACTCCGCACTTATAGGGAGTTTCAAGAAGATTGAGACTTATTTATTTATCTTTCCCAACAAATAATTAGTATATGTCAGATTCTTTTTGCACCCGCATCTACTACTGACTCCCATACTTTACAGGCGCCTCCAATAAGATTAAAATACCTCCTGTTAATTTCAAAAGTAATTTAAAATCTCCAACATTTTATCGTTTTGTTCAAAGAAAAGACCTTTGATTAAAAAAGAAGGAAAAGCACAATTGATTTTTCAGCGAAACCTTATACGACTAGATATCATGTAATAAAAATATTAATCATTTTTCCATTTCAAAGTTTTTACGTAAAAAAAGAACGGGAAAGAGGCTTCTCGCCGGAACAAACCCCTTGTTCTTTTCTATCTTTAATTAGGAGATTTTTGACAAGTCACGCGAGGATCGTAAATTCCTTTTCACTCAAAGCAACCAGCTGCTTTGACAGTCAACAAAGCATAACGTAACGTGTGTGTGCCATACATTTACCTGTTCTGTCCGGCTTCAGCGATTCGATGTGCTTGCTCGTCAGTCGGTCCATGAAATCATCAAAACGTGTTTTGACGTCGAACTAAAACAATGTCTTGTAATCTCGGCTTGATTGTGAGAAAGAGTTATTTGAATAATCTTCGGTGAAAGTTCCGTTGTTTTGATTCTCCGTAGCAGCGTGGAAGACTGTAAACTTTGAAGCTGTACCGAAATTCGTGTTGGATTTATTTACGATAGTGGATAATTTATCAAATATGGTAAGTACATGATTTATAAACAAATATATTATTGCAGATGAGTATCTCATACTCCTGTCTTTTGCACACCACTTTTCCCGCATAGTAAATTTCGCCTTGTTTAATGGTTGAAATTCTGTGATTAACTAAGGTGAAAATATCTGATCAAAAATAGTGGTATTCAGATTCAAGCATTTTGCGTGCGGTGTTTTTCACGTATACACGCCGCTTGTCATAAAGGCGTTTAGCGACTAATTAAGTTTTTATTATTTTCAATTGAAAAAAAAAAAAAGTAAAATTTTTGATTAAAAAAGTACCCCGATCATGGAATGAGAGTAATTTTGTAGCAATTAATGTGCTATTGATTTGAATTATGAAAGATTTTCCACATTAGTCTATTGTTTGCGTGCCTTAAGTATATTTACCTGTTCTGTGCGGCTTCAGTGATTCGATGTGCCCGTCAGTCGGTCCGTGAAATTATCAATCAAAACTTGTTTTGACGTCGAACTAAAACAATGTCTTGTAATCCCGGCTTGATTGTGAGAAAGAGTTATTTATTCGAATAATCTTCGGAGAAAGTTCCGTTGTTTTGTTTCCCCGTAGCAGCGTGGAGGACTGAGAACTCTGAAGCGTTGAGTTGTGGCCCCGAAATTCGTGTTGGATTTATTTATAATAGTGGATAATTTATCAAATATGGTAAGTACATGATTTATAATATTGCATACTAATAAATCTTTTGCGAAAAGTATCCCGTATACCTTTAAATCTTTGGGCACCAGTTTTATTCAAATAGAAATTTTTGCCTTGTTTAATCGCCAAAATTCTGTGATTAACTAAGATAAAAATAACTTATCAAACATACGGGTATTTAACTTCAAGTATTTTGTGTCCTGTGTGCTTCAGGCATATGTGCCACTCGCCACAGAAGCTGTTTAATGAGTCCGATAGACTTTCTTATTACTTTTAATCGCAAGACAAATACCGTGTAACGTAATTTTTGATGAGAAAACACTCCGATCATGGAAAGAAATTAGTGTTGTAACATTTAATGTGTTGTGAATCAAAATTAAAGATTTTCTACATTAGTCTCTATTATTTTCATGATGCTTATGCAGTGTTATCGCTGACATTTGACCAACGTTAGTAATTTGGCAAATTAAAAATAAAAAACATTCGCCAAATGAAAAAAGTATTAGCAAAATAGATTTGCCGTGTAGCATACACACACACAAAAAATCTTTAGTTTTTTAATGTATTTTTTTTTTTTTCAATATGTTCTAAAATACCCTAAGTTTTTATAACTGCGACAACGACTGTTATTAATCTAATTTCAACTGTCCGCTACAAATATATCAAAAATATGCATATATGCATATGTATGAAAAACGGAAAAGAAAAGAAAGAAAAAGCAAAAATTGAGCGCTGGCAATTTGGCGAATCCTATTGCATGTTTACTCGCCAAATGAAGAAATTAGTCGCAATTTGGCGAAATGGCGAGCGACAGTGAGAACCCTGTGCTTATGTATATTTACCTGTTCCGTACAGCTTCAGTAATTCGATGTGTGCTCTACATAGTCAGCCCGTAAAATGATCGAAACATGTTTTGACGTTGAACAACAACGTCTTGGAAACCCGGTAGATTGTGAGAATTTTTTTTCGAATAATACCGTTGTTTTGGTTTTTCATAAAAGCGTGGGAGATTGAGAACTGTAAAGCATCGAATTCCGTGCCCGAAATTAGTATTGGATTTATTTCCGATAGTGCATAATTTATCAAATATGCTAAAGTTATGACTCATAAATAATGATCATATACCGTATCCCCCCCCTCCCCCCCGCATTAGCCTGCATGCCGAAAAATTCGAGGGAAACCAGATTTTTAAATACTAGACCCTGGTCTTTCCCGGCTTCCCGGAAAAAGCAAGTACAGTCGGCTCTCGTTAATTCGAACTCGTCGGGACCACATGAAATGTTCGAATTATCCGAAGTTTCGAATTATGGAAAATATGAAATGAAAACATGCTTAATATGGTACTATTACAAAGGAATTAATGTTATAGTGTTTTTTAAATTTATTTCGTCTGTTATTAGAATATGACTTAATACTAAATTAGAATGTATAAATACATAAACTAATTAAAAGATTAGAAACAAGCACGATGGAAGAAAAATTTAGAGTCACTGATGGACAGACGGGGCTCTAAGAAAATGGATATCAAATGCATAGGATTATATGTATACTAGGAACAATTTTTCTCAAAAATCAAAGAAAGAAAGTTATTAAAATGATCTGAAATCCGTGAGAAAGAAGAGAAAAATGAAAAATCGGAATTCTCGTTAGTTCGAATCAAACGAAGTCAAGAGAAAATGAGTTCGAATTAATAAAAATTTTTAACGTTATTCTGCCATTGAAAATTTCGGGACTTCATATTTAGTTCGAATTAAGCGAAGATTCGAATTATCCGATTTCGAATTAACGAGAGTCGACTGTATCTTCGAAAACAGAAAAGATTATGGTTTATTAACTGCATTCAGTAGCAGTGACTTCTGTTGGGAAGAAGGAATGCAATATAGAGTTTCTACCCACTTTTATAATTATTTAGTTTACCTTTTATATACTTATTCAAGAAAACAAAATCATGTTTCATGTTTCTCATACATTTCGCACAAAGCTCTCTTCCCAGCACCCATCCGATATTTTTAATGTAAAAATAGATTATCTCATAAATTATGGCATGAGCAGAAATTCTTCCTAAATATAAAATAAGAAAATTATAATTACTTAAATATATGATGAGAGAAATATTTAATTACCTTACATTAAAAAAATAATTTTATATGATAATTTAATTAATGTCATCATCTAGGGGTAGAAAAGTCATACATGAAAATTTTGCATAATAATAAGACAAATAAAATGTAATAATGACTTAAATATAAATAAAAAATATAAACAAATATGTATATCAGGGATGAGAGCGCTCCGACCAAAATGACCGATTACTACCACTAAATTTTATTAAAAAATGTGGTATTGCTTAATGACAGAATTTCTGAGAAGTTATAAACCAAAGTATACTTTTAAAATTTATTGGTAGTAATCGGCCATTTGGGTCGGAACACTCTCATGTCTGATATATAAATAACATAATAAGTATTGATGTCTTTTGCTTAAGATGAAAAGTGTTGGAAAAACCAAAATAAATCAGCCACCCATCCTCCAATAGCGAAACCTCATATTTTCCGTTATACCGGTAGATATGAGTTTTTCCGGCATGCTCGGGTACCTTGATTTTATCCGACAAATGGGGGGAATACGGTATGTATTATAGCATGCATACTATGCCTCTTGGCTAAAAGAGCAGCGAGCGAATTTCTAGGTCGAGTGAATTTTAATTGCTTTTTTTTTTTTTGTCAATTTGTTCGAAAATTTGTCTCATTAGACTGAGTTCTGACCTAAAATACTTAGCTTTAATTTTTATGTTCACGTGAATATTCATGTTATGATCTTCATTTTTATAGAAGTGCTGTAGGTTGTGATATTTATTTATTTTTTAATGAATCTGTATTTGTTGTATGCAAAAATTTAAGTTATCATTAATATTGTTAATTCATATTTCATGCATTAGAGACTTAAAAATGAGAAAAATCCTAAACAGTAAAATCTCTTAAGACGGGATTCCATAAGGAATGAGAAAATATCATTACTGACAAACTCCCTTCTTAGCAGATGCAAATGTATTGGACATTTTTTTTCTTACATATTAGTATATTCATTTTGCATGGATCAATACATTTCTTACAGTTGGAAACGAGATTGCGTCATAGGCATGTTCTTTTTCACACGCTTTATTATATTTTAACCATAGCCTTAAAACCTACTATTTTTGAAAAAAGAATAAATTTTAATGTTTAATTGTAGAATAATAGCGATTTAAAAATGTGTGCATCTTTTGCAAACATTTTCGGGTCAGGCAAAATTTTACTGATCTTTGAATAGACCCACAGGTCACGACGAGACAATGATTTTCATATGGGCTGGGTCAAAACCGGGACTGAAAATTTAAACCCGTGAGAGAATAAAGAATGTCACCAGTCTAATATAGTACGGGAAAATTAAGTCAGACTCGGCCCGGTCCGATTCTTCTCGAAAAAAACATTTTTAAAAAAAATTATTTATTTATTTTGAATTGTAAAAAAACGCTCGGAACCCCTAATAAAAGCAGAAATCCATCTCGAAGAAAAGTGTCAAAATTCAAAATAGCGTTTATTCTTGGTCAGCAAAATATAATGTTGTATGTGTGTGTGTATGTAAGTCAGTCCGTGAAATCATCAAATCCTATTTTGACATTATGCTAAAACAATGTCTTGTAATCCCGGCTTATTATAAGAAAGTTGTCTTTTTTTTATTTAATTCAGAATCAATAAATGTTTCGTAGTTTTGTATCTTCTGAGAGACGTTGAAAAGGTTCAGAGCTCTAAAGCAGGAATGTTCGATTTATTTTTGATGGTGGATAATTTTATCAAAAATGGTGAGTAGATTATTTGTAATCAAAGATATTTTTCAGCTTATTCAGACCTGATTTTTTAAAA
Organism: Maratus speculifer; assembly: GCA_964019185.1. Classification (NCBI taxonomy): domain Eukaryota; kingdom Metazoa; phylum Arthropoda; class Arachnida; order Araneae; family Salticidae; genus Maratus; species Maratus speculifer. The sequence continues at coordinate 75,621,515 of OZ025297.1, read as the reverse complement.
ATTTAATTCATAATCAATAAATGTTATGTAGTTGTGTATCATCTAAAAGTCGTTGGAAAGATTGAGAGGCAATGTAATAATATTCGATTTATTTTCGATGGTAGATTATTTTATCAAATATGGTGAATAGATTATTTATAATCAAAGATATTTTTCGGCTTCGTCGAATTGGATTTTTTGTTTTAATTTAATTCATAATCAATAAATGTTACGTAGTTTTATATCTTCTAAGAGACATTGAAAAGGTTGAAAGGCAGTGTAGGAATGTTCGATTTATTTTCTATGGTAATTTTATCAAATATTGTGAGTAGATTATTTATAATCAAAGATATTTTTCAGCTTCATCGAATTGGATTTTTTAAAAATTTGATTCATAATCAATAAATGTTACGTAGTTTTGTATCTTCTAAGAGACGTTGAAAAAGTTGAGAGGCAGTGTAGGAATGTTCGATTTACTTTCGATGGCATATAATTTTATCAAATATGGTGAGTAGATTATTTATAATCAAGGATATTTTTCAGCTTATTCGGACCGGATTTTTTTTAATTAATTTATAATCAATAAATGTTACGTAGTTTTGTATCTTCTAAGAGACATTGAAAAGTTTGAGAGCTCTAAAGCAGTGAGAAATATTCAATTTATTTTCGATAGTAGATAATTTTATCAAATATGGTAAGTAGATTATTTATAATCAAAGTTATTTTTTAGCTTATTCGGACCTGATTATAGCTTAACAGGGTGGGCCAAAAGTTCAAATATTGTTTTTAGGTTCGTTCGTAAATATATAAATATGAAGCACCTATAGTCGTCGTTCAGTCCGTCTGTCTGTCCGTCTGTTCGCATATAACAGAGCAAAAACTACCCAACCGAATTGTTTGAAATTGAAAATGTATAATGATGCATAATTTTGTCGAGTCATTTCAAATTTTAAGGAAATCGGATTGATAGTTTAATTACAGGGATAATCAAAAGTATTCTGTTACATTATGGCCAATGGGAAAAAAATAGTTTCAAGTGCATTTTAAGGATGTTACAGTCTTTCGAACATAATAAAATTGGTATGTATCTATGATATATATACATTCTGTATAATGTGTTGTAGAAAGATTATTTGTTATTAATGTACAGGGCTACACAAAAATATTCCATTGCATAATGGTATAGGGGGAGAACATTGTTTGGAGCGTCTTTTAATTATATTCATCTATTTCACATTTTACAAAATTGATATGTGTTGCTGAGGTTTACTACAAACTACTTTCTGTATAATAGAAAGCAGATAGTATTTACAGGGACGGACATAATATTTCGGCTACTATACCATATTCGAAGTACTGCATTTTATTGCACCAAGATCTACTTATTTTTAAAGCATCGTTATAGTACGAAAGCACCTCATTTGCTACGCTTGACGTGCAATTTCCGACTTGTTCAAGTCGTAATATCGCAATAAAGTTGTGAATTTGGAAATCTAAAAATTGGGTTAAAGGAAATAAAATTGGTTTATATCTTCCGGTTGTGCATGTGCTATAAAGCTTGCCAAAATGTGGGAAAATTCACATTACCAAAATTTTTAAATTAACCGTTTCACGAATGTAATATCTGAAATTAACCGTAACAATAATAAAACATACCCGAAACAATAATAAAACATAATGTTGAAATATTATTTAAATCTATCAGCATATTCCGATCGCGATTGCAAATAGCTATTAGACTTAAATATTGACAAGCTAAGTAAGTTAAAAGATTATCATAAAAATATGATTCTTTACAACTTTAGAGTACTTGCACAACCAAAAGATAGTGATAGATTTAAATAATATTTCAAATGTTTCTCTTCATTCGTGCAGAGGTTAATTTAAAGAAAAATTGCAATAATGTCAATTTTTCTTCCCATTTTCGGCAAATTGAACAGCACATGCGTGACCAGAAGATATAAACCGATTATATATATATATATATATATATATATATATATAGAACAATTCCATCTTAGCTCAGGCAGGGCATGTCAATTCACCATGACAGATTTTTTTCAAAAAAATTCAGTAGTTAGAACTAAGTGATTTATAAAATTTCCTAAAAGGATTTTTCCCTAAAAAATTTATTTCTCTGATTACAGCACTTTAAAATTCATGATAAAATTGACAGTTTTCAGAAAAACTGACAAACGCTTCATTTTGAAATGGACACAATACCAAACATATTCAACATATTCAGTCAATTTATTTTTTATAAACAGTTATTAAACTGAATTTTACTTTGGTATAGTTTTAAAAAATATAGTGACATTTTTAATTAATTTAAAAAATTAGATTTTAAGTACAAAAAATATAATTATTAGTGAATTTAAGATTTTTTTTCAGAATGAAAAAAAATATTTTAAAGCAAAACATTGATGGCAATCCAAAGACCTTTAATAAGAGTTTTACAGAAAATTTTATTTTAAGTCTAAGGTGCTTACAACCTTTGTAATTCAGTTTTAAATTATGCAAAATTTTGTAAAATCACTACTTTTGAAATGCAATTTCTCAAAAACACCATTTTTTAAAAATCTGATAATATGCTCAATTGATACCTTATTAGTCTCTAATAAATACCTTACAAGCAAATCGTGTGTTTTTGCTTAGAAAATTTTATATGATTTTTTGAAAATAACATGTTGTGTGTATTTTTCCACAGACCACAAAGTCAAGCTCTTCCTTATTTAACCGAACTTTTAATGTAATTAATATTTCAAACTAAAAAATACATCACAAGTACATAATTATTACTGTTAAATTATAGCTAATCATTTGCTTAAGTTTAAAATTGCGTAAAATACAGCCAATAATAAAATTAGTATTGATCATATGTCATTTCATTCCATACTCATAAATGTGTTAAATTCATCTACAGTGTGTTAAATATTTTGTTATATAGTATGGATATAATATATCAATATGCAAATACATACATTACAACTGAATTAGATTTTTTTTCAAGTTTAGGTTTCTTTCAATTAGTTTTTTTCTTTCAGAAAACCAGAAGATCAAGCTTTTTCTTATTTCTCTGAATTTATAATATTATTTTTTAATGAAAAAATAATAATATTCACATTATTATGGCAGATAAATATAAGCTAATCTTCAAAAATTCCTATTTACAAAATTAAATAAGCCAAACCCCTTAAAAAAATCGTCGCTTGTGATGCATTTTGACTTTGCTGAAAATTAGTCACTAATACTGCCAAATGAAGTACAAAGCTACCACTGGCAGAATACTCAGATATCGTTATTTACCTGCACAGCATATTTTAGAGAAGAAATAGTTTTATCATAGTTTCTGATGATTAACTCATGATACAGCTCATGCTGTTTGTGACATAGAAAAAGTAAAAAAAAAAAGAATTATTTAATTTGTACCAATTACAAACACTGGAATCACCGGTGTATATATCAGATGGAGCTGGAGCACATTTTAAAAACAAGTATTAGTTTTATGAATTGCACAAAAATAAAATTGTACTGAAGTAGTGGATATTTTCAGGTACTGGCCATGTTAAAAGTGCATGTGATGCTATTGGGGAGTGAGACAAGCACTATGCAACAAAATTTAATCTCCAAAAGGAGCCAAAAAAAGCTATCCAAGATTCTGTCTTATTTGTTGCTGAACTATCTTCTCTGCTAAAAAATATCATTCTAGTCCATCCAGACAGAAATATTATTCAATCCTATAGAACTAATAATGAGAAAGAATATGCTAATGCAAAATCTATTGTTGGTATTAGATCTAAACATTATAGGGTGATTGTAAATAATGGAGGTTATATGGAACGAGCAAGTAAAAATAAATTGACAAAAGTTGAAACCTTCAGACAAATGAAAAAAAAATATTCAATACATAGTTTCCAAATCGGTGATTTCATTGGATGCATTTATGAAAATAATTGGTGGATAGGACAAATCAATGATATATCAATCACAAGAACTAAATAACATTAAAGTATCATTCATGTACCCAACATGGTCCATAGCTAAAGCATTCCATTGGTCAAAAGAATCTGGAAAGAAAAAATATGAATGTGCATTACCATTGGAAAATGTGCTTCTAGAAACAGAAAAACCAGTTACAATAGGACAATCTGAGCGACTTCATACCTTCAACGATAAAGAGTTGAAGTTAATTTAAGAAACCTTCACTACCTAATTCTTCTATTATGTATGTATTTGCATATTAATATATTATATCCATACTATATAACAAAATATTTTACACACTGTAGATGAATTTAACACATTTATGAGTATGGAATGAAATGACATATGATCAATACTAATTTTATTATTGGCTGTATTTTACGCAATTTTAAACTTAAGCAAATGATTAGCTATAATTTAACAGTAATAATTATGTACTAGTGATGTATTTTTTAGTTTGAAATATTAATTACATTACAAGTTCGGTTAAATAAAAAAGAGCTTGACTTTGTGGTCTGTTGAAAAATACACACAACATGTTACTTTAAAAAAATCATATAAAATTTTCTAAGCAAAAACACATGATTTGCTTGTAAGGTATTTATTAGAGACTAATAAGGTATCAATTGAGCATATTATCAGATTTTTTAAAAATGGTGTTTTTGAGAAATTGCATTTCAAAAGTAGTGATTTTACAAAATTTTGCATAATTTAAATTTGAATTACAAAAGTTGTAAGCACATTAGAGTTAAAATAAAATTTGCTGTAAAACTCTTATTAAAGGTCTTTGGATTATTATCAATGTTTAGCTTTAAAATATTTTTTTCACTCTGAAAAAAAAAATCTTAATTTCACTAATAATTATATTTTTTGTACTTAAAAACTAATTTTTTTAGTTAAGTAAAAATGTCACTATATTTTTTAAAACTATACTAAAGTAAAATTCTGTTTAATAACTGTTTATAAAAAATAAATTGACTGAATATGTTGAATATGTTTGGTATTGTGTTCATTTCAAAATGAAGCGTTTTTCAGTTTTTCTGAAAACTGTCAATTTTATCATGAACTTTAAAGTACTGTAATCAGAGAAATAAATTTTTTAGGGAAAAATCCTTTTAGGAAATTTTATATATCACTTAGTTCTAACTACTGAATTTTTTTGAAAAAAATCTGTGATGGTGAATTGACGCATATCAGTACTGTCTGCCTGAATTGAGATGGAATAGCTCTATATATATATACATTTGTAGATGTTGAATAGTAGTATTGTACAATGGTTATATATATATACATATATATCACAAATAAAACTAAAGTAACTCAGATATTACCATAATAAAAATTCATTGAAACCAGTATTTATTCTGTCTTTATGTATAATTAACATGAAAATGAAAACCTATTAAAATCCTTTGAAGTTTGAAGTGATATAGAAAGTAAATTACCAAAATTATGAAAAGCATATTTATAAATATACAGTGTAGAAGGCTTTTCTATTAAACCACTCATCAGGGGGTGCATAGTTTAATAAAAAAGCAAAATATCCAACCAGTTTCTGTTATAGGTCGTGCTATAAGCTAAGAAATTCGACCTCTAATGCACCCGACTGGCTGGATTTTATTTACCATTTCAAAATAGGAAAAAGAGGAATTTAATAGAATAAAAATATTGAATAATAACTATAATAAAATATACCAAACATATCCCTTGCAAAAAGCAATATATATATATATATGTTTCCCATTTCTTTATCTCCCAAATTCGCAACTTTAACACAGATTTTGAAAAGCAATTTTTGATTTTTTTCGGATTATCCTATTGTTTAATCCTGGGCCTTAAAATTTTAAAGAACCCCAAATTTAAATAATTTATTAAAAAAAATTCTTTTAATGCAATACTGCTTGTGGTTGATTCATTTTTTTTTTTCAGGTTTTATATGCATTTTTATCAGCTTTTTTTTTTTTTTTTTCCCCAAGATTTGTCAAGTTTAAACTGACAAATCTTAATTTTCATGAAAGATAAATACATTAATAGTACAGTGTTTTTCTGTTAAATATTCTTTAATGGTGTTAGTCAGTGAGATGTCGAATTTTACATTTTTGGCCATATGCAATGCATTCTTATTTTTAACTCCTTCAGAGTGTTTATAAATTTCGTTTAACTGTCCACGATCTAACGGGAATAAATGTACTCAGATTTCAATGCAACTGATACGTGTTAATAATGTTTACCGTGACATGTTTGGTATTGAATACGAAGTGTATAACATTAATAGTTCATTTACAGGGGCACTCCAAAGAATTCAATTATATTATGGTCATTGATGAAAAAGCGTTTGCAGTGATATGAAAATAAACATAAAAATAAAAGCAAAAAGTAAAAATTTTAATACAACAAAAACAAGAATTAAAAAATAAAAATTTAAATAAAATAAACAAAGAAATTTAAAAATAAAGATTAATGAATTAAAAGGTTCATAAAATGATTAAATCATAAAAGATTGATCTTTAATTTTATAATTTTTGTTTTAATTTTATGTTTATTTTCACACTCAGGGGATTTGAATATTCTTAAAACGGCTATTAATACGTATTACAAAGAAAGAATAAGCGGAGGGTACTTTGCCAAAAAATGGGTGCCCTTAAACGTTAGATTTGTTTGGATAGCTTACCGTTTATAAATATAAAATTACAGAAATTCGTTTATCATTTTTCTAACACAAGCCGGAGTGTGCATAGCATATCTGGGTGTACGATGCCGAAGTTAGTGGAAACCTCAACTTCTGGTTCCTTTTGATATCTTTTCGTTTAAATATAATATCACGCAATATCCAGGGTGCTACCAAAATTTACACTACCAAAAGCTGTAAAATCTTGAACATTAAAATCCCTCTCTGAGAAAAATTTCTGAATTTAACACTGTTTTTAGGCATATTTAATCTTATTACATCAATCCCGAGAAACGCTGGGTGTGTTAGTAAATAAATAAATACGAACACAGGCTTAATAAATGTGTAATCGAACTATGTGCTTAAAAACTGAAATAATTACAATAAAAAAAGCCGCTAAAATGCGCATATTGAAATCCTCGGCGATTTCTTTGGCTATTAATCGCTAACATGCGGCTAATACGAAAGTAATGCCATTTTTACTAAGTTTTAAAATTTTATTAGTTGAATGCAGAATTAATAATTTTCATACATTCTTTTTTTTTTTTACCTATTTGGTGGGTAATCTAAATATATATACATATTAATCATAAGAAATCTCATTAGAGTCTTAAATTAAATTTTTTTTTTTTTATTCTACATGCGGCTTATGTAGAATATTCCTTAACGGTGATATTAAATTATACAATAGATGAAAATTTTAAGCCCACAAGAGATTTTCTTTTTCTTTTTTGGGGGGTAGAAAGCATTCAGATTTTTATTAACAATGCTTGACTTTTTAAAAAATAAAAGTTAAATCTGTGAATCTGAATGAATGAATCCTTTTCCACTTACTTTGAAGCTCACTCTGCCCCCTTCCCAGATTTTTTAGTTACAAAGTTGATAAAATTAGAAAATACTTTTGGAAATCTATTTTCACCCCTAATAATTAATTGCAGCGAAGATATGTACCAAAACTCCCCATCCCCCTCCATGTCTCCTTACTAGCGAAAATCCTGTCGAAATTCTTAGATTATTAGGATGAGCGAAGCGAATCCTCTACTAGGCCACTCAAATTACACTTTGTCGTACACTTTACAAAAAAACTATTCAATATTTTAACTTCAAATTAAACACAAAAATAAATTATGATCTGTAGATTTGCACAATATAATTTTTTTTTACAATAAAACGTTAAAAAATTTATTATTTTAATTAATTTATTTTACATGCATTTCCAATGCGGACGCATTTTAGCAAATAAATAAAAAAATGAAACGCGTATATTTTCAGAAAAAAAAATATAAATCATGGAGTAAGTAATAATACAGCTCATATTCAAAATATTAGAATAATTGAGAAAAAGTAATAAGAAAAAATTATTTGTCATTTATTTATATTTTATACTAAGTAAATGCAATTAAATTTCTTATAAATTAAATCTGGAATGTTTAGATTAGATTTTAACATTTATAAAATATAAAATACAGCACAATAAATTAGATATACAGCTTCCTTAAACACACCAGAATATTAGAATAAAATTTAGATTGGTTCAAAATATTAGAATATTTTATTTTACGCAACAATATTACCTTATTAATATGAAGTAAATGGTAGTTAATATTTTGTAGCATCCCCTTTAGCTTTCATAACAGCGTACAATCGATCTTGCATACTATATACAAGGTGTTTACAAACATTTCTATCAATATTAGCCCAAATAGACTTTATACGTGCCACTAACTCAGTTTTACTTGAAGGAGGATTTTCTTGAAGTTTTTTCTTCATTATATACCATAAGTTTTCGATGGGATTAAGATCTGGTGAATTTGGTGGCCAAGGAAGTACCTTAATGTTGCGTTGGCGGAACCAATTCTTAGTTGACACCGAGGTATGCGGGGACGGTAAATCTTGTTGAAAGATGAAATCATCTTCAAATAAATCTTCTGATGATGGAATCATGTAATATTCTAAAATTTCTTGATATATCAGAGAGTTAACCTTTTCGTAGACGATGCATAACTTTCCAGGTCCTTCTGCACTCATACAACCCCAAACCATGACACTAGCAGCAAATTTTACGGAACGTTTAAGGCATTCTTTATCAAATGCTTCTTGCTTCATTCTCCAAACTCGAATACCTTGATTACCATATGAAACACAAAACATACTTTCATCACTAAATAATATATTTTTCCAATCTTCATTGCTCCATAAACGTCTTGATTTACACCAATTCAATCTTATACGCTTTTGTCTTGCAGTCATGAGAGGTTTTGTTTTCGGTACACGAGATTCAAATTTAAATTTGTGGAGACGTCTTAACGTTGTCGATGTAGAAACTTCAACTCCTTCTTCTTTCCATTTTCGGTGCAAGAATAGCACACTTTTAAAACGGTTTTTCTTAACTATATGCTTGTTTCCTGTCATCTCTAGCAGATGTTTTTGGTTTTCGGCCACCATTTCGGCGATTATTTTGAAATTTTCCAATTTTTGAATATTGTGTTAGTATTTTACTAACGCTCGATTGCGAACAATGTGAATAATTCGCTATAAAACATTGATTTTTACCGTGCCGATACAAATCAACCATACGAAGTTTAGTAGATTCAGGAATATCACTCACACGGCCCATTTTAAGACGAAAAAGAAACAAACTGCAAAAAAGAATACTGATTTTAAATAAAATAGTCTGAATTTAATCAATGATGCCACCAGTTAAGAATTGGTAATAATTAAAGGAGAATTAATGTGAAATATTCTAATATTTTGAACCACTTGAATAAATATTCTAATATTTTGACTTTTCAAAATAATTTTTTTTGCAATTAATCTTTTCAAAAATGATATAAAATTTAAGATAACAAGTAAGTTTAATCAACAATAAGTTCTTAATAAAAATATCGTTTGCATATTTTCATTAAAAGACATTAAATTACCAAACGATATTTTAAATTTCTAAAAAAAAGGTAATTATTCTAATATTTTGAATATGAGCTGTAGATAGAATCATGATTAATTTAATAAATAAAATATGTTTTCATTATTCAGCAAAATCGTTTGCACAGATGACACTTAAACATTTTTAAAAAATTGTATTGTAATTTTTTTTTGTAAAGTGGCAACAAAAGAATTGTAAACAAATAAAATTAATTGTTAAATTTGTTATATAAATGAAAAATGAAAAAAATTGAAGCGTGAAGTTGTTGCCTCGATTCAAGCTCTTTATAAATGTACTAAAGCAAAGTTGGCCGATTCAGAAACGACAAATTGACTTCAACCATTTCTTACTTTATCATTTGGATCTAAAGTAATGTTACGTTCTTATTTGTGGACCGAAAAAGATTTAGTAAACGGGACCTTAGACTTTGTTGCACGTAATAAAGAAAATCACAAGCCACCAGACCAGATATCGCGAATAATCATGGATAAATTTGAATACTACAATAATTTAACTTATAAGAATTGGTGCGTTCCAGTTCCCCCAATAATTAAATTCTAGAAAAATGGAAGCATAAATTGCTCAAGGAAAGAATTTCTTCTGCAGTTAGCTTTCGCTGTTACAATTCATAAATTCCAAGGTTTAACATTATATGAAGCAGTTATGGATATTGAGGATATATAGGCACCAGTTGGCTTAAAAACGTACGTAACGTTGTCGAGAGTGAAAATCCTTCAAAATTAAACATTCAATAGGAAATTTTCCTTACGAAAAATTCTACAATATCAAAAATTCTGATACGCTAACATGTATAAAAACGAAGAAATTAGAAAAAAAAGTTTTACAGTTAAAAATTCATAGTATCAACGAGGGCAGATTTCAAATGTTTTTCCAGAAAATAGGATTTTGACAAAGTAATTTTCTTCAAGCTCCCTTCAAATATATTATTCTAAAATAGCTATCAAAGATCATTTGATGTTAATTACAAAGATTGGTAACATGCATATTTCAAACAACTTTAAAAAACATAAGTGGTTACTGGAAATTGTAAAAACATCTTTAAAAGAGCTTTTAGTTGAAAATTTAAAAATATTTTGTAAAAGTTTGCTTCGAAAATATTTTATTATGACAGTCTTACATCATAGATAAAAAATTAAAATGCGCCAAAACATAAAATAACGTTTTTGTTTAATAAAGACGCAAAACTTATATTAAAAAATATTTTTACTTTCAAATATCTGTTTTATAAAATAATGCTTCGCGAATCCAAACAAAGCATGGCTTTTGCTAGTAAAATAATTCCATGTCAAGCCCTCGAGAAATTTTACATATTTCTTTTTTGGGAAGAAAGCATTATAGGTTTTCATTTTCATTGCTTTTTTTATATTAAAGGAAAATTTAAAAGAATGAATCCTTTCCCACTTATTGCGACCCCCCCCCCCCCTTCAGTGCTACTTCAGTCAAATGAAAAGATCCGTTCGCTAATAGGGAAAAAAAAAAAAAAAAAAAAAAAAAAAAACGATTTTTTTTTTCATTAGATAACTGAGAATGATCTGAATGCAGGCTGTTTTTTTTAATCTTTTATGAGGGTGCTTTCGCTTTCCAAACTGGTTCCGAAAATGAAAGCGTCCTCATAAAAAATATGAGTACGCTTCTAAGATAATTCATCATCTAGTCATCATCTAGACATCATCTAGTATCTATCTCTACTGTCCAGGGAAAAAAAAAAAAAAAATTAAAAATATTGAAATGCAATCGAGATATCTTTATAAATTTCTTCCATAAGATTAGTGTTAGCAAACGATTCTTTTCATTTCAATGAAATAGCCTCCTAATTTTTTTAAACTATAAATTTGATAAAATTGGAAAATATTTTTAAAAATACATTTCACCCTCCCCCCCTCCCCGAAATTATTTGATGCGGTATATACCAACAACTTTTATCCCTCACCTCTCTCCCCTACCCTTAACCAAGTCTTACATTACACCCATCGAAATTTTTCATAAAGTTGTTTAATCATAAAATTACTCCTTCAATAAATTATCATTTTCAACGGAAACTGCTTCTGCAGTTTATATATACTCCGCAGGAGGCGATTATGCGAGACTGATAATACGCAGATGGTAGCTACACGCTGCATGTCTTTATCACTACTTTTCTCTTACAGCAGGCGCCTTTGACCTGGTCCATTTAACATGCCTGCTCTCTGTTGTTCTTATCTATAATACATGATGAATTATCTTAGAAACACTAACAAAAGGATCAGCTGACTTGCTGGAGGGTGGCAGAAGTTTACATTATTATCTGTTTCTGTATAGACGCATGTAATAATTTACTTCTGGTTATTACTTGGAAATAGAGGGTTGTATCAGGGCAGGCAACCCGGTTTTACCCGAACCCGATTCAACAGGCTATGTTTTTGGCTCAACAAACTATGTTTTTGGCGCAGGTTGGGTTGATTTTTAATGTTTATGGTTGAGGTTTGATTTATTTTAGGCCGGGTTCTGATTGACCTGATTTTTCGAAAGAAAGACACGAATATTTTTCAATAAAATAAATAAATATATGTATATAGTATTTGAATATTAATGAGTTTATGTATGTTCATTTTTATACAAAAAAGATAAAATTGATATCAGATATAAATGTAGATAATTTTTCCACAATGGTATTAAAAAATATATATATATTCACTTCGGGTTCGATTCAGATTACGATTTGAATATTTCGTGTTCGGATCGGTTTCGAGTTGACTTTAAGCAGAATTTGTGCGCCAGACTCTACTTCAAAGTAAAATAATATAGTTATGTTTTGTTTTCTTATAAAATTATGTATATTTGCTGTATTCATCTAAACCATAGGTTCCCAACGGGGGCGGTACCGCCCCCTAGTGGGCGCTGGAACCTTCCAGGGGGGGCGGTGGCGGGTCCAGGATCAAATAGGGGGGGTTAAGACAGTCAAGGGGGGCGTTGACGTGGTGAACCTAGTAATTTAAGATATGTGCAGTAAAATTAGCTTACATTCACGGTTTGTTTGGGACCGTGATAAAAAGTTAAATTATCTCTTTAATGAAAATCTACTCGATCAAACCTAGAGCTGGGTCCCAAAAACATAATGTTTTTCACGATTATCAAAAAATTTGCCCCCTGTTGCTGAAGATTCGTATGAAGCGTCATAAGAGGTGCATTTGTAACAAGCAGTGTCGTTTGTACTCTCGATGTACATTATTCATCGTCAGCCATTGATTACAAAATAAATGAATGAATGACTGCTTACGTCACTTTATTACATTATTAAGGTAGCCGATCAAATTAAAAGCATTTCATTGCATGTCAAATTATTTTTTAACTTTGTATGGAAAATGATGAAGATTACAATCTCTTGCAGGTGCACACAGAAGTTCACAGTAGGTATTTTATTGAACCGTGTATAATTAAACCGTGTAAATAATAGTAAACCGTGTAACCAAGTATTTGGATTCAATACTTGGCTTATTTAGAAATGTAGACAAAAAGTAGAGCGGAAGCCTGATTACATCCAAAAATGACATAGATTGTTTAATAAACTTAGGGGAGAGTGGGAATGAAAGGGACATTCAGAATTTCAGATTGAATTAGGTGGGGAGGCCTACCATATGTAAAACTAATGCCCGGAATTATAGCGTTGTAGGTGCTGAAAGCAAAACCTATTTTTGCTTCCAGCAAAATTAAATTTTTATCTTACTTTTATTTTTTCTCCAAAAAATCAATATTGATTTTAACATTATAACATTATAACATTTAAACATTATAACATTTATATTATTTAGCAGTGTAAAGTATGCATTTGATGTGAATACCAGTACATTTTGTTAGCTAAAATACTGTCATGCCTGAATATATTTTTAATTACCCAAGGAGGATAAGGGGCTGAAAAGGACATGAAAAAACACAATAAAAAATGTATGAAATATTAGTATTTCATTAAAGAGAAATTCTCCTTTTATAATCCCTTTGTACTATTGTAAAATTCTGTTAGCTTTCTTCTTTTGACTGTTTTCTCTTGACCACTCCCCACCCTATTAATATATTTTGTTGAAGTTGTCTAAATCCTTAACTGGTGATGAGATTTTTGTTTTATCATATGTTGTAATAAATTTTATTTATATTTATATTTTATTATCTTTTATTTTTTAATAATCTAATCGCAAATAGAAAGACAAAATGTTCATAAAAGCGTTTTATTTATGTTTATTACCACAGTTATTACCACAAGGAGGTCCTTTCATTCCCTTTAATGGGGTTAAAGTGGATATTTCTCCCAATTTTTATAAATGCGTACAGATTTATAATTGCTGCACTTGGGGATAAGAGATTTTACCAGTATCAAAGTTTTTGACAAGAATTAGGCACAAATGTGAGAATGATACCTTTTAATTTCATTATTTTATAAGCTTATTTTTTAAAAAAAATGTTCCTTTTATCCTCCACTCTCCCTCTATTCAGTATATCTAATGAAGTCAATTTAATTAAAGCAAAAAACTTCATAGCTGCTTTTCTGGAAAAACTTCAATTCAAACGACATGCAAGTAGAGGTAAATACAAGCATCTTCCTACATTTTTAGCAGTTTTTGCAAAACAGGAATATTTATTTGCATGCTGCTAATATTTGGACGTCTTCCTGCTGAATTTTCGGAATGATTCAGGATATTTCAAACATGAATATTCCGAATTGGCTTTTAGATTCTTCCGCAAATGCAGATACAGCAAAACCATTAAATTTTAGTGAAGAAACCCGTAGAACTCACAACTAACGAAATGGTTATCAAGAGTTCTGACTGCAAATATCAATACTTTCAAGCTCTCTACTCTGAATTGTGTCAAAGAATAAAAACATTTTTAATTACCAGAAAGTTTTCCTTCATCATATTGGCTGAACATGGATTCTGTGGGGTAGCTAATTTACTGTCTAAGAAAAGAAACAGATTGGACATGACTGAATATGGCAATTTGCGACTGATTTTAACAAAATCGGAATCCAATATTAACAAATTGTTAAAAGTATACCAGTCTTCTTCATCTCATTTTATTTATTACCGACTTAGTGCTTATTTGTAAATATTCAAGAAAACTGCATTTGATTGTCGATTTAATTAATTTCTATGCCGCGATTCTTAATATAACAGGTAAAATTCGATACAAATAATTACAATAACTTTGTATTTTTATAATTAATTATTACGAAAGAGGGGGGCGCTGGAATATTATTTCTTGTGAAAGGGGGCGATGGTCCAGAAAAGGTTGGGAACCTATGATCTAAACAAAAACCAATAATAATCCAAAAGCTAAAATACAAAACCAATAATGATAAGAGAAGCGTAAAAATTACCGTATTTACTCGTATATAACGAGCATCCAGTATTTTAGAATGAAAAATGGCGATTTTTTGTGTCTCTTATATAACGGGCACAATAATTCTGGCATGTAAAGGAATGAATGATCAAATGAATTTCAGTAAAGAAAATCGAAACAAATGTTACGTCAAACTAAAATCGAATTTTTTTTTTTTTTTTCAGTCATCGTGTAGGGAGAGAGTGTCATGATATGGTGACGTCACTTGCGAACGAAATACTTGAGAACGTCTACATTAAAAGAAAAAAAAATCTGTAATTTTACAAATGTAAAGTAGAAGAAATTTATATACTTGCTAAAAAATTTTTATCTGTATACTGTACAAAAGAGAAAGAGACAGAAAGAGATAAATCTACAAGCCTACTTTTTGTAAATTTATAGAAATCTATAGCTTTACAAATGAATCTAGTAAAATTATACTAATCTTACTAAAATTTTATCTATAACTTGGGTCGCAGTTAGATAAAAAGTTCTAGGTTTCCCAGTTTCCTAAGAAAATTTCTGTAAGAATATTTTAATCTTACAGATTTTTTTTTATTTATTTATTGTGAAAATCTGTAACTATTACATGAATTTTTGCTATTAGCGTTACACAAAATCAGTAGCAGGAATGAGGATTGGTAAATAGTGTTTAAATAATGTTACTACCGCTTTATTATAAAAAAAAAAAAAAAAAATGTGTAAGGATTGAAAAAAAAGGTGCAGGGATACTTCTATTCAGTAAGATTCATGTTTCAATTTCTTCTATAAACACATCTCTTGATCCATAGGTTTATCGTGTGATTACATAAAGCAGTAAAATAATAATCCGTGTATAACGAGCATCCAGGGTTTTTGCCCTAAATTTTGGGGGGAAAAGTGCGTGTCATACTCGAGTAAATACGGTAGTCAATATAACTAGTCGTTGGGGGCCACCGTAATACTTACCCATCATGGATATGCATAATATAAAATATGAAAATAAAACATGTGTAAAATAAATGCACTGCAATTCCAAAATAAAATTTAAATAGTTGTAATATACATATTCATGCTTTATTAATAAATTGCTGATGAGCCAAATTCGACAAATTATATAAAACGCCAAAATACTCAAGTAATACCAGATTGCGTAAAAGAAACATCCTTATAACTCTAAAAATAATAATAATATTAACTAACAATTTACTGCGTCGGATGAAGCGTCTCATTTCCAATTAAAATACATCTTTGAATTGAAAATTGATTAAAATACAGGGTCAAGAAAAATCAAAGAATGCGGAAAACAGGATTACACATATCTCGGCAACTAATAATTCGATCGACTTTGTTCTTTATGCAAAATTTGTGTTATTTTATTGCCTTTTACATCCACTCTTTAAAATAAAAAAATTCAAAAATTTTTATATACCTTTCATCAGAATGAATTTTTCGAGAGTCCGAAAAAAATAGTTCCGGATAATCGAGGTTACTGATATTAAATAGGCTTCGTCCCATTCTTACATACTAAGTACATACAAAATTTCAAGTCTCTATCTCAATTTGTGCGGGAGATAGAGCGTTTACAGACAGACAGACGGACGGACAGATGACAAAAAAAAAATTTCAAAAAAATATGTTTTTCGAAATCTCCAGTATCCGAAACGTGTAAATCCGTCAAAAAAATTTTCTATTTTCAAAACGATTGCAAGACTTACCCTATACTACGTATGATGGGTAAGTAAAAAATGTATTTTTAATTTACACTATTTACATGCCTTCTCTTCACCAGGTGAAAGAAACAGAAACTAATGAGAAATCTCCCATAATTTTAATTTAAATGAAACTTCATAAATCTATTAGTTTACTGCAAAATTTGGTAGCGTTTAGTAATTAGTTGAGTTGAATAGCATGCGAAAATGTATCAATAATAAATTTCCTCTACACTACAATTGCTACAACATTTATTTTATTAATATTAAATAAATATTGCAGCAATGTTTAAAATAATGGTGAAAACAAAATGTAATGAAAAGAGTTTCTTAACCCTTTCCGGCACGGGCAAAATCTGTTATTAAAATGAGAAATGATCGACTGACACCGGAATTCACAAACGAATTTTTTTAGATATTTTGAAACCCCTAATTATAGCTTTTATTGTAAAACCAAAATTTTACTAAAATATTATTGGTACCATTTACAAATTTGGGATTAAAATTAGGTATCCCACACCGGGCACAGTGTGCCGGAAAGGGTTAAATACACCATAAAAGAGTAAAAACCGCAGCGTTTTACTTTTTTCTTTTTCTTCCCCCCCCCCCTTCCTCCTTCATCAGACAAAAAGACATGAGGCATTACCAGAGCAAAAAGCAAAGAGTGATTTCGAAGAGGTTTTTATATGAATGTATTAACGACATTTTTAAAAAGCTTGGTCGTGCTAAATAACGTTAATTATTTAAATAATAATAAAAAGTACAGAATGGTACGCAAAATAAAATAAAAATGGAATGGCTAAGGTTAAAAAAAAGTCTTGTTACTTACATTAATATACACTTTATTATTCTTTATAATTTTTAGCACAGTCCAAAAATGTTTGACTTTGGTTCGTCTGTCTGACACCTTCTTGCGCTCTTACTTAAGCTAATTTGATTGGATTTTTATGTAATTGGTACATATTTTTATAGTTTACTATAAATCATTCCTCACAGAAAATAAAATATGTAGCATTTATACTAATTTATTTGCAAGGATATGATATACAAACGCAATAGATTCTATAATATAATCTCTGCTATCTAGGGAAAATTTAATTGCCGCTTTTATGTGTTACTGGGGTGCACTACAACATGTTTTGCACAAAGTATAGTGAGCATGACATTTGTTGCTACTTTACAGGAATACACAAAGTAATGCCGTTACAATTGTCTGTTAGCAATAGTTGCTAGAAATGCATTTTCAGCTGCTTTTAACCTTAACTAAATTTTATTATTCTAGGGGGGGGGGGCTCCGCCCCCCTGCTCGCTACGCTCGCCAACCCCCCGCGTAATCTCTTCGCGATTCCAAGTTGTAGACTACCCCTGCTTGCTGCGCTCGCCAATACCCCATGGTATGAATGAGCAGTTGCAGACCTTTCAAATGATGTGTCACACGACTTTTGTTGTAAAAAAATTAAAAATGTGCTCCCCCTGGGGAGCAGAGTGTGGGGGTGACACAGAAGACATCCATAATATGAATAAGCAGTTGCAGACCTTTCAAATGATGTGCACACGACTGGTATTGTAAAGAAATTAAAAAAGGTGCCCCCTGGTGGGAGCAGAGTGTATGGGTGACACAGAAGACATCCATAATATGAATAAGCAGTTGCAGACCTTTCAAATCATGTGTCACACGACTGGTGTTGTAAAGAAATTAAAAATTTGGCGAAATATTACAGTTATCGCCAAGTTGGCGTCACTTTTGGCGACTAATTTTGATCGCCAAATTTGGCGATATATCGCCAAGTTGGCGACAAATTTGGCGATTGTTGGCGATGGTAACCTTTCCCTCTTTATGGTAACCCATACGGCGATGCATAGACGGAGCCCTTTCCTGATTGGTCTATTCGACTCATGGAAGGAGTGGTCCGCCCGGATTCGTTATTTTCGGAAATCTTACACATCAGCATCATTCTAGGAGTCATTCCTTTTAAGGCTAGTTTTTTTTTTTACTATAGAAGGATTACGCAGTTGCATAAATTATGTAGGTTATCTGTTAACTGAATTTAATTCTAGCATACTGTATTGTGCAAATAAAAGTTTACATAGATCATCAACATGGCTACACAAAATAATATAAATAGATGATAATCCATCAACGGAATTTCTCTCAAATGCATTTTGCATTTTTTAACTGAATTAAATTCTAGCATACTGTATTATGCAAATAAAAATCTACGTAAATCATCAACTTGGTTACACAAATTAATATAAACTAGCAAAAGCCATGCTTTGTTTGGATTCGCGAAGCATTATTTTATAAAACAGATATTTGAAAGTAACAATATTTTTTTATTATTATTTTTGCATCTTTATTAAACAAAAACGTTATTTTATGTTTTGGCGCATTTTAATTTTTTATTTATGATGTAAAACTGGCATAATAAGATATTTTCGAAGCAAACTTTTACAAATTTTTTTTAAATTTTCAACTAAAAGCTCTTTTAAAGATGTTTTTACAATTTCAAGTAGCAACTGGTGTTTTTTAATTGTTTGAAATATGCATGTTTCCAATCTTTGTAATCAACATCCGATAATCTTTGATAGCTATTTTAGAATAATATATTTGAAGAAAGCTTGAAGAAAGTTACTTCTTCAAAATCCTATTTTCTGGAAAAAACATTTGAAATCTGCTTTCGTTGATACTATGAATTTTTAATTGTAAAACATTTTATTTTAATTTCTTCGTTTTTATACATGTTAGCGTATGAGAATTGCTGTAATTCTCTCCGCGTGGGAGAACTTTTTACTTTCTGCGAATGGCAACTCAATTAATGGAATTACCCATGGAGGAAGAATATACTGGAGGTGAACTATAATGATTTGGGTGATGCCAAAAATGTAACCCTACATTAAGTCACATTAAGTCCAAACAAAACCACGTGCTTTGATTCGCCTATGAATTCAAACCGGTTAAAACCCGTATTTGATTGCTCTTGTTTTTTTATCGTCGAATTTTTTATTAGACAGCGCTTCACAGGTAAAAATTTCTTTGATTATTTAATTATATGTGTTTTAAATATCAAAATAGAAAACCTTTTAACATTTTTCTTGAAAAGATAACAATATTTTGCTAATATCTGAAAATCGTTTGCAATCAGAAATCTGTATTTTAGATTAATATTTATTACTTATGTTTTCATACATGATTTTAAAAGAATGTTTTCATTATTATATTTTAAATATTATTTAAATGCAATTATTAATATGTAACAAAACAAATTTCTTTTTATATATTCATCTTGATTTTTTTTTATCCCTGAATTATTTATTTAGAATAAATCTATTTGTAATATCGAAACCCTGTATTTATGCTTCATTTTTCGCATTTAAATGCGATTAATCTTAAAATATGTGTAATTTATTTTCTAATAATTTTAAAAACATGATAAGAATCGAAATTTTTATTGCGTGAAAATCAGCTCATTTATTTTACAGCTCTCAAATTTTATTATGCTTTATATCTGTTGTTTTTAGGTGCTTTCGTAATTATGTAAATACGTAGCACCTATAGTTGTCGTTCAGTCCATCCGTCTGTCTGTCCATTCGGATATAACAACGCAAAAACTACCCACTCCCACCCGAATCGTTTGAAGTTTAAAATGCATAATTAATACATAATTTTGTCAAGTTATTTCAAATTTAAGATAGATTAATTATGCATAGAAGAATTACAGGGACAATCAAAAGTATCCCGTTACATTACGGGGGGGTCAAGGGGGGGTTTCAAATGCATTTTAATCATTTGAAATTTAAAACAAATAATTATTACATAATTTTGTCGTGTCATTTTAAATTTTATAGAAATTGGATGCATAAATCAATTACAGGAACAATAAAAAATATTCCCTGACATTACGGTCAATGGAGAAAAAAGTTTCAAATGCATTTTAATGGTGTTAAAATAATTCAAACATAATAAAACTGACATGAACCTATGAAGTATATATATACTAAAATATACATTCTGTACAATATGTGATGCAAAGAATATTTGTTTTAAAATTACAGGAGCACACAAAAGTATTTCATTACATAAAGCTATACGGAGAAACATTGTTTGTGGGGCGTGTTTTAATTACTTTAAACTATTTAGCATTTTATGAATATGATATACGTTGCTGAGGTGTAATAAAAATTACTTCCTGTATATTTACAGGAACACAAAGATTTTTACTACTATAATGTAACCGAAGTACTGTCTACTATATCAGCAAGATAGATCAAATAGATCTGAATATTTTAAAAACTTCGTTATCGTTTTGCGAACGTTTATCGAACGCACCTCATTTGTTACGCTTCACGTGTAATTTCCAACTTGTTTATTAATTGTTTCTCAAAATTTTTTATTGATAATGCTGATATTTTGAAGAAGTAAAATTTTTATATTTGTCAAAAATTGTTCTTATTAATGTAAAGCCTGACTATATGCTAACAATATTTGTTTTAAAACATGTTTTGGAATTTTTTAATAACGTTGTAAATATTAAAATTAGCTTTGTTTCAGGCGGAATACTGTTAATGTGTCGGATTCGAATTCAAATATTAGCGGTTCAGATCGATAAAAAAAACATTTATGTTGGATTCCGATTTGAATAGAATTTTCGTGTTCAGGTAAAATACACAACCCGACCCATTCAAGGATCTAGTCTCGCTGCAAATTTAACATACATTTTTATTTGTGCAGATTTAAGCGTTGAGCATATAAGCAAAATTATAATATCACTTTTTTTTATAATGTTGCAATATTATAATTTTTCAACATTACAGTTTAAGCAACATTATATCATTTTAAACACTCTTATTTTCCTTTGCGTGAAATTTTATATCATCACGAAAAATATTAAAAAAGCCCGGTTTTAAACTATATTGAGCTACACTCTTCACATTTTGAATATGCCTATACAGGGCTTTTCAAAGTTATGCATCAGAAATGTAAAGGCAATTAGCGGGAACATTAATGAGCAGATTTGTAAAGGAATGTGAGTGCGGAAATGTAGCGTTGAGGAGAATCAGTGAATAATTTATGTCTATTTCACTATAATTTAGTAACATATTTTGGCCGCTAAAAGCTCCCAACCATATATCATTATCCCCATAAACGGAATTATTTTGTGTGGTTCTTTAAATAAATAATAAATGTTTAACAAACCCCATATTCTACAAAATGCTTGTTATACTGCCGTTTATAAATGCATATCAATTTCTTTTACGTTTTAAATGGTCTAACGTCATTGAAATGAACTTGAAACGATTTTTCCCATTGATTATAATGTAACAGAATACTTTAGACTGTCTATGCAAATGAACTATAAATTCTACACATTTCCTTTTCAAGAGCGATCACGGTGTAGTACGCGTCAATAACATATAAAAAATGCTACGAGCATCAGAGTTTATTTACAAGAGTTAGAACTCGGCCACACAAACCGGAGTCATAAACATTTTTCATCTAAGTTACAAAGTATTAACTAGTAAAAAAAAAATCCCGCGTTAAGCATAGATTATAAAACACTATCCAAATTTCCTTAATTCTTTAACAAAACTTCGTTATTCAGGGAAATTACTGCCCATAACCAAATATGTATTCCAATACTTCTGAATGGCTCTGTATTTGATTTGTCGGTTGATATATATACTATATCATGGAGAAATTTAGTTTAGAAAAAAAATGCCTAGCTGGATGAAATTTTTCTTTTGGCAGTTTATACGAATAGATGTAAAACATACTTCAATACTTTTGTTCAGCCCTGCAGTTTACCTTGTACTTTTATTACACGAAAGTATTTTCCTAAAATTAATTATACAAAAAAATAAATGAATAATGTTAATAAAACAACAATACTCTTTAAACTATTTAAATCATATTTCCAGAAATTATCATCCTTAAACAAACCTGTATCCAGTTCTTTGCGTGACCCTGTATATAATTTAATCTATATTCTACAAACATTTCACGATAAACTAAATGCGAATCGACGTAAAAATGCAAAACTTTTTTAAAAACAAACCTTTAAGTAAATTACACTCACATTCAGTAACTTTTCCGAGTTCTTTTGAGTAACCCTGTATATCTTAATTGTGTAACTATTATAGCATTTATGCACACCATATAATGTGAATACATTTAGTGACACTTAAAAGCCCATATCATAATTAAAAACGCCTTTCATCCATGGAACAGTTACCATGCGTAATATGCAGTACTTCGAATAGAATATGCTTTTTGAAGTCTTTTGTGTGTCCCTGTAAATGCTATGCACTTCGTATTATGCGTGAAATAACTCATATTAAGTCTCAGCGATGTATATCAATTTGATTACATATGATACCGTTTACCATCGTTAAAATATGTCGCAAACAATTTCCTCCTTTATTATCATGTATTAGAATTATTTTGTGTGGCCCTGTAAATGAATATCTATTCTTTTAGCTGCATATTTTAGTGTGCTTTTCGTAGATGCAAATAAATGTGAATACGTTTGTCCGGCCGCAACATCTTAAAAATTAATTTGAAACGATTTTCCCCCATTGGCCCTAATATAATCGAAAACTTTTGACTGTCCCTGTAAATGAACTAATCGTGGTAGAAACGTCATTTTTAATAGGGTTTGTGCTTGTGTAAACTTCAATAACATGGTAAAATTTCTTTGCATTCCGAGTATATTTACGAGAGTTAGAGCGCGGACAGACGGACAGGCAAAACGAATGCATAAACATTTTTCAATTTTGTTGAAAAGTGTTAATAAAAATTACTGTAAAAAGAAAACTTTTAATAATGCAATTTTTAGTTCGTATCAAACGTTTTCAATTTCTTATTTAATTTTAATTTGAAATTTAATAATAATAATGACATTTAATAATAATAATAATAATAATAATAATAATTTCCCAATTTCAATTATTTTAAAAGTAAACATTTCTTTTAATAAATAATAATAGAACAAAGACCATTTTGAAAATTTCCTATTTCTTCTTAAAAAATGCTCCAGCTGTAATTCATTTCTTTCAATTCGTCTTATTAATACGAAATCCCTTCCTTTTTTGGAAGCTTTCCAATTTTCCACGTGCTTTTGTTTTGTACACTAAAATTTGAGCGATAAATGGATTCACATTGCAAACCTTTTTTAAGGCTTAGTTCACCTCCATCTATCTTCTTCCTCCATGGGAATTACCTTTTAACGAAACGCTCTCTCATTCTCGCAGTGACGTTTTCACGAATAATTATTGTTGTGTTTGCGAACTTATTAAAGTCTTATTTTTCTATAAAATCCTTCTGATTAATGAGTCGATATTATTTAGCCACAATACGACCGTCGCAAAAATATTTATAAAGAGCTTGAACCAACAACTTCACGCAGATCTTTTAATTTTTCATTTATATAACAAATTTAAGAATTAATTTTATTTGTTTACAATTATTTTGTTGCCAGTTTACAAAAAAAAAAAAAAAATCCATAATACAATTCTTTTAAAATGTTTAAGTGTCATCTGTGCAAACGATTTTGCGGGAAAATGAAAACATGTTTTATTTAATAAATTAATCATGATTCTATCTATAATTATTTACTCCATGATTTAAACTTTTTTTTTTCTGAAAATATACGCGTTTCATTTTTTATTTATTTGCTAAAATGCGTCCGTATTGGAAATGCATGTAAAATAAATTAATTAAAATAATAATTTTTTTAACGTTTTACTGTAAAAAAAAAAAAAATTATATTCTGCAAATCTACAGATCATAATTTATTTTTGTGTTTAATTTGAAGTTAAAATATTGAATAGTTTTTTTGTAAAGCGTACGACAAATTGTAATTTGAGTGGACTAGTAGAGGATTCGCTTCGCTCATCCTAATAAATGACAGACCATCAATGGAATTCCTTTTCATTTGCTTTGTGCATTTTTAAAACTGAATTAAATTCTAGCATACTGTATTGTGCAAACAAAAATCTGTGTAGATCATAAACATGGCTACAGAAAATAATATAGATGACAGTCTATTAACGGAATTACTTTTCAAATGAACAATGCGTTTTTTAACTGAATAAAATCTACATAAAAGACAAATCACTGTTTAAAACAGGTCTTGTTGGAATTTTCACCTTGCAATAATTAAATTAAAAATTACATTTATTTTCTTAAAAGGTGAAGATAAAAAGATTAAAAACAACAGATGTTAAATGTCCCGAGATCTTTCGGACATACACATGTCCATTCTCAAGGGTAGCCATCTTAGTAGCTCGTAGGATGGCTACCCTTGAGAATGGAGATGTGTATATTCGAAAGAACTCGGGACATTTAACATCTGTTGTTTTTAATCTTTTTATCTTCACCTTTTAAGAAAATAAATGTAATTTTTAATTTGAATAAAATCTTTAGTGTATTGTGAAAATAAAAAATCTATAAAGATAATCAAAATGGCTGCACGAAGTGATATAAATAGATGACAGTCTAGCAGTGGAATTGTTTTTCAAATGCATAATGCATTTTTTATCTGAATAAAAGCTTAGAAATCTGTTTGATGTACATAAAAATCTACATGTGATATTTTACAGAAATAAATTCGAATATTTGAACGAATCTTATCGATCAAGGACGAAAATTTTGGTATTGGGTTTTCAAACTATGTTATGCGCTTTCTTATTTCGATGTCTAAAAAAGGAAATTTCGTTAAAATATTATGGTAGTATTGGTAAAAGTTTCATAATTGAAGTGTAATGCATGTTTTTAGGTGCGTTCGTAATTATGTAAATACGTAGCATCTATAGTTATCGTTCAGTCTGTCCATCCGCCCGCATATAACAATGCAAATACTACCCAACCGAATCGTTTGAAATTTAAAATATAAAGTATAACATAATTTTGTCGAGTCATTTCAAATTTTATGAAAATCGGATGCATAGATCAATTACAGGAACAATCAAAAGTATTCCATTATTTTACGGTCGATGGGAGGAGAAGGTTTCAAATGCATTTTAATCATTTGAAATTTAAAATACATAATTATTATATAATTTTGTTGAGTCATTTCAAATTTTATGAAAATCGCATGCATAGATCAATTACAGGGACAATCAAAAGTATTCCGCTACATTACGGTCAATGGGGAAAAATGTTTCAAATACATTTTAATGGTGCTACACCAATTCGAGCTTAATAAAATTGATATGCATCTATAAAGTACATATAATATAGATTTTGCATAATATGTGGTGCAAAGAACATTTGTTATTAATTTACAAGCCCACACAAAAGTATTCCATTACATAATGGTATAAGGAGAACGTTGTTTGCTGCGCATTTTAGTTGTAATTAACTATTTTAAATTTTATGAGATTGATATATGCGAGTGATATTTTTAAAACATCGTTATCGCACGAATGCACCTTATTTGCTACGCTTCACGTGCAATTTCTGAC
Organism: Maratus speculifer; assembly: GCA_964019185.1. Lineage (NCBI taxonomy): Eukaryota > Metazoa > Arthropoda > Arachnida > Araneae > Salticidae > Maratus > Maratus speculifer. The sequence continues at coordinate 75,595,438 of OZ025297.1, read as the reverse complement.
TTTTTTTTTCTTGTTTGTTCCTAGTTACTATTATTCGTCTACAGCAGTTAATCTTTCTGCATCACTGATTTTTATTCACAAATTTCAATGACAAAATATTAAAAAAAAGTGGAAAAAATTATAGAGATTTGAAATATTTTTTATTGTAGCAAGAAGAGTGGTATTTCACGGATTATTTCTTTATTACTTTTTTGCCCTTGAACAAAAACGTACTGGTGCATGAAAAACTAAAAAGAAGTGTGAATTATTATGGAAGACGATCTCTTTATATTCTTTGCTTTTTTTCATGGTTCTTTTGAAGGTCTTTTTCTTAAACCGCTTAATGGAATAAGTTTTATAATTTTAGTAAAATAAGGATAAAAGAAAAAAACAGCTTAAAAACAAGTGGGTACGTGTGATCTAGTGTTACCAGATTGGAAATTTTGTTCCCATTTTGAGGAATTTTAAACCTCTAGAGGAATTTTTTAGGGACAAGTAATTCATGGGGACATGTTTGGGGACTATGAGCATTTTGGGAGAAAAACTTGGGGAATTGTTTTTAAATTTCATTTTTTGCTTTCAGACATCTGATAGTTCTGAATCTGTCTCGAATTCGATTTTGATTTGATAAACGAAAAGAAAATACAGAGATCATAGATATAAATTGTTTTTCTCGCAATCGTGTTCACCATTTACACGTATCACAGTATCATCACGGTCTGCCTTTAACTATCCCCCACCCATCTGAATTTTCAGATAAGTGCAGCAGATTTTCCTAGTCATCAGCGAACAGACACACAAGCACAGAAATATATTTCATTTAATAGTATAGATTTATACAGCAAAAATAAAAACAATTTTATAACTTTTTTTTGTTGCTGTTTAAGGCTGATTAATTTGTTTCCTTGAATATCAGTAGAGATATTTGGAAAACATACAACTGCATATTACAATCACAATGCTACATTTATAAATGAACATTGCTCAATGAATACAACAGCCATCCATTTTTTTTTTTTTTTAATTACTATTAATTCAGTGGAACCTTCTAAAGCGACCATCTTTGGTACATGCTAAAATGGTCATTATGTAGAGGTGTTCACTTTATGAAATGTCTTGATAATTAAATGACACACTAAAATTTTGTAATCTCAAAAACTAAAATATAAATAAGGAAAAATGCACTTTATTAAGCAATGGACTGATTAATTAACGACAATAATAACTGAATCAATAATTTAAAGTATACTACATAGAAAATAATTTACTTAAAACTCACATTATTTCTTTTGAATACAGTTGAAATTCCGTAGTGATTGATTTAAATACCACATAACTACAAGGTACTCTGTAATTTATGTGCATTTTTATTTTCGTTGTAATTGCATATTGGTAACGTTTCTAAGACTGGCAGTAATAAACGTTTTAGTAAAAATCACCTTAGACAAGTGCAGATATCATTACAATAAAGGACAAAGTGGTCACTTTATGCATTAAGCAAATAGCAATTATAACAGATAAATTCTTGTACTTTTTTAATGGATCAAAATAACATTTCAGAAAATGAACACTTTAGTCTTTTAATTTGAAAACTTTTGGCATGCAAAAAAATGGATGGTCACATTTTACAGATTCAAATAACATTGACAATGACCAACGCCGACTATATACTACCGGCCGAGCCGTTTCGCGAAAAACCGCCGAAAAAGTGAAGCTGGAAACAGCTTCAAACCCTGAACCATTTCATTGAATCACGTGTAAGTCCACCCACGTAACACAAACCCTGCCCAAATTAGCATTGAATAAGTTGCTTTCTGTTCTGTGCACATGTTTGCACACGTGTCATTGTTTTGGTTCAGGGTTTACATGATTGGTCTGAATAACTTGGGCAAAGTATCAGCGTCCTCTGGCGGGAGACTTCATACATTAATCTCAAATAGACAGGCCTTTACTTAGATCTAGTAAAGTCTGGCCATGCAATGACAGACAAACTAATCACTTTATACATGGACATATTAGACAGGTGGTCACATTACCGCACAATTCTCATAATTTTATATGAGTACAAGTAAAATTTTCCAAAAGCGGTCACTTTAGTCAGGTGGTCATTCCACAGTAATTAATTTGAATGAAAACTCCGCGGTCTTAAATGACTTAGACCTTCATATTATTAAATGTTCAGGTAAAATCCGAACATTCTTTTGCTGTGCTTTTTTGAAAGATTTAATTAAAGATGTTGGAAGCAACTATATTTGTTTTGTTATTGACGTAATCACAGTGATTGACAAAACAAAGATGCTTTTCATTAGCTTCAGTAGAAGCGACAAAAAATTGAAAATAATGTTTTGTAGCTTAAGTCAGACAGAAGCAGATAATGTCAACATCCTCTTAAATTCATTCAAAACACAACTTATTAGAGATGGTCTAAAGCTTGAAAAAGTTATTTGTATAAAAACTGCAGAGGGAGATAATGTAATGATAGGCCAGCATCGTCAACTGTCAACAATTCAAATAACAAGAGTAAACGAACTTGCTGTTTTAAAATATATTCCCGTCGATTAACTGCTAATATATAAGCGAAATTCTGCTGAGTTTAAATGTTTATTTATTTATTTATTGTAAATCGGGAATTTTTTCACAAAAAATGCTTGATTTAAAAAGTTTTTATAACGGAAAATTGAAATCTTGCCTTTTTGAGTAGAAATTGTGTTGGAGAATTTTTCTGAAAAAGCACTGATTTGAGGAAAAATTTGGGAAATCTACTACTATCTGGTAACACTGGGTGATAGCAGATCTCACAGAGGGTTTCGTTCTTTTATTTCTTTCAAAACAAGTTAGCCTTTAACTAATAAATCCAAATTGTTAATTTATAATAATTATTAAATTCTTACATAGATGTAGCACCCATAAATTTAATTTTAAGATAATTATGAAACTAAATTATTTATTTCAATAAAACTGAAAATGTTCAAATAATGTTTAAATAAAATCCAAAATTCTAATTTTCTTGAAAATCCAAAATTTTTTTAAAAATAGCAGAGACATAAACAAAGTTTTGAATTTCTAAAAGCGAAAGAATAATTAAATAGATTTAAACTTCTAATTCATTAATAAATCGCAAAAGTTTTCAAAATACAAAGAAAATAGAATTTTAAAAATATGAATGTCAGATGAGCGAAACCTAACTGGCCTGTAAGCCCTTAAACTGTCCAAAAATACGAAATTTCTTCGTATTAAATCCATCTTAGCATGAAAATTTCAAGTTCCAGCATCGAACTAAGAACCTCGTCTTTACTAGCGAGATGCTTTCCCCCCAATCCATGATGTCTACACGCAAAACGTTGAAATTAAGGTTCTGTTTTGAAATTTAAATCACAAAAATAAACGAGTGACATTAAAAAAATTATTTAATTAAAATAATAGACTTTTTCAAAATTTTATGATTTCAAAATTTTATTTTTGTTGTATGGACAGGAGATATTCACCCGTACTCGCGTAATGCACGAAAAGCGCTCTAAAAACGTTTTAAATGCCGATTTGATAGCAATCTCAAAAAGAAACTTAAAATTTGACATGGTAATTATTTATAAGTGCTCTCCAAGAACAGCTTCGAAAAAAATTCGAAATTTAAAAGGGGTGAAAGAACATAAAATTTAAAGTGTCTGGCTTATACAGTTGTGTACGCATTCTGTGACAAATGGACAGTCAGAAGTAGATACGAAAATTGGTCCTCGGATAAACAAAACTCTAAACAGGATTTTTTTTTTTTTTTTTTTTTTTTGCATTTAATGTTTATTTTAAAATTCTCGCTTAATATTATGACCATGTTATCCCAAGAAATAAAAGAAAAAAAAATCTGCAATATGCATTGATTATGCGTTTTGTCATGAGACAAGATTATGGGAAAATTGTTGTTGATATCAAAGCACAAACTAGTAATCTTATTTAAAAAAAAAAAAAAAAAAAGTAATTTTTGCTCGTCTCTTTTATTAAAATATGGTCGAAAAAAAAAACCATTTTTTAAACTATCTATTCAGGATTTTTAAGTTGTTTTCGCAATGTATAGTTATAACTTAATAAATATTAAATTGATTAAAGTGTATTTGAAAAATATTATTTTTCAAATTAATTTTTTAATTGAATTAAATTAAATTAAATTAAATAATTAAATTAATTTTCAATTTAATTTTTTTTATTTAGACCTTTTATTTTTGTTGTTGTTGCTGTGGCACAAACACTTGTCCTATTTTGGTCAGCGTTATTTGGCACATTATTAAAACCATTGTTGTTTTCACCCGTACACACAATTGTAACCTTAAAGAACATTTGGCGATTTATCTCTCTGTAGTCTACCAATGAAAAAATGCTTTAGAAATTGTTTATAAACTTATAATCAAAATCTAAAAATATTAAAACGTATTATCATCAAGAACATACCTGTGATCATGTTTTATCATAATTCGAACATGTGAAGGAAAAATGGATTACAGAATTCCATTTTTACGTACATAAGCCAATTTAAATTAAATAAAAGCGTGTAATTAAAAATGAAGTAGCTTTTAAATCTGGAAATGGAATTTAAACTGTATTTACTTTGAATAGTATTTTTTTCTTTTGGAGAAAAGTATTCTTGAATATCTACAAAAAATATTACGTAAAAAAAAATAGACAAATTAGTCTTTTTTTTTTTTTTTTAACACTCCCCAATATAATTGAAAACTTTCGTAATTCGGTTGGTCTGTCTGTCTGTACGTGCTTTAAAACACGTAAATATAACTCGGGTTGTCGCAACTGAAAATGTTATTGAGGTTTACTATGGCGATTTCGGTATTGAAAATGAAGTGTATAACATTTATAGTTTATTTACGGGAACACTCAAAAGAATTCTTTTAAATCAGGTGCATGAGAGAAATCCTTTGCAATGTTTTTCAATGATGTTATACTATTTTAAAGATATCTAAACTGATATGAATCCACACACAGGAGAACTAACGGTATAGCTTATTATAAAATATGGTATATACATAGTATTTATCGTTCATTTACAGGGATACACAAAAAAATTATAATGCTGTTTATTAACAATATTTGTTAGAAGTGCGTTATCAGTTGTGGTACGGTTTTTTAAATTTAACTAATTTTTTTGTTTATTACTCATTTGCTTATTATTACGTATGAATTCTACATAATGGATCATGTTATACAGGGTAGAACAAAAGATCTCGGGTACATTTCTGTTTATTGACTGAGGAAATTTCCGAAGAAGAATTTACAACTATGATATATGCGTTCCTAAATGAACTAAATTGCAGTACATTGTATATGGAAATCTACAGATCATATACAGGACTTCACAAAAGAATTGGGGTATTTTTGCAACTATTGATGAGAACCCCCAAAATTGTATTTCAAAATGTGTTGTACTTTTTCCAAATGGTTTACTAGGGACCATTTTTTATTTTATTAAGACTCTTGTCCCTGCAGACGAAGACACTCGCGAATTAAATGGTAATCCTATGGAGAGATTATTTTACATCTCGTTTGCATTTCGCAATTTTTATTTTATTTTATTTACTCTTTTGATTTTGCTTGCAAATATTTTTTAGAATAACACTTTCATTTTCGGAACCGGTTTCAAACGTGAAACTAACTTTATATAAAATATCTACTTCCAAAATCGAATAAGTAAAAGAAGAAAAAGAGCGATGTAGAGATGAAACTCAGCCGACCAATGAAAAAAAAAAGTCACTTAAAAATATCAAAAGGCAAATGATATATATATATATATATATATATATAAGAAAATAATCTCTTCAATAGGATTAGCATTAACTCGTTCGCATTAACTTGCGTTTTCGTCCGCAGGGACAGGAGCCTTAAATGATGAAGTTTTATCAAAGTATTCTGGAAATATTGCAAAGTGCTTCATAATCTATGAAACATTTTGCCATAATGAATCATACGGTAATCTAATAATGGTAAAACGTTAAGAGGATTCAGAGTTTAAATTTGGGGTATTTGAAGCAATTTAATATTTTTTAAAAGTAATTACTGGCTATTATTGATTTTATAATAACATTTCTAACATTTCAAATAATCAGAATCTCTTAATAATCAGAAATAATGACAAGTGTAGTTGTAATAGCAGTATGATCGAAAAGACTACTGCCAATTTAGGGCGTGGTTATTCAAAATACCTGTAAGAAATTCAGAATAATGATTTTAGTTTTATTTAATCCTGGAATTTATGCCATTAAATTAAGCTTAGATTACTGTTCGGGCATTCTACTTTGAATTAAAAAAAACGCTGAAATGACAACTCTAACCGGCACAGTCTGCAAATTATTTGATCCTACTTTTACGTAAATTTGTATTTTTCTTTGGTTACAAGGAAAAATAAAGATTTATTAAATATATATGATACATAACTTTTTTAATTAAAGTCATTTATTGTTCAGAATCTAAAAATTCAATCTCTAATATTTAAAAGGAGGACACTTTTGACTTATCTTTTTAATTGCATGTGTCGTTTAGTTATTATGACTGCCGCTGTACCATTAATCACCTGCCGTTTCACCGTTTCAGGTGGCAGGTTCTAAATCATCTGCTGCAACATTGCATCTGCAGCAGGTTCGATTATGAATCGATTATCGAAGTTGACTGGATAAGGTGTAATAAACCCAGAGATATACAATTTAAATGAAAGATGTTGAATATGATTTTCTTTTCAAGCGTGAATTTAACAAAATGTGTATTAAATAAAGAAGCTGTGCTATTGACGTGATTTCTTTCACATAAAATCAACGATTTTCTTCGACATAAAACGAATTTTCTCCCCAAAATTAAAAATTTATAAGCTACATACGAATATACAATATTTTTTTTTTTTTTTTTTTTTAGAATGAACTTTGAAATTCAATTTAAAAATAATTTAATGAGAAAAAAATCATGCTTCAGGCATAGATTATGAACCACTTTCCAAGACTTCTAGAATAAAGTAACAATACTTTGCCGATTATTATATAAATACTATATCTAAATAATCTTTTTTAGATAACGCATGACATATTTGAAGAACAATATTCATCATTTACTCTCCATAGCCGGAAAAGTATTGGCACTGTATTTGATCTATAAATTGGTACATATTCTAAATAAATTATAACAAAATTTAAAATTTAGAAATTTTAGTTTAGAAACAAAACTTATAATAGTATGAAAACTGAAAACTCAACGTCAGCAATTTTTATCAATAAGCTTAAAAATTATCGATATCTTTTGTACGGTAGAGGTCTGCACGGGCCCGGTCCGACACGAACGAAAGGTGTCTTAGCACGGCCAGATGTAAAAATAAAAAGTTCTGCCCGAGCTCGACCCGTTTACATTTTCACAGTTCTCGGCCTTTTCAATTTATATATTAAAAAAAAATCCGTTTTTTCTCGTAATACAATTAAGATTCTTTTAATGGATATTACATACATATTCATGGTAACATTTTACTGTATAGTGTAGATGTGCCAGTAATGGGACCCCTTAAGGAATTTCTCTAAAAAAATAATTTTTTATTAATAGTTATAATTTTTGTATTCCAATTTTTTTCATATTATATTAATCTTTCAACAATATTTAACCAATCCCACAGTTACATTTCCCTATAGAAATAAAAATTTAGTTTTAAACAATAGAAATATGTCTAAACACCCAAAAGCCCAGTAATGGGCCACTTATGTTCCAGTAATGGACCGTCTATGTTCCAGTAATGGGCCACCCTACAAAAAATAATAGATAATTGTTTTTAGGTGCGTTCGTAATTATGTAAATACGTAGCACCTATAGTTGTCGTTCAGTCTGTCCGTTTGTCTGTTCGTCTGTCTGTCCGCATATAACAACGCAAAAACTATCCAACCGAATCGTTTGAAATTTAAAATACATAATTATTACATAATTTTGTCGAGTCATTTCAAATTTTCTGAAAATCGGATAAGTAGATCAATTACAGTGAAAATCAAAAGGATTGGGGGAAAAAAGTTTAAAATGCATTTTAATCGTTTGAAATTTAAAACATTAATTACTACATAATTTTGTCGAGTCATTTCAGATCTTATGATAACCAGATACATCGATCAATTACAGGGACTATCAAAAGTATTCCGTTACATTACAGTCGATGGGGAAAAAAGTTGCAAATGCATTTTAATGGTGTTACACTCATTCGAACATAATAAAATTGACATGAACCTATGACGTATATATATATTAAAATATAAATTCTGTACATTCTGAGATGTAAAGAAAATTTATTATTAAATTACAGGGCCACACAAAAGTATTCCACTACATAATGCTATACGGGGAAACATTGTTTGGGACAGGTTTTAATTATATTAAACTGTGCCACATTTTATGAATATGATATACGTTGCTGAGGTGTAATAAAAATTACTTCCTGTATGTTTATAGGAACACAAAGAGTTCAACCACTGTACTGTATCCGAAGTATTGTCTACTATATCAGGAAGATCTGTATATTTTTAAAATTTCGTTATCGTACGAACGCACTTTATTTGTTACGCTTCACATGCAATTTCCAACTTGTTTCAATTGTATTTTGCTCCAGAATTTAATGAAAGCATACTAATAAAACAAAATATTAAAACTTAAGTTAGAAATTCATTACATTAACGGATTTATAATGAAAAAACATAAAACAAAATACTTAAATTCAAGTTACGAATTTATTTTAATCAAGGATTTATAATGTAGATATAAAACAAAATATTAATGATATTATTAACTGTTTATTATTAACTAACATTAATGGATCTATATTGTAAAGATATAAAACAAAATATTTAAATTTAAAGGATTTATAAGATAAAGACAATGTTTTACTGAAATCAAGTTTAGATAAAATAAGGCATTAAAAAGAAGTCTCCAATCTTCATTCATATCATTATCTAAATGATGTGTTGTGCAACTGTGAAATATAAATAACATATCTTCAATTTTATCATCCCTTTCCGATAGTCCAAACTATTCAATATGGAATTTTAGAATGCATTTTAAATGATAAATGTTCTTGCACTATCCAACCATTTTCAGATAATCATATAGCCCATTAATTTGGCACAGATTCATTCCAAATCTCCCTTCAGAGATGCTTATATGGATATATTATCACCAATGGAGCAATCTCATTATTTGCTGAAAAACATCCCTTAACAGTGATTTGTTCTTTTTCGTTATTTGGTACTGCGTAATACACATCTTTAACTGATTTTGGTTCCAAAATTTTCCTTGTTTTAAGAGCACAAAAGAAACCTCGTTTTAACCTTATTGAAAATTCTCTCTGTATGCTTTAGAATTCGGAAGAAAATATTAATAATGTCTTCTTCCAAATATAATTTTAAATTTCTGAACCAACTTAAAACAACTTCTTTTGTAACGGCACATCTAGATTTTGTCAAATGTTCTGCTTGTGTTTTGTACCAATTTTGGATGACTTTTTTAAAACAACTATTTATAAAGAAATTGCCTTTATTAAATTCTAATAGGTAAAATTTAAGTGTTAAATTTGATTATTTAGCTTTTCAGTTAAATCAAAATATTTTATCTCTACTGAAATAACACTTTTTGTATTGGTCATTTGGATGGTCCATTATTGGAAAATCACGAAATAAGCAATCCAGTAATGGGCCACCCCTCCTAAAATCTTAAAAATAAATAAAATTTTGTAATGGCCATTACAAAATGTACAGTAATGGTATATTAAATTCAATGTTTTATATTGCTAACCAAACAAAAACATTCAATTTTTACGGAAAAATAGAAAAGATATAAACTAAGTAAGTAAAGTCTGCTCTTAGCATGTTCATTAAGATTTTCAGTGAAAAACAGAAAAACTGTGAAACTTTATTTTCTGCTTCCTAATTGTTTTGACGAAAAGTGTAAAAAATTAATCTAGCTTATAAAGCATGCAAGGTAGAGTTCAGAAAAAAATAATAAAAGCTGAACTATTATTTATTATTTTTTTATAAACCAAAAAGTGCGAGGTGACCTATTACTGGAATGTGGCCCATTACTGGCACATCTACCCTATATTAGATTATAAAATGTTCACAAAACAGAAAACACACAATAGTAACATTAATGATTACTTACAGTCTTAGATGCTACAAAATTCAAATAAGATCTCATTAAAAAATTAATGCAAATAAAAGTATTGAAAACATGATAACTTTCGAAGCTGTACAGTAAAAAACAGATTTGTGAAAATATTTCTCTGTCATTTTTAAAATGTTACTCAAATCCAAAAGAGTAACATTTTGACACATTTCTAAATTCATTTCTTTTCGGAAACGTTTTAAATCGAGTTCCCGGGAGTGATAGCACGGAAAGAAAGAAAAACCTACAGTCGCATGACAAGAATCTCTTATAGCTCTGTAAGTAATTTATCAAAAACAGAAAACGTTATACTATTCCAAATCCCTTCAATTATCAGGCCTTTCAATTTTATGCCTTTACAGTAAAAAATGATTCTGAAAATGTGTTAGAAAGTTTCGCATTATTCAGCCGTGAATTTGAGAACCACGTAAGATATATTTCGAAAAATACTATTAACAGAAGTTCATTATCTCTATTAATACTTTTACAAAACACAATGCCTGCCTTATACATCCTGAGAACGATCAAGATCTGTTCTGTCCCTCATGACTATGTAGAGAGAGAGTGAAAAAAAAAGCGAACTTGGTCTCACCCCGGGATGAATCTTTTGGGAATATTAAACACGGAATCAGACATGATGTAACTTTCGGATGCCGATCTCTACGATTGACATGTTACTTTACTATATTGATATTGTCAAACTCGCATCGATTCCTGACGCATATTTATATTTCGTCTCGTGAAAGTCATATTTATTGAAAATGGCTTACCTTTTATCGGCTTCGTTTTAATCTGTATATCAAGCCAGTAAGCCCGTTTTTTTTTTTTTTTTTATTTAATTATTGGCCCGATCCTGCAGGCCCACTCTTTTTTCTTTTTTCTTTTTTTTTTTTTCCCTGCCCGTTTGAAAGTTTGCTTTCACTTCATCGGTCCGGTGGCCGGATCGGGTACGGGCCTCGGGTCAAGACCGAGTCATGTTACAAAAGCATGTTAAACATTAGTGGTGGAACTGTGCGAAGCCTGTGAATGAGTTGAAAAGTGTTTTCACACTTTATGCTTTACGCATAAATTTCCGTTCTTATTTTTCATTACTTTGTTTATCAGGAACATCATCGAAGTAAGAAAATGACCGAAAGGAATTAAGTAAAGATATTGGATTGTTACAGCTTATAATCCACCATATTCAACGAGCATTGCTCCGAAAGATTTTTATCTGTTTCTGTATCAAAAATTTTAGCAGCTACAATGTCACTTGAAAGAAGAAATGGCACTATTATTGCGATAACTTGACTACCGTATCTACATTTTTTCAATCGTAAGTGCTAAAATTCTAGTCGAAAGACAGTAATGATTTGTCTTTGGGCAAAGCTATAGATATTGATAAAAAAAATCATTGCTGTTTCTTCTCTTTTTTTCAATCATGATTTCCGTAAGAAGAAATGAAGAAACTAGTAGATATTAAATGGACACGGTTCACCATCCCTCATATCCATCGGATTTTGATCTAAATGACATTTATCTGGTTCGATCTCAAAAATTTTATTTCCTTGAATATCATTTGCAGAAAATTTCGTCAGCAACATCGACAAAATCTTATGATTTAAATATTTTGAATAGCTAAAGTCGAAGTTCTGTTTAAAAAGCCAGGAATGAAATGCTTGTGATGTGGTGTTGATTTTATCGCAGATTAAAACCAAATTTTATTTCATCTAATGTTTAAATGATTGTTTTTCTTTTTGAAATGTTGAATAAAGCAAAAAAAAAAAAAAACTGTATTAACATTTTGTAATAATAAAGAAACAGTAAAGCTAGCATTTATGTCTAAGTATGATGCGATTTATTTCGTTTTGTTTCAATGCTCAGGTCAGAAGTATAAGTTATTAAAGTCTGTCTATCGATTGAAATAAAAGTAATAATACATCTCAAATGAATTTTATAGCATAAGTATATCCATAAATTATCTGTCAACTTGAAAACTTTTTAATATACTGGTATTTTGTTCATTCAACTATTTTTAGTGTACAATTGCTATTTTTTTTTTCACTATTATTTTTTGGACTGATTATTATTGAATACAAAATTTCCCAATTTTGATCATTGATTTATGATATTATATATATATATTTTATTTATTTATTATTCATCTGAGTTTCTTTATGTTCTTGCGTATACATTTTTAGAGTTTCGTTCAGTTGACGAAACTTTATTCGTCTCTGTCTTTTGCCTGTCTGTCTGTCACTGTGTCCGTGCACAAAAGTCCGTGCACAAGTCAGAGACTTACAAATCATAAAATGCGTGTAGACATCATAATCTTGTTAGTTCGATCCCCGGTGCTGCAAATTGAAATTTCCATATTAAAATGGATTTAATTAAAAGAAATTTCGAATTTTCTGCCAATTTAAGAGTTTATATTATCAGGATTTCGTTTATCTGACATTCGTAATATTTTTGGAATTCAATTTTCTTTCTATTTTAAAAACTATACAATTTATTAATGACTCAACATTTTAAATTTCATTTAAGCATTTTTTTTTTCGTTTTTGAAAATTTAAAATTTTTTTATAGCTCCGCTAATTTTTTATTTTTTTTTTAATTTTCGGTTTTTCAAAAAATTTGAAATTTTGGATTTTATTTAAATAATTGATCTGAACATTTTTTAACTTGGTGAAAATAAACAACTTCCTTTTATAATTATTTTAAAATTAAATTTGTTGGTAATACCATCTATGTAAACATTTATTAATTAAAAATTAACAATTTGGAATTATTAATTAAAATACAAGTTGTTTTAAAAGAAACATTAAACGAAACTTTCTGTGCGATCTGCGATCCCCCTTAACCACTTCTTATATTGTATTATAACTATTAATTCTTTTTTAGAGTAACTTAAAGTAAAAACGAACTATTATAAGATCACTTCTGCGTCCGTTCGTCCGTCTAGTACAGAAATTTTATTCTTAAGGCCCCACCCTAGGCACAGAAAAACACCCGGATGATAATGTAAAGTCTATGGGGAGCGTTCTTTTCAAATATCTCGCTCAAATTTTAATATTTTTACATGATTTTTTTGCATAGGATAGCTGAGGACGATCTACAACCGGCCAAGTTTTTACGTTTTCGATTTTGCTTATGCATTTTTTATAATACGATAGTTTCAATTTCAGAACCGGTTTAAACCGGTTTTGAAAATTAAACTAATTTTTTAAAAAAACATCTGAAACCAAAACTGAAAAAGTAAAAACTAGGCCTGTTGTGGATCGTCCTCAGCTATCCTATGCAAAAAAAATCATGTAAAAATATTAAAATTTGGACGAAATATTTGAAAAGAACGCCTTCATAGACTTTTCATTATCATCCGGGTCTTTTTCTGTGCCTACTGTGGGGCCTTAAACTAAGAAACATGAAAGTTCAAATTGGCTGAAGTAATAAATACTATATTTGCAGATCATCAACCATTCATAAATAAATTTAAGAAAAATCGCAGAGGGGCTAATTAAGTTATTTGGGGGAAAAAATATTTTCTTTGGATATCGTATGAAAGGTTCCGTAATGCTAAACTCAAAAGTACAGTTCTTTTAAGTATTATATTTTCAGAGATGTCGTCAAAATGTAATGCAAATAATATATGTCCTTCTCTCAGTAGCGTAGCTATGTTTTTTGGCGCCCGGGGCCAGCAAGAAATTTTGCGCCCCCACCCCAATATAGATATATAACAATTTCTCTCAATTTGGCGCCCCTAGGCTTCGGCGCCCGGGGCGGACGCCCCCTTGCCCCCCCTTAGCTACGCCTCTGCTTCTTCTTTGATTTTCGAATCTACTGCAACTGAAATTATGTAAAAATTAAGGATAATAAAAAACCTGGCAGGAAAATTGTAGCGATTACCCTAGGTTGTATAGATTTTATTAGATATTATTCTGATGAGTATTCAGTATTACTGAAACATTATTGCTTGCCTTTTAAGGCGTCAAAGCTTATCAACTTTTAATGATATATTTGTGTAATGCAGGGATCTTACACTTCAAGGACTTTCCAGGATCTTTTACCAAAATTTTCGTAAAGTAATATTTACTTTATATTATTAAAAAAAAAAAAAAAAAAAAAAAAAAAAAAACATATAAAATAGATAATATCTCGAGATATAAATTTTCAGATATAACGATTAGTGCTTTCTGAAATTTCCGGTGCTAAAACAGGTTAAAAAAAAAAAAAAAAAAAAAAAAAAAAAAACCCTGAAGAACCATACTATGCGCAAATAAAACTCATACTTGACCGGTTATCATAATGTCTATTTTAATGGGAAACAGTTTTATTATCAAAAAGTTATGTATTGCGTTTGCTAAACAACGGAGATTGATGTAACTTTGATGACCTCGCTTATATTATATATTAAACTGAATCCTAACGACAATGTTATTAAAGTAATAATAAAAACCGCATAAATTAAAAATAATAATTATTATTTAAAAAAAATAATAACAACCCGAAAATAGTAACAAAAAGGGATAAAAACAGATTTATCTCTTGGTATTTCCTCGAACTATTCAAATAATTGCTATTATGCAAAATATTCCGATGGAGAGATTGTATTCTTCACTATTAATCTTACATTGGATCGATGAAGTGCCAGAGGAAGTAATTTAGAATGTGTAAGTATATATAAAATATTGAATAAGGATACACGTATCGTATGCTATGCCTTTTGTAATCCAAAATAGCCGCAATAGAATGAATGAACGATAAGGAAATACCTCTGAGCTGTTAAATATTCATCTAGATACATATAAGAACAGTTACTGAGAGCGTGTGGCTAACATGCGAATGAGATGCTTAGCGTGATGAAATATTAATCAGATTGAATATAAAATAAACTTGTCGAATACTTTTGGAATTTTAAAAAGAATGGGTGTTTTTAAATCGACAAAATAAATAAATAAATAAAATAAATGTAATTTAAAAAATTACAATAATCATTTGGAAATTTTTTTCTCAAAGACTAAAATTTAAAACTTATAAATAAATTCTGTATTAAGAAAAAAAAACATTTTTTCTTACAATCATTGGTTTAAAATCAGATTGTTTCTTTCTTCGTTATCGTCGCACATTTCGTAATCTAAAAATTCGATAATCTAACCTCGTTTTTTTTTTTTTTTTTTTTTTTCCCTTCCTTTTAAAAGACGATTTTTCATACGATGTCTTTCTTTGGATTCAGTTCTTTCTATACCTGATAATTTGCGTCAACCCATTTTGTAATTTTTTTTTACTTACTTCTTTAGTAAAAACGAAATTTCTATTTTAATATAAATTACCCTAATTGTAAAAAATTTCATTAAAAAAATGCGGACATTTATTGCCCGAAATAAAATGTTTCAATGTTTCCCATTGAGTTAATAATAATCAGTAAAAATACCATTTTTATAATGATAAAAACATGGATTACGTAATAACAGAGTCATATATTACTTCGCCATGGATTAAACATTAATATTCCTGGACCAATCATAAAAAATAAATAAATAAAATGCGGACACCACAAAGTCCATTTTTGACCAAAAAAAAAACCAACCTTTGTCCAAAAGGTTTTTTTTTTTTTTTTTTTTGAAAATGAAAATACTTCTTAAATTAGCCAGTAATTTATTACAAATATTTTGATTCTTTTATTCTAAAATTATGAGTTAATGAAAAAAAAATTACCTTCAGAGCCATTTTGTTCTCGGATTTTTCGGAAATGTATGTCAAAAAATTTGTGCAAGTAGAGTTGAAGCTGACTCAGAGTCGATTTTTAACACTTTCCAACATAGTTCCAAAATAAAAAGTGTTTATGAATTTGGTTTGTCTGATTAGCTGTCTGTCTGTCTATCCATGCTCTGCTATAACTTGTGTAAATACACATGGATTCTTATGGAATTCATATTATACCCGGAGGCGGCAGCACAGACAATCACCCCATGAAATCCACGGAGGAAATTTCAGAATTAGTTAAAACCCGATTAGCATATATATAAAAATAATTGGTCTGTCAAAGTCATAGCTTGGTTAAAATAAATAAATAAATACAGTAAAACCCCGATAATTCGGATTAATTGGGACCAGACCCAATCCGGATTATCCGGAGAATCAGAAAAAAATGAAATAAAATATAACATACTAACAAAAAATCACCTTTATGTTTATCTTATTGATTATTTACAGACAGTAAAAATGTTTACTTTGCTTAATTATT
Organism: Maratus speculifer; assembly: GCA_964019185.1. Lineage (NCBI taxonomy): Eukaryota > Metazoa > Arthropoda > Arachnida > Araneae > Salticidae > Maratus > Maratus speculifer. The sequence continues at coordinate 75,579,075 of OZ025297.1, read as the reverse complement.
CCGAAAACGTGTCAGAAAAAGTTTTTTTATTTAGAATACGACGAGACAAGTTAATGTTATGGAAATTAGCCAATCGCTTCTCAAACTTGTAAAAAAAAAAAAAAAAAAAAAAAAAAAAAAAGACCAAACCGATCTGGATTATTGGGGTCCGAATTAGCGGGGTTCTACTGTACAATTGTAAACTTGTGAAACAGTGACTAAAATCGTGACGATTTTAGTCACTCACAGATCAAATGTTTTCACGATTTCCGCACCAAGATATGCCTTGCAGAACGATTCCGTTTTAACCCTTTCCTGCGCAGAGCAAATTTTTTGCTTAAGTGCTGAAACTGATGACAACGGAATTTGAAAACAACTTCATTTGTAATTAAGGAAAAGCTATATTGCAGGATTTCAATAAACAAAAAAAATTTTTAATCGAAATTCCGATGCCAATGTAGCGTTTGGTAATTAAAATTACGTGGTTTCATAGATATACCACCGCGCCGCAAGGGGTTAATATGCAAATCGAATTTGAGTTAATTCAACCGTATGAACTCGATGAGGTCTGTGTTGTCGGCTGCCGGTCTATATATACTAATGGTGTTTACCATGACATGTTCGATATTGAATATGAAAATAATAAAAATTATAAATATGAAATTGAATATATTTGAAAAGAACGCCCCCATACACTTAAAGTGCTATTACAAGTGTCGTGTTGCAGGTCGCTTAGTTAGTGCGCGATTCTCTTGTGTCGGAGCGTCTTTGACGCGTGGAACGGAGCGAGTCGCCAGTAAGAGCCAATCAAATGCTTGGAAATCCAAATGATGGTAAAGACGCTTCTTGAACAGCCAATGAAATGCTAAGAAAACGAAAAAACGCTGGCGATTTTTGTCGCTTGCAATTTTTACGTGTAATAGCACTTTTATCATCCGGGTTTTTTTCCGTCAGTAGAGTGGTCTCTTAAAATGTATTTTTTTTCTCAAAAAATGGTTTTTAACTTTTTTTTTTTTTTCAATTTGGGAATAAATGAAATATTTCCTTTGAGCCCGAGTCAAATGTCTAGCTTAAGGGGATCTGAAACACATTTTAAAATAATTTTTATTTATTGGATTAAAATTTCGAAACTGTGATGCTTAACCATAATATCTGTAAGTAAAATCGCATGATAAATTTTCTCTTATCTTTATTTATTTTTATTTTATTTATTATTATTTTTTTTTTTAATGTGGAGTAATTTAAAATCGTTATAAATTGAAATATTATTAGTAGAATTTCTTTTCTTTTCTTTTTTTTTTTTTTTTCATTTAAATAAACAGAAATGTATTACCTTTAATTTTGATTCAGTATCTTTAAAAATATTAATTTAACTAAAAATAAAAAATATTTAAGGTTAATATGTAACTTGAAAAAAAATTAAAGGTTTTTTTTTTTTTTTTTTTTTTTAGTTTGTTGAAACAAAATTAAAGTAAAAGCATTGAAAAAGTCTTGTTCCAAGTCTGAAACATTTATCTTTAACGGTTCATGACTTTTAGCAATTTAAATACGAGAAATGGTGAAACCCATCACGGAGAAAAACGCATTTTCGCAGGAAGTCGTCTCCATGACAACCATTGCCTGAAAACTAGACTTTGAAAAACAAATCAAAACGAAAAAAATAACATTTCTACTTCAATTAAGATAGAAACATGATTTAAACGTTATTTTAAGCAGGGGAAAAAAAAAGAGAAGAAAATAAAAACAGAGAATTTTTTAATGGTTTTTAGAAAATTTGAAGATTTTTGTGTTTTGTATTAACTGGAAAATTGAGATCGATTCTGTTTTGGATCGCCTTGAAAATATAGATCGATCCGGTTTCGGACCTGGATTGGGACTGAACCTTTCTCATTTCTAGTATATAATATGATATCAAGCTAAAATTTAAGATTATATTATTTTATGACGTTCTTCCAAATATATATTTCCACCTGGAACCGACATTTTAATCTCAATAACGTTTAAAATTAATGACAAATCGCTAGCCATATTGCATTAAGTATATTGAGGTAAATGCTTCTTCTCATCTAAGTACACCAAGTTTCTAAATTTCGGATCGTCCGTTGCAAAAGGTTACGTAAGGTCACTCGCAACCGATGATTATATCTGCAACATCTGTCGAACTGTCACTTAACATTTCCTTTCGAAACTCATTACAACTTCAGCAGATGGGTAGTTATGGATAACTCCTGGAACTTATAATCTTTTCAATTGGACATGTTTCACGTCAAGCTTTTATCATTTCAGAGAGCTTAAGATCTCATTAATAATTGCTTTGAAGTTTGTTAAGCTAGTCCCTGAAATGTTAAAAGGGATATATTTCATTGCGAAGACCAGTATTGCATTTCCTAAGAAGTCTGATTGCAGTATAATGTAATTGTGTTATAGGTGCATTTAAAATTGATGTAATAATAATTGCGATTTACGATGTAACTTTATTAGGTTTTCAGCAATATTGGTTGATTGAAATGTAACTTTTGCAACTTAATGCAAAAGTTCTCCTATTGCGTTTGGATGCTGACGTTTTCAATGTTTAATTAATTTCATATACAATAAAACCTCCAAATAACGGACACCTCGGGAACGCAGAAAATGTCCGCTATTCGGAGGTGTCCGCTATTGGGAAATTCTCGGAGATTCAAAAATCGCTAAGAAATGCTTAATGTTTCATTAATTTACTTTTATATCTACTAAAACCTTTACTATATAATTAATCAGAAATTAAAATTATTTTTTAAGAATAAAATTGAAATAAAATTGTGCACACTTTTATCCACTGTTTATTATATTCTTGTGAAAAAAAATCTATTACAAAAGTTACTTTTGCTTGCGATTGCATGCAATTTGTTTTTCTATGTGACATTATTGCGGGCATTGTAGAGTTCCGAGCGGAGAGGGAAGGATTGCACCTTTAAATGCATAAAATCTCAATCTTCTTGGGTGACATTTCGATGCTCTGGGAAGTATTTCCTCCGGGCAACCCCCCGAATTTAGCACTGAACGTGTGTGTGTGGGGAGGGGGGGGGGGGGTAATTTTCCCTTTTCTTAATCAACATTTATCCGATCACAAAATTTTTAACATATTGAACATTTACAATACACCTGATAAATTCAAAGGTCTTTTTGCTTTTTTTTTTTTTTTTTTTTTTTTTTCTTTTCGTTTTTTTTTCTTTAAAAAATACTTTTTCATTCTTTATCGCCTAATAAAGTGTCCGCTATTTGGAATGTCCGTTATTCAGACGTTAAACATACAAAAATTTAGGTTTTTGGAGTGTGGATTGAAAAACTGTCCGTTAAAAAGAGGTGTCCGCTATTCGGGAGTGTCCGTTATGGAGGTTTTACTGTACCATTTTTAAACATGTATCATATTCTTTTATTGGGTGCGTTCGTAATTGTGTAAATACGTAGCACCTACAGTCGCCGTTCAGCCCGTTTGTTTGTCCGTCTGTCTGTTTGTCCGCGTATAACAACTTAAAAACTATCCATCCGAATCGTTTGAAATTTAAAATATATAATTGCTGCATAATTTTGTCGAGTCTTTTCAAATTTTATGAAAATCAGATGCATGGTTCAATAACAGGGATAATCAAAAGTATTCCGTTACATTACGGCCATTGGGAAAAAATTGTTTCAGTGAATATTAAGGATGTTACACCCTTTCAAACATAATAAAATTTATATGCATCTATCAAGTACATACTAAAATATATATTTTGTAAAATTTGTGATCCAAAGGATATTTTTTATTAATTTACAGGGTCACACAATAATATTTCATTACATAATGGTATAGGGGGAAACATTGTTTGGAGCTCGTTTTAATTACTATATTAAACTATTTTACATTTTCTGAAACTGATATAGGTTGCTGAAGTTTAGTACGAGTTAATTCATGTATAATAGAAAGCAGATGGTAGTTACAGGGAAACACAAAAGTTTTCGGATACTATACTGTATCGGAAGTACTGTATACTACTGCATCAAGATCTGAATATTTTTAAAACTTCGTTATCGTATGAACGTACCTCATTAGCCACGTTTTACGTGCAATTTCCGACTTGTTTATTTTGAATTGATTTATAAAAAGGGATTTTTGTAATCGAATTTTTACACACTTCCCGATAGGTTTAGGATTATACAAATTATGTATAGAATTATGTACAAAGTACTGACGCGTTTCCGATTGCTATCTAATATTTTAATATTTTCATATCTTAATTATAAAGTAAAAAATTAATTTAAAGTAATGTGTGAATATATATATTAATTATTAATTTTTATGTAATTATAAATTAATAAATTGATTTTTAAGGTATTTTTCCTCTTAGCCTTGCGAAAGTGATAAATCGCCAAATTTTTCTAATGGTTATCTTCATCATTTTAAAGATAATTTTATGTAACTTCCAAAACTTTTTACCGTTTTAAAATAAAAGTATTTGAAAAATCAAGGAAAAAAATAAATGACTCGTAAGTGTCACAAGTAATCAATGAACTTAACTGATTATTCAATAACATTGAAAGATTAATGTGAAGTATATTATTTATTTATGACTCTCATATATAAGACCTTTATATTCATGAGGTTATTTTTTTTAAAGATTTAGGTATCGGCTTACGTTCAGATCACTTTTTAAAATAAAAGTATAATATAGGATAAATGTGCATATATTTAGTTCAATGCAATACAGAAAGATGTAAAAACATAAAATCCTAACAATATCTTAATAATAATCATGAACTTTTAATAACTCATTTTTTTTCTTTCTACAATAAATTTCCCTTTTTTACTATAAATCGATCGTAAACCCAATATTTAAACCTCTCATTTGTTTACGTCCGGTCAAAGAGAAATTCTTAGGCATACAAATCGCACTAAACCGTTTGTTTCGTCGTTGCTTTCTTATACAAATAAGAATGACCGGAAATAATATACATTATTTAATTAAATTATCCTTGTATTCTTTCTTATACTTTCTGCAACACAGAGTATTATAATTATGATGTTATGCGTCAGTAGTTATATGCTCTGTAATATAACGTGAAAATTTCAAAACAATATTTAACACCGTAATTTTTATGCTATTCCAAATGCTACGATATAAAAGCTTGTGTAAGGCTATTGGTAAAAGATTTCTATCAATTAGGAGACTGTGAAAGTGTCATTTCTTTTTAGGTATAGATGATTACAATCAAGTTGTTAACAAAGGATATTTGTCGATTACATTTTCAATAACTAGTATTATCATTCTCATCGTATTGAGACGACAGCCGGAACAGTGGAACTTTATACCGTTTGTAATTACCGCTTTGAAATGCAGGCAGCAATTACCAAGTATAAAGTTGTTCATGTAAGACGCCCTGAGGCTTACATTTCATTGTTATACGTTAGAATTATGCTTAATTTCCTTGTAATACAGCCACATCAAACGTATATATCTCTGATTAGAAATTTCAGTTCGTCAAACAACTCAGAAACTTTCTACATATTTTATCTAGTGTTAATAAATAATCCATTGCAGCAGATCTTGAGTGATTAACTGTTAGAAACATAATACTGAAATGCAGTAAATAATGAAAAATGTCTTAAAACTTTACTTAAACTAAAGTTTTGGTTTAGTTAGGTTTGGCACTGTTGGTTACTGAAATTCAATTTTATTTATGAACTACCATGTTTCGATCGTTATTTTGGGTGGTTCTCCGAATGAAATAAAGTAGTGAATTTGATCGTGTGTTTTAAAGCAATATAGACCTTTATCTGGAATGTCAATGTCCTCCCACATTGCTGAAAAAGAATCGAATAGCATTGCGCTGCTGTACTTTCTTATGTGCTTAGAAAATATGAGCAGTTAAAAACCAACTCTTTTAGTTAATATTTTGAAGTAGGATTTGGTAAAGAACAACAGAATGATGTGCCATGTATTATAACCATCCCTGAAAATTACTTAAACAGCAACATAAACTAAGTAACAAAATCCATCCAATAAAACTTTTAAAAATGCTAATCTATCATAATCTGGTTCGCCTAGTTATAGAACTTTTCCTCCCAATTCTATAACTAACAAACAATACTAAAACCATCCCTAAAAACAGTCTACCTGGCAATACAAATCCCTTCAAAATATGTCCAGCAGAAATTTTTAAAAAGATTAATCTTTCATAATTGGACTCACGTGATTATAGAACGATATACTATACACTGAAAACTTTCCCGGAAAAGATATGTAACTAACTGTTATCACGTGAAAATCCACTCTGCAAAATTCACGTTAAAATAGCCCGAGTTAAATCCCCATTTGCATTTTATATGTATAATAGGTTAGCGCAAAGACATATGAGGACCCCAGAAGCCAAGGGGTACAAGTGACAAAATTTCGATTTGGAGTAAATTGAGTTTAAAGATAATTGATGTTAAATTGGAACATCAATAACAATTGAGTGAATTGTAATAGGAAATTTCTGCTTGTTGAATTCTGGTTTTTTCACTCTTATTTCAATAACTGTTAAAAAATAAAGTACAATTTTCTTTAAATGTATAATTAATCAATATTGTTTGTTTTTCGAAAAAAGTGGTTTGTCTCTATAACTCAGCAAATAATAAGAAAATCACTTATAGTTCTTTACCTGAAATTAAAAAAGCATATTTTTAGGTCGTCTGTGTATTTAGTTTATTTTTTTCAATTTTGTCACTTATACCCCTTGGCTTCTGGGGTCCTCATATAATACAGGGTTGTTATAATTAAAGTTCGCCTATTCAGAAGGCTCTAGAGCCGGTTCTATGGCTCCAAACGAAAAGAAATTTCACTAGTACGTAGTTGAAGAGATGCGCTCTACGAAAATTGAAAAAAAAATTAGTTAAAATTTTTGTCAATAGGTGGCGCTGCGGCAATATTTAAGGCGATGTTTGCAGATTCATTATATCAATTTCAGTCAATCCAGACAAAGCTCACAAATTTAAAAGTTTCAACAAACTTCGACGAACTGCGAATTATTATAATTAAATATCACCTAATCAGACAGCTCTATAGGCATATGACTCCAAACAATACAAAAAAAAAAAAAAATGAATATCAAAAAAATGAATGCATCAACGAAAACAAAACATGTCGCTCGGCAACGAAGAAATAACGAAGAATAACACTACGCATGCTCAATAAATCCTCCACCATTTTCAATAACGCATTCTATTCTCAGAATTGTGCTTTCTATAGCATTGCGTAAACTGCCCTGTGAGATTAAGCGAATGCGAAGTCTAATACTGTCTTTCAGATTGTCTGACATCTGTCTTTAGATACAGAATCTTCCAAAAATCCCCACAAACAAAAATCGCATGGTATTGGCACTTAAATACTGGCGCAGCGCCACCTATTGACAAAAATTTGAACTAATTTTTTATTCGATTTTCGCAGAGCGCATCTCTTCAACTACGTACTAGTGAAGTTCTGCTTCGTTTGGAGCCATAGAACCGGCTCTAGAGCCTTCTGAATAGGCGAACTTTAATTATAACAACCCTGTATTTAATTTTTGTAGTAATTCTACATTTATAAATGGCATCTACCTACAGATGAGTTCAGGCTATTTTTTATGGAGCCAGAGACCGATTATTTAAAATCCAATCCCGAAAACTTTTGTCACTAGAGCCTTATATCGAAATTCCTCAATAGAAAATTGTTAATAATATTTAAATATTGTTTCACGATTAATTTTCACTTCTTTTTTTTACACAAAAATAGCGAAATACTCCTTAGTAATAAATATTCTCTCATAAGAACGTCTGTTAGTTATCATGTCCTTGAAAGTCTGTTTAAAATTGCACGTTTGTTATTTATATCCAATGTCTGCCCGAAATGTGACAAAGAATAAATAAATTAGTTTTCTTTTAAAATTCCACCATGCATCTATAATAAGAAGATATAGCTTACATTTTCCAATAACTCTGAAAAAAGGATTCAAACTGAAAGAAAACGTAGACAAGAGATATCCAAAATCATGTTTATGTTACTAACATTGGTCTTCTGAAAGATTCAGAACCAGGTGGAACATTTCTCTCTATATTCTATAAACAGAATTCTAATTCCCCTTCAAACTATTTTTTTTTGAAGGATTCTTAAATAATTCAAGAAACATAGATTACATTCTTGTTTCTTAAACACCACTTGTCAACTTTTCCTTTTATTATAATTTTTGAATTTATAAGTTGATAAAATTTTATATATACAAAATCGTTGCATATACAGGCGAGTCTCCCTATAACGAAACTCCATACATCGAATTTCTCTATATAACGAATTTTTAGTAGGAACGGTCCCCTTTTCGCATGATTACATTAAAAACAGTTTCTATATAGCGAAATATCTATCTCCATACAACGAATTTTTTCATAAATTGGTCTTAATTTATTTAGTTATAAAAAAGCTTCGAAATCATATGGAATCAACTTTCCATCACTTACTATTGATTTATCGTTCAGTGCTGAGTTTTTTTTTTTTTTTAATATTACTTTACTCCTTGTTCTTTAAATCCAACGAATTCATCCCACCTCCCACACATCTTTCCACATCCTTCTCAAAACACAGTCAATTGGATTGTTACTCATATAAGGAAGGAATCAATGAGAGGCCTTCAAATGGAGGAAAATGTTAACTACAATTTTTCATTCCTTGCTAAAATTTGGGCATTTTTTTGAGAGCATAACAATTTTAAAATTAAAACAAAAAATTACAGATATCTTCGTCTGAAATTAATGCAAGTCTTCCTTATTTGATTTTCATTAAGCTTTCAAATAAATGTCTGTTCTCTTTTTTAAAACAGCTTAAATAATTAAGAAATAAAATGTTAGGTTAATATTTACTTTTAAACATTTCAAATTCTTAATTAAAAAGATCAAAAATAATATTTATTCAAAATGTCTCTATGCATCGAATTTCTCTATATAACAAATTTTTTACTGGAACAATGGATTTCGTTATATAGAGACTCGACTGTATACAATATCGTTGATATATATACAAAATAAAAAGAAAAAACACCTGCCAGAAAAAAAAAATGTTTTTTCTTCATTGGACCCTATCATTCCCCTTACTGCGCCCCTGATACTGTGCTTTTCTTATCATAGTGCACAGAGCATATAATTTTTTGCATCACTTGGCCGAATAATTACATTTATATTGTTGTCAAACTATGTTACATTCGTGTTGATGCGCACAACATTCTATTTAGACATTGTTGTCAGTCAGCATATTCTTTGTGAGGTAGAAAATGTGTAACAGGCGTGTACGTATCTGAAACACATAACTGGTTATTAACGTTAACGATCGAATCCAAAATGTGACAATTTTGATCAGCGGTTTAATCTTTTTTCTACAATTTATTTGTTCTATATGATTCATAATATTCTGTGCTTGTGCGGAATCTGCTATGAGTTTAAACCAGCCCTATTCAATTTGCGGCCCGAGGTACATAATCATTTATCCATATTTATATAATTAATTGAGATGTGCATAAAAAAGTATTTATGATTTTCAATGTTGTTTTACATATTTTAGTGAAAAGAAAATTACATATAACAAAACATATTTTAACCTTCTACAGGCCGATGTTCCCAATTGGGAACATAAGTTAAAAAATTTATTAAAAATTAAATTTAATCAAAATTGACTTGAAAAATTTAGCAGAAATAATAAAAAGATGACTTGATTTTTTGAAATAGAAGTTAGATTTTTGTCATTAATGAGGAAATGTACAGAAAATCATAAAAATGACCAATGACCACTGGAAAATAACCGCTAGAAGTGACCAATGTTCCCAATCGGGAACATTCTGAAAATTATTATATAATTTTTTTTCCACCGTATTAATGACTAATATCCCTTAACTAAAACATTAGAAGGCATAATGTGCAAAAAATAATTTAAAATATGCCTGGATCTGAATTTGGCCTGTAAAAGGTTAATTGAAAATTGTGTTAAAAGGCATTTTCTTAGTTAAAAATTATTTTTCATGCAGTCCTATTTGTCCTACAGTGATGCACATATTTCTTGATATTTACCTTCAACAATAATAGAACATAATTCTAAATTAAATTTGCACTGTATATTTCTGAAATTATTTTTTTTCAACAAGCAAAATATGGATTTATTATAGAAAATCTCCTTGAAAATGCTGCATTGTTATAATTATGTTTCATATCTATTATATAGCTAATTCTACTGCTAAAGGTTGAATTTTTGTCGCGGAAAAAAATTGACACCGAAGACATATTATAATACTAATTTGAAATAGCAAAGTTATTATTTGAAAAGAGTGGTGTTATTTATTTATTTATTTTGGTTATATTTCTTTTGTGACAAATGTTCTACCCTAGTGATAATATTAACTTTGTTATATTGCATTGTTAGACTACTGATTTTATTCTTTTTTAAACCTTTATATGAGTCTGTTACAGCCCGCTCTACTAAAGTCTGAACCTTATGTTTGCGGCCCTCGATTAAAAAAGGTTGAGTATAGCTGATATAACTGTCAAACGATGATTCAAAGATGCGCAGCGGGACGAAATGGTTAAAATTAAAATAAGAAATTATGAGTAACAAAAATAGATGAACATATTTTATATATACAAGAGTTTAAGATTCATCAGTGAACAAGGCAAAATCACAACATTTGCCATCAACAAACTTCTCATTTTATGAAATTTTCATAATTTTGAGGTTCAGTTTATTTGTTTCGTTGAAAATAATAGTTGATGAAAAATTATGAAGTTTTCTTTTTTACTTTCTTCTATCTTCAATAGAAGGAAGTATTGTAATCGAAATTTTTTTTCGACTTCCGGTTTTCGACGGATTTACACGTTTTAGGGGTCAGAGATTCCAAAAAACATGATTTTACAAAATGTTTGTCTGTCTGTCTGTGTGTATGTCGCCATTTTACCATCAAAGAGTGTATGAAGTTATGCATAGAATTGAACCAAATTTCTTGTGAATGTTTTTGGCTGTGGCAAGCAGGTCCTCCTTCAGTTTTAAAATATTCCGCCGGAAGGGGGCGCTGCAATCGCGATTTTTGTATTATTTTCAATATTGTACCGACCAAAAGTATATGAAGTTATGCATCGAATTGAACCAAATTTTTAGTGTAAGTGTATGACTATGGCTAGTTGGTCTTCCCTGAATTTGAAAGTAATCCGCCGGAAGGGGGCGCTGCAATCGTGATTTTTGTGCCATTTTCTATATTGTACCGACCAAAAGTATATGAAGTTATGCATGGAATTCAACCAAATTTTTTGTGTAAGTGTATGACTATGGCTAGTTGGTCCTCCCTGAATTTGAAAGTAATCCGCCGGAAGGGGGCGCTGCAATCGTGATTTTTGTGCCATTTTCTATATTGTACCGACCAAAAGTATATGAAGTTATGCATGGAATTCAACCAAATTTTTTGTGTATGTGTATGACTATGGCTAGTTGGTCCTCCCTGAATTTGAAAAACATCCGTCGGAAGGGGGCACTGCAATTGCGATTTTTGTGCCATTTTTAATATTGTACCGACCAAAAGTACATGAAGTTATGCATCGAATTGAACGAAATTTTTTGTGTAAGTGTATGGCTATGGCTAAGTTGGATCGCCCTGAATCTGAAAAAAATCCGCCGGAAGGGGGCGCTTCCATAGCGAATTTTATGCCATTTTCAATATTGCACCACCTAAAAGTGTATGAAGTTAGTTCTAGAGCTGAACTAAATTTTTTGTATATGATTATTTTTTGGTAAGGCAAGTAGGTCCTCCCTGAATTTGAAAAAAAATTCTGCCTATCATTCTATTGTCCATCGGCTCGTGCAGAGACGGAAATTCGTTTTTACTTCGATTAATTGATTGAAGCAGAAATTTAAGTTGAAAATTAAAGTTGGTATGGTATTGAATTAAAATTATTAAAGCATTAAAATGAGTAACTATTTTTTTTTTAAATATTAAAATATACGTATGAGATAGAAGAAAGTTTTGGGATTGGCACACCCAACTAGTTTTCTTTTTTTGTCATTTAATATAATTTAGTCAAATACAATTTATTACCAAAACGCTTTTAGGATTTTTTATGTTTTGTTTATAAAAATACGGAGAAGCTGATTTAAAATGTCAGTTTTAGATGCACTTTTCAAAAATTTTGAAGTGTATAAAAAATTATTATTATATAATAAAAACCTTTCCGTGAACAATTATGACATCTGCAACGATACGCGACGACGATTAATCAAAACATTTCACTTTTATTACATTTTCTTTTTTTTACTTTTAAACAGCGCATACTTTCAGTTTTTATACAGTCAAAAAGGGGGAAAAATCGTGCAATTTGTTTTTAAATTGCATATCAATTTACCGATATCATTATGAATTTTAAAATAATTTTTAAAAATGATTTATTTTAAATCAATCTCTACCGCGTGCAGCCCGGTTAAGGAAGATTAAACCGTTTGCACTCAAAGCAATTTTAAACTGTTAAGTGATGATTAATATTACATAACTGATTTAAAACTACCAATATTAGAATAAAATAATATGTATAAAACACAAAATTAACAGACATGAAATCGAACTACGATCTTAAGTCACTGAAATTATCAGAATAAAGAAGGCTGCGGTAAGTGACGAAATTTGTGACAATTTTCTTGGCTGTTAACAGCTGGTATGCGGCTAATACAAAAGTATGGCTTTTAATAAATTTATAAAATTTACTTGAATACATTGCTGATATTTTCACCCATAAAAATTATTTTTGGCATTGTTAGTTGACAATCTAATAAAATATGTATGTATTAAATGTAAAAAGAAATCTGTTAATTTTCAATAATAATAATAAAATAAAACGGTTTTCACATACATTCTGTAACATGCGATGCCCGGATTAAATTATCTCTTTTCAATAAAATATTAAAATTATCCCTTCCGTCATACATTTTTGAAAAATAAATACTTTGATATAAATTGAGTGAAAGAGTTTATTAATTGCTTGTAATTCAGCGAGAAGCTTTTTTTTTCCAGTAAAAAAGGCAATGGTTCACCGTTATGCGGCTACCAAATAAATTATCTTCTATCGATACATGGAAGACCAGAGTAATCGTTTACATATTTGTTACTTTATTAAATTGAATGTCGCATAAAAATGATCAAATATATCAAAACCTGTGAAAACAACATTGTATTATAAAGAAGGCCTGCCCAAACAGGAAAAAATTATAGTTCCACTGTAAAAAAATACAATAAAATTAGTTGTAAAGGATGGTATCAGCTCTAACAAGAAATTAAGATCTCGTATCGGGTTGGGTAACCCGTTTTTATCCGAACCCGAACCCGAAGTGACTTGCGGTCGCGTCGTCGCTAAATTTTTTCATTACGGGTTGGGTTGATTTTAAATTTTTCAGGTTGGGCTTTGATTTCGGATTAGATTTTAACTCTTTTGGTTCGGGGTCGGGTTGGTCTGATTTTTCGAAAAAAAAAAAAAAAAAAAAAAAAAAAACTCTGAATATTTTTTAAATAAACTATATGTTTGGCTATTAATTCCTTGACAGTTTTTGACGAACACCTCTCGCGCAAAAAGAGATTGCTTATGTCTTTGCTAAAAGCTTTTTAACACCACTAATTTTTAACTATAGCTTTTGTTTATTAATTGGCAGATATTTTTCGATTATACACGGCAGTATATTTCAGTATGGAAAAAGTGGTATTTTTTCCATATTTTTAGTCTATTCTGTCAAGAAAAAAATGAAACTGTTAAATATTAATAAGTGTGTATGTGCTTTTTTTTCCCTACAAAAATGTTAAATCGAAGTTAGAGATATAATTGTGGACTGTTTTTCCATAATTGTGTTAAAATACGTATTAATTATCTTTCACTGAGGATTCAGATTGAAGTGTATTAGAATTGGCTCAGGTTTCCAAATGACGAATTTTTTACTTTCAAGATCTTTTCAAGAAGAAAGTATTGGCTTCATGAAAATTTTCGAATTCTGGTTTGGACGGATTTACACGTTTTAGAGGTCAAAGATTAGAGGGAAAAAAAAGTCTGTTTGCTTGAGATTCTATCTAAGACATACATTTTGTGGGCTTTCTATCTGAAGAACCAATGCACGTGATTTATTAAAAATTTATAATCAGGTAGTTACTGATACATTATATGGCCAAAGGTGACCGGCCACTTGCGATTTTTGACGTTTTGTTAAATATCTTGAAAAATACGCTTGGAATTATCCTGAAGATATAAGTGTATAAACATAATAGTATAGGTCATACATTTCTGGGAATCTTTTCCCTCGAAACTCCATAGAGGACCGTCAACAAATTGAAAAAGAAAGAATATCTTTTGGATTAACCCTATCAAAACTAATGTAGCAAAAGCATTCAAGCTGTAGATTTTGATTAAGTGGCTTATTGTAATAAACTGTGTTCATTTTTATGTAGATAGCATGTATACTCGTAGAGAAATTAAAGTTATTTATAAAAACATCCCCAAATTTTTCCAAGTTTTTTGCTTATAATTTGCAGAGTTCTTAATATAAAATAATGTTCTCTTCAGAAAATATGAAAAATCATATTATACATAATACCCTGTAATCGGAATTAAAAAATAATAAAAATTGTATGAAAAATGAGCAGGTTTACGATATAATTTTTCACTGCGCATGCGTAAAAGCTATCAAATTTTTGTATTTTTGTATTTTTTTTTCTTTTTGCATATTATGTTAGCTAAATGTATAAAGCAACTTTTGTGAAAGTCTTAACAATCTATCATGAAAATTCTGAAAGTGATCGCAATGTCAATAGAATAAGCTGCAAATCCGTTGTTTCCAAAATGAAGCAAAAAGTGAGGGGCTATATGGATATATTCATTGACTAGTGTCAATATAAAATAGACAATATGACACGTACTACTATATTTGGATACAGTCCCTCATCTTTTTGTTTCCTTTTGGAAACAACGGATTTTGATCTTATTCTATTGACGATCACTTTCTGATTTTTCACGCTACGTTTTTTGAGACTTTAACAAAAGTTGCTCTATTCATTTAGCTAACACAGTATTCAAATGAAAATTTGATAACATTCACGCATGCGCAGTGAAAAACTATTTAGTAAACCTGCTCATTTTTCTTACAATTTTTCTTACATTTTAATTCTGATTACAGGGTATTGTGTACAATGTCGTTTGTCATATTTTCTGGAATAAACATTTTTTTATATTAAAAATTCTGCAAATTATAAGCAAAAAAACTTGGCAAAATTTGGGACTTTTCTAATAAAAATCTTAATTTCTCTACGTGTGTACATGCTATCCACATAAAATTGAACACAGCAGAACAACAAGCCACTTAATCATAATCTATAGTTTCAACACTTTTGCTACATTAGTTTTAATAGGGTTAACCTAAAAATATTCGTTCTATTTCAATTTGTTGATGGTCTCATACGGAGTTTCGGGAAAAAAATCTTCCCGGTAATATATGACTTGTACTACTATGTCTACACAGACACACTTAAAATTTCAGGATAAATCCTCATGTATTTTTCTAGATATTTAACAAACTGTCTAAAATCGCAAGTGGCTTGTCACCTCTTTATATTGTGTATAAACTGATGCTGATTAACTTTTGGTATAAATCGCTCAACAGGTGGCGCTGCTATGATGCATTTTGTACAATTTTCGCAATTGCTCTATCTCAAAAACTAATGCACGAATTTTCATCAAATTCAGATTCGGTTAGTCCTTGACATGAATTGATGCTGATTATGTTTTTGGTGTAAATAGCCCAATAGATGACATCTCTCGAAATCCACAACAGTTCTATTTCTAGAGCTAATGCATAGAATTTCATACCTTTAGAATCCTCGTGATGAGCATAGATTGTCATTTAATTTTGGCACTGTGATAGTGAATTTTGAAGTATTAACGTATATGAGATAGAAGAAAGTTTTGGGATTGTCACATCCGACTAGTTTTTGTCGGTTTCAAGTTGATTTTAAGCAGAAATTTCTTTTTCGCAAAATTTAAATTTCCAAATAATTTCATTCAGTTTCCAAATTTCAACACATTAATGTACAGGGTACAGTTAAAATGTTGATTAAACTCTTCATTAATTTTTGTATATCCTAATTATTCTTTTTCTTTTTCAGGAACCAACTGGAGCAGTATGGATGTTAACACGACGGTTTTCAGTGGCAGGATGTTCCTGACTGGTGGACTAATAGCCTTATGCTTTTCTGTCTACTCAACTCTTGTGTTTAGCATTTTCAATATTACTGAAGTTATTGCTTCTTCTCTAGTCGTTTTGTGGGGTATGTGCTTATTGATAAGAAGCAAGAAAATGGAAGATTCATATTCAGACACAGACTACGATGACCAATCAGGAAGAATTTCGCCCTTTTATTACGAGTTAGATCCCGTTGCTTTAAGGCGAGAATTACCTCCTATCCCTAAAGATATTGGAAGAGAATATGATCCAATTGTGTTGGACAAAGTCTGATTGTTGTTTCAATGTGATTATACATTTTTCATTTGTGGAGGCTGTATATAGTTCAACTCTTCAGAATACATTTTTTAAATTCATATTTTTAACTTTAATTCGATTGTAAAAACAATTTCTTTTAAATAAGTGTTATCTTCGGTTTTAAAATGTATTGTACGAGAATGTGCTCCAGTTGAATAACATCTGATCTGATCATTATTTTACTTTCATTATATGTTTAATGTGCAGAGATTGTACTTACCTCAAAGCTTCAAAATAAATTTTGAAAGGATATTTCACTCTAATTTGACTGTAGAACTAGTTGTTTTTAAGTAAGAGTTACCTTCTGTTCTAAAACACTTTGAACGGAAATATGATTCAGTTGGGTAACATCGCATCTTTTTTTTGCAGTGATTGTATCTTTGGTATGCAGAAATTGTACACAACCTCATCGCTTCAAAATAAATTTTAAAAAGATATTTCACATAATTTCTCTGTAGAACCAGTTGCTGTTTGAGTAAGTGTACCTTTTGAGTAACATACCTTTTGTTGAAAAACATACTGAATGAGAATATGATTCAGTTAGATAGCATCGCATCGTTTTTTTTAATACTGTGATTATATCTTTGATATGCAGGGATTGTGCATACCTCAACACTTCAAGATAGATTTTAAAAAGGTATTTCACTCAAAATTGTTTATATAAAAAAAGAACCTACCTCTTATTTAACATATCCTAGACTAAAATATGATACAGTTGAACTGTAAAAAGTCTGGTTGTTGTTCTACTGTGATACATGTTTTGATTGTAAAAGTTGCAGAAACGCAATTCTTAAACAATATAATTTGATTATAGAATCAAATGCACTTAAGCGAGACTTACCTTTTATAATTCAAGTGCTATTGGACTAGATAATGATTAGTTTTGGTGAACATATTGATCGTTTATTGCGATTACATGTTTTATTTTTGAAGATTGTAGGAACTGAATTCTAATTTAAAATAAAAATCTAAAATTAGAATCAAATGCTTTTAAGTGACACCTAACCCTTATTTCAAGAGATATTGGATTAAAATATGATCCAGTTGTGCTACACGGATTGTTGTTTTACTCTGTTTATATGTTTCGTTTGTGCAGGTTATATACAGCTCAAGTCTTTAGAAGCAATATTAAAATAATTTTTTGACTGTAATTTATTTTAGAATCATTTGAGTGAGATTTACTTCTGTTCCTAAAAGCTATAGAGGAGAATTTGATGCTAATATTTTGGGAAATTAGATTTTTAAATTATTCTGATTATATTTCGATTTTGGAAGTTTTACGCTACTCAACTGTTAGGATAAATTGTAAAATAATTCCCTATAATTTGACTATCGATACCTGTTGCTTTTAAGCAAGAATTGCCTCTAATTCCAAAAGATATTGGATGATAATATGATTCAATTTTTTGGACAAAATCTGATTGTTATTTTTCTATCATTATATATGACATTTGTGGAGTCTATACAGTTACTCAACTGCATTTTATAATCAAAATTTGATTGAAATTTGACTGTAGAAACCTGTTACTTTAAAACAAGTTACCAATTACTCCAAAATATGTTGCTGAAGATTATGATCGAGTCATTTTGGACAATGTTTATTGTTTTCCTGTGAATATGTTACACTTTCGAAAACTTTATAAGGCTCAAAAACAGCTTAGAATGCATTTTGAGCTGGAATTTTACTGTGATTTTAACATGCTGCTGTGAAATAAGATTTATTTTCGTTTAAGAATACAAAGCAATTTTACTGTGATTACTTCTACAGATTATTTTTTTTATTAATGGAAATCACTATCATTCTGAACCGATAAACTATTCTTATAAATGTGTAAACCTATACTTGTTATTATAAAATTAATTAAAATGTTGCAAACAATAAGAAAAATGTGAATTGTAAATAATGTTATAAGAAAATTATAGTTTCTGTTGAGAAAAACTATATGAATTCGACAATAAAAAGCTATATTTTGCATTGACTATCATTGTAAATTTATTCATTTTTCATAAAATAATGCAGTTCTTACATAAACTCATACTCATTTTGTAAAAAGATGATATATTACAAACACTATATCATATCACAATAAGTTGTTCATGTAAATGTAATAAATTTGCTACATTGACATTTTTCATTTGTGCAAAGAACGAAAGAAAAAGTATTGTTGTTAATGATATAAACGCAATCATTCTAATTGTGTTGAATTTTTATGAAAATGTCTGTAAAATTTTTTTTTCGTATTACATTGTAAATTTATTTATTTTTCATAATGTAAAATTTTAATTTCATAAATTCATTTTCAGAATATGAAGAATCACATATGTATTGCAAATAGTAAACTGTATTTAATGTTGTGTAATTTTATTTAAAACTAAAATAAATTGAAGTAAATTGTAAGAAGTGTTTCTTCTGATATTTTGTTTAGCACAGTCACTATATAGCATGTCGCTGTTCCTCAATTTCGAATCATTTTGTGTGAAAGAAAATTATTTTGTGTTTCAATTTTCAGGCATATAGGGTCAGGTGGAAAAATTATAACCAACGCTATGATGAAAAAAACTGTATATAATACCCCCCCCCCCCCCAAAAAAAAAAAAAAAAAATGTATTTTTCATTTTAACCGTTTACACGCCGAATTAATATCGCAATGCAATTAAAAATTTGTTTTCCTTCTATTACGGCTTCAAATGTTTTAAATTATGCATACAAATTTAGAATATATCAAAAAATCCAGTTTTTTTACTGTTTTCATTTTAGTGTTCACATTTTAGAACTTGATTCTTCATTGACAACCTATGCAAATATAACAAATTATTTTCAGCTACATGCTATTCTATATTGCTCTTGAATATTTTCTCGAATTCCAGAAACATTTAAATTCCTAGAGGTCAAATGTAAGTAAGGTAGAAAAAGGGATAAAAGCAAATAATATATTTTTTATGCAAATTACTGAATTTTCATATTCCTTATACCTAATGATAAATGCTTAAACATAAATATTTTTTTTTCAAAAAAATTAAATCAACCTTATATTTTATAAGAAAAATAAGGACATCGTTATTATGTTAGAAAATACATGTTTTGTATTACAAATAATGCCATGTTCCCATATGGGAAGATTGGCGTTTAAACGGTTAAATATTCTTCTCTTATGAAGCATTTTTGAGATGCAAATAGAAATTCGAAACAATGTTACCAAATTTTTGACAAACGGATTTGTCAGTTTGGTGTTCTAATGCTCTTAATTACCCCCCAAATAAATGCTTGTAGGCAAGTGTAAAGAAGAAATATAGAGGTCACAATTTCCCCTTTATTGGTCTCAATTACCCCCCCCCCCAAACTTTTGTGATTGTGAGTTTTTGAATGAGGGGGGGGGGTATTATAACCATTCTTTTAACTTTGTAAAAATGGATACTGAGAAAATTAAAACTTTTAAGATATGGTCTTGAAGGGTCAAAATTACTTCCTGTGTACTAAAAACTCTACTTTTCCAAATAGAAAAAAGTAAAAATAAATAAATAAATAAATAAATACAAGTTGAATGTAGATTCTGCCATTGCAGAATTCAGTTTCGCCTCCGATTTAAAAAAAAAAAAAAAATTCGATAGGGTCTTTTAGAAGGGCGACCCCGTTTAGAATGCAATGAACTAACTTCATTTTTCTTGTGTTTATCAATATAATAGCAAACAGAACGGCGTGAAGTACCCAATTGATTAGCAATTTCTCTCTGAGTCATTGGAATTGCGGAATAATAAAGATATACAATTTGACGTGCTACTTCTTCATTGACTAGATTCATCAAAAACGGATTTTTTCTTTAGCTTAAACGGTTTTTTATAGACGCTGAGGAAAAGGAAATGCATTTTAACAATAAAACGTGTGGAATTCCATCGAATTCGACGAATGAAATATTTAAAAGACCCGATCGATTTGATTAAAAAAAAAAAAAAAAGCAAAAATAATTACATTATTGAATCAATATATAATAAACATATTTCCAAACTTAATGTCAAGTTTGCCAGTTACAATTTTGCATGCAAATATTCGCACATCTACAGTTAAAATCGTAATCTGAGTGCCGGCGAAATCCAAAAATTTTATTTTATATGCACTCACAGAAAAATAGTTTTATTTAAAAAAAAAAACTAATTTCATTTTTACTGTGACATTATTTTCACTAACTGAAGTCATCTGAAAGTAAAATCTCAATCTCAGTGTCCACAATGAAAAGAAATATTGAAATGTACTATCGTTATGAGTAAAAATGCGATGTTTTAAATAGTGACGTCATTTTCTCTTCAAATGTTTTTTAAAAGTTACTGTTATTAGTAATATGAAAAAGGCATCCGTAATAATATTGTAATTCCAATTTATCTGGTTGCTGAATGACATCATTTTCCTCATTTGAAATTGTTCTTTAGACATTAATATTTATCATAAATTATTTTCTGTTACTTTATTTACATTATTATTATTATTTCTCAGTAAATATATATTTTTTTAACTCAATTAGTGCATAATTATACGCAATAATTTTATTGTGGTTAAATTTTACGAAAACAATAAACTTTTTCCTTTTAAATGCAAGGACATGTCCACTGATGAAATAAAGTTTCTGACTCGTGGAAAGTGATAATGGAAAATAAATTTTTATTATCGAGAGAAAAGTTGAACTGAGTTGCCACCATATTTAAGAAATATCGGAAAAAACATTTAAAATTAAAAATGAAATATAAAAATCGAAATAAATTAAAAAATTGCTAAAATGGGCACAACTACAAATAAATAGCTTTCATTTAAAAAAATAATTATCAAAATCGGTTGAGTAGAAAATTCAGAGTTGACGACACGACATTTTTTAGCTTGTCTGAAAGAAATAGCATCGGAGGCTAAAAAATAACAATGTTGAAAATGTATAAAATGGTCATAATCACCCTTCCTGACCCTACAGTAATCTCTAGAAATTTTAAAAACTTTAATTAAAGAAAATGAATGGAAACCCGTTTACAGGGAGATTATCAATTTTCTTTGAAATTATAATTCAATCTTTTTAAAGCCGATGAAATTAGTGTGCTTTTAGAATCTAGGGTGTCTGATCGGTGGTTGGCGACCGTAGTTCGTAGGGGCAGAGCCCTCTAGGCACGTAGAAGTTGGCTAGAAAAAAAGGGAATCGATTGCAATGCCGAACGGAATCGCGAAGTCATTTCGCAGGGGTTAGAGAGCATAGCGAGCAGGGATGCGAAACTTCTCTAGACGAAAACGCAATTTTTATCTCCTAACAGCGACTAATTTGGCCTTAAAAATAATCTCCAATCAAGGAAAAATCTTCATTTTTTTAAAGTTTTTTTAAATTAAAATTCAATTTTTTAAAGCCGATGAAATCAGAGCGCTTTCAGTCTTGAGTGTACCGAACGGGGGTTGGCCCGAACCCTGGAGCCCTGCCCCATGCGGTATCTACACAGATTTTCATTGGTCCATCAATTATCTACACAGATTTCCATTAGTCCTTTTCTAAATCTTATACTATAATGCGAGCAAAAATTGTGTGTGTGTAAATTTTATCGCAAAAACGGCTCGAACGATTTTCGCAAAAATTTGGATTTTACCATTTTCGGGCACGAGAAGACCATTGGGCTAGGTCACATGTTCGAGAAAATTCGATTATTGGGTCATAATGGGTCAGGATCAAGCTATTTATATCTACAGAACAGCTGGGTCGATTTTAAGGAAATTTTGTATGCAATCGTTTTTTGGCACGAGAAAACTATTGTTCTGGGTCACATGTTCGAAAAATTTCGATTAGTGGGTCATTATGGGTCAAGCCATTTTTATCTAAAAACGGCTCTAACGATTTTGACCAAATTTTATATTTTATCGTTTTAGATTACAAGACGTTTTAGATAGAAGGGTTAGGTAACATGTTCGAGAAAATTCGGTTAGTGGGTCATTGTGGGTCATGCTATTTTTTTCTAGAGATTTCCTCGCGCAATTTTGACTAAAAATTGCATTCTGTAGTTTTCGGGCACGATAAAAACACTGGACTAGGTTACATGTTCGAGAAAAAATTTTAATAGGTCATATTGCGTCATTAAGGGTCTGGGTCAAGTTATTTATATTTAAAGAACGGTATGATCAATTTTAACGAAATTTTGTATGCAGCATTTTTTGACATGAGAAAACTAATGAGCTAAGTCATATGTTTGAGAGATTTCGATTATAAGGGTCATTTGTGGGTCATAATGGATCATGTCAAGCTATATCTAATGAACATGTGGATCGATTTTAAAGAAATTTTGTATACAGAATTTTTTTGGCACGAGAAAATCATTGGACTAGGTCATATGTTCGAGAAATTTCGAATAATGGGTCATAAAGGGTCTGGATTAAGCTATTTATATCTAGAGAACGACCAGATCGATTTTAAGGAAAATTTATATCCAATCGATTTTTGGCACGAGAAAACTATTGAGCTGGGTCACATGTTCGAAAAATTTTGATTAGTGTGTCATTTTTGGGTCATTATGGGTCAAGCCATTTTTATCTAAAAACGCCTCTAACGATTTTGACCAAATTTTATATTTTATCGTTTTAGATTACAAGAAGACCATTGGGTTAGGTAACATGTTCGAGAAAATTCGGTTAGTGGGTCATTTTTGGGGTCATTGTGGGTCATGCTATTTTTATCTAGAGATTTTCTCGCGCAATTTTGACTAAAAATTGCATTCTATGGTTTTCGGGCACGAGAAAAACATTGGGCTAGGTTACATGTTCGAGAAAAAATTTTAATGGGTCATATTGGGTCATTAAGGGTCTGGGTCAAGTTATTTATATTTAAAGAACGCCAAGATCGATCTTAACGAAATTTTCTATGTAACAATTTTTAGACACGAGAAAACTAATGGGCTAAGTCACGTTCGAGATATTTCAATTATAAGTGTAGTTTGTGGATCATGATGGGTCATGCTAATTTTATGTAGAAACTGGCTCGCACCATTTTGACTATACTTTGTATTTTACCATTTTCGGGCAAGAGAAAACCACAGGGCTAGGACACTTGATCGCGAAAATTCGATTAGTGGGTCATTTTGCGTCTTATGGGTTAGGGTCATTCTATTGGGATCCTGCTACAAATTTCAGTAACTTCAATTTGAAATCCTACTCATGATTTACCACTTATTATGAAGCATAAATCTCAATTAAAATAATCATTTTCATAAACTACTGACATATAACCTTGATTACTTCATCTATTTAATTACTAAAATTAATTGAGACCTGAACTAGGTTTCCACTTTCATGAATCTTGTTGTTATAAGATAATTAAATTTAAAGTAAATTCCATAATAACATTTGAAATAAATTAAGGAAATAAAGAGATAGTCTGAAATCACAGTAATGTAAATAATAAAAGGTAATTTAAAGATTAATTGTAATACTCTTATTTTGCATAATAATAAAATATTAGAGACAACTAATAAAAAGGACAACAAGATTCTCAACCGGTTCAAATCTCAATCTATCTATAAATCTGTAGCAGTGATCCCAACTTTACCAATGCTGTTTTATAAGGTGTTATATGCATTTTAGTACTTAAGAGAGAATAACTAGTATTTATTAATTAAATTTAAGGAAGAGAAGGGAAGCCTGAAATCTCTCAGATATTCAGAGAGCCAAGTTTATTAATTCATTTTTTTTATTTCATGTAAATTTATTAGAACGTCTTGATATGAAAATTAATTAGAGAACTCCTGGGTCTATTCCTCTCTATTATTTTCTTCTTTTTCTTTAAAAAATAATCAATTAATTATTTCCATTTTAAATTAAAATTATGAAAGGAACTCTACAGAGTAGACATAAAATTAACTCATTTATATCTATTTTAAAATCCTTAAAAAGGTATTAGAATTTGAGTAAACACTTCACTTAAGTTCCCAGTCTCAGATAATTGTTAAAATGTGGAACATTTTACTTTAATCTAAGGACAAGGTAAAATACAAAATTGAATATATCTGTTTAAATTAATTATACTATACCCAGGTAAATTTTAACTCTTTAAGAAATATTAACGCAGATTAAAATTATTTAAACTTCATTATCATATAAATAAAAAGGAAAGAATAAAATCATGGGAAACATAAATATATTTTAACAAAATATTCTTGTTTATTAACAATACTTGTTATACATATATATATATATAGGGTAGATGTGCCAGTAATGGACCACCTTCCAGTAATGGGCCACCTCGCACTTTTTGGTTTATAAAAAAATAATAAATAATAGTTAAGCTTTTATTATTTTTTCTGAACTCCACCTTGCATGCTTTATAAGCTGCATTAATTTTTTACACTTTTCGACAAAACAATTAGGAAGCAGAAAATAAAGTTTCACAGTTTTTCTGTTTTTCACTGAAAATCTTAATGAACATGCTAAGAGCTGACTTTACTTACTTAGTTTATATCTTTTTTATTTTTCCGTAAAAATTGAATGTTTTTGTTTGGTTAGGAATATAAAACATTGAATTTAATATACCAATGGCCATTTACAAAATTTTATTTATTTTTAAGATTTTAGGAGGGGTGGTCCGTTACTGGATTGCTTATTTCGTGATTTTCCAGTAATGGACCACTCAAGTGACCAATACAAAAAGTGTAATTTCAGTAGAGATAAAATTTTTTGATTTAACTGAAAAGCTAAATAATCAAATTTAATACTTAAATTTTACCTATTAGAATTTAATAAAGGCAATTTCTTTATAAATAGTTGTTTTTAAAAAGTCATTCAAAATTGTTACAAAAACAAGCAGAATATTTGACAAAATCTGCTTGGGCAATCTACTTAGCGGCGGATCAATTCTTGTAAAGCATTCTCACTAAACACCGATGAGGGGAATTCACAGATCTTTGCAACTTCCAGGGGTTCCTCAGAAATCTACTAGGAAAAACGGGGTTCAGGACAGTACTCTGGTGCTCGGAGACTTCGTCATAGTCGTTCACTTGCACAGAAAGTTTTCGGATCCATACATTTCTTGAGGGTTTATCAACGACCATAAAATCGGTCAATGCGCGGCCACTTGTTGCTCAGATTCCCAGGTAGAAAGAGTCGATACATACAAAGTCTTGGAAGAAAAACTGTGTTTGCTCAACATCCTTTTGAAATCTCGATGGAATGAAGCACAAAGATGCATAAATGCCTGTTTATCAACAGAGGCACTTTAAATTTCGATTGGATTCCTCCAATTAATAAGTGCAAGTTAGTAGCCAATCATGAGAAGAGGGTAATAAAAAAACAAGTCGTCGCAAAAGTTGTTCTCTGCAAGGATCTTCTTATGCAGAGTAAAACTCTCGACTGCTTCAAAAATGTGATCATTTCTTATACTCCCCCCCCCCCTCTTTCCGAGGGGGTGAAAAACTTTCAGAAAATGTCCCTACATCCTTCTAGCGAAGAATCCTTTTCTAAACTAAAGAATTATATTTCAGCGCCCCCGATCCGTCCTTTTCTATGGGGTCTTCTGAGTGAGTCCAGGGTTCTTTTCCCCCCACTGGGGTCAGAGGGTGGACTCTGATCGGATTAAACACCCTCGTAAGCATTCACATCCAAATAAGGTCATGCGAAACGTTGAATCACGTGATGTACACACATCCTTCTCACAAGAGCAGGTGTAAACAGGCGCCCGGGATTCCCACGCGAGTCCCATATTGTTCAGTTTCAGTTGTTTTATGACAGTCATAAAATTTTATACAGTAGTGCATACTTTAGGGCGTTCTACTACTTGGAGATATTATTGAAAAGCGAGCATTTTAAAACCTTTCTTATTTTTCGAGAAAGTGACATTACCAATTCTTCACGCGGGTCATAAAAAGTATACTCTTATATTTTTAACAACCTCTTTTTACAAAGAGCCTCTGTGTGGTCCAATTTAAGTGGAAACCAGTTGCTTTTCACTACAATAATACTGCATTCGTGGGAACGCATCTTTACAACACAAAGGCATTTACTTTTATCATTATTTATTTATTTAATGGAACAGGGGTGGTTTGAGAATTTTAAGGGAATGTTTTTCCACACACAAAAGAGTGAGAAAGGGCAGAAAAAAATAAAAATAAAGAAAAAAATACGGGAGCATGTGTTTTAATTACAGAAAATGAGGGGATTTTAATTTGGAATAGTTTTAATTTTAAAATAGAGATAATTGACATAAGAACTCCTACAAGAAGCTCCCCCACGTTGAAAGAAAAATAAACATTATTAGTTTTGGTCAAAAAACAAGAATTTTATTTTTTTTATTTTGAAGACCCCAGAAGGTGCGTACCAGAAAGGCCTAACCAAAATTAAGTTAAATGAAATCTAAACTTGACTGAAAGGTGAAATGACAAATTAATGCTGTACCCCGGTTGATCAGTAGAATTAAGAGTGTCCACTAGAGCAGATCAAACAACGACCCGAAAAGTCGACAACTTCACCCTACTAACTCACCACACCAACTATGCACTCCGGAATGCAATGCTGAAGCTTGGGTATAACACGTGAAAGTAAAATGTAAAATAGGACCTAAGTTACTATTGCTATTACCAAAGTACAACTTTCTTACCAAAGGATTCTGACCTACTACCTCTATTCGGCTTAACTTATTAAACTTTTGAGTTTCCAATAACATCCATAGTTGCCCATAATATCTGGAACATTATTAAACTGCAATTTCCCTATATGCTACTATCCCTGCAAATATGAAGCCACTTTTGTAAAAATTCGAATGCAAGGGAGTGTTGTATAATATTTTTAAAATTTCTAAAATTCTGAATCCTGTAAGCAGGAATAAGCCAAAAGGGCCTTTCGAAAGATCGATATCCCTTCGTTGTAAATTTTAAAATAAAGTAAAATTTATGAACATGTGCATACAAACATAGTTTTCTTATTAACATGTTTTACATAACATGTAATTTTTTTAAATAACATGTTTTACAGTAACAATACAAAGTGAATGATACAGTGATAATACTATATCCAGTTGAACACAGAGTCAATTTTGACCGAGCTTAGCTCGGTCACTCCTGCTAGTTGTTAGTTAAAAATGAAGTAAAATGCATGTAATCCAAATACTGCTAATTATAATTGCAAGTGATTTTCAACTCTAATTTAAAATTTATTGTGAATTTTATAAACTCAAAAACCTGATAAAATAAAAAATATCAGCTTCCGTGTTACTCCTGATGCCATCTATTGACAACACAATAAACCACACTTCATATTCTTGATGCAGTAAAAAATGATTTATTTATTAAAAATCGATAATTAATTAAAACATTTAAAAAAATCTGTTCGAATAAATATTATGAAATAAAACTAAAATTCTCGGGTGAAAGAAATATACTTCGGTTTACTCAGTTGATTTTAGGAAGTATAACTCCATACCATTAATAAGCAGAATTCCTCCACTGTTTACTTCGTTTAAAAAATTCAATATTTCAAACTACATATTTATTGTAATAATTGCATTAATGTTAAATATATTTAATATCCTCATTTAAAAAAAAAATATTAATTGATGAGGAAATGCTATGACAAAATTAATTACTACCGCTTCCTGCCTCTCAAAAATATTTTTTTTTATTAGTATTAATTTCAATTCCCAAGTTGGGCATGCATCTTACTTGTTTATTATTCGTAAAAAATTATATTTGTTATTTGTTTAGCGAAATCATCAGAAACTTTATTTGGTTTGGTGAATTACAGAAATGCATTCTTAAAAATCTATTTTTTTTTCTTTGTAGAGCTTACAAATTATGATTTTCTTTCATCATCCGGTTCTTTTTCTCAAAGATTGATTTTCTTACTGGATTTTCATTTTGAATGTAACTCTCTAAGTCATATTTTCATGTAGAATTTATGTACATATTTGCCTAAAAAATCATTAATATTATTGTTTTTATGTATTCATGAATTTCGAAAGTAACCTGGAAACAAAATATGAGCATAAGTAAGTGTTCTTTATGTAGAATTTTAATTTCAGAATACAGTCCGAGCTAGAGTCGGTTTTTTAGCTTTCATACGGGGCCTATCTAATTGTTTGTATGCACTGTAAAAAAAAATTCAAGAGGTTACTAAAAATTTTTTAGTAAATTTGTATTCCACAGAATTTTTTAGTAACCATTACAAACTTTTTTTTTCAAGTGAAACAAGCATTTCTTTTGTAAACTGAACAAAAGAATTTTTTGTATAACTAACTTAAAAATTTTTAGTATGAGCCACCAAGCAAATTTTAGTAATAGCTCCAAAATTACTTTTAATAACCATTACGTGCGCTCGAAGGGCAGGAGCTTCATTCACGCGGCTTCCAGACTTCTGAATCGGAAGATTTCCGGCAAAACCGCAATAGATGGCAGCACCAAACATTACTCCTAATCCGACAGGATTTTCATAATCCCTTTATTAACGAGCACTTACACTACATACATTCGGGACGTATTTGGCATTGGCCAGTATCGAACCCGGGACCTTTTAGCCTGGAGTCCGTTACTATAACCACTATGCTATCAAGGCCACACGAAGCGAGTTTTAGTAACAGCTATTAGAAATATAAAACTATTAACTCTATTCGTTGCTAACTTTTTTCTAGTAATTCTTACAGATTTTCTTGTAATCGACTAAGATTACTAAGAAATTTTTAGTAATTACAAGGATCACTAAAGTTTTTATAGTAAATCGACCCTTTTTTTTACAGTGTGGGTTGAACAAGAAAATTTCAGCCGGGGTAAACCTCTAACCGGCTTATCGAAGTCAGCTTAAAAATGCTAACTTTTAGTCATCATCCAAAAGTTACTGAATACCTACCGGTTGTCCTAAAATGGACTGACTGATTTCAAAATTCAATAACTTGCAAGTATTACAACAATTAAAAAGAAGTCGTAAATTGTCCGTCAAGCGTAGCAAATGAGGTGTGTTCGCACTATAACGAAGTTTTAAGAATATTTAAATCTTGCCGTAAAAGTATACAGTACTTCGGATATAGTATAGCAGCCGAAATCATTTGTGTGTCCCTGTAAATACTATCTGCTTTCTATTATGCAGGAAGTAACTTGTAGTAAACCTCAGCACTGTATATCAACTTTATAAAATGTGAAATAGTTTAATATAGTTATAAACCTATTATTACAACCTATTATTAATTACAAACCCAATTATATTGCCTTAAACAATATTCTCCTTTATACCATTATGTAATGGAATACTTATGTGTAACCCTATAAAATAAATACCAAATATTCTATGCACCACAAATTTTATAAAATGCGAATTTCAGTAGATACTTCATAAATACATATCAATTTTATTATGTTCGAAATAGTGTAAAATCATTGAAATACACTTGAAACTTTTTTTTCGCATTCGCTGTAATGTAACGAAATACTCTTGATTGATCTTGTAAGTAAGCTTACATCCGATTTTTATAAAATTCTAAATGATTCGACAATATTGTGCTACAATTGTATATTTTTATTTCTAACGATTCGGTTGGGTAGAGTCTGCTCTGTTATACTTATATGCGGACGGACGCACTGAACGACGGCTATAGTACTACGTTTTTGCATAATTACGAACGCACCAAAAATACTACCCAGGAGGAGAATGTAAAATTTCAGGAACAGTGGTGATTCTGTTCCGAAAATTTAAAGCATTCGCGACTGAAAATTTAAAAAAAATCATCCGTCCGAAAATTCGGACATAAAAATAATCGCAAAATATTACAAATGTTCACCATAAAAAAAAAATCAATTTTGTCAATAGTCTTCGCGAAGAAAAGCGAAGGCAAAAGGAACATAAAAACTCGGCAAATAATCGCGGAAAAACTCAAATTTTATCAAATGGTGCAGCTAAAAAATAGAAATCAACCCGACCCGCTGCAAAGAAAGAAGAAATTATTCGATCTGCAGCTATAAAGCAAAAGTTATCCCGACCCACAGCCAAAAGTAGAAGACAACCGGACCCAAACGCGAGCCACAACAACAACAAAAAAAAAGTATAAGTTAACACGACCAGTAGCAAAAAATGGAAGTCAACAGGACCCAAATCCGATCCACAGCCAAAAATTAGAAGTAACACGAACCGCATTGAAAAAATTAATCCCGAAGCGCACGTCAGATTAAAGTTTTCGAATTTCTAAAATCGCCCCCCCCCCCCCCCCCCCCCCCCTTAAGAACTCTCCATATCAGCTTGTGCAAACTAGTGACATTTTTGCGATGATGCTTTTAATGACAAATTTTGGATTTCATCCTCGGTCAACTTGAGATCCAAAAACAAATTCCGGCGAAATTTTGCAGGATGAAAAATCAGCATGGCGCGCTAGCATTTTTGCCGATCCCACCGAAGCTAGCACAGGAAAGAAAATACGGGCGTTTGATTGGCTGAATAGTTTAAAGAGCATTTTGTTTTCGTTCATTTTTGAGTTTGCGTTTATGTAATCACCAGTTTCTGTTTGAAAACATTTTAAAAGATGGAGCTTTATTAATTTCTTTCTTGTTTTAGATTTTTAAAAGATAGATAAAAAGAAAGATTTTCTGGAATTCAGAATTAAAGAAGTTAATGAGGATTTTTTTTCAATTTTTCTGTATTACTTAAAACAAAAATAATAAAATTGGAATTTCTTCTTAATTATTTCAATATGATTCCCCGAGCCGGTCGTCGCTTCGGACGACGTGGAGGAAGTTTCCTTGGCCTTCGGGATTTGGCTAGAGGTGTCTTCACAACTCTGGTAGGAGTCCTCATTGCACGGGGAAAGGGCCTCCGGGCCTACGAACCAACGAGGGCTCTGAGGTAACGGTAGTGCGTGGCGGGGCCTCGTTTGGCCGCGCTTGGCTCCCCGGCCAGAGGGCGAGGGAGCGGAGCGAAGCGCGCGGGGTTCCGTTCGCGCCAACCCTCTAGCGAGGCTGTGTCTGTGCAGTCAAGGTGGAGTTTTACGCGCCCGCCTGAAGTCGCTACCGGCACCGTGACACCGGACCCCTCTTGGTTTACTAGGAAAGTGTGTGTGTGGGGGGTGTCTTGGGCGCCCAAAGCCTAGACTGGGTGGCTTCTTTAGCGATCGCGAGGGGTTTTCTCGGCCCTCGAGGTTTCAGTTACGAGCACCTAGTCACCAACCCTGTGTCCGGACGTAGCAGGTGCACCCTAAGGGGTGTTCGTAAATCGTAATGTGCAAGGATTGGGGGTGACAAAGGTTGGAGCGAGTCCGTGTCTTTGCTGGCAGGAAGTCATTTCCCCGTCTTCCCAGGGTCCTGCTAGGGGCACCTTTCATCCACGGCTAACCCACATACACTGTTAAAAATCTGCTACATTTTGTTGCAACGCACTCCCCTGCTTGTATAGAAAACGGTTACTTGGCCGTGAAATGGAGCTTTCTCATTGGTTGGAATAGAGATATTATATGCCATTAATGGAAATCGGCCCGTGCAGACCTCTACTTGTTGCACACTCTACTCTGTTCTTTGTGTCCTAAACTCTAATTTTTGGAAAGAAAATAATTTGGAGCTGGATGAATTTTTAAAAGATAAATGGGAATTTAATCGGCCTATAGAGGCGCTGCTTGCAGCTTTCGCTTAAGGAAAATTGTCCTTTTAATTTCCTTTTAACTAATGTTAAAATGCCATTGAAATAATTCTTTATTGTAAATAAATTTGAAAGTTTTGAATATTTAAATTTAGATAACTTTTACTCTGCTATATAAATCAGAACATAAATGTCACAGGAAATCTGAAATTGCTCTTAAAAATAATTATTCTGAATGATTTTAAAATACATGTAACACAATGGACTTTTACGGCATCATCCTGAAGCGAGAAGTTACACCTTTTTCCACCAGATGAAGCTTGATTTGTGCGCTTGAATCGCCAATCTACTCATTTCATAATAACTCTGTGGTTTCTTAAACAGTTTGATCCACAGTTAATTATGGATTTTTTAACTGTCAAGGTTATGTTTACAAACACTCTGAGCGACTATGAGCGTGTTTAATTTATGGATGCATTTTCTTATTTATGCTTTTTTTGTTATATCTTTCGGAAAACTTAACATGATATTTAACGGGGATTAATTATTTTATTTCTTAGTATGTTTTCGAAATTAAAATTCAATATGAGAGTAATCTGTAGCTCTCTTTTTTTAATGTTGTTTCTCGCAGGTATGTATTCATTTCTCTAAATAAAAGTCAAATATTCTGATCTCATTAATTTCTATGAGTTTAATTTAATAAATTCAGAATCTTTTTCTTTTTTTGCATTGTTAAATAGAAACTAACTTGAGAAGCTCTTGTACATTTTTATAGGGTAAAACTCCATATAAAACCCCAACATATAAAGGACTAGTTACCAGCTGTATACTTAAAAATATCTATGGTTATTTGCTGATGATTTACGTAAAGTGGCTGCACATGGAGATATTATAATTTTTTATTTTGGTCCAATATTAAACCAGTTATTTTATCTCAATGTCTTTGAGTTATTGAGAATGACTGCATAGAATATAGGAGCTTTTTTTTCTATATTTAGTTGATAGTTGAATAAAATTAAACAAATTCATGATTCTCACAAATAATAATATTAATAATAATGGTATAATAGGTGATATTGCTTGCCTTTTGAAATTCTTAATCTCTGAAAGCCCAAACACTTTTTCACAAAAATGTTACAAGTCCACCTTTTACAAACAGACAAATTTGATTATTGGCATATTCCTAGAACAGCCGAGACACTTGATTTTTGCGATTTTTTAACACTCACCAAGCACCCACGAGTGTCAACTGAGCTTTCAGTAACCTAGAAATTCTCCCCAATCTCAGTGCGTGTTTTTCGGCAGACAATTAGCAACATGCTCAGTTTCAAGGATGATTCCTTTATAAAAAGTAATCATTTTACAAACAATTTACAACTACTTAACTTCTTTTACCATGAATTTTCTCAAGTTATACTGTTCTCTCCATATTTTTTAAATTTACCACTCCTGATCTTAAAAATTTTTTTCACAATAAATATATAAAACTTTATATGCACCAGTTTCTTAAATAAGCAAAATACAATAGCCATCGAATAAAATCAATTAAAATTCACTTACCTTTACTTCTTGTTTACATTACAGAATACTACAAAGGGGACCTTTTATTTATTCATTTATATCCAAGAAAACAAACGACATGTTCCAAACTAAAAATCTAGCAAGCAAACTAAAAGAATTCTTCCTGCTTCCTAAAGATGAAAATAAGCACTCTCCACTCGGCGACTAAATGTGAAACACTGGCAACTAAAAATGTGGAAAGTACTGGCCAAATGCAGGATTCTCCAAAAGGTGTTTGGTGAAAAGAATCACGGAAAAAAAAAAATCTGTGAATTTCGACTAAAAAATTAAAATAAAACCCAAATTTCGGAAAAAGATTGCAGAGAAACATGAGTTTCGTGTAAGTATTGCAAAAAAACATTGTCTAAGGATCGCAAAAAGAATGCAAATATTGTCAAAGAATCGCTAATATTGTCAAAGAATCGCGAAAGAACAGTAAATATCCTTAGAGAATTGCAAAAAAAAAGCAAGTATCGTTAAAAAAATCCACATATTTTGTTAAAAAATCAACAAAAACAAATGCAATTTTTGACAAAAAACGTAAAAATGAACAGTAAAATTGCAAATTTTATAAAGGTAAACAAAAAATATGTGAATACCGTTAAAAGATCGCGATAACAAATGCGTATACTGTCAAAAAATTGCTTTAATAAACGCGAATACTATCAAAAAATCGTGATAAAGAATGCAATTTTTGTCAAAAAACGTAACAAAACGAATGCAGATACCATCAAAAAATTGTGATAACAAATGTGAATGCCATCAAAAAATCACGATTTTCATCACAAAATCATGATAACAAATGCGAATACTGTTCAAAAAGTCGCGATAACGATCGGCAGTACCATCAAAAAGTCGTGATGATAAATACAATTTCTGTAAAAAACAGGGCTGGATTTTTGCCGGGAGAAAATAGTTTCTGCTGTGCCAGTGGCAGAAAGAACAAAGTGAAAAAAAGAAAGAAAGAAAAAGTGGCACAAAGAATCAGTCATATTATCTGCAGATAATTGAAGATCATGAAAATGATATTAAAGACAGCAATTGTTAAAAATGTAAATAAATATCATGAATTATGAAGAAGTTAAATACTTATCACAAAAGTTAAAATCTATTGTTGTTGTTTTAGATGAAAGTAAAAAACATGACTGCTCTATTGCAGCTGCTCATAAAATTTGCTTAACTTTATTTAAGGATGGAACTATCATGGGAACTCACAAATGCAAGATTCAAATCTCATTTAATGCAGTGCTAGCTTTTATGCAAGCTCATTTACTGCATACTAAGTATATGGGACCAAAATTGATATTTAAGCATGAAGAAAGCAAGAAAATTGTTTTTTGATATTAATCTAAATTTTGTGATGTATGAAGTTACCCTTTGTACCAAAATAGATTTCTTTCCTAGAAACATATATTTCCCCCAAAAAAGTCCCAGAAAATGTCTTGCCTTCTGTGGGTGGTTGCCTTTAAAAACAAATACCGGTGAAAATGTGAATTTTTTAAATTTTACATCCTCAATAATGACATTACCAGCAAGTAATGCTGGTCTTAAAAGAATATTTTCTAACTTTTCTTTCATCCAGAACAAATTAAAAAGCATGTTAGGTTAAGAAAGGTTAGCAAAATTAATCCTATAAATGGGCCATTCCAAGCAAAGTGGTCCCAGGGCCCAAAATTTTAAAATTAGAGATATAATTTCAAAAAAAAAAAAAAAATTATTTTTGTAGTTGAAAGTGTATATTCTCTTGTAATAACAGTGAAATTTGATTTAGCAAAGTTTAAGTGCTTGAAAACTTAAATTAATTAAAGATGTTTAAAAATTCATGTTTTTTGACAAAAGTTTTATGAAAAGAATATGTTGTATTAAAAATGCAATAAACACAGTAATTATTAAAATATCATCATATATCAAAATAAATACTTATATACTAACCCCCAAAAATTGCTAGAATAGTTTATTGTGATCTCGGACATTTTAACAATGATAAAATGACAGTTCTTCGATTCCAGTGTCACACACGTCACAAAAAGTTAAAATTTTTCTTCTTGTCATTTAATTACCAACTTTAAAATGTTGGAAACTTTATTTATAAGTTAACTAAACATGAGGAAAATATTGCAAATTAAAAAAACAATTTTGACCAAAAAATAAAATTATTATTTATTTTTTAATTCTTTTCATACACGTCACTATATGTGATGTGTGTGACTGTGACGTGTATGACATGAATATCTGTTTAATTAAAAATGCTTAACTTCTTTTAAATATGTTACGTATATATCAGCAATAGATGCACAAACACCTGGTAGCGTATTGTAACTCATGATGCAATTAATAAATTCATCTATTTTATACATTTATTTTATTTTATTTATTTTTTTTTTTAAGCAAGATAAATTAATTACTTTGTTTTCAAGAAAACTGTTTTTTCAGCTATTATTTCTATATATTTTATCTAGTCATTCTAAACAATTTGGAAAGGTATAGCAAAAGAGGGATTTTTGAACAACCAATTATCTACTGTAAAATAATGCTTATTGTTTGTTTACATATAGATGACAACACATTTGCTATTCTTGTAGTAAAATAAAGTTGATGTCTATCTTTTTGTTTTCAAAGTGGTGAGTGATTTTTCTATCGTTATTATAAACTAATGCGAATAAATTTGTAAGCAATGATGCACTAAAATTTTGTTGTTAATTTAATATTTTTAAAAATAGCTTTTTTTAGTTTACAGCATTATTGTTTCTGAATAATTAAGACTAAATGATTAGTTGTTCTTAACTTTATATATTGGAGGTATCACTGAAAACTAAAAGCCAATCTTAACAATGTGAATTATATAAACAATTTTTAATCATTGAGTTTCACATTAACAATATTTTAAATTATCGCAATATTACAAAAAATATGTTTGAGTAAAGATGAAAATAAGGAATTTTGCTTAGTGGCCACTGGCCGGTAGGTTGTCTTTTTTTAGTAGCCAGTTATTGGCTAGTAAGAATAATTTCTTTAGTAGTCAGAAAGTACATTTATGTTACTGAATATTTAATTACAAGATATATACGAGCTTAGACTAAAAAAGTAATATATGAACTAGTTAAAAATATTTTAATTTATATTGTTTGGAATAAACTTGAGATACTAATTTCAAATCTATTTTAAATTAACAGCAAAGTTATATGTAACATGCATATGTAGTTAGCTACCCAAGTCCAACTATGATTAGTTCACTTGCGTAGCTAACGACATAAATAAACCCCAACCCTCTTTTTTTGTAATTATTTGTCTAGAATTAAGATGTAACCCCCCTTCCAAAAAAAAATCCACCAACTAGCAGGTTTGATTTAAAAAACTGAAATTTGCAACAAATTTTCTAAAAAATAAAGGCGAGGGGTGGGGGGGGGGGGTCTCTCATGAAACTAATATTATACATTTTTCCCATAATCCTTTGACATAATGTGCGTTTTTTTTTTTTTTTTGATCTTATGATAAAATTTGTGTTTGTTTTCGCGTCTTTTTAACGAAAATTGCGTTCGTTTTAGAAACTTTTTAATGAAAATTGCGTTTGTTATCACGACTTTTTGACAGTATTGGCAATCGTTATCGTGATTTTTTGGAAGGTATTCGCGTTTGTTATTGCGATTTTTATGGTAATTCGCGTTTGTTATCGCGGTTTTTTGACGGTATTCGTTTGTTATCGCAATTTTTTCGTGTTTTTTGATAAAATTCGCAGTTTTTTTCATTCGTTTTTATGTTTTTTGACGGTATTCGCGTTTGTTGACGCGATTTTTTGACGGTATTAGCATTTGTTATTGCGATTTTTTGATGGTATTCACATTTTTTGCATGTTTCTTTGATAAAATTCGAGTTTTCTCTGATCGTTTTTACGTTTTTTGACAAAAAACCGCGTTTGTTTTCGTTGATTTTATGACAAAATACGCGATTTTTTTATGATAATTGCTTTTTTTTTCGCAATTCTCTAATGATATTTACGGCTCTTTCGCGATTCTTCGACGATATTTGCGTTCCTTTTGCGATCCTTAGACGATGTCTCTTCACGATACTTACACGAAATTCATATTTTTCCGTGATCTTTTTTCGAAATTTAGGTTTTTTAAAAAATTTTTCGTCAAAATTCGCAGGAGTTTTTTTCCGTGATTTTTTTTTACAAAACACCTTCTGGAGAATCCTGCATTTGGCCGGTACTTTCCACATTTTTAGTCGCCAGTTTTTCACATTTAGTCGCCGAGTGGCGACTGGCAAGTGCTTATTTTCATCTTTATGTTTGAGTTTATGCAATGTTGTATTCAAGGGGTGGGCTGATGGAGCTGCAGCCCACTCTGAAATTTGTAACAAACATACAATGTAATTACAAAAGTTCATCAAAATGTAATGAAATATGCTAAGATAGAATTTATAGGAAGCACTGGCGCACCCACGGGGAGGGCTAAGGGGGCTGAAGCCCCTCCCAGACCACAAGATTTCTATTTAAAGTTTTCTAAAATTATGAAAGTTTATCTTTATTACTTTTAATAGATTCAGAAAAACAGAAATTCTGAAAAATATTACAATCTTCACATTTTTTTTCTTATATGTAAATTTTCGTATGAAATTTGAAATATAAGCATTATTTATATTTATCACTTAGAACAATAATTTCTTTTTATTTATCAAAGAGGTTTAAGCCTTCAAAATTAGCCCAATCAAAAATTTTCAGAGGCCCTCCCCAGGTTTCGTTGATTGCTCCCTCCCCCTTCCACCATCCAGTCCTCGTTTTGTATCCAGTCAACAGAAAAAATGTACTTCTGGGAACGACAAATCTCGTCCATTTTTAATAAAATGCAAAAAAAAAATCAGACTGAGCTCATCTGCCAGGGCCAGACCAGGAAAATACTGACCTCTAATATATGTTAGCCCCCTCCAAAGCTTAATCCTGGGTGCGCCAATGATAGGAAGTGCAATAATATTCCATTTTAGACAGGTTTTCATTTAAAAAGTATTATTTCGCACAGAACACAAAACAACTATTTCATCCAAGTTTCCATTACACACAGACTATCTTTACACTCCATAAAAATTATGCTAATTAAGACAAAAACCTGCTTAAAAAGAAATTGTTTGCAATCCCATGCGATTCAATCTTAGCAAGTTCTGTATAATATATGCATTACCTGCATGATAAAAATCTGTTTAAAGCGGAAAAAATAACTTTTTTATGATTCTCTCTTAGAAACTTTTTCTATATCTCAGCCCCCTCCGAAATGATAAGTCTAGGTACGCCACTGAATTTATAGTTTCAGCTTAAAAATTTGCTATGAAACATTTCATAGCTATGTAACTTTACAAGTTTGATGTTCATGATATATTTAATTGTTGAATCAATAAATTGTTTTATTTTGTGTGGAGTTCAGTGACTGTATTTAATTACTTAAATATTGTAAGACTGCTAAAATGAAAAAAAAAATCTTAAAGTTTATAAACACAAGTTTGAACAACCAAACTTTTCATTTAAAAACTATAATTTTCTACTTATTAGGTATTTATGAATATATACAGCATAATTAAAGGTACTTTTCAGTTCCGAAAAGTACCTACCAGACATCACTTTAGAGATATCTTATGGTATGTAGGTGCATTTTACATTTAACTCTTCAATAATCATAGAATAACCTGTGAAAAATTATAACTAAGCTTAATAGAGTAGATTTATTGAAAAAAATATTAAGTTTATTATTGAACTTATTAAGTTTATTAAGTAATAAAATGAAAAAAATATTAAGTTTATTACTGCTTTTCCACAGATATATGACCATTTTAAATCTTTTCATGGTAAATTTCAGACAAAGTCACACACGTCACATCATATGTCATAAACGTCACAGTACTATATATATATATATATATATATTTTTTAGCCCGCCCAAGTATTTCTAGCTCAGATTTCTAACACCACTTTTTTTAATTGTTGTATATATGGCTAATAAATGATATTTTTTATTTTCATGAATATTATAATAATTCACAGAAATATAGCAATATGTAAGAGACATGAAGAAAAATGCTTACAAAATGGTCACACACGTCACAAGAATTAAAAAAATAAATTCTCTATAAATGCAACATAAAAAATTTCCAACCATGGTGATTATGTTTCAAGACAACTATGAAATATACTAAAATATTGTTTTCAAAAGGAAAAAAAATTTTTCACACTCAGAATAATTGTGAATGTTTTGAAAATGTTGTCTGAATGTCACACACGTCATGCTGGAATGGCCCTTATGGAATACTCTTAATATATTATTACCATTTTACAAAAATAATTTTGTTTTTTTAATACATTAAAATAATTGTACAAGATATTTCATTATTATTATTATTATTATTTTTTTTGTGCTACAATTATTGATTTACACTTTTACAAGAACCATTTTTCTTTGTATATAGCAATAGATCATTAAGTTATCGCAGTGTATTATGATTTAAAATACTCTAAAAAGTGATATTAAAATATCATAGAATTTTTTTATTATTTTTTTCTTACCTTTTAAATAGAAATTCAACTGTAAACAATTATAAACTTGTACAGCATCAGATTACTATTATGAAAATTTATGTTTAAGTGGCAGAAAATTATTATATAATCAAAGTATATTTATATAATCCTTTTGAAACTTTTCCACTTTGAATAACATTCATAAACTTTATTAATTTTTTAACTAAATTCTTTATACATTAAATACCTGTGTGAATTATGAATCATTTCAGGTTAAAGTTTTTATTAGTATTATTTCTTAGTTTCTGCCAGTTTTTGCCACTTACTGGCAAAAAATAGTTTCTGCCATGCCGGTTTTAACCGGTTATAACCGCTGGTTTTAACCACCTTGGCAGAAACTTGCCAGCCCTGGTTAAAAAGTTTTGAAAACAAACGCGATTTTTGTTAAAAAGTCGCGAAAAGGAATGCAAATTTTATCAAAAGATTGCAAAAAAAAAAAAGAAAAAAACAAACAAAAACATACACTATGTCAAAGGATTGTGGAAAAAACGTATAATATTAGTTTCATGAGAGCCCCCCCCCCCCTTTATTTTTTAGAATTTTTTTTGTGAATTTAAGTTTTTATTTAAATTAAGCCTGCTAGTTGGTGGACAAACATTTTTTTTTTTTTTTGGGGGGGGAAGGGGGGGCAGGGGTTACATCTTAATTAGACAAATAATTACAAAAAAGAGGGTTACATATAACCTTGCTGTTAATTTAAAATAAATTTGAAATTTGTATCTCAAGTTTATTCCAAACAATATAAATTAAAATATTTTTAACTACAGCTCATATTCAAAATATTAGAATAATTGAGAAAAAGTAATAAGAAAAAATTATTTGTCATTTATTTATTTTTTATACTAAGTAAATGCAATTAAATTTCTTATAAATTAAATCTGGAATGTTTAGATAAGATTTTAACATTTATAAAATATAAAATACAGCACAATAAATTAGGTATACAGCTTCCTTAAATACACCAGAATATTAGAATAAAATTTAGATTGGTTCAAAATATTAGAATATTTTATTTTACGCAACAGTATTACCTTATGAATATGAAGTAAATGGTAGTTAATATTTTGTAGCATCCCCTTTAGCTTTCATAACAGCGTACAATCGATCTTGCATACTATATACAAGGTGTTTACAAACATTTCTATCAATTTTAGCCCAAATAGACTTTATACGTGCCACTAACTCAATTTTACTTGAAGGAGGATTTTCTTGAAGTTTTTTCTTCATTATACACCATAAGTTTTCGATGGGATTAAGATCTGGTGAATTTGGTGGCCAAGGAAGTACCTTAATGTTGCGTTGGCGGAACCAATTCTTAGTTGACACCGAGGTATGCGGGGACGCTAAATCTTGTTGAAAGATGAAATCATCTTCAAATAAATCTTCTGATGATGGAATCATGTAATATTCTAAAATTTCTTGATATATCAGAGAGTTAACCTTTTCGTAGACGATGCATAACTTTCCAGGTCCTTCTGCACTCATACAACCCCAAACCATGACACTAGCAGCAAATTTTACGGAACGTTTAAGGCATTCTTTATCAAATGCTTCTTGCTTCATTCTCCAAACTCGAATACCTTGATTACCATATGAAACACAAAACATACTTTCATCACTAAATAATATATTTCTCCAATCTTCATTGCTCCATAAACGTCTTGATTTACACCAATTCAATCTTATACGCTTTTGTCTTGCAGTCATGAGAGGTTTTGTTTTCGGTACACGAGATTCAAATTTAAATTTATGGAGACGTCTTAATGTTGTCGATGTAGAAACTTCAACTCCTTCTTCTTCCCATTTTCGGTGCAAGAATCGCACACTTTTAAAACGGTTTTTCTTAACTATACGCTTCAGTTTCCTGTCATCTCTAGCAGATGTTTTTGGTTTTCGGCCACTATTTCGGTGATTATTTTGAAATTTTCCAATTTTTGAATATTGTGTTAGTATTTTACTAACGCTCGATTGCGAACAATGTAAATAATTCGCTATAAAACATTGATTTTTACCGTGCCGATACAAATCAACCATACGAAGTTTAGTAGATTCAGGAATGTCACTCACACGGCCCATTTTAAGATGAAAAAGAAACAAACTGCAAAAAAGAATACTGATTTTAAATAAAATAGTCTGAATTTAATCAATGATGCCACCAGTTAAGAATTGGTAATAATTAAAGGAGAATTAATGTGAAATATTCTAATATTTTGAACCACTTGAATAAATATTCTAATATTTTGACTTTTCAAAATAATTATTTTTGCAATTAATCTTTTCAAAAATGATATTAAATTTAAGATAACAAGTAAGTTTAATCAACAATAAGTTCTTAATAAAAATATCGTTTGCATATTTTCATTAAAAGACATTAAATTACCAAACGATATTTTCAATTTCTAAAAAAAAGGTAATTATTCTAATATTTTGAATATGAGCTGTAGTACATATATTACTTATTTAGTCTAAGCTCATATATATCTTGTAATTAAATATTCAGTAACATAAATATACTTACTGGCTACTAAAAAAATTATTTTCACTAGCCAATAACTGGCTACTAAAAAAATTAATTTCACTAGCCAATAACTGGCTACTAAAAAAATTATTTTCACTAGCCAATAACTGGCT
Organism: Maratus speculifer; assembly: GCA_964019185.1. Classification (NCBI taxonomy): domain Eukaryota; kingdom Metazoa; phylum Arthropoda; class Arachnida; order Araneae; family Salticidae; genus Maratus; species Maratus speculifer. The sequence goes on along the minus strand of OZ025297.1, from coordinate 75,536,249 downwards.
ACTAAAAAAATTATTTTCACTAGCCAATAACTGGCTACTAAAAAAATTAATTTCACTAGCCAATAACTGGCTACTAAAAAAATTATTTTCACTAGCCAATAACTGGCTACTAAAAAAATTATTTTCACTAGCCAATAACTGGCTACTAAAAAAATTATTTTCACTAGCCAATAACTGGCTACTAAATAAAGACAACCTACCGGCCAGTGGCCACTAAGCAAAATTCCTTATTTTCAATTTTCATCTTTACTGCTTCCAGATATTGTTTCATGCGGCAGACGATTCAGTAATTACAAAATTTGAAGCTTTTCTAGCAATAAATAAACTAACATCAATGTATTGATTTCATTTAATGTCCAGTATTCAGGTAAATTTTGCGAATACAGAGATAGCAAAACAAGATTGAACAATCAGAAACCGGCATTTTTACTGCGTTTTCCTTTTTTAAGGGAGCGGATTTTCTGATTGGTGAATCTCATTTTGCTAACAGCACAAAATATATCTAGATTCCGGCGATGAAAAATACTTTTTGTTCCTTAAAAAAACTCAGCGTAAAAAGCTATTTAAGCACTATAAAAATTAAAAGAAATGAATTTTAAAAGCACACTACGTATATTCAAGCGAATTATTTTAAATTGGGGAATTTCTTATTTGTGTATTTTACAAATATTGTTTATTTCAATAAACAGTCACAAAAATAATTGTGAACTTACGACAAGCGAATATATATTCAATTTTAATGCTTTTTGCAAAATATCAATGATTGAAATTAACAATTAATCAATAAGTTTTAAAATACTGATCCAATGTCATAATGCTATTTAAACTGTCTTACTACATGAGAAATAAATTTCCATACTTAAAAATTCAGGAAGAACAACTACTTACTAATGATAAAAATCACAGAAAAGCAATTTTAAAATTTTGTTGCGTAAATTTGCACAAAGTTGTATAGATTTCACATCTTACTGGTTCTGAAAGTGTAAAGACCTGACCTAGTTCCGTGACTTAAAAATGGCGCGGCCCGACTGTGGTGAAGAAAATGACGCCACATACTAGGTACGTGAAGGATAGTGGTTAGTAAAAAAAAATAACATAAAGATAATACCCCATTCTGAATTTTACAAGTATTTTATTTCTAAAATTTATTAAATTGATATTATCAAATGTTTTTATTTATCAAATATATCAATTTCTATAATTTATAACTATAACATTATGAGCGCTGCCCGCCATTAAAACCAAAAAACAACTAGAGTGGATCTTGGAAACTCGTTGTGCAGAAATCACTAAAATGCACAAAACTCGTTGACACTGCAATTACTAAACACGTGTATGAGCGCTGCGTGCCCATTTAAACCAAAACATCATCAGTAGATCCACGAAACTCACTGTGCAGGAATCACTAAAATTCAGGAAACTCATCAATGCTGCAATTGGTAACGCACCCATGAATGCTGCGTGCCCTTAAAAAAAAAAAAAAAAAAAAAAAAAAAAAAAAATCATTGGATTCATGAAACTTGCTGTGTTAGAATCACTAAAATGCATGAAACTCGTCAAACCTATGTTAACTAATGACACTAAAACCAAAAAATTATTATCTGGATGCACGAAAATTGCATTGAAGAAATTTCTAAAATGAACAAAATTGCACTTATTAATGCAGATATCAAACTATTAAAATCTCAGTAAATTTGTACAAAAATATGCAATAAAATTTTGAAATATATATATTTTTTGTATTTACCAAGGATTTCGAACATTGCCATACATTGGTGATTCATATATTCATCAAATAATATGATCAATACTGGAACTAAACCATAATAAATACTTTGACGGTTTGTCAAACAAATTATACAATTCCAATTTCATCTTTTTTCTATAATTGAAAATACTTTAATAGCTCTCACTAATCTTTTTTCCCTTTCTTTTCCTAGAATTCATTGCAGATTACAATTGAAAATATAAGGAATATTACTGTACCTTATTTGTGGATCTTTCCAGGATTTATGGGTCCTGTTCTCGTGAATTTTATTTATTGAAAAATCTAATCACAATTTTGTTAATTTGAATTTATGATTATATACGTCTTTTTATTATTATTATTTTAAAAAGATAGTTTTTATTATTATTATTTTTTAAGTGTGTAATTGGTACTTTGCTGACCTCAGCAGTTTTGTAACAAGCTAAATTTTATTTTAAATAATTAATTTATGAAAATTTCAGTTAAGCGACAGAAAAGTTTAGGGAAAAGTTATCTTTTGAAGATAAAGAATTTTGTGAAGGGTTCTGTCTCAGTTAAAAAAATTGTGAAAGGCTATTTAAAAGATCAATTTTTTCCTAACTAGATCTTTGGGAAGCTGAGCTCTTTATTTCTAAGCTGAAGCAGTCATTCCTCCTGTGCAGTAAGCCTTATTGACTGCTTGACGGCTGCAAGCAAGATAGCACTGACAATATATAGATTTAGTCTTTCAGTTATGTGACTATTTTTCATCTTGTAATTGTTTTGTCAAATTAATATATAATCAGGGTTCGATTTAAGCAGTATCGCATCACAATTTGGGATTCAAATTTAACTAAAATGCGATCCAAGAAATGCATTAAATCGCAATCATTGCGATGCACATTTCCCACACCCTTTGTTATGTCATGTACGCTTAAAGTTAAAATTTAAAGATGTTTTTACACGACATACGTTGTGTTTTCACTCTCCCCAAGTGTTTTTTTACAATGGAAGTACAGCGAGACGTCATTGCTGGGCGCAGTTTTCCCAGTAAACACATGATTTGTTCCTGCCCTGACGCTGTGATTGATTACTGAATCACTGTTACTCGCTAATCACGGCATTTGCTCTTAGAAGTTTTATGTGCATGTTGTAGTGGTTCTAAAATGAACACTCACTGTTACGATCCTTTTACTTTATTTATGCATCGAAACTGACAGCGCAGATTCTGGAAGAGCGAAAAACCCCACTTCACTCCGACCGTACTTCGCTTTATCCTTTTGTTTAAATATTGCTTTTTTTAAAATTTTTTGTAAATTTTAAAGATTTAAAAGTTACGTTAGTTATTTCTTACTTGCTATACAAAAGTGTCTAACTGCTGTTCAAAACTGACTTTGTATAGCAGTTACTGCTATGCAACTTTCTTTTTCTAAATCGACTCCTGTATATAATTGTTTAATGTAATTGTTTTGTCAAGTATAGTGTGAATCACAAATTGAAACAATAATGTTATTTACTAATATTAAGTACAGCTACAGGGAAATTTTGGATCTATAGATACATAAGAAAAATGGTTCACAGAAAAAGAAAAAAATCCAATATGGCTTTATTTTATAGAAAAAAAATTATTTTTGGAAAGGTGTAATGACAATATGCAAATAGTGTAGTTAAAATGAATGATGGAGATTATGGCAAGAATGGTGTAAAAACACAAAGAAACTTCCAATCTATCTGAACATTAATGAATCTGATGGAATACACATATGCATTTAGCATTTTTTTGCTGAATTTATATGTTTATATATTAAATATATTATTGGAGTAATATATTTATGAAAGATAAATAACTTTAAATTAACTAGAAATTTATACACAGAACATACATAGATATATGCATAATAGGGTGGAGCAAAAAAAAAAATTTTTTTTGAAAATCAAAAACGGGTAGGTGCCAAAAGTTGCCTTTATACTAGTACATTAACTGCGTGAAATTTTACTGCTGAAAAAAAATGGCTTGAGTCTGCGCTTTTGCTCCAAAAATCGAAATTTTGAGTAAAATTTGTCATTTTTTGACATTTTTTCAAAAAAATTAAAAAATTCCTACAGAGCTGGTTAGTATTTAAAAGTGTTGCTTAGACCTTTATATTTATCTGCTTAAGATATTTAAAATATAAAACAATATCTGTAGTCTGTATAATTGGAGCAAATCTGACAACTTTTTGTGAAAAATCAGCGTTAACCTCTCTATTGGAACATACAACGAAATGTTCTTTTAAATGCATTTCTTACTTAGCTGCTTTCAAAACTACTGTGTATATAACTCATTAGAGGTGGTTACATTATCCCACCCGTCTCAACCACCCAATCATCTAGGCCCAGTGTTTTATTTATGTATTGAATTGTTACTTTTTTCCCGAAGATGAGTATAAGTTTTCTATATATCAAAGTAATTTATCTCTTCTTTGTATTCACCGACTTTGGATGATTTGGACTGCTGGTGTAACCTGCTGCACGTATATTTTTATACCATGTATAACAGAAGAGAAGCTGAGTAATGTATTGGGTATGTTCTTAATTGAACCTATTCAGCAGTTTATTATCTTCATTAAATTTTCATGCAATTAATACATTGAAATGGTTGGAAGTTCTGATACCACAGCATTTTTTCAATCAATTACATTTCATATATAATGATTTTCCTAAAAATTGATTGTATGAATTCAATTTTTAGTATGTCATCATTTACTGTACTTATTACATTAAATATATTTTGAGAAGCTGGCTGCTTAATATTATGACGATCGTCACAGAGGATTGCAAACAAAATTTGCGTATAAAACAACAATATTTCTAAAGAAGTTTTAGTATGCTTTATGTCGTTTCCTGTGTTGTTCCATAGTCTAGTAATTTCTAATAAGATTTTAGATCTATTATTTAGGTGTGTAGTACATTTGGTATAAAACATCCCGCGATATAAACTTGGATTATACATTTTGTGAGTGAACATATAGACGCTGATTGCCAATCTGTGCTTATATAAAGCGGAAAATTTTATTAACTTTATGAGCTGTCTTTTGTGTAAGATGTTTTCTAATTCCATATTTCCCTGTTCTTCTGAGAAATAGCTTTCCTTATGAATTAGCTTTGCATTCTCCGACAGAAATTTCTAGTCTGTTCTGAGTATCTTTTTCTCAATTTGAGAAAATAATTTTTCAAAATTATTCTCTGTTTTATATAAAAAAAAAATTGCAGTAGGAAGTGAATAGTACGTAGACAAAGATTTTCCTTATTGATCCAGTGAATCCATGTAGCTTAGAACGTTTTATATCGACTTCTCTAATAACTGGCGCAGAGGAAATTCACTGGAGTTGAAGTAGCGAATGATTCAATATCATACACAATTCTAAGCTTACCCCATGCAAAATGGTTCACAGTGACAAATAAAATTCTCCTAATTTTAAATGAGCACTTATAGTCGATTAGAATCCGTACATTCCTTCATAAAGTACTATGAATTATATGTTTATGCCCAGGACATTTCACCATCAAATGTTGTCCACTCATAAAAAGAGGATTTAAAAGTTAATAGGAAATTACCTGGACACGAAAACACTTAGAAAACGGCATAAAACTAACACAAAAAAAAATTATTTACAACAGCGGTTGCTTTACACATGCAGAACAAATTTTCATTGCAATTCTCGCTGATGATCACCATCACGTTAAACAGCTCGCTTCTCAACATATAAAAAATGCAAAAGTAGAATAAATGATGGCATACTTATAGTTGAAATATCTGAAATTATCTTTGAAGTAAATCATTACGGAAAAAAAAATACAATTGACTGAAAAAATGTTGTGGTAACAGAATTTCCAATCATTATTCATCAACTGAATGTAAGTTTGATAAATGTAATAGATGGCCGAATAAAAGAAAATCACAAATCAATGTATAAATAAAACACTGTAGGGTCAATCCATGTGAAATCATCCAGAAAAAGAAAAAAATGTTGCTCAGTATTTTTGATTTTTTTAATTCTTTAGCAGTTAATTTATTGTACTTTTAGGAGTCTAAAACAAGGATTAAAAAAATTTTAAACCTTTTGAATTTTTTTTGGCATCCACTTTTTTGTCATGTCACAAGCGGTTTTTCATGAAAATAGTACTTTACAGAATCCTTTATAACTTTTTTATTTCTAAACGTTTCAAAATGATTTAAACACCATTATATTTAGTAATAAATGAATTAAATTTTCATAATAGGTATTTTTATAATAATGATTCAAAAAAGTGCATAAATTAAGATAAAATTTATCGTTTCTACACTGAAAAATTGTCTTTTTTGACACAAAAATTTTAATAGAAGAAAGTAAAACTCACCTTTACATTTATTTTTCTGAATATATACCCTAATGAACTATTCACAGAAGAAATATGAAACATTTAGAGACACTCCTTCTTTTTCTGTAATTAGTCAAAGTTGGCATCTCAGCATCAAAACGCTAAATTTGAAGTTCAATATCTAAAAAAGGACTGGCTAAAAAAATATGAAAATTTAGCAGGATAACCTTCTTATAGATGTAAACATGTACCAAAAATATTATGAGTGATATATACGTGGTTTTAAAAATGTGGAACTTTGAAATTGGCTTGAAAATCACATTTGTTTACATATATTTTTACACCATGAAGAACTCATAATGCATAATATATTCTGCTTATTTCTTCAAATGCCCTTTTTTAAGTATAAATAACTTTTTTACATAAATATAATTACAGTAGACTTCCTCAAATCCGCAAAGCTTGGGACCAGAGGTTGTGCGAAATTTAGAATTTTGCGGATTTCTGGTCATTTCTTTGTTTACATTTTTAAAACAGTAATTTGAATGCAATAAAAATTATAATGAATGTTTTCAATATATTAAAACATTACAGTAAGTAATAAACTAAAATAATAAAAATTTTGATAATTTTTAAAATATTAAAAGCAAAGATCAAATGGATAATGTATGATTAACTATTCATTATAAAGATGAAATGTATTTTTCCTAAATTATTCAATGAAACTTCCCTCATAAATAATGTAGAATATTAAATCACATCCAAATAATAAAATGAGGAAGTTTTATTCCAGGTTCAGCCAGACTTAATAATCAAAAAAGTTTGATTAACACATACATATGTATTTGATAAGAAGATTATGGATTATCTGTGATATCAGCAGTATCTTGAATTCTTTCAGAAATAAATTTATTCTTCCTTGAAGAAAAAACATGAATTTAGTAATAATGACAAAAATTACAAATTAATGTATAAAATTGATACAAAACTAAAAAAGTCAAATTTTGTTCCTATATCTGAACTGAATATCTCATTGTTTACATTTGTAAATTATGTGCAGATTTTAGAGAGTTGTGGATTTGAGGGAGTATACTGTATATTAAAACTTAATTTATGCTCACAAACTTAATATTTCATTTATTTTTAAGCCAGGATTAAGTGAATGTGAGTATTAATTTTATGATTAAGAACAAATTTACAAATTCTCTTTTGTTAAATTCTATGACCGAGGACAAGTTTTCTTGTCCTGTCCTGTTTATTTTTAATATGCCAGTGCATAAATATATTGTGGTTTAAACTGTAACTGCATACTTCATTTTATCAATTTAGAACAAATTTGCATTTTTGTTTTTTATTTATTCAGTGTATAAATATATCATGTCTTAAACTGTTGCATGCTTGATTTTGTGATTGAAAACAATTTTTCTTGTTCTATCCTATTTAGTTATGATCACTCAGTGAATAGTGAATAAATGTATCATGTTTTAACTTGTTCATTTCTAGAATTTATTTAGCTTCTCACAGGGTTGTTTGGTTTAAACCATGCTGGTTTAAACCGTGGTTTAAACCATGGTTTAAACCAAGTGGTTTTTTTTAAAAAACCATGCTGGTTTTTTTTTAATTTGGTTTTTTTCCCTTTTTCCTAATGTTTTCATTTATTTTACATATTAAAATGTGCAAAATCAAAGTTATGGAGTAGCTACAAGCAAAGCTTAAGACAAATTAAATTTTTAAAGTGACAAACATCTTTAATCAATCTAATTTTTCTTACTAGCTATAAATTGACATGGCAAAATATTTTTCTACAGTGAACTGTGGAGGATAAAAAAAGGTAGTTAGTTTTAATTCTTTTTAAAACCTTTTATTTTTTTAAAAATGCAAAAATGCCATATGCCAGCCAAAAATGCAATTTTACTGCTTAGATAGCTTGATTATGATTTACTAAGGATTGCATCATGTATCAAAGCATCAATAATGACATAATCATAAGTCATTCTTTCCATTGGTTACTCTTGTTCTGTATGCTAATGAATGATTGGCTATGAATTTTCTTTGTTCCATAGCTATTGATTTTAGTAAGCTTTGGTTTTTCTTATTTTGGATTTGCGGTTTTTACATTATTTTTTTCTGTTTCTAGTTACTTTGTATTGTATTTTATTTTAAGAAAGCTACTTATATATATTGAAATAAAAGAATGTCTAAAACTACAAGAAAGGAAAATATAATCTGGTTTTCATTTAAGGGAATAAGAAATACATCAAAAACATGTTTAAGAGCCAAATGTAAAAATTGCATGCAATGTAGATGCTGTCAAATTAGCTCTTCCTTATAATACTAGGTGCGATTCATTTTCAGATGCTTTAGATGTTTACCTTAAAAATTGCCCCACTTTACTTAAAATTTGTGTAGAAAATAGGAATGTTATTGATAAAAATATTTAAAAGCTCGTATCTGTCTAATTTTTATTTTAAAAGAAATGTTGAAGATATGTTTAAACTGTTAAATTCTGTTGCAGTTGCCCTGGATAATATCTAAAGTAATAAGTTCCATTACTAATGCAGTTTATAATTGGACTGGTCTTCAAAAAATATTAAGAGAAAAAAAAATGTAAATAAAGAAGTCTCATAGTTTTTTAGTCCAGGTATAAAATAGCCCTAACACCCATGCCCTTTTAGGTATACATGCTTGAACCACAATACAGTCAAAGTAAACTATGTGAACAAGAAAAAAAGGATACATTAAATTTTACAAAACAAAAATATCCATGTAACTCGATGCTTGCACAGATAAAATTTAATGCTAAATCTTCATCTTTTTAAGAACAAAGAATCAGAAAAAATAAAGTTTGTATTAAAAAAAAAAAAAAAAAAAAAAAGTAATTTGTGTAAGCATTACATTCATTGATGTATCAAGTCAATACACATGTATTTTTTAGCATTAGTAAAATGCATATTGATATTTTTTAAGTAAATATATGTAGTAAGAGATTAATAATCATTTGTTGATGTTAATACTGTAAATAATTTCTAAATTATGCACAAGAAAATGTTTTCCATTTCAGCTTATTTCTGTTAATTTAGTAAAATATGTTTGTTTGCCCTTTACTATGTTCTTCATTATCAACCTGCATATAATTATTTCTTAAATTATTATCAAAAAGGTTTATATAAGTATATTAATAAATTAATAGTTTATTTTTTTTTCACACAATGAATATTTCCCAATAGAAACCTAAACTTATATGATAATTTAATTATAAATTTTTATGCTTTAGTTATTTAATTATCAAAAAAATAAATACTAATGTAAATGTTTAACATTAATTAACTATTAATTACAAAAAATCCTCATGACTTTCTAAAACTCAAGTTATTTTTCTTGCAAATGCTATTTAAATAATGATTTGAAAAAAACCCGGTTTAAACCAAAAAAACCTGGTTTAAACCAAAAAAACCCGGTTTTTTGGTTTTTTTCAAAAAAACCGGTTTTTATACCAACCCTGGCTTCTCATTAGGAGAATTCAGTTGTGTTCTGTCTTAAAGGTTGTTCTGTCAACAAATTCCTGGTACACGAGCATATCGCCAATTTATACCATTAAGGGAAAGTGTTATCAGGTGCTTTGTAACATCTATATGTGAACAGTATAATGATCACAATATCTCAAAAATTTGGAAAAGCTTGCTATAATTCAAAGTAAATGATTATATTTTGTGCATTTATGATAAAAAGTGGTGGATTGGAAAAATTCTTGAGCTAAGTGAAGAAAACAATGACTTGTTTATTCACTTTTTTTTTCACCTGTACTCTATAGACCAACAACTTCTTTTCAATTGTCTAAAAATGATTCAGTTCCTGTAAGTAACATGCTTCAGAAAATAACACCATTGGAACTAATTACAATCATTGTACACAGCTACAATATTACTGAGACACTTTGCAATGAAATATCCAGATAATTATTTCTATGAGTGTAAAGTAGATTTAATTATTATGTATTCTATGTAAGAAAAAACATGTATTATACCTTTAACAGTAGCATTTGAAATAATAATAATAAAAATGCATTTAGGAGTAGTTTTTCTTTTAAAAAATGCGTAAACAAATGTGATTTTCAAGCCAATTTCAAAGTTCCATATTTTTAAAACCACATATATATCACTCATAACATTTTTGGTACATGTTTACATCCATAAGAAGGTTATCCTGCTAAATTTTCATATTTTTTTAACCAGTCCTTTTTTAGATATTGAACTTCAAATTTAGTGTTTTGATGCTCAGATGCCAACTTTGACTAACTATAGAAAAAGAAGGAGTGTCTCTAAATGTTTCATATTTCTTCTGAGAATAGTTCATTAGGGTATATATTCAGAAAAATAAATGTAAAGGTGAATTTTACTTTCTTCTATTAAAATGTTTATGTCAAAAAAGACAATTTTTCACTGTAAAAATGATACATTTAATCTTATTTTATACAATTTTTTTAATCATTATCATAAAAATACCTATTATGAAAATTTAGTTCATTCATTACTAAATATAATGGTTTTTAAATCACTTTAATATGTTTAGAAATAAAAAAGTTATAAAAGATTTTGTAAAGTACTATTTTCATGAAAAACCGCTTGTGACATGACAAAAAAAATGGATGCCAAAAAAAATTCAAAAGGTTTAAAAATTTTTTAATCCTTGTTTTAGACTCCTTAAAGTACAATAAATTAACTGGTAAAGAATTAAAAAAATCAAAAATATTGAGCAACATGGTCTGGATGATTTCACATGGATTGACCCTGTACTAAGATGATCGAATAGTTGGGCCGGGTGGTATAGGAAATATAGCCACCTCCACGACGCAGTTTAAATATGTTAAGCAGATAAATATAAAGGTCTAAGCAACACTTTTAAATACTAACCAGCTCTGTAGGAATTTTTTAATTTTTTTGAAAAAATGTCAAAAAATGACAAATTTTACCCAAAATTTCGATTTTTGGAGCAAAAGCGCAGACTCAAGCCATTTTTTTTCAGCGGTAAAATTTCACGCAGTTGATGTACTAGTATAAAGGCAACTTTTGGCACCTACCCGTTTTTGATTTTCAAAAAAAAAAAAATTTTCGCTCCACCCTAATGCATAACAATTAAAGTTTAATAGTGGAATAATAAAATTTTAAATTTGAAGTGAATGCTTTAAATCAATTTGCAACAATTTTTAATTTTTATCTAAAATATCTTGGACTTTTATCTAGGAAATTTAGTGAAATTGATACAAATATGTAAATCTATACAGAAAAAATAAATAAATACATGTAAATACTTAAATAAGTACACAAATGATGTAATAAAAAAATTCTAATTTAGATTTAAAAAATCCGATTTAAATCAAATAAATCTGATTTTTTTGATTTAAAAAAAATCATGATTTTTATCAACCCTGCTTTTGTATCACACAATATCAATTAAAATTTTGAGTATATACCTAAAAGTTGTGTACATTTATATATATATTTTCTTGATCTTTCAGTTGTTGTTTTTTCTTAGTGATTTACTCAGAAGCATTATTTTTTTTCTTTCAGCAATACTAAATTTTAAGTTATTCAATGTTGATGCTGAAAATGCAGAAAATGAATTGTGAGTATTCTTAAATTGTATTTGACATGAATAATGAATTATTGTTTTCTAGTATCAATGTCTATGAGATTAATGTTGATTGTGTTTTTGTTATTCTCAGAAAACATGCTGGAGAAATTTCTCTGCTTCATCAGAAACTAGGGAATCTTCAAACCCAAATAAAACATCTACAAAATATAACAAAGCCATATAAAAAGGTGAAGAAATTGAGTTATGGAGAGAAAAAAAGAATTTTGGTAAGTATATTTCTTTTCAGGCTGATGGCATTTTCATTGTTTTTGAACATGTAACATGCAAATCTAGTTATTGCATGTGTGAATCAATTTAATAGTCAGTGCTGGTCTAATGATTGTGTAAAGTGTGTGATTGCATGAGATGCCAAGCCACCAACCAACTTAAGGGAGCGTTCAGAAGTTTACCAATAAAAATAATTTTAGATTCCACTTTTTTTTTCTTAATCAGTCTGGGATCTTCTTTTTGTGGGAGAAGGGTCTGTAAATAACTACTAAAGGATACAGAATTTTTCACATGCTAGCCTTATGTCATATGAATTGAATATTTCCAACTGAGCAAAAAATTGACCAGGCTGGGAATCAAACCCAGATACTTGGATTACAAGGCCAATGCTTTACCTGTTAAGCTACCTGGGCGATAGCTAGCTGGGATTTTTTGCTCAGCTGGGATTTTTTGGTCATAACATCTGGTCTGTCATTTAGACAGCATCTGGGTTCGATTCCCAGCCTGGTCAATTTTTTGCTCAGTTGGAAATATTCAATTCGTATGATTTCTTTACCAATCAGTTAGATTGTGTTTAAAATAATAGTATAGCCTTATGTCTTCTTTTATTTTAAATCTTTAATTCATTATTTGAGAAAATAAGGACTTTAAGCTAGTAATACTCAAATTACATCTTAAAAAGAAAAAGAAAATCAAACATCTAATCAACACCAAGGCAGCAGATAGCTAATTAATTAATAATTTGACAGTTTTACAACCTGAATATTTTCTTTTCTGCTGGACAATTGACTGTCCCCTTGACACAACAAATTCTGATTCAGATCCAATACAAATGTCGTATACACACCACATTGGTGGAACTTTTTTTCTGATGTCAATTTGACAAAAAGCTCGTCTTTGAATACCAGTTACATATATATTTATAAAAACAAAATAACAATAACTATAGAACAAAATAATTTATATAATTTAAAAAAATAAAATAAGAGTAAATAAACAATTTATTAATAAATAAACAACAATATCCAGGATACCATATCAAGCAAAATAACGACATTTTGGTGCCAGTTAACTACCCCAGTTCATATATGACTTTGGCATAAAAAAAATCACGACAATGTGGTGCATAGATGCCATCTCTGCCACGAATCCTTAGGTATATGTAACATCTTATAGTTGCAAAAAATTATGCAAAATTTTTAGTCTTTTTTTTATGTATTAAACAACATTAATCTAAAGATTATTCTCAAAATGTGTAAGAAAAAACCCCCGGGAAATTATTATAAGGCCAAGAGAGCACACACACACACACACACAAAGGTGATTAAAAACAGGTTCATTTTATAAAAAAGTTTATTTGTAAATTTTCCAGCAGAGATTAGTTCATCTTCTTCTAATAATGCGAGAAACAAATCGTTTGTCACCAACACAAGCGAAAGAACAATCAAAGTAAGTTTCTCTAAGTAAAAATACTTATGTAATTAATTTTATTAAAAATTTCAACATACTGTTTTATTTAGCTGTTCTTAATTTAATTTAGTATTAAACCAATGATAATATAACATTTCAATGCAGGGTCAAAACCTTGATTTTTTTTTTCATCCAGGATAAACATAAATTTGACCTTCCTTCTTTCCAAAATATATTGCAAGAAATTTTCAATCTATACCTTTAATATTTATTTTAAATATGAAATTATAGCTATGAGGTATATTAATCATAAGATTTTTTTTTAAAAATAAATTGACCTATTGCAATTACTTTTGAATTGTTAAGTAAGTTGTTATTGCTTATGTAACTTTTCATTTATCTTGTGTGATTCTATAAAAGTTTTGTAATTTTTTTTTTCATCTTTTTCAAAACAGATACTTTTTTGCATTTTTATTTAGATAACTGGTGGAGCTGGTTTTGTTGGTAGCCATCTAGTTGACAGATTAATGACTGATGGTCATGATGTTACAGTAGTTGACAATTTTTTTACTGGCAGCAAACGAAACATTGATCAGTGGATTGGACATCCCAATTTTGAATTAATACGCCATGATATAGTCAACAGTTTATATGTAGAAGGTTAGTCTTTTTTTTTTTTTTTTTTTTTTTACAAATTATTTTATTCATTTTGTCTATTTCAAATATTAATTTATCCAGTTTTATGATGTATTTGACCTATAAAATCTATTTTTTCTAGGTTTACACTAATGATTTACATCATACTGAATGTAAATAAACGATAGTATTAGAAAAAAAAAATACTGAGTAAAATTATAAATATATAACCAAAAATCCCAGTCGTAGCCCCCCCCCCTTCCTTAAAAAAATTAATTTTTATTAGGAGGTGGGTTTATAATTGAGATTTTTTGAAAAAAAAAAAATCCCTTGGATTTTGTTTTTTCTATTCATTTCAAGTTTTATAGGTAAATAAAACATAAGAAATAAAACTATCATTGTACATTTATTACAGACACATATATATAATAATGGCATTTTGCTAAAAAAAATAAAAGTTTTAATCTTTTACTTAATGTAAATAAATCATAGTATTAGAAAAAAAAATACCGAGTAGAATTATATAAATATATATACTGTAAAATCCCAATTGTAGCTCCACCCCCCTTAAAAAATTATCTTTTATAAGGAGGTGGGTTTATAATTGAGATTTTCTGAAATAAATATGATAATAAAAATTTGCATCATGTTGCCATCTATTGTCAGAGAAAGAAGATTACAATGTGTTTTTTTTTTCTTTGAAGATAGACGGCGACACAATGCAAATTTTATTTATTTAATTGCAAAATCTACATAATAGGAGGAATTTTAGAAGAAGTAAGTTAAAAAAATAATAGTTAATAGATAAAAAAAAAATATTGAATTAATTTTAATTATTAAATTAAAGAATGAAAGTTTAATGAAAAGAAAAGAGAATTAACTTCATCAGTCTGGTAGTATGTAAAATACAGATTATCAAGCTGCTATTTTTTTTTCAAAGCAAATTGAGTTAAATTAAAAAAAATCATAATTTAAATAAATAGATAATTAATGTAAACAGCTATGTTTATACATATTTTTTTTTTTTTTTTTTTTTTTTACAATTAATTATTAGCAGTAAAATTGCACTTGAAATTATTGAATATTTAATAAGTGAATTATCCACATTGCTAGCTAAGCGTAGAACTAACAGAATGAAAAATGCCCAAGCTGGGGATTGAACCCAGAACTCTTGGAATATAGCTATGTTTATTATTATTAGTTTTGAAAATAAGGTTTTATTATTATTTTCCTTTTTTTTGGAGGGAGGAGGGGGGGGGGGGGCTTATATTCAAAAATAGTAGAAAAATCAAAATCTCTTAAAATTAGGGGAGGGCGCTTACTTGGATTTTACAATATATTTTTATCAAAATATTTTTGCATTTAGTGATCAGTAAGTATCCAATAAAAATAAAGTAACATTTGATTTTCTAAAAGTACAAAGTAAAAGGAAATGTACAATACTACTCAGAAACAACATATCTGTAAAAAACCTTAGTGAATAGATTCTTATTTATAGTGAAGTCTCAAGTATGTGCAATTCTAATTTTATCTAGCTTTTATTAACTACTGTAAAACCCATGATGACAGGTACTTAGCATAAAATGAAGTTATTACAGCAGTTTAATAAGAAGCATAGTATCTGCAGTTTCAATTTTGTGTGAATTTGCACTAATTTATCTTTCTGCATCAGAGAGAGACAGAGAAAATATGAGCCCCTCCTACAATATCTTCAGTCCTCCTCCCCAGGGCCGTAGCTAGAAGTGAACAATAGGGAGGGCTTATAATTTTTTTTTTCTCTCTCTTTGACGCAGAAAGATAAATTAGCGCATATTCACATTGTAGGTACTATATTTCTTATTAAACTGTTGTAATAACTTTATTTTATGCTAAAAAAAGTATAGGATGATGAAAATTTTGAGTGTATAACCAGCAAAACTAATTATCTTGTTAGCTTCATATGTACAAATAGGATGAGGGAGTGTTGAAACACTTATTTTAGATACAATTTAGTAATTCTGCAAAACTGTGAAAGGGTCTCAAAATTAAATTAGATTTTTGAAGAGAATTTCTTTTGAATTATCGGAACAGAAATTCATTTAGTGACCTTGGAGTCTTTTCTAGGGGGGGGGGGAGGGCTGAGCTGCTTATATCACCCCCTTAGCTTCGGCGCTGCTCCCCCCCCCCTCTATCATTCACTTCTACCTGCAGCCCCGACTCCCAAATAGCAGACACCTCTGTTTAATGGACTCTTTTAAAATGCCTAACATCTATATTTTTGTATATTTTCATCTCTGAACACTGGATGCTTCCAAATAGCTAATGATTTCCACATTTTTGAGGTACTTGTTATTTGTTTCACTGTAGTGTTGCAAAATAAAGCCAGCATTTGCTAGGATTAGAAGTAACTGAATATTTTTAATCACTGCTAATTAAAGGAATTTTGAATAAATAATTAAGAAATTGTTTTACAGTCTATATCATTTCATTTATGTTATAGGTTTATCTTAACATACATTTTGATCTTTGATTATAAAGTAGTATGGCATAAAATGCAGCATAGAAATAAATAGTATCCAATTAATGATACTTTTGGTTTAATCAGACCACATTTGACTAATGATTTTCCTTTTTGTTTAATTTTGTGATTAATAATGTAAAATTTCCTGTGAATTCAATTCTCCAATATACATATTTAGAGATATTTTTTCATTTTAGTGATGCCATACTTTATATTATATGCTTTGTTTTTCCAAAATAAAATTTTTCAATTCATAAAATATTTTTCGTTTATATAAAATTATATTCATTCATTGTATATATTCATTGTATTTATTTCACTTGAATATGAATTTTTCATTCAATAATTATTAACATCATTGTCATTCAGATTTACAATTCATACCTTTTATGCGCAGGATATGACTAATAATAACAATTTCAAAATAGGCAGGGGGGATAGACATGTGTAGGTGTATTTGTTTTCATCTTATAAAGTAATAATTTTCTACTGAGAATTTTACATGGCAGAAATCCTTGATCTTATGAGTCCAGTTCAAGAAAATATTGCAGTTCATAACGGTCTAACAGTTATTTATTTATTACATTGAAATGTTAATTTCATCTTTCTAGAAGAATTATAATTTAATAAAATTTAAATGCTATTTATATTTCTTATTCTGGAAAATTTACATAATTTGGACAAAAGACTTTGCAAATTTCTAATTTTTCAGAATTTAAGCCATTTTTGAATTTAAATTTTAAATACCATAAGAATAGTTGCATTTTTATGAAATAACCATGTTTCATAAACATTAAATTCTACAGAAATTTTATATATCTAATGAAATTACAAGTATTTCATTAAAAATAACATACAGGATGTTTATAAAGTCCCCGACCCATTTTGATGTTTAATAACTTATACAATAATAAAGATAGATTAAAATTAATAACATAAATAGTTAAATAGACTCAAAAAGTTTCATGACCCTTATCAATTAACTTCCATGTGTACCCCCTTCGTCGCATGGAGAATATCAAATCGATAGTCAATTTTACGCCAGGAAGATGGATTGGGCGAGGAGGTCCAATTCATTAGCCACCCAGATCACCTGATATAACACCGCTGGAATTTTTCCTTTGGGGATTTGTAAAGGACAATGTTTACAGGTGGAGAGTGTTGAACATTGATGACTTAAAAGCCAGACTGCAATAGCCTCTGTGGATGCCGACATGCTTGCCGCTACCTGGCGTGAAATTGACTATCGACTTGATATTCTCCGTGCGACGAAGGGTGCACACATGGAAGCTCATTGACAAGAGTCATGAAACTTTTTGAGACTATCTAACCATTTATGTTATTAATTATTGTTATTATACACAGCTTCGGACCAGAGGTTGTGCACATTTTATAATTTTGTAGATTTCTGGTCATTGCTTTGTTTACATTTTTTAAATAGTAATTTGAATGTAATTAATGGTGCAATCAAAACTATAATGAATGCTTATGATATAATAAAATATTAAAATAAGTAATAAACTATAATAATAAAAATTTAGATAATTTTTTAAATGATTGAAATAATAAAAGGAAACGTCAAATTAATAATAAAAAATGTATGGTTAAATATTCATTATTAAGACGAAATGTATTTTTCCTAAATTATTCAATGAAACTTGCCTCATAAAGGTATACATTACTAATTCACATCAAAATCATAAAATAAGAAAGTTTTATTTCAGGTTTAGCAAGACTTAATAATAAAAAAAGCCTTATTAATACATGAATATATTTGGTAAGAAGATTGTGATTACCAATGATATCAGCAATATCTTGAATTTTTTTAGAAATAAATTTATTCTTCCTTCAGGAAAAAAACATGAATTCAGTTATCTAAACAAAAATTACAAATTAAAATAGATATAGAATTTATGTAAAACTAAAAAAGTCTAATTTTGTCCTTATATCTGAACTGAATGTTTCATTGTTTGATCTGTAAATTATGAGCATATTTTAGGAATGCAGATTTGAGAAGGGTCTACTGTATCTTTATGTTTAAAAATGATTCAGAAAATTTTGCGTTGTTAAGAAAGGACTTGAGAGCCACCGTCTTAAATATATTTAATTTTTTCCCTCTTCATGAAACTTTTTAATGCATGTATGGACTCATCTTTAAACATAAAAACACGTTGCAATTGAATAATTTTGCATTTTTCAAAAAATTAGTTGATTATGTGCTATAAGTGATTGTTGTCTTTTTTTAAGACCTTTATTGGGCTGTTAAATCCTGTCTCTGGTTCTGTTGTCATTTTTGTACTGATTTCATATAAGTTTCAGTAGAATCCTGAAATAATGTATTTGTTTTTCTCACTGTTTTCTTTTTTTTCCTTATTCCTTTATAGATTTTAACTTTGTAAATAAGTTGTCAGCAGTCATGAAATTTGTATAGGCTGTGCAGGTTACACAGTATTATTTTATGTTTTTAAAATAGTATTCATAGTGTGCATAGTTTTTTTTTACAGGTATATGTCAAACATTTTAATATATACATCTCTGTCAAATGTGTCTCAAAATGAAAGATATTGTCAACAATGAGATTTAAAGTAAATATGGACAGCAGGTTCCTGCAAAAATGCTGATGTAACATATCAGACTACAATTAAAATAACCAACTGGCCTGCAATTGGTAAATACCAGTGCAATGAAGGAAGAAATAATAAAATTTTAATGTTGAATTTTTATTCAAATTAAAAAATGAAAATGCTTGAGATTATATGTTTAAGATACATTTTTATGATTTTGAATGGTATAATGTAAGAAGGGGAAAATTTTTCTTATTTATTTTATTTTTAAATGGTATTTTTTAAACACATTATCTTAATCTGCATTAGTAAAAGAATTATATTTGTCTGTCTGGGTATTTGCGATTTCTGAAGAAATCAAGCACATGTAGCAATCCGAAAAATTGTATGAGAATTATTTGACAGGTCCTGATTCACTTGAGGCTCAGATTTTCCATTTTTTGATAATTATCCGAGATATTAGTTGAAACTCTTAATGAAAATCATGAAATGGCGATCTCTAATGTTGTTGTTGATTGTGCCTCTGCCTTTCAGCCTTCTTTGTATGTTCAAGCTGACAAAAGAAAATTGTTATATTTTTTTTTGTGTTTTGAAATAAAAAAAACCTGGGCGCTTGTAGAATTCCTAAAGGAGGAAGGGGAGAAAGAAAAAAAAAAAGAAACATCTTTAAGATTCCTTTATTATTACCTTTTCTGCTAGAAATTATTTCTAGAATTATATAAGTATCATACATTCCTATCACATATTAACTATCATTAAAAAAATATTTCCAAAATTATTTGTAAGCATCTATTTACATATTTAGTGATAATTTTGAAATCTTTGTCAATAAGAACCAATGTATTATATTTTATATTTATGAGACAATTGTATTTGTGCTTCAAATACTTTAAAAAAATAAAATAAATAAAGGTTAATTATGTAATTTAAGCAAGTATATGATCCATAACTGGATGAAAATAGTCCTAACAACAAAAGTTCTAGTATAAAAGGCTGCCTATTTTGTAAAAATAGGTTTTATAAACATTGTTACTGTTATTTAATTGACATTTCCTCTTTATTTTTCAGTCGATCAAATTTATCATCTTGCTAGTCCCGCTTCACCTCCTCATTATATGTTTAATCCGGTAAAAACCATAAAGACCAATACTATTGGGACAATAAACTTGCTAGGTAAGTACTGAAAGGACTTACTTGTTCTATTTTTATAATTGATTTAATTGTAATTTATTATTTTAATTAAATTCAATTAAAAATAATAAATAAAGAATTATAAATAATTAATAAATAACTCATTTAAAAATAATTTATTTTAATATTTATGGGATTCTAACTAAAGCAGCTTTATACAAAAAACACGAAGATAAATGAATCCTGCAATATTGTTCTTTATTTAAACCAACCATTTGATTAAATAAGAAAGAAAAAAAATCATGCGTTAAGCATACATTATGAAGCACTTTCCAATACATTAAAAATAATGTAACAAAACTGCACCATTTAAAAAATTAAAATATTACGTCCCCTTTCACCGTATGGAAATATATAATGCATTTCAAAATCAATTTCAGCTGTCCCCATCTACAATCAGAAAATTATCCAAATTTTTTAGCAGCCCTGTATATGGTATAGAGATTTGTATATTTTAGCAACATGCATTCCAAAATTTAGTTCATTATAGAGATGCATATAGTTCAGTTGAAAAATTCCTCTTCAGTAATTTTCTCTTATAAGGAGAATGGCATGCAAACATTTTTGTGCAGCCCTGTATATGAGGTATATAATTTATACATAGTCTAATATGCAAAAAACTAATTAGATTTAAAACCACTTAATGAATTTTAAAATGTATCCTCCAGGAGTTATTACACAAAAACAGTGCTGTAACCAATTTCTTTTGTATATCCCTGTAAATTAATTAAAAAATGCTATAAAGGCTCTGTTTTAACATGATCGTAGTGAAATTCAGTGATTTATGTTAGTTTCAATACATTAGAAATAGCGTAATGTCATTAAAATACTCTCCAAACGATTTTTCTCCATTTAACATAATGTAGTCGAGTTCTTTCAAGTGTTCCTGTAAATGAACCATTAATTGTACTTACATCATATGCAATACCAAACATGCTTTGGTGCCCCTAAATAAGCTTTATCAATTTCATGAAAATTTGAATATATTTACGGGAGCTAGAGCATCGACAGATGGTCAGACAAACCAAATGCTTTTCAACTTTGTTTGAAAGTGCTAAAAAAAATCCAGTCATATTTTAGACACCACATCCTTAGGTGACAAATAGTGAAATTACCCCCATTGGATTACACCTTTGGATGGTAGAATGGACTAAACAACTTCTGTTGTCTGACAAAATAAAATCCAACTGCAGTTGAGACAATTATTCATATTCTTTAACTACGATGAAATAAATGGTGCAATGATAATTTCTTTTCCCCTGCAGTATACACATGGATGCAACAATAATCTATATCCTCACTGAGGCAAGTAAATTTTGTCTGTCTTTGTTCAGAGATTTTTCTTTTTCAAAAAATTAGAAATTTTGGATAAGTTTTGTTTTTGTTGAGAACTTTTTTAATTTATTTTGTACATTTTACTAGACTGCGGCATATACTAATAAATTCATATAATGTAATATTATACACATTGAGAGATGTCAACACTTACTAAATACTTTTACCATGATCAAAGCATTATTAGTAGGTATTAATCAGTTATCATCTATCAGTTTTTGTACACTGGAAGGTGGCTACACAAACTATCCCCTTATTAAGCTTATAGCTGAAATTCCAGGATTAATTAAAACTTGATTAGCAGTTTACCATTGTATTTTCCTGCTCCCAGTCTTCCCTATTCTCATATTTTCCAATGCAGGAAAACACAATGATAAATCTACTAATGAACCACTAAAATTTAGTTTGCAGGTGTTTCCCACAAAGATACAACTTGGCAGATTAGTTTCATTTTAATATGCAAATTGAGTTTTAATTAATCCTGGAATTTCAGTTATCAATTTGGTGAGGTGATGGTCTATGTAGTTATTATTATAAAATTAGCAGACATTGACAACTTGCGTTTACTTTTGCATGTATCATATTGTGGTTTGAAATTTCATCCTCTTTGGCAATTTCGATTGTTTCTCTTAACAGAGCATAATTTATGTTATTAAAATTTACTATTAACATTATTTAAAGCCACATTTCTAGATTTGTTATTGTATTAAGTTTGGCAAACACAGTTCCCGATTTTTCTAAATCTATATTTTACAGAGAAAAATATATTTATCATTTTGCTTTTCATATTGATGCATGCTTCAAAATCAAAACTAAGCAGTCATTGTCTTTTCATGAAGATAGTTTTTATTTTATAAAGGTATAATCATAACTGAGATGTTATGAAAATAAAATACCAAAAGAAACTTTAATTCTGGGACATAAAAGAATATATAAGAATACTTTTATAAAACATTATCAAATGATGGAAAGTTTTGAATTGGATAAGGACATTTGTTTAAAGACTTGATCACAAAAGAACATTTTGCATTTAAAGAGATCAATGTTAGCTAGTACAATTTGCATTTGGAATACAATATGAAAATTATTGCAAATGTTACAGATTCAATAGTAATGTTAAAATATTTTCGGTGGATTATTGGTAAAATTTTGGAATATGCAGATTATTTGAAATAGGTTCCCAAAAATCTATCAAACAGCAGAATTTCTTGAAGATCATGAGATCATCATATCCCTCCTGTTTCTCAAATTAAAGCTATTCTGTATATTCTCAATCTATAATGTACTGTGGCACCAACTTATATGGGCTCATGTGGCTCGATCTCCACCCAATAATTTGAATTCTCTGTCCACCCAATTTTACCATTACAATTGATTTAATACATACTTTATTTTTTTAATTATTTAATTGCTGAAATGAAATTTGGTTTTATTAATGTATTGAAAATAGCTTTTTGAAAAATAAGGACACAAACTAGATTTACAGGAGCAATGGAAACTTCTTCAGCAGATGTATAGTTATATTTCTCACGAAAGCAAATTTCCTGCATATTTTGCCATCTGTTTTGATGTCTTGAATTGATAAACCACTTAGGGGACTAAAATGTATGCTTTTCTTGACATTTAGTTTTTGGCACTTTCAATAGCTAAAATGTTATTTAAAATAAGTGTTAATGGATTTATAAGTAATAACTTATAAGAATAGAATTTAATAAAATTATTTACATAATTATAATTAAATTATAATAATTAAAAGATTTTCTTGGAAAGAAGCATAATTTAATTTCAAATTATCATCTAAATAGTATATCTACGTATCCATCGTTATATGGAGTTCCATTACCTGCGGTTTATTCTGCGAGCTGTTTCAAATGACAGACCAGATGTTACGACCAATAAGGTTATCTGGGCAAAAAATCCCAGCCGGCTATCGTCCAGATAGCTTAACAGGTAAAGCATTGGCCTTGTAAGCCAAGTATCCGGGTTCGATTCCCGGCCTGGGCAATTTTTTGCTCAGCTGGAAATATTCAATTCGTATCATCTAAATTATTCACTCCTCCCCCCTCCTCTTTCTCTACACATAACATTAAGCATGTTAACATGTAAATGTGTTATTTTATTCAAAAAATTTTAAACTCGCCCAATGTTTTTGAATAGTCAGCACTACTGATAATATATACTCTGTTTTTTTTTTTTTTTTTTTTTTTTTTTTTTTTTTTAATGACTGCACCACTACATGATATTCAGTTCTCTTAATCATCCTAAACTTCTCAGACACAAGTTCTTTATAAATTAGCAACTAATCAAAAAGTTCTGTGTAAGTAGGTTCATTCTAGTATTGTGGAACTAATATCTTGGTGACTTATGGGACATCATATCCCCTAAGCTATTAGAGCCGTCTTTTTAACACTTTCTAACAGTATTGAAAAGTGTTTATGACTTTGGTTTGTATGGTCGTCTGTCTGTCCTTCTATATTCCAACTCTTGTAAATATACTCAGATGCAAAATTGTAATTTTAATATATTATTGAATTTACTGTAGCACGATCCTTATTGAAAATGCAGCATGTAGCATTTATAGTTTATTTACTAGGGCAGACAAAGTATTCTGTTACATTACCGTCAGTGGTAAAATTAGTCAAATGTATTTTGATGATGTTACACCATTTCAAACATGATGAAATTAATATAAATTTATGAAGTACACTAAAACCTGTATACTGTGGAATATAAGATGCAAAGCATTTATTATTCATCTACAGAGTATATATATATATATAAATCCATTACATAATGGTCTATAGAGAAAAATTGTTTACAACTTATTTAATTATGTTGCACTATTTCAAATATAAGGAAATGTTATGTATCACTGAGGTTTACTATATCTTACTTGCTGTAGAATAAGATGAGTGATGAGCATACCATTTATCATTCATTTATAGGGATTTACAAAAGATTTCAGATACAATTCTGTATCTAAAGTACTACGTATTAATGATAATTTTTGTAAGTGTGATTCAAGTTACAATATATGAAGGTTAAATAGATTTTTGAACACTATACAATATGTATAAATATTATAGATCATATACAAGGCTACACAAAAGAGTTTTAAATAACTAATGAGTATGAGTAATAATTAGTATGAGCATAAATTGAATATTATTTATGAGCATGAATTGCTTAATTCTCTGAGCATCTTGAGGACTTTCCTGCATTTTAATAAAAATACTTACAAAAATAATTAAAATTGAAAGTTTCCTTCCCTGTTTGTTTATAAAATAGACTTCATGCTTCTTTATTTGATATACATCTTAAAATACAATTATTTTTGTACAATTATTACAAATTTGTTACAATTATTACAAAATATTTTTGTCTACAACAGACTTAAGTTGCTTTTGGGGAACAGAAAAATTCAAGCATACCACACAGAGGGTTAAATAGGTATTTCTTAATTGAGTTATATGCATTTTCAGGCTGAACTATATTTAGTATACTAAGATATGTTTATAGAATTAAAATAAAATCTTATACAGGGCCACACAAAAAACTTGAAAAATGACCATTTATGGCAGATAATTTCTAAAAGTGTGATTTCAGCAGTTTTTTGCTTCAATTAAATTTTAGCTTAAGTGGCATGTATAAAAATCTGTAAGTAATATACAATATACAGGACTGTAAAAAAAAATTAAATATTTTCCAATCTTTTGAAATGTTTTTTTATTTATACCAGGCAATCTATCTGGGTTAAACATACCCAATATACTATATGATGTGCAGAATGTAAGAGAAAATTATTTTCAATTGAAAGCTTTAATAATTTATTTAGCTTGTCCATTAAGTATATAAAAAAATACTTTGATTAGCTATATGTAGAGGTGGGCATTATTTAACATAACAGTTAAAAAAACACTGTTACTACTATGAAGTTTGTTTTTTAGTAACAGAATATTAAAAACTCCCTATTAATTTTATAACAATACCTTGAATTTACATTTACCTTGAAAAGAAATCTTAAATAAATAATAATAATAATAATAATAATAATAATAATAAAAGAGTTTTATTTTAACTTTTTACTGTAATGAAAATAAAGTTACAAAATCTTTTTTTCAAACTTTTAATTATCTTCTAAGAGAAAACGAAAAAAAATATCCTTTATTAAAAACGAGTCAAGTAAATCTAGATTTGCACGCCAATCAAATAAACCCAACTTTCAGCAAAAAACAGAAAATCCCATAACAATAAACCGTCCTATCAATGAAAAAAAAAAAATCCTACGCTCAAAATCACTCTTATTTCATTCATTAGTCAGCCCTCCCACTAACAATTAGGGATGGGATGAATAGTGATTTGGCCGAATAGCCGAATACCGAATATTCAGCCAAGTTTTCGACCGAATAACAAAGTTTTTTTTTCTATGAAGAAAATAACTTTTGATTATGTATAATTTAAAAAATAGGAGCTAATTAATCATTACTTGCTTTTAAATGTATTTTTAAATTTGAAAAACTTTCTTTAACACAAAAGTTTGTGAAATTGCAATATATTCTTTTATTCTTAATGTACATCAAATTGATTTTCAACAAGTCAGGATGGCAAGATATTTATATTAAAATATGAAGAATGTACTTCACTTTTACTATCAAATGATACTTTTACCCTTTCTTGCATTCAAAATCAATAATATTCTTAGTCTGTCTCTATCGCTCAGAACTCATGAGGAGATATTTTCTGAAATAACCTAAATGAAGTAAATTTTATCATTGAGAACTTGTGTCCATAATGATAAAAAATTTGTAAGAATGAGACTGTTCTAAAATCATTTGCTAAGTTTTAAATTATAATTTATGTTAAAGCAAAAGGTATGCTTAAAGTAGAATGCATATGTTAATAAAATCTTTGACATTTGAATTGGTGCATACAATATTCAACTTCAAAATTGTGCTTATTTAATAAGCATTAAAAGTTTAAACAGAAATTGATAACATGAAAGAAGGAAGATGTAGATTAAAAATATATACATAATAATATTACATATTAAAGTCATTAATTATGCGAATAATTATTAAAAAGTGAAAATAATAGAATAAAATAATTATTTTGTTCAATAATTAGAATTTATTTTTAAATATTTATGAAATCATCTTTATAAACAGGTTGTATCATCTAATGAGTATCTAGTTTGACACCAGTTCTGTTTTCAGATGTACCGTTGTACTTGAAATAGCGGTATTTGATATGAAATCTTGAAAATTAATCTTTGTTAATTAATTACACCTAGTTAATGAATTTTTTCATTTCATACTTTATAGAAAAAAGTTATGAATTTCATAAAAGCCTTTTTATATGTGCATAGAATTTGCAGACATTAATAAATATTCGAGTGTTTTAGAATAAGGTAGTGTTTTTTTTCTATAAATGTTTTTATATTTTGAGTTGTAATTTATGAAGACATTTTCTATACAATTGAATCTCTAATTTGGGCAGTATTTTCTAAAACATCACAAATTTTTATCGGAAATACAGAAAGGCTGTATATTTTTTAATATCTGAATAACTGTATATTTTGTAAATAACAATGAAAATGACTTCATGAATATGCCTGAAAATAGCCAATATGGATTAGAGAAAAAAAAATTGCAAGAAACGAAATTCTTTAAATCCAAAATTTATTTGTCAACAAAAAATGTATTTGCTTTTCACTATTCGGCAAAATTTTTGTTATATTGGGTCGAAGCATTCAATCAACAAGTCTTCAATATTCGACCAACTGAGTATTCAGCAAAAGGGCCGAATACCGAATAGTGGCCGAATATTCGTCCCATCTCTACTAACAATAATAGACGCGTCCTAGCAAAACTCAACTGCCTCATCTGTACATCTGGAAAACTTACAACAAACTTTCTCCTTCTTCTGTTGTTGGGAATAAAATTTATCTATAGTTTTAATTATCTGTCTGAATAAAATATTCTATACTAACTGTTAAATGTTCAAATGTTATGTTCCCTGAGATCGTATTTGTTTCAATTCCAATGCGTAAAAAAATTTAATCATTCCTCTAAGACAGGCCTGTCCAACCTTTTACTCAGCAGGGGCACATCTCAAATTTTGACAAACAGCGGAGGGTGCCAATATCAACATTGCTCAAAACATGCAACAAAGTTATCCAAGAGTATTACAAGTGATACATATATGCAAATTAACTTCGCTATAGAAGCATAAGACCCCCTATAGATCTGAAAAAAAAAAAAAAAAAAAAAAAATTCTAAATAACTGTAAATTGTTTTAAATTTCGAATTATGCGTTTTTCAGCGAGGGGATATATATATAAAGTTATTTGAAAGAGCCAGAAAATGAAATCTTGCCTATTATATCAAAATAAAATGATAACCAGTGATATTGTTAAGTTTTTTGAAGACTCAAAAATATTCCTTGATTTATTGATTAAATTTGCTGGTATAAAAAGTACAGAAACAAAGACAGGCTTCACATAGTAACCAATCAATGGGTGGCTCTAAAGAGAGCCTGAAAGAGAATGGAAATAATTTCGCCCAATTTTATAGATAAAAAAAAAAAATTACCTAATATCTGAAAGTTCTGAGGGAGGAAATGACAAGCCCTTTTCCCGTCTTTAAAGCAGACTATAGACCATCGAAACAACATTAATTTTTAATGCGGGAAAGAAGTTTTAAAAATATCGCAAGCATATTTCAGGAAATTTTAATAAAGCATGCTTTAAATAGGAATTTAATTCTTAAAAAATGCTCATAACTTGCAGCCTTCAAAAGGGCACCATGGCGCCCGCGGGTGCCGCGTTGGATAGCCCTGCTCTAAGAGATTAAAGTTACTTGTAATATATAACTACGAAGCAATTATATTATTCTAAAAATATATTGTTGGTTTGAATACGAATCTGTTTATCTAGACTGGTAGTATTAGAATCTGAGAATTATCGAGAGGAAAAAAAAAGGTTTTTCTAAATTTGCAAGTTGAAATCGGGCATCGTTTGGGGACAGATGATATTTTGATGAGGGTTAGTTTTGCATTTGATTTCATGGTTGAGGATGTTTTAATGTGAGGTATAATATGTTTTCGATTGCATGTTGAAGGATATGTCTGTGAGTTGATATTTCGTACGCGTGCGGTAAAGCTGTTTATTTATTTATTTATTGTACATTTTGTCATAACTATGATTCCTAGAAAACTTTTTTTTGGAATTAATTTTACTAAAGCAGTGAGATTTCTATTTTATAGTGCGATTTGTTAAAATTTAAAAAATACTTTAATCAATTTGGGAAAAAAATAATATGGCTGTTGTCAATATGAAAGCAAAGACTGACATTTTAAAAACTACTTGTTCATATAATTTTCATAATAAAATATTTTAATTAAAAAATTTTGCCTTAAACCTAATTAGGTTTTAAAGATTTTATTAAATTATTTTAAATAATGTAATTTATATCCCGCAATGTTATTGGATACTGTAAATGGATAAGTTAAAATACACAGTTAATCGTATCACCATTATTCGATAAATGGCATAAATGAAAAAGTGAAGTGTTTTAGAAAAAAGTAAAGCACTTTTAAATGAAAAAAAAAAGGAACAATGCTTTAGAACACACAGAGTAAACCATTTATTTTAGTATGATCAGTCTTATTTATTGAATATAAGTAAACAGTGGGACTATAATGTGTAATTACTCTATTTTGGTCTTTTTTTATAGATATTGAAACATCTTCTTTTAATGTCAAATGGGGATATGTTTGTAACCAATGAATCATGTTGAAAATAGATGCTAATGTTAAAAAAATGTACAATATAAGGGGTCTGATCATTCTTTCCAGGATCCTGTTTCTGTGAAATTTTGGAAATTTTTTTTTATATTATTTTATATAAATATCAATCATAATTTTGGGAATTTTAAATAATCTTTATATTTGGGGTTTTGTTAGACGATCTATGCATTTAAAAAAACACATATTTTCATTGTATATATAAAAGTGACACGTCAGATTTTACTTTTAAATGGTTAAATTTATGAAAAGTTCAATTTGGAGATGGAAAAGATTCGTGTAAGGTCAATTTTTAATACAAAGAATTTTGAGAAGGGTCCTATTTGAAGGGTGAAATTTTTGTGAAAGGTTCCGTTTAAAGATGAAAGATTTTGTGAAAGGTCTTTTGAAGGAAAAAAAATGAAGGATCTTGTTTTGCGATGCAAAATTTCTCGTAGGGTCCTTTGAAGGATCCAATTTCTTTCTAATTAGGTCCTTGAATACTGTTTTGATCTGGGAATACTGTGTTTTCTCATCTCCACTGCTGAAGTACGAAAACTTAGTTTGAATTTTTGTAAAGTTTAACTCTACATCTTAAATGTGAGCTTGACCCTTTTTCAGACATTAATATTTTAAAGAAAGAAAAAAAAAATGCAAAATATTACTCAAAAAGGAGAAAAATGTTCTTTACCTGCAAATATTTATCCAAAATCTATAAAAATGACCTAAATTTAAAAAAGGTCTCCTAAAAGTGCGAATTTAAACAAATTTTTAGCCTTTGGTAAAACGTTAAAAATTTATTAGGTTACTGTAACATGTTACCAAGCTAATGGTGTAATGACAGAACCTGTTAACAAAAAATAACTGTTTTTCCCATCTCTAGCTATATGCCAGTGATTAATTACAAAAGATTTCTGTGTTTATAACAACTTTTTTTTTTAATGTTTCATTGTTTAAGCACATAGTTTGATTTTATGCTTATAAATTCATGTTTTATTAATTTATGATTGCATTTTGTTTAGGAACTTAGTTAAAGAATAAATCACAAACAAATACTGTATTTTTTTTTTTGCATTGTTTTAAATGCATACAGGATAATCTTCTGTAATTGAGTTACGTGTTCATTTTAAAGCAGAGCATATTTCAAGAAATTTTCACTGGGTGACAATAGGTTTGGATTTTATCCCAAACAAATGTTCATTAATCCCCTTCTCCTCTCTTATTGGGATAATAGAAAACTAAATCATAAGAACATTGACTGGCTGACAAACTTTTATACCTTATTAATTATGTTCATTGTACCTCTGTTGCTGGTTAGTTATCAACACAATTTTCACTTAATCATATAAACTCTTTAATTTTTAGATAGGTAACATTAAAGAAGGGCTGCATTCTCAGTTCAGGCAAATTGTTGATACAGTGTTAGTTACCTTTTATTAATTAACTCAATTGACTATTGTTCATAACCACAATACATCAGACTAATTAGAAAACTGGAACCTGTGATAAATTTTGAAAAATAAATTCGACCTGAATCATTATATATTCTTTAGTTTAATAGTATTATAATTATAGTTTTAGATTCAAAGTGGAATTAATCAAGAAAACAGATTTTTCTCTTGATGTTTAAAAAATTCGAAATAAAATACAAATACCATGTTACATTTTTAACATGTTTCCATAATACCAAATCAATAATACTTATAGTGGTTAGGTACCTTTTGACTTTTACTGCATCTTGCAATGTGTGGAACTTAATTAGAAACCAGATTTTGCTCTTTATGTTTAAAAAAATCAAATTCTATCATTAAAATGTAACCAAAAGAATGCAACAATACTAGGTTGAGCAAGAAGTTCTGGGAAATTTGTGAAAGTTGCGTTGTTATGTGCAAATGAACAACAAAAGCCACAAGGCCTATTCTTCAAAGTAGAGACCATCCTAGTCCACGACTTTCTGCCAGATTCCGGATTTGCTGGAAATACCATGGCGGCTCCTTAGAATCGATAAACTCTTGACATGCTTCTTCAACTTCATCAAAGGATTCAAATCGATGGCCCTTGAAGAAAAAAAAAAGTTGCATTGATCGAAAGACCATAATCAGATATAGCCACGTCTAGACCGAAATTTCTGAACACTTACAGATATACCACTAGCACTCCTACATACGATACAAATTCCGGTAAATATTAGATTAAAAATTTCTCAGAATTTTTTGCTTAACCTAATAATTATAGTAGTTTAAAATTTTTATACAAAGGACTGTCTGATATAAATAGAAGAATTATGCAGGCTAGGAAAACGATTTTGATCTTTGTGTTTGAAATTTTTTTTAAAATTAACAATAATAAGAGACAATAAGACAATAATAATAAGACAATAATTATAATTGATAAATAAGACAATAATTATAATTGATAAAGATTTTTTTACTAGTTACTGTCAGCTTAAAATTTTAACTAATTTAATATTTTCATAGATTTTTCTTATCTAGAAGCTTTCTTCTTCTTCTTCTGCTTTCCCCTCTCTCTTTATATGGATCTTGCAGCAACATGCCTTGGATTAAAAAAAAGCTACTCTTGTTCCATAATTAACACAATTGACATCTTTGAGTTTAAGACTTCTCTTGATAGTTCCTACTGTTTGTTGGATGTAAATGTTGTATGCAAGGACACAGCTGTTTCTTGCCATCACTGTGAGATTTCAAACAAACATTTAACAGCACCAATTTGTTCAAAACAGAATGTGATTGAAACGTCTTAATGTAATAATACAGTCTTGATATCGGTTAGAAGAATGCAGTTTTGCATACAAAGCCATTACACCATCGGTGACCTATTTTTTATCAAAAAGGTTCTAAACATGAAGGTGGATTGCACTAACAATCTCTGTTTGTGTTCTTGCTTTTTTTTATATTTAACTCATTGGAAATACTCTTTCATTACTCTTCCAATTTGTTGGATAGAAATTCTTTGCAACTCAATTCCGTTTCTTTTCTCTCTGCATACCATCATCTCTTGATAGAAACTAATGAATTGCTAATGTTATGTCTGTGAGGATTTTCTTATACATCCGAATCACTTTCTTCCTTGGTGCTGCATTTTTTTCACTAACTGTTCTTTGTATACATCAGGATAACACCCATCTTTGATAAGAATCAAAACTTTCTAAAAAATGATTCGTTGACAATGCTACATGAATTCTATATCAGCTAGTATAATGAGACTAGCTTTCTGAATTGTTTCAGTGTTTCAGAAGGTATAGGCACTAGACAAGTCAGACTTTTTCTTCATCATACTTCATCTATAATCGAAGGAACACACAAGCAGAAAGATTAAGAGTTCCACAAAATGTATTTCAAAACAAGGTAGAACGAACTGGGAACGAAAGGTAGTTTAGTTTTCTGCTCCTGTTATTTTTTCAAGTTTATCAAATCGTGAGGCAGAAACTCTATAAAATGCTGCTTTTTAGGTGCGTTCGTAATTATGTAAATACGTAGCACCTATTGTTGTCACTCAGTCTGTCCGTCTGTCTGTCTGTCCGCATATAACAACGCAAAAACTACCCAACCGAATCGTTTGAAATTTAAAATACATAATTATTACATAATTTTGTTGAGTTATTTCAAATTTTATGGAAATCGGATGGATAGATCAATTACAGGGACAATCAAAAGGATTCCGTTACATAACGGTCAATGGGGAAAAATTTTTCAAATGCATTTTAATCATTTGAAATTTAAAATGTATAATTATTACATAATTTTTTAGAGTCATTTCAAATGTTTTGAAAATCAGATGAATAGTAATAGATCAATTACAGGGACAATTAAAAGTATTCCGTTACATTACGATCAATGGGAAAAAAATTTTCAAATGCATTTTAATGGTGTTACACTCATTTGAACATAATAGAATTGACATGAATTTATGAAGTATGCACTAAAATATACATTCTGT
This sequence comes from Maratus speculifer, assembly GCA_964019185.1. Lineage (NCBI taxonomy): Eukaryota > Metazoa > Arthropoda > Arachnida > Araneae > Salticidae > Maratus > Maratus speculifer. Next base: position 75,502,948 of record OZ025297.1, on the reverse strand, counting down.
ACAATCTGGGATGCAAAGAATATTTATTATTAAACTAGAAAACAGCCCGTCAAAATGACGTGTTTGCATTTTTAAAAGGATTATAAAAAATTACAACTGTGGTCAATCAGCCACTTTAGGCTTAAACAATTTTTAACAAGTTGGAAATTGCACGTGAAGCGTAGCAAATGAGGCGCGTTCATATACGATAACGAAGTTTTAAAAATATCACTCTCATATATCAATTTCATAAAATTGTAAATAGTTAACTACAATTAAAATGCGCACCAAACAGTGCTCTCCCGGTACAATTATGTAATGGAATTCTTTTGTGTGGCCTTGTATGTTAATAACAAATGTTTCTTGCACCACAGATTATGCAAAATGTGTATTATAATATGTACTTTATAGATGCATATAAAATTTATTATGTTCGATTGAGTGTAACATCATTAAAATGCATTTGAAATATTTCCCCCCCATTGACCGTAAATATACCGGAATACTTTTGATTGTCCCTGTAATTGTAAATGTAATTGTGTCCTGTAATAAATAATGTTATACGGGGAAACATTGTTTAGGGCGTGTTTTACATATTAAACTACTTCACATTTTATGAATAAGATATACGTTAATGAAGTATAATAAAAATTACTCCCTGCATATTTACAGGAACACAAAGATTTCCACTACTATACTGTATTCAAAGTACGCTCTACTATATCAGCAAGATCTGAATATTTTAAAACTTTGTTATAGTACAAACGCCCCTCATTTGCTGCGCTTCACGTGCAATTTCCAACTTGTTGATTTCTAGTGCTGAATTTTGATAACTGATTCCAAAAGAGACATAGCTAAGTCCGATTTGTGATCAAGTTGTCAAATGCAGTCTTGGCAGAATCCATGAGGTTTCCTGCTCCTCTCTACATTCCCCTAGAAAAACCAATTTAATTTTTTTGTTCTTCTGCAAATAAATCATGCTGTAACAAACTTGTTGTAAACCCCATAATACTCAATAGAACCATCTAATTGGTTAGCAAAACAATCAACATTTTGTGACCGTGCTATTGTGTTTTCTTTTGCTTTTTGTGTTTTCTGTTACTGCTATGATGATTATTGCCATTGTTATCATATCCCAAATCAGAGTCACTTATGTTATTCACCTGTTTAATATTTAAAAAAAATGATGGCACCATCACCTGTCACTGGGCGACACTAGTGTCGCCTACTTTCTATGTTGCCCTCTTTTAAAGATTAAAAAATAAATTGTGCTTAAAAAATATTTTTAAAAATATAAACAACTAGTTGGATGGGTCAATCCCAAAACTTTCTTCTATCTCATAAGTACATTTTAATATTTAAAAAAAAAAGAAAACGTGGCGACCCCAAAGTTACCCATTATCGAATTTCCTCCAACATTTGACCTAGCCTAATGAGATTCTGGTATCCGAAAAGCCTAAAATGCAAAATTTAATTAATATTCTGAGAAAATGAGCTTACTAGTGCCTCATGTTGGGTAATTTATACTAAAACCTAATAAGCATCTATTGATGTCAAGACCTAACAGAATCTGAAATTTGATGGAATTTCGTCCATTAGTTCTTGAGATATAGCTATAACAAAAAAATTCAAAACGTAGCACAGCAACAACGTATCTTGGCCAATTTATGCCAAAACGTAAAAAAGCGTCTAATTATATTATGGTGTAAAAGAATCTGAAGTTTGATGAAATTCTGTGCATTAGTTCTTGAGATGTAGCTAATTTAAAAAAAAAAAAAAACGTGTAAAATATAGCACAGCAGCACCATCAGTTGAAGGATTTATAACAAAACGTAATCATCGTGTAATTATGTTATTTGTCATTTTGTAACAAAATCTGAAGTTTGATGAAATTCTGTGCGTTGGTTGTTGAGATATAGCTATCGGAAAAATCATGCAAAATGCAGCATAGCTGCACCATCTGTTGCAAGGTTAATACCAAAATGTAATCAGCGTCTAATTATGTTATATATTCTAGTGTAACAGAATCTAAAATTTGATGAAGTTCTCTGCATTAGTTCTTGAGATATAGCTATCGCAAACATCGTGCAAAATGTAGCATAGCAGCGCCCCCTATAGGGCGGTTCACACCAAAACCTTATCAGCGGCTATGTATCTCAAGGTATCGCGGAATCTGAAGTTTGGTGAAATTCTGTGCATTAGTTCTTGAGATATAGCTATCATGAAAATCATGAAAAACGTGGCATAGCAGCGCCACCTGCTGGCCAATTTACACCAAAACTTAATCATCGTCTATGTATATCAAGGGGTCACAGAATCTGAAGTTTCCTGAAATTCTGTGCATTAGGTCTTTAGATATAGCAATCTTGAAAATCTTGAAAAACGTAGTATAGCAGCGCCACCTGCAGGCCAATTTTCACCAAAAACCAATAGGCACTAATTCATATCAAGGTCTAACTGAATATTAAATTTTATTAGATTTCGAGCATTAGTTCTTGAGATAGAGCGCCCACAAATTTTTTGTCACAGACAGACAGACAGACAGACAGACAGACTCACAGACAGACATTTTCTAAAAATAGTCAAAACGTGTTCAGGACCTTCTAAAACGTATAAATTCGTCGAAAACCGGAAGTCGAAAATTTTCATGAATCCAATACTTTCTTCTTGTAAAGATAGAAGAAAGTAAAAATAGCAAATTAAAGTATAGTTTGAAAAAAAAAATAAATAAATAAAAATGCATTCTTTTTCTATTCAATAGTGAAAAAAATTAAATTTTGTAATATATAGAAGTTAAAAAACTTTCAATGAAACAAATTATTTGATCAAGTTGTTGTCACAATCAATATGATAACAGGTTACTCATGCACATGTTTTTTGCTTTATAATTTAGAAAAAAAAAAAAAAAAAAATTGAAAATTTTTTTGCTTTCTAATGTACATTCTATTCATGCTCTTTAGTCCTTTATAATATTTTTTTAATCATCCTTATAAAAAGAAACCCTTGTTTTTTATTTTCAATAGCAAGTTCAATTTAATGTATTTCAGTCATTTTAATTGGTTACCATAAAATCCCATTAATCCAACTCACAAATGTGACAGAAAATAGTAAAATAACCATATATTATTACAATTGTAGTACACAGGTGGTGGTGAGGGGATGCTAATGGCCGATCATTGCAAAGTATGCATTTTAATGAAGTGAAAAGAAAAAAAAATGATATACAAAACAGAAAAGCAGTATGACTTCATGATTAACGGTGATTTCAGATTATAGAAAATTTTGGATTTCAGAAGCTTTGAAAGTGGAATGCATTTAGATAAATAATAATATTAAAATCTGTTATATGATAAATAACAACACTAATATCTGTCATTAATATGGCAACAGAAAAATAAAAGGAACTTAATAAATTTTAGATTTTTAAAAGGAAAACATTGCTGCCACAAAGATAGCACAAAATATGCTACAAATTCGACTTTGGCATCATCTACTGATCAATCAATCGATAAATTTTTTGTGATTAGTTTTCATAATAAAGTTAAATATGACTGTAAATTCCTTGAAAAAATAAATAAGGTTGTTTTTTAATCAACACATTTCACAACAACATCAAATACACATTATTTTAACCTATTTCAAGCGAAACTTTCTCTATCGATATTTTTATTACCTTCATATCACCATGGAAATAAATATACAGTAAACCTGTTTGATTATATTGCTGATTCAGATTGGCAACAGTTGAAGTTGTGCATGTCTAAAATGTTTGTTCACGTTTACCATATATCAAAGAATCAGCATGCCTTTCTGATCTATTGGAAAAAAAAAAAAAAAAAAAAAAAAAAAAACGCTTGTAGATAAAATTTTTGGTATTGATCTTGACGAATGTTTTGTTGGCTTAAGTTTAAAAAATATAAAGTTTCAATTAAGTTTATTACTATAAAAGCATTTATTTTTTTTCCCAGTTAATTTTCCCAGTTTCTCTGCTCAACCAATAACACTTAATGTTTTTTAAAGAAACAGTAAAGTTTCAGTAACATGTTTAAAGTTGTGAAAATGTTTGAAGTTTATTTAAATATGCATTTAAAGTTTCAATATATTGTTTTTGAATGTTAATTACTTACTAAAAGGAAACTAGACTTTATTTGCAGTAATACAAAGTGTGTAGTTTAACTAGGCCTCTCTTGCAACATCACAGCTTGCTGTATTGACATTGTAGAAATGGTTGGTTGGATTCATGGTTGGATGAGTGAGTGGTATGTAAACCTTTTCATGTCAGTTAACCTGCAGTTAATTGGTTTTGCAGCTTCTCTCTTGTCAATGAAATTTGCATATTAATCGTTAACTGTGTACTTTAACCTCTTTTCTTTTTGTATTTAAGCCTGGACATTTTGTTTCAAGGTGGGAAGTGAGTGCAGTGAAAATGCACTTGGCAGTCATTGGTATTGCCTTGAATTGGCTGTTACAAGTTGATGTTTAATAAGATTACTATGCTGTCTGCAACAGTAGTGATTTTAGCCCCTTTATTATTTAGCCATGTTTCCAGCCATACCATGGAAAGTTTGAAATTAGAAGATTGTTTTAAAATGTTTTTACTAAGATTTTTTTGCTTTGTTACTGAAAAAAACAAATTTGTTCAAGTTCTACAATTTGTTATCTTAAATTTTGGCCTTATACACCCAGCAAACACCAGAATGATGCACTTAGACATAACTGAATCCTAGAGCAGACCCAACATGTTTTTGGGGGAAGGGCATTTTCTGAGAATTTTTGAATTTTTCAACTTTTTTACAAAGTGAGAGGGGAGAACTTAATCAGGAAGGGCAAATTAATGGGATTTAATGACAATACTTTCTTTATCAGATGTAACTAAAAAAAATCATGTGCATTTGATACATTTAAATTCCATACATTTTTTTTATAATTTGCTTTAGTTATTTTATTCAGAATGCTAATTTCAATTTTAGGGTTAGCACATCGTGTTGGTGCAAGAATTCTTGTTGCCTCAACATCTGAAGTGTATGGCGATCCTTCTGTTCATCCCCAGTCTGAAGATTATTGGGGTCATGTAAATCCAATTGGTCCCCGATCTTGTTATGATGAAGGTAAACGCGTAGCTGAATCCCTAAGTTATGCTTACAAAAAGCAGGTATTTCAGCTATGAATTCTTTTTGTTAGTTACATACTTAAAATTTTCACTCCTTTTATGTATATTAAATATTAATAATTTTATATTGTGAAACCATTTAAAACTCAAGCTAACTCCTACTTTTCAAAGCAAGTGGCAAAGTATTTCATGGAATCTATTTCATTGCATAGTACATGGCTGAAATAACATTAGTGTCTGTATAGAATTTTCTTCATGGAACTACTGCTTGAGTGTAATAGCTCCAGAAATAGCTAAATAATGTAACTAAATAAATTTAGAAATACAAATATTTTGATAAATGTAGAAAATGCTAAGAAAATATGTCCATCAATGTTTAATCATGATTGTATCACATGCACATCTGGAATTTGTAGAACGGTTTTAGTTTCAATTTTGTTTCTTGTTATGTAGTACATCCATGTTGTCTTCATGTTCTGGACCTGAATCTATTAGTGGAATTATTATGAATTATTGAAATTTTGATAAAGTAAATTTTCAGATTGTGGCTTTTGAAATAAACAGAATCAAAATGCAGTAGCAGCAGTTTATCAAACTGAATGAAAGTAACTAGAATGTATGGTAATTCCAGGTTAGGGGCTGTCAATAAATAATATCATGCATTTTTTACTCATTTTTGACTCCCCCCCCCCCTTTGTCACAAAGTGTCACACTTCACTTTGTCCTCTACCTCCCTCTTGTCACATGTCGTATGGTGTTACATAAACATATATTTGCAGTTCCAAAACAATGAACTATGTTTCAGCTCACATTTCAAATTTTATTTTAAAACTTTAAACTATGTGTTTTAATGATGTTTGTGAACCGAACAATAAAAATGATTCATATTTTCTATTAAATAAGGTTTATAATAAAAAATAATTAATATAGAATAGTAATAAAATATTAATATTAAAGAGCCATTAAAAACAGTAGTATTTTGGAATTTGAAATAGAATTTAACATATTTGGCTTCAAATCTGATCTTTATGAACACAAAATATTTTAAATTGTAAAATAACTTCATACGTCATAATTTAACCTGCTGAATTTTAATGCTTTTATTTTAACCGAAATGTGTGATGTCACATTTCTTCTTACCCCCCCCCCCCCCCCACCCCCTTATCATAAACTGTTACAATTTCATGAACCCCCTTTTCTTCCTTTCAAGTGTGACATCACTTATGGATGTCCCTTTAAAGTTATAGTTAAAGCTAATGAACTGTATATCATAATGGGTATAAAATTGAAACTGGAAACAACAGACGATGAATATGGGGAATTCATTGTCAAGGATGATGAGAAATCACACAAAAAAAAAATTGATTTTATGCATGGAAGCCAGACCAATATTGACAAATAATTTCATCCATTACAGCAAAAGAAAAGTGGGATAAGTTACACACAATTTATGAAAGAAAATCCAATGCGAGTGTTCATTTGTTGCAACAATAGCCTCCCAATTTGAAGTTTGATGATAATGTGATGAACTATCTTTCTAAAGGTCAGAATATTTTTTCAAAATTAATCAATGTAACAAAGATATTCCTGATAAAATTACTTTTGCAAAAATAACTATAGCTCAACCAAGTGATATAAACATTTCACTTCTGCTGAGAATCAATAGCTGATGAATGACGAACTATAAGTAATCTAACTACTCATCTGTTAGTTGAAGAAGAAATATTAAAAACTAAAGAAGAAACTGTTACTCTTACTAACTAAAATCAAAGTAATATAAGATCTCTTCATGTGGGGAATTAGGCCACAGGAAATTTCAATGCAGGTTTGGAAGTAAATGTTGTTGACATTGGAAATGACATTTCTAAGAACAGAAATATGGATTAAAATTTTTGCAACAAAGAAGGATACAAGTTTCAAGAATGTTATTTTTATAAAAAGAAAAGTTGATGTCCAATTAAAAAAATGGCACTAGGAAAATTGTAAATTCTGAATTAGTGGACCTTCTGACTATATGTGTAATGATACAAGCTTGTTTGAAAGTTATTTGAAATTAAAAATCTAAACAAGTAAAAATAAGTGATGGCACCTTCTATCTCAGTTATTAGAAAGGGAATTATTTATGTTGAATCATCTAATGATGAAAAATATATTTCAACTGATATGCAGAATATATTATATGTTTCTGAATTGAAAATAAACTTGTTGTTTCGATGTAAAGCATTAAATAAAAATTTATACATGCTATCCATTTCTCACTTTGCTAAATTTATTTTTCAAGAATCAAAGAAAACTGCTGTTACTAAACATGAAGATAAACTCATTGAAACAATATTTTGCTTAGATAAGAGCAGAATGACTGGATTTGAGAGTGTTTGAAAATTAAAATAAATGTTAAGCTGTTATCAGATTTACAAACTTTACAAGCAACAAACTTTTCAGCTGATTTTAGCCCCAACTTTTTCCCGTTCAAAGACAGAAAAAAGTTACAATAGTCTTGGAAAAAGTTGGAGGAACAGCAGGAAAACCAATACTACTAGTACCAGCCATTAATATTTATCGCCTATTCATATCAATCATTTACCTCTGCTTCCTTCAAATGTTCAATGATAGATGAAAAGTCTCGGCTAGCGGAGACTTTTTTGGAACTGCAATAAAAATGTTGGGGGACATTGCTGTTTGCTATCACACTGGGTGTCGTGAGGATATGTCGCAAAAAGTTGGAGGAAATCAAGTGTTGGCTCAAAAGTCCCTCGAAATGTTGGTGAATCACATAACAGCTTTAGATTGCTGGTAGCAATTTCAGAAGTAAAAATAAAAATTCAATATGGTAGCATAAAAAACTAGTTCATCAACATTTTGATCATATCAAAAACCTGCTTTCAAAAATATAAAATTTGTTTGAAAAACTTTACTGGTATTCTTTTCTAAGAGGCATGCTTTCAAGAAAAGTAATAATGAATCTCTTTCAAGAAAGTAAATCAAAATCTACTGAAGTATGTAACATGATTTAGGCCCAATGACACGAGACATGATGTAGCCTGAATGAAGTTGCACCACTTAGAAAATCTCATTAAATGTTCTTATTAAGAGATTATTATTCTTATTTTAGGAAAGATTATTCCATAAAAAATAAATATCAAGTGATAAACTCTCAGAATTCCTATAATAAAAACCAAGTGGATAAAAGTATCTGAGTAATAAAATCAGACAATGTCAAAAAAAAAAAAAAAAAAAAAAAAAAAAAAAATGTCAACTATAAAATTAAAGAAATTTTGATTTGTTATAACATAAAGCATCTTTTTTTTTTTTTTTTTTTTTTTTTTTTTTTTTAAATTTACTGCAAAATGGATGAGCTGAATGAGAAATGGTAGCCCAAGATCAGACAGCAGAAAATCCTAGGATATCGAGTACAAGAAAGAAACCTTTATTTTATGGAAGAGTAGAAATAAGGGAATCTAATGGTCCATGTTTGCCGGAAGTGAAGTGGTGCATAAGCCAGAAATTAATACCACCTGTGGTTGACTCATAAACTTAGCACAATGTTTTCTGTTTTCCTGCTCCCAGTTCTCCATGTTTTCCCACATTTGATTGTAGGACAAACACAATCACAGGACAAAATCTATGAGTCAACCACTAGTGGTATCAATTTTTTCCTTATGCACCACTTCACTTCTAGCAAACATTGATCATTAGATATTTTAATAACAATTTTAATTTTTCTTAAGAAAGGTGTTATAGTAAAAATAAAATATATTGACATGTTTCGGAACCGTCAAATAAGTTCCATAGTCATAATATAAATAAAACAAAATTTCAAAATATTTCTCGGACAATACAAATGACACGCGACAATGAGATATAAATAACAAAAAACACGCGCTCTTTTGCAAAAAATTAAATTAAAATATAGACCATGATCTAAAACTTAACTAAAAATAAAAATTTCAAACTATTTCACTGTCATTACAAATGACACGCTACAAAGAGATATAAAAAACACCAAAAAACATGCGCGCTATTGTAAAAATTAAATAAAAATAAAAATAGACCATGATCAAAAGAATTAGAAAGATCATTTGTATTGAGCGTGAAATAGTTTGAAATTTTTATTTTTAGTTAAGTTTTAGATCATGGTCTATATTTTAATTTAATTTTTTGCAACAGAGCGCATGTTTTTTGTTATTTATATCTCATTGTCGCGTGTCATTTGTATTGTCCGAGAAATATTTTGAAATTTTGCTTTATTTGTATTATGACTATGGAACTTATTTGACGGTTCCGAAACATGTCAATGTATTTTATTTTTACTATAACACCTTTCTTAAGAAAAATTAAAATTGTTATTAAAATGTGTATATAAAAGGTGAATATTTTAAAATCTGATGATTTAAAAAATCAATTGGATTTAATTAACTTTTTATCATTGATCATTAGATTCCCCTATTTCTACTTTTCCATAAAATAAAAGTTTCTTTCTTGTGCTCGATTCCTTAGATTTCTATGCTGCTGGCTCTTGAATTATGAAAATTATTGTGGAAACTGCAAGAACTATGTTGGAAGCAAAAATTTCTTGGCTGAATCTGCAAATACAACAGTGTACATAATTAACACAGTTAAAGGAAAAACATTTTATAAATTATGCAAAAACAAGATTTTTGGCTTTCAAAATTTAAAGTTTACATTTGTATCGAAGTATCAATTTAACGGGTTGCTAGGGCAAAAATACATTCAAGCCTAGAAGCCACAATCACTTAAAGCAGAGTTTTAAAAGATTGGTGTACACATATACGCAGAAAAAAGTCAGGTAATTATTTAAACTGAATTTTATTAAAAACATTTAAAAACATGATTAGTTATAACAGCAAAAATTGGCCATAACTTTGGCCAAAGAACGCATTGCTCATTTAGTGAGCTTTTCATTAAGTCTAGACCAACATAATTAGAATACAGCACGTTAAAATGAGCTTTAGATTAAATCTAAATCATGCCTTAAATACTATATGTCAAGCAAGCCATCCGAACATGAAGTTGCTCAAATATATACCGTCTGATAATCATATGGAAATGCAAAGACAGTTCTCTGTAACAGTGAAGCGAGCAGTTATAAAAAAACAACCAATTAGAAACAAGCAAATGTCAGCGGTACAAGGACGCAATACTTAAACTGGAATGGAGGCATTCATCTCCAGATGCGTGGAATTCGTAAAAGTATGACGCCATATCGCCAAAGATAAAGAACACTCATAAGCAGAGTAATGAAATGATATCTTAGTTACATAATGATTCGAAATACCGACATCATAGTAACTTCAGATCTGCAAGAATGCTGCGATATGACATCACAATTCACATCCCGGAAGAAAAATGTATAAAATTGGGTATTAAAAAGGAAAGAGGAACATGAATATGGTGGAAGTATTAATTCTTTCACTGTCTGATTGTTTTGCTCTATTTTTATGAGAATGCTTGTAAATAAATACTTCTATATATCTGTATATATTAATAGTAGTTTGATGCTATACTATCTTTGATATCACTTCTTTCTATTTATGGTTCAAAATAGAATTATGTTTAAAATGTTTTTGTCTGCAGCCCTTTTAATATGATTTCTAGAAATGGAAAAATCTGGGTCAGCCTGTTAAAGTGTTAAAGGATTCAGAGTCTATTCCTCAAAATCAAACACTGCGACATATTACACAGAGATTTAATAACTTACCAAACTAAGAAACCTTCCTATTCCCTAAAGAATGAAAGTTTTGTTTTTGATTCAATTGATCCTGAACATCATCAAAGGTAAGGCTAACAATATTGATTTTGATAACCTGGTCAAGTATAAACAAAATGATGAAGATGATGACAATTATATTACAAATTCACTTATGTCATAGCTAAGTAATACCAGAATGCACCTTTGAGTAAGAGTTATCCTGAAGAAACCATCAAGATTTGATGACTTTGAAGCATGCTACATAAGTGTAACAGGCATGGAAGAAGCTATGAAGTCGATTTCAGCTAAAAAGCTGCTATGTGCCATAGATTCTGATCTTAAAGTTGTCTGTGAAAAGTATATTTTAGGCATTGTTTAGGAACTAATTGATTGTGATATAATGGTATAACTGAATTTTTTAAACTATGTGGGACAATAAAGATAAGATTTCATTACTTAAATTCAGATTGATTGCTCTTGTTTATCAACCAAAAGGGTACCTGGAATGTCCTTCCACATTGCTGAAAATGTACTCTGTTATACCCAAGTTAAATACTTTAAGAATTTTGTTAGCAATTAAATTTTGATTGACTTGTACATCAAATGTATGTATGTAAGCCTTCTTGATCAAATCAAAGAGGATACTTTTGTGTATTTACCTAAAAATTGTTATTTACCTGGTGGGAAAGTGTGTAAGCTTAAAAAGGCTATATATGAGTTGGAAAGATGATTTATACACCAAAATATTGGTATAGAAAGTTATAGAATTTTATTTACTCTCAAAATTTTGTAAAATCTAAAAGTTATCAATGTTTGTATTTCAAAATTTCAAATAATTGTAAGATATATGCAATGCTATTTGTTGATAATTTGATTAATACACATTCTGATACTAAATAAAAAGAAGATTCTTAATGTGAAATAATAAAAATAAAATGAAGTATTTTGGTTTCATTCTTTTATTTTAAGTATATCTATTTCTCTGAGTGTAAATAAAGATATTGTAATATTAGATGTTTAGGCACAATGTCTGAAATAAAGAAATCAAATTTACTAACATTAAATCATAGTAGTTATTCAGAAAATGTTTCGAAATATTTGAATGTAAAAGTATCTCCATTCCTATGGACAGTAATTTTGATTATGACCATTTAGTTAAAGAAAAATCTAGAATTGTTAATGTGGACAATAAATGTTGAAAACTAATTGATTGCATCATGTATGTAATGTTAAGAAGCAGACCTCATTTATGTAATTCCATCATTCTTTTAAATACATGTGAAAACTATGCAAAAGAAAAATTATTGTTATTCTTAAAAAAGGTGTAACATATTAAAGGCACAATTGACTTGTAGTTGGTGTATAGGGAAAACTTAAATGTAGAGCTAAAGGTTTTATTGTTGTAGATTGGGAGAGTGGGATTTGAAGTGATACTATCAATTAGAAATCTACAACAGGCTTTTAGATTTACAATTGTATGGATTCTGTAAAGTTTTAAACAACAAACTTTTGTAGCTCTATCGTCGACAGAGGGCGAGTACATTGCCTTAAGGCCTGTGTATAAATAAAATTCAAATTCACAAACCATTGTATGAGTTAAATGTAGATGGCTATGAAAACTTTATGGTACCTCTTTATGAGGATAATCGATCAGTTATTCATATAAGCAAACCACGTGCACAACTTAAAAGGTTAAAGCATATAAATGTGGAATATCACTTTATATAAAGAAAAATAAAAGATAAAACTGCTTCAGTTAATTATATCCTCCTCTAACCCTAAATATATATACAATTATCCTAATCCTAAATGTTTTGTTTATATATATATACAGTATACCTAAATAAATATGCAATTTATTTTCCTTTCTTGGGGAAGTATTGTTGGAGAAATTCTGAAAAAGAATAGTTGGTTAATTTTTTATTGATGTAGTTATATGTGTGTTAGTCTATTATCAATTTCTTATATTAAGTATTATATATTTTATATCAAACATATGTGTCGCCTGTTTTAAAAGCAATTGTATGTGTCGACTGTTTTAAAAGCAATTGAAACGTATGTTGATTGATGTGTAATCCATTCATATCAGATTTGTGCACATCCTGAATCTAGAACATTTTTAGTTTTTGTTTTAATTTCTGGTATGTAGTATGCTCATATTGTCTTTGTATCTATTTTGATGAACTGTGATGTCAGTTTGTTGATTTTTTTTTCTTCTGGCAAAAAATATATTTTTTTAAGACCTTAATAAAGGCAACCAGGAGGGACGTTATGCTTTACAGATATGACTTCTTTGTCTGAGCTGTCCCTCTTAAGCATTCAAACTGTGATTTTCAATAAAACCTGCTGCTGTTATAGAGTTTATTATTCTTATGTCACAGTCTGTTACAACACATAAGACCACTGAGTTTGTTTCATTGTTTAACTTTTTGTAGGAAAATGTTGATGTTAGAGTTGCCAGAATATTCAACACTTATGGACCTAGACAGCTTTTAAATGATGGACGTGTTGTGAGCAACTTCATTTTGCAGGCCCTTCAGAACCATTCGATAACGGTAAGTAAATTAGTTCTTATGTTTTATTACAAATACAGTCAACCAAAAACAAGAGAGCAATCACTCCATCCATTTTTATTGCCAAATTGTCACAGGAAAAAAAAATCATTTGACTAAAAATAAAATTTTTATTTGATTTATTTTGTAATCTTGGGGAAAATGGTACCAAACTCTGAAATTTTCAATATGAACATCCTGCTTTGACCTTATATTTGATAAATTATATTGATAAATTTTATCTTAGAACACTAAGCTAAAAGTCATTTAGCCAAGTAATTTAGAAATTATGAAAGTTTAAAGTTTTTAACTCCTAGTGCTAAATGATTCATATGTCATCATTTCAAAACAGATAGCAATACAAATTAATTTTTAAATATAATTCAAAAACTACTTGTTAAATGGATTGCAGTTTTGCATTTGTATATTTAAAGAATTGATTTCTGTTAAAAATTTCAATTTCATAAATCGCAATTTACACTTTTTTTTTCAAAAATTAATTAAAAAAATATTTTTGAAATAAATTTCTGAAAAAAAAAGAGTTTTAACCTATGAATTTTTTAACAAAAATCAATCTTTAATTACATGAAGTATGAAAATCCTAATACAGCTCATTCTGTCAAGTAATTTTTGAGTTATGTTTAAAAACATATTTGCATAGCAATCTGTTTTGAAATGATTGCAAATAAATTTAACTCTTGGAATTTAAAACATTAAATTGTCATAATTCCTGAATTACTTTACAGAATGAGTTCTGTTTTATATCCTAAGGGAAAAAAAAAATATCTAAAATGTCAAATTTGATGTCAAAACAAGTTGTTTATATTGAAAATTTCAGAGTTTTCTATATATTTTGAAAAATAACTGCTTAAACTTATTTTTATAACATATATATATATATATGTAAAAAAACACAATTTCTGGTGAAATGACTATTTCTATTTCTCTTTTTTTTTTTGACCAATTACACATTATTACAATAATAATATTCATTTATTTCTGTAGTGTTCTTCATTTCTGTTTCATCAAGAAATGTTTTATAAATTCAAAGTTGTTGCCATTTGCATCTGATTTTTTGACTCAAGCACATCATTATTTAAAGTAGAATTTTATGTATCAAATAAGCGTCTTTCATCAATCTTTGAGAAAACCAACAATAAAGTTTAACCTTAAATGCAATGTGTAAATGCATGACTGCAACATGTAAAAAAAAAAAAAAAAAAATGTTTTATGGCATGTGGTAGAATTTACTTTAACTAATCTATATTTCATATCTTCTACATTCATTTTCAGAATTATCATTGCGCATACCTTCCAATCAATGACAGTAAGACTGATATTTAGTCAGTTTGGCTGATTTGGAAGTAACAAAAGGTGTGAGATTGTTAGAATTCAGTTATGCTATTATTATGTTATCATTGCATAGTTTGATTCAATTTTACAAAATAAAAATTCACACAAAATAAGATTTCTAGATTAATATTTATTAAAATAATTTTTTATTTTTCACTATTTTAGTTATGACAGTAGTTTTTCCTTGTTTTGCAGATGTTCAACATATGTAAAAAGATATATTTTACGAAAGATATATTTTACGAAAACATATTGTGACGACAATTTTGTTCGCATCAGTGTTTTTTTTTTTTTAAAGAATGGGTTCAAGAAACATAAAGGCAAAAAATAAATAAATAAATAAATAAATAAATAAAATAAATAAATAAATAAATAAGTAAAAATAAACTCCAAGACGACAAAGCTCACTTTTCAATGTACTGTATTAAGTTCTCCAAGCCCAGGAAACAAGTGTGCTGGCCGGCGGCAGGGATCCAGCCGACCGCAAGAGTATATCCTTTTACATTTTCACTTCCAAAAATAAGAACAGAATGGTGAAAAATACATTTTTTGCAGCCTCAAGTTTTGGCGAATCGAATACAGTAGACTCCCTCAAATCCGCACAGCTTGGGACCAGAGGTTTTGCGGATTTTAGAATTTTGCGGATTTCTGGTCATTGCTTTGTTTACATTTAAAAAAAAATTAATTTGAATGTAATTAATAATGAAATGAAAAGTATAATGAGTGCTTACAATATACTAAAATATTAAAAAAAGTAATAAATTAAAATAATAAAAATTTAGATATTTTTTAAAATGATTAAAATACTAAAAGGAAAGGTAAAGTTAATAATCAATAATGTACAATTAAATATTCATTATAAAAGAGGAAATGTGTTTTTCCTAAATTATTCAATGAAACTTGCCTCATAAAGGTACATTACTAATTCACATCAAGATCATAAAATAATGAAACTTTATTTCAGGTTTAGCCAGACTTAATAACTAAAAAAGCTTGATTAATACATAAATATATTTGGTAAGATTGTGATTACCAATGATATTAGCAATGTCTTTATTTTTTCAGAAATAAATTATTCTTTCTTCATGAAAAAACATAAATTCAATAACCTTAACAAAAATTATAAATTAAAAAATGTATGGAATTGATATAAAACTGAAAAAATAAATTTTTGCACCTACATCTGAACTGAATGTTTCATTGTTTGCATCTGTAAAATATGTGCGGATTTTAAAGAGTTGCGGATTTGAGGGAGCCTACTGTATTCATATTATTGCCAATAATGAACTCTGGATGAATGATTTTGATGACAGAAGGCATGCATTTGATTTCCGTTACATAGACTTTCAATGACAGTGGTCAAAGTATAGGATTTGAAATAATTAACGCCAACAGATAAAAGAATGAGCATGGCTACTCAAGACCACAAGGCATGAAGTCTTACAGGAGTTGCCAAAAGTCCCATGGGATGAGAACAGAAAACGAATGTTTATAAAATAAAGTAAAAAAATTAATGGGAGACAATATCTGGTTTTTAAGCATGTAGTGGTATCAAGATGAATCAATTCAGCATAGAAACAATCCCTAATCAAAGGCTGTTGCCAGGGAGTAAAATACATACAGTTACAAAAAAGTATCAAGGATACTTTGTGGTTTTAAAGAATTATATTTAGAAATAAACTGAAATCCTACTTTAAAAGAAAACACTCGTTACCAAATGAATAGGAAAAATGGGATTAAAAATTCAGCTTATTAAATAAAGTTAAGAATTTTGAGTTTTTTTATAATTTAAAAAAAGGGGGGCAGAAAGTGACATTTATTAACTAATATGTAAAGGCAAAAGCCTTTACATGTATCTTCATTTTTTTTCTGTATAATAAACCTTTCATAGAATTACATATGATTTTTTTAAAATAAAATAAAAATCATACTTTGAAGCGTTAAATTTAAAATAAAATACTTAATTTCTATATCAAAATGCTGGTGTAAGTTTGCCCCCATTACACATTTAAAAAAAGATTAAAAAAAAAAAAAGGCATTAAAATATGTATATTGAAAAGTAAAAATGTAGTTATACTGAATCTAATGTTCCAATCTAGTAGAAATAACATTACTTATTTGAATTTGATTTTTTATTTAGATCTATGGATCTGGAAAACAGACACGTTCCTTTCAGTATATTAGTGATTTAATTGATGGTCTAGTCTTACTCATGAATAGCAACTACTCCCAGCCTATAAATTTAGGAAATCCTGAAGAATATACCATTGAACAGTTGGCTACAGTCATTAAAGAATCTGTTGGTAAGTTTTTTTTTCATTTGTATATGTTACAGGCAGGGTTGGCGAGTTTTTGCCGAAGGTGGAAAAAACCGCGGAAAAAACCTGGTAAAAACTGTCCCGTCAAAAATAGGTTTTTGCCAAAAAGGTGGCAAAAATAGACTGTCCATTTAATTCTTTTCCCCAGAAAGAGAAAAATATTTCACAAAAGAAAAGATAAACTACATACTTAATTAAAGTATCAATATTATTCTTGATTTATTTTAAGTTAAATAAGTATAATTATGCACTTTATGAAAGAATACTAACTTTTATAACAAGATTATAAATGAAATAAATTCCAATTTTATATAAATGAATAGAAATTTCTTTATTCATGTTTATACAATTATTAATAATTTACATAATAGAACTGTTGAGACTGAGTAAAGCATTTATGTTTATAGTTTATATATGTTAGACATTCGAAGAAACAGTTATAGTAACCTAAATTTGATTTAATATAAAATTATATTTAAAGCAGAAAACTATTAAATTTCAAATTTTTCAGCAATATCTTCCTCACAACCTAAATTTTGCTGTTTTAGCATGGCATAGGAGTAAACAAGTTTTGAAAGAGTATCTGTTGATAGCTTATTTTGAATCTTAGTTTGCACAAATGAAAAATTTGAAAACAATCTTTCAATAGCAGCACTACTTGCTGGCATATTTGAAAGTGTGCTACTAATGAACAGAAGTTTTTTGAAATTGCACAAGCTTATTTAATATTTCTCCACCAAATACATGCACTGACACTATTAATCACTTCTGCAAAATATGAGCTAGGAAAGTGTTTTTCTTTGAGCTTAAAATTAATAAAAGAATCCTATGAAAATCCTGAATTTGATTTTAGATAACCATGCTTTACAGCTTTCTTTTTGTTCATAATTTAGAAGTTCATCTCTGTATTTTCGATGTAACAAATACGCTACAAGATGACATGGGGAAAGCGCTTGTTCAAATATCTTTTTTAGTTTTGAAAAATGTGGTTTTAACTCTTCATTTTTCAAAAGATTTAGCCATACATGACAAGCATCTGCTATGGTGGGGGAAGGGGGAATATAATACAAAAAGATAAAGAGACAACAGGTTACTTACTGAAAGTAAATCTAAATAATTTAACATTTTGTTCCTTTCTTGGAGAGTAAAAGTGACAAAAAAAAAAAAAAAAAAAAAAAAAAAAAAAAAAATCTAGTTTCCTAATAAGCCATAACAGTTTTTTCAATTTATAATTTTCAATTTAATTTACTTATTTTATCTTTAACAAACTAGTTTCATCAGATAAATAGCTATAAAATAGTACCAAAGACTTAGATATTTACATTTCTTAAGTCTCATGACATAAAACTAAAATAACAAAATTGTATAAAATCTTTTGATAATTAAATATGTATATATGGGTGATTCTCAAAATAGGGGATGATTTCAAAAGTGAAATCTTAAAAAAATTACCGTTAGCAAAATTTCTGAAAAAAATAGGTGTTGTTAATATAGTATTAGGTATACTTTACATGTAGTCAGCAGAGCTAAATATTTAAAAAATAACTTAAAAAAAAAAAAAATTAGTATTTTTTGAGCCATGCTAATGACAAAACAAATTGCATGGAATAAATATATTAAGAAATTTTTATGTTCTTCCTGTTTAAATATTTTTTTCTATATTTATTAGTCTTCCTTTTCAGCAAATGGTTTCCATTTTTACATATATATATATATATATATATAAGGAGAATAAAAACATTATCAAAGAGCAAACGTTGTTTACATGAGCAACATTCTGACCCTAACCATGTAAGAAGCTGTCTTAGTGATTTTCTGACAGATTTAATGCATATTTTAGGGATAATAAATGTAATACCTAAATTTATATGTAAAATTAAACTTTATAAAAGATACAAAATAAGCAATAGTTACATTTATGCACATAGGAGTCTTTAGCATGGACAGAAAAACCATGCTAATGACACTGATATTTGTCCATGCTAATGACAAATTTTAATTTAAATAAGATTATGAGCCATAATATAATCACAATGCAATAGTCCTTTCTGGGGCTTTTTAAAACACAAAAGTCCTATGCAAATAAGTAAAATAAAAATTTTAATTATAAAATAAACATGAAAATTATTATCCATTCTAATGACATACAATTGATGTACGCCCCTAATATTCAACTTCTATTCTTAAAATACAATACATGCTTCTATTTTCAGGCTGGGATAAAATGGCTACTTGCTGCCATGGAGAAACTTTATATTTTCAAACTATTGCCATATGTGAAAATGAAATTTTGATTAATAACCAGCTGTTATAGTATGACCTTGTTTTGAAAATAGAATATGGAGGACAAACTTTAATTCTTTTTTTATATATTATAATTTTATTTTTAAAAAGAAATTTATTGGATCAATCATCTCCTTGATTAATTTAAAGAAAGAATAACATTTGTTTTATTTTATAAACATGATATTGACTCTTGAAAAAGCTAGTATATACAAGGCACAGCTGCTGTGGACATCCATGCTAATGACATTTTGAACATTTATTCTGTTGTTTTAAGGTGTTTTTAACTAAAAAGTGAGTAATTCTTGAGTGCAAATAATGAATAATATTAAGACAAACATATCTAAATATAAAAACATGACAGAAAACCTGTCAATTTTTTTTGTATGTCGAAAGACATAAATTGTCCCCAATTTTGAGAATCACCCATATATATTAATGACTGATAAAATACTTTACTTACAGGGGTCTGTCTAGACTTTTCTCACAGGGTCCTGCTTTTGTTAAATTGGAAAGTTTTTCTTGTTTTTGTGAAAATTCTAGACATAGTTTTGTGAATTTTAAATTATTAGTGTTTTCAGGTTCTAATCTTCACATATAAAGAAACTAAGTAATATATTTTTTGGTGAGTTCAATTGTTTAACAGGGCAGATTTTATTTTTAAATGATTAAATTTGTGAAAAGTTCAATTTGAAGGTGAAACGTCTATTTCAGAGACAAATAATTTTATAAAGGGTCCTGTTTGAGGTTAAAGAATTTTGTAAAGGATCCTATTTTAAAATAAATTATTTTATGAAGGGTCCTTTAAAGGACCTAAAATTTTCTTAAACATATCCCTGACTTAAGAAAAAAAAAATTTAGGTATGTAATTTTTTATTTTGTTCTTAAATTCTTAAGTAAGAGTGAATCCCACCTATTTTTTAAAGATTTAAATTATTTAATATTAATTAATTAGAAAATTAAATTAAAATATTAAATAGTACACTGTTAAATTTAATTGTTTATACCATTATTATTCTTATTAGCATGCAGATTTTATTACACATTAAAGACAAATAGGTTTTTTCCATTTTTGCCGTTTTTTTCCATTTTTTCCATTTTTTGCCACTGTCCTCACAAAAATACCTTTTTGCCGGCAAAAATGCCAACCCTGGTTACAGGCCAAACCCGATTTTAGGCCAAACCAGTCTATCCTAATGCCCATTGGATAAACTAGTTTTTCCTAGGCCAAACCGGTCTATCCTAACACCCATCGGATAAATTAGTTTTTCCTAGGCCAAACTGGTTTATCCTTATGCCCATCGGATAAACTAGTTTTTCCTAGGCCAAACTAGTCTATCCTAAGGCCCATAAGACAAACTAGATTTTCCTAGGCCAAACTAGTTTGGCCTAACTCTTATAAGGATATACTAGTTTAGACTGCTGCTTATTGGTCTGAACTAGTTTATCCTTGGCCAATTCAATTTGGCGTGATTTTATTGAATTCAATAACCGCATCAATGCCAACATTCTTGTTTGTCCTAGGCTGATCTAGTTTATCCTAGGCCAATGTAGTTTTACGTGTTTTTAGCTCACGGGCGTGAAAGCCAGAGAAATAATGTGCTCACAGGCTCTGTATATGCATGCACGCATGTATGTACGCATGTATATACGTATGTACGTAACGCGATAACTCTTGATAGAGATATCTGATTTGCTTTAAATTTTGAACGTAGGTTCATTCTGATAAAGTACTTTTCTGATTAATTTTGGGAATTCATTGGATAAGAATAAAAAGGGGCGAACGGGAGGCTAATCCTCCACCGTTAATTTAGAAAAATAGATTTATTATGCAGAATTATCAGTTTTCATTTAAAATTTTATGTATAGGATTATTGTGAAAAGGCGCTTTCGTGGATTATTTGTGGATGTTTATTGTTTAAGTCTAAAAGAAAGGGCAATGTAGGGTAACACAACATAATTTAGATAAATGGTTTTTGACGCAGAATTGACGAATTTGCTTCAAATTTTGGATATAGGTTCTTTCTGATAAGGTGATTTCTGACCCCTGAATAGTTTTGGGGGTTTAATAGTTAAATATGAAGGGAAAAATGAAGGATTACCCTCTTACCTAGGTATCCTATGGACATTTAGATAAACAAGTTTGGCGTAGGAAAAACTAGTTTATCCATTTGGCGTTAGGATAAAATCTAATTTGGCTTGAAAATGGGTTTGGCCGGTAAAAATATGTGTTTCACAAGAATAAGTATAAATGTGAGTAAAGAGTCATTGCTTATAACATCAATACAGAAATTTAACATGTCCACCATAGAGACATGATGCATTGGATATGGTGTTAGCTTATTTTTTTTTTTTCTGCAGACTCGTGCCAACTGAGATCAGACTTGCCTTTATTATTATTATTATTATTATTATTATTATTATTTTTTTTTTTTTTTTTTGCATATTTGAGTCAGATCGAAGCTGAACATAATTTGGAATCGAACAATGTTTTCTATTTTTGAGAAATTAATTACCTGTCAACATATAAGCTATTTTTGTCACAGCGTCAAGTTTTTCTTTTCCATTAAGTCGTAAGCGAAATTCAATTCAAAACATAGCTTTAATAGTATTTTCTCAAAGGTACATTGCTTTTATGAAAAAATGATTAACGCCATTCGATTACATATTTTCTGAGTGAGAATGCCTGTTAATCTTATGCATTTCCGAAAATGAATTAGTTCTTAAATGTGTTAGGGTGTAGCTATTTTGGATTTGAGAAAAGCCTTAAAGAATGACAGAGAAACATATTCACAAATCTACTTTTTACTGAACAGATTCAATAGTTGGGAATTCATTGGATAATAATAAAAAGGGGCAAACGGGAGGCTAATCCTCCACCGTTAATTTAGAACCACCTTTTTTTCTTTTGTTCTAAGCTACATTAATTATTTAATGAATCCCTATTTGAATATTGAAAGGTTTAAGAATCTAAATCAATAATACATTGTGTATTTACCATTCTGTAAACACATCGTAATTTAAAAATACATTGTAAATTTATCTCATAAATATGTATGCAGTATTTTTTAAAGGAATCTTAATTGTATGTTAAGTAAAATCTGAATTTTTTGCAGAAATTGAGTAGAGCCAGATTGAGCCGGACTGAGTCTCTTTTCACTGATTTTTGTACAGGCAGGACTTGGGCTGAACTTTTAATTTTTACACCAGGTTACGGCAAAATAACTTTCCTTCGGGAAGGGCGGGGCCCGAGCCGAGAAATTCCGGCCTGTGCAAACCTCCAACAGTATCCATTTATCTAATTTAAGGAAGGCGATAAAACGTCTACTACCCCATTATATTTAACCAAAAGAAAAAACCCAAATTAATTAAAGAAGTGCCTGATCAAATGAATTCATGTCCAATATATTAAGCAAATTGGATAATTCTGTATTATAACCCCCCCCCTTCCTGTTCTTCACGTTGTTCTTATTCAATTAACCCCCAAAACTAATTAGGTTAAGCGCTTTACCAGAATGAATTTATTTCTAAAATTTGAAGCAAATCAGTAAATTCTGCGTGAAAAAAACATTTATATAAATTATGGGGCGTTACCCCTATTCTCCCCTCCTTTTAAAATTAAACAATGAACACCCACAACTAGGAGATCATGGAGGCGCCTCAAGAGAACGCTCCTATATCTAAAATTTGAATAAAATATGCTAATAATGCATAGAAACCTATTTATTTGAATTAAGGGAAGGGGTGAATCAGCCTCTCGTTCTCTCTCTCCCCCCCCCCCTTATCCTTTTCTAATGACCTCCCAAATTAATCAGAAAAGCTCCTCATAAGAATAAACCTATATTGAATGTTTGATGCAAATCGAGTGTTTCTATCAAGAATTATTGCGTTACGTACTTACATACATACATAGATACAGAACCTACGGGCACATTAGTTCTCAGGCTTTGGTAGCCTGATGAGATAAAAACACGTCATATTACATTATTTCTATCAAGAGTTATTGCATTACGCACATACCTACGCACATACATGCGTACATGCATAAGCTGCGAGCCCATTATTTCTCTGGCTTTGACGCCCGTGAGCTAAAAGCACGTAAAACTACATTGGCCTATGATAAATTAGATCAGCCTTGGACAAACAAGAATGTTGGCGTTGAGGCGGTCATTGAATTCAATAAAATCACGCCAAATTGAATAGGCCTAGGATAAACTAGATCGGCCTAGGATAAACTAGTTCAGACCAATAAGCAGCAGTCTAAACTAGTATATCCTATAAGAGTTAGGCCAAACTAGTTTGGCCTAGGAAAATCTAGTTTGTCCTATGGGCTTTAGGATAGACTAGTTTGGCATAGGAAAAACTAGTTTATCCGATGGGCATTAGGATAGACCGGTTTAGCCTAGGAAAAACTAGTTTACCCGATGGGCATTAGGATAGACCGGTTTGACCTAGGCCAATCTAGTTTGGCCTAAAATCGGGTTTGGCCTGTAACATATATATTAGGGCGGAGCATAAAAAACTTTTTTTCGAAATTCTTTTCTCCCTAGCGTGGAAAAGTTGTCTAGTGGTATCAGTAATATACTCACAAAATTTCAAAACAATCAATAAATATCTTCTGGTTCCACTTTTGGGTCGAAATGTCCAATTTTAGCCAAAAATGTTGTAATTTTTCACATTTCAGTAATATTATTAATTTTAAATTTTTTCTTCGCCCTAGTGATGAAAAACTGAAAGAATACATAAGGAACACAAGACCAAAATATTAGAGTAATTAAACAATATCTCCTGGTTCCACTTTGGGTTCTAAATATGGGAAATTTGTCGAAAATGATACAAATTTTAACATTTTAGTCATTTTTTTAATTTTTCGATTTTTCTGCCCCGCTGGCTTGGAAATGTTTGAAGAATATGCAAGAAACATAAGGAAAAAGCATTAGAATAATGAATAAATGTCATCCGTTTTTCCTTTAGGGGTCTAAAGATATCAAAGTAGCTAAAAAGTATGTAACTTTTCATATTTCAGAGATTTTTTTTCTTATCAATTTTCTCTTCTCGCTGAAGCAGAAAGTATGGAAAATCATATAAGAAACATAGCAGAAGAGATTATTGGTGACACATGCCCTATATAATCGCAGCGAGGTTCTTCTATAAGTGTCAAGTATTCTTCATGCACTCTTTGTTGATGGAGCGTTCCCTCAATATTCCTCTGAATTAAATTTTGATCTTTTTGACGGTCAAAATACAATCTTTTCAAGGTATTGGTGGATATGAAACTCTAATCTTGGACTTGGCATTTCATGCGATATTTATTTGTTTCTCTTCTTGTATTATGCTTGTCTATAACATTGGACATGTCAAGTATCACAATTCATAAGTCTTCAAGAAATGCGCTTGTTACTGAAACTGCAACTCTGTCGGACACACCCATTGTATCTCAAGTTCTGGCTAGGGCAGGACGAAGGGTTGTTCGTGATATACTTGCAGTATTTATGTTCGATTGCAATGACACAAAAAGTTTATAACTAAGATCGTGACACAGTTGTACATCAACAAGAAACTTTCTTATTCTTTTTCGAGCCTGCTCGTTCATTTACAAAGTTTCTGTGTTGTGGATCGTGTTTCCGAATGTATCGATTGGGTCTATTGACAATTTCCTTGAAATTCTTTGATCCTTAAGAAACTGTCTTCCAATTCTGAAATATTTATATCACGTGGGCATTTACACCCTTCTAGAGATGTACTCTTGTAAGAAAAATTTTCAAACAGACGTTTTTTCCCTACCGATAAGAAATTTTCAATTTTGACTTCGTCTGTTCTTTAGTGTCAAACTTCTTTATACTCTTGTATTTATCATCATATGAACCAATCATTTGGACTATTCTTTGCATAAAAAACGTTGGAACTGAGGAGCCTGCAAAATTGCTTCAACCATTTCAGCCCATAAACCGCTATCACCCCAAAGGTGGATCCGATTTTAATTATATTTCGATTTATTTTTCACCAGCAAAAAGTACATTATACAGGAGTCGCAGTGTCCCTAAAACTTTCTCTCTTTCCTACCACAATTTTAAAATGATAATATTTATCGTAGAATTTCAATTCAAATGTTAAAGGAATCTGACAGAAATATTTTTGATTTAAAATACTAGTAACAAAGTGAGAAAATTTTAGGGACGCTGCGACCCCTGATTATATCTTCATTAGTTGGTAGAACGCCAGTTCTTAATTCTGTAGTATCCCAAAAAATGAGATGAGACAATTCCCGTGTATACTGTGCCGTAATTGTGATATTTCTCGAACCTATGACGAGCAGAGAATTAAACCAACGGCAATACTACAGTAAATGAATAGAAAGCGGAACTTATTAGAGGAAATTCCCTCAGATCGCTTTTAATTTGATTGTTCTATGATTTTTGTGTACATTAATGCCATGAATTTGCCAGTTTAAGTAACAAAACTCAAATCAGAAGATATTAATTAATTATTTTAAATTATTACACTTATGCTTGTCATATGATTTTCCGAATTTTCCGCGCCAACGAGAAGTGAAAATTGATAAGACAAAAAATCCCTGAGAAGAGAAAATTGACATAATTTTTGGCGATTTTAACATTTTTAGATGCCGAAAGGGAAACTGGAAGATATTTATTGATTATGCTAAAGTTTCCCCCCTATGTTTCTACTATACTTTTCCAACTTTTCCGTGCGAGCGGGAATAGAAATTTAAAACTGAAAAAAAAAATCACTAAAATGTAAAAAATTGCATCATTTTCGGTAAATTTCCCTTATTTAAACTCCAAAGTGGAACCGGAAGATATTATTTATTTAATTTAATATTTTGGACTTATGTTCTTTATGTACTCTATCAACTTTTCCGCTCTAGGCCAAAGAAAAAATCCGAAATTAAAAATATTGCTCAAATGTGAAAATTTACCACATTTTTGGCTAAAATTGCATATTTTGACCCAAAAGTGGAACCGGAAGATATTTATTGATTGTTGTGAAATTTTGTGAGTATATTACCGATACCACTAGACAACTTTTCCGCGCTAGGGAGAAAAAAATTTCGAAAAAAAGTTTTTTACGCTCCACCCTAATATATATATAATGTGGGTTATCAGTGGTTTATAAGGATTGTCGAGTTCTTGAGATAAGATGAAAACTACAAGGTCATAGCTAGAAAAGTTTTATTTTACTTTCCAGAGTTGGTAAAAAACCGGGTTTTTTTGAAAACCCCCAAAAACCATGGTTTTTTTGGTTTAAACTGGGTTTTTTTAAATATGTTTTCCTGTTACATATACATGCAAATTTATGAACAAAAGTAAACATTTTTGAATATATAAGTAATAATTTGATTTAAAGGTAATTCTAATCAATATAATTATTTAATATACAATCAATTATGTCGAAAATTGAAATTCTTTAAAATCTAAACATTTTTAGAAAAAGCTGTGTCTTATATTTCATAAATAAAATGTGCTACATAATGAAACATTGATACCCTGAAAATATTAATGAACAATCTTTTGATTACTAGCACTATAAATAAATATATGATATAGATTCATATATAAAACTTCATATATATTATTTTCAAATAGTTATTCAAAATAATTAATTTGAAATACTTGTTATATGTGATGTCTGATTTTTTTGTTAGAAGACTGCATGAGTTAATTATCTTTTATTGAAAAATAAAGCTTTTTATAAAGAATTTTTGGAAGGATTTGAATTTAGCAGTAGAGTCTTTACACACTTCAAGCATTGTGTTTTCTAAAACTACCAGTTAAAAGATGACTGTTAAATAAACAAAAATATCTATTTAACAGCTTTTTAGACTATTGAAAAACATTGATGTTAAAATATACAGTAGCTTTATAAATGCTGTCATTTACCAAAGAATTTAAACAGCCATCGGAGTGCATGCTCTATTATAACACTTAGTATTTTTAAACATCTAAACTAAAAATTGCATTTTTTAGGCATTTTTATGAGACTTTTTTTTCTATTACGTCTCAAGCAAACCTTTTCTTGCCCCCACCCCTCTCCCCTTTCTGCCAATTTTCTTAACTGATCTAAGTAATGGGTTTGGTTATGCAATAGAAGATTAAAATATATCTTTTGCATATTTTAGTTAAATGTTAAACAGGTGCTTTACTAGTGCCTAATTTTTCAATGTCTTCTTATTCAACTTCATATCTTGAGTTCTTTTTTATTCTTAAAAAATAATCCCTCCAATCAAGAAAAATTTCTTTTAGAGCTTGACTGAAATTTTAAAGATCATTTATGTCATTATCTGTACATCTCTGCATTTCTCAAAGGAAAATATTTTTTAAATCTAAATATTGCATATTTTTCATCTATTTTTTTTTTTTTTTTGCTAAATTTACATGATTTAAGTGTTTTCTGTAGAGTTTCAGATATGTTCATCAGTGCATGAAATATGCATTCTACATGTATACTAACATGACCTTGACTAGACTCACTATGTCTTATGGTGACTATTGAGATAAGACTCAAAAATAGAAATTACTTTCATCCAATAATTTGAAACACTTAAATTACAAAAATGAGAAAATATTATATATTAGATTTGTTCTAAAAAAAACAATTGGTTTGAACTGTGCCAACCTAGCTGGCAAAAGAATTAAAAAAAAAAAAAAAAAAAAAATCCCAATGTAAGAATGCAAGAAAAACAAAGGCTTGTTAAAATCACTAATCACAGAGCAAATAAAAAGCTCATTGCCAATTATTCAATAGCATACATAACAAAAAGAATTTCTGAAATTATGAAATCCTTAGTAAATCTTAACTAATCAAGCAATTTAAATAATAAAAGTGCATTTTAACTCGAGTCTGCCCTTCTGGCTATATATACATATAGGCCTTAAAAAAGAAAAAGAAAGAAAGAAAACTGATTAGTTTTTTCTAACCAGCTAATTTTAGAAAAAATAGTTATTCTGCCATATAGATTTACAGCTTACAAGAAAAGTTGAGTTGATTAAAATTTTTTGTCCTTTTAGAAACTTATTAATTCATCATTTTTCTACAGCTTAGCTTGTAGCTTCTTCATAATTTGGATTTTGCATTTTTCAATAATGTGTAAAATAAAACATTTGGGTAAAAGAATAAAAAAAACCAGGTGAAAAAAACCAGCATGGTTTTTTTAAAAAAACCAATTGGTTTAAACCAACTTGGTTTAAACCAAACAACCCTGTTACTTTCAATTTCAATATAGTACAAATCTAAAGTTCAAAATCCTCTGGACTTTACCAATTCCGAATTTTGGATTTTTCCGAACTTTGAATGGTCAAAAATTTTGCATTACTAATGAACAGAAACATTGATTTCACTATTTAAAAGGGCAAAATATGACGTTCATATATTAATTTTTAAAAAGGCGAGCAGTTGTATTTTTGTAATTCTGAATTCCCACTGGAAGTTAGAAAGAATTTTATTTTAAAATAAAACTATTTTTTAACTCTTTTTTACCATTATAAAAGTAAAACTTAATTTTAATTTTCTGGTGGAAATCTGAATTAATCTGAATTAAGTGGGATATAATATTTTGACATTTCAGTTAATGTGCGCTGCTTTATTAACTTAAGTTTATTATTTAAAAGTTTTCCTTTTAATCTGTACATATACATGAGTTATTTCCTTTTAATCTGTATATATATATATATCATCATCATTATCAACCGTTTTCGATCCACTGCTGGATGTAGGTCTCTCCCAGATTTTTCCAATGTTTTCTGTCTAGCGCTTTCGTCATCCAATTTACACCAGCCACTTTTCTAATTTCGTCACTCCATCTTACATATATCGTCACTCCATCTTACATCTTATATAGTTGCTCAGATGAGCAACCATCAATTTTTTAAAACAAGCTGACAAAATCTTCAGGTGTAATTTCTCTTTCATTCTCGTTTATTCCTTCTGTTTAGATTTTTTGCAAATGATTTGTGGAAGGATTTTGGCACGAAGAGAAGGAAACAGTACCAAGCGACCTAAGGACTGGCTGACAAAGATCGGAATGGAATCCTTATCAGTCAATGTGTCTATAAGGACTGTTTTACTTTGCTTTCTTTCAATGCTCTGAGTTAAACTTTATTAAGCAGTGAGCTTTTGATGACACTTCTAAATGGATTAAATAGAAAACTGTGAAAATTGGAATTGCCAATTATGCATAGTTGTTCTTTTAATAAACAACATTAAAGAGTTTAAATAAGAATGCTTGAGGTATTCTTCCAAAAAGGTATCAGAAAATGCTCTTTTAATTCGAATATGAGGCTGAAATAAATTTATGTTATGGAAATTTGCTGATCACTTTTCAAACTTGGAAAAAAAACCCCAACCAAACCGGTCCGGATTAACGGGGTCTGAATTAGCAGGGTTCTACTGTACATAAAAACAGCCAATCTTTTATTACGTGATGAAAATTCTTTGATGGGAGGCATGTATTATATTTTTGTTAGTAATAATTCAAATACAGTTGTCAAAGGCTAATACATGAAAAATTTAACACCAAGTGATAAGCAAAGAATTATGAGTATAGAAAACGACAAATCTAGATTTCTACAGGGAGTTAAACTGAGATTTTAAATGCGATTGAAAAATCATAGATTTGTATTGTTTTTGAAATGAAGTTAAAAAGTAAAGAAAATCTAATATGATCTTTTGACTAATCACAATCTTTTTTCCAAATACATTTATAATACATAAATGCCAAGTGTTTTTGCTTATTAAATCTCGCTAAACATATAAAATTTCCTTATTTTATGGTTGCTTTTATGAGACATGTTTCATTAAAAATCCAAGAAAAAATTATTGGATCATTATTTAAGCATATTTATTTATGCACTATTAATTATTTACTCAAACTTTACTTTTTTAAAATAGTTTAATCATTTTTAAAAATTGGAAATTTTTTCTGAATTTTATTATATTTTATTGCATGATTATTTTAATATCTCACTATATTGTAAGCTTTCTTTATAATTTCAAATGCATTATTGCATTCAAATTACTGTTTAAAAAATGTAAATTTGGGCACTGATCAGAAATCCATAAAATTCTAAAATCTGTACCTTCTGTGGTCTCAAACCATGCAGATTTGAGGAATACAATTTTGGGAATTTGAGGAATTGTATTTAATATTTTAAGAAGTACATGAGGAATGCAGATATGACTGGTCATTCTTATAATATTTACTCAGTGTGTATGTCAGAATTAACAGATGTCATTAATTTACATATATATTTTTTTATTTAGCATACATATATATTTGTTAGTACAGTAGTTAGTAAAAATATGGCAGTTATACACAAAGTTTTGAAGACGTTGAACAAATAATGTTTTTGAGGATCCATTTTCAGTTTTTTATATACCCCAGTAGTGGTGCCAACAGGGCAAAACTGAATTTCCCAACTCTTAAAGTTATTACCTTCTTATAAAAAAATTGGCAACTAAAAATATCATCACATATATTTATAATGAATTTATTTGTATGACTGGGAAGTTTGTTCCTATTCATCCCATTTCATGGTAGTAGTTTTACAGATACAAGTGCAAGAATAGCTGCAGTGATGTATGTCTGATTTGTTATGTGTGCTATTTGCTAATTGAATTACTTACTTGTAGGTTTTTTTTAATTTCTAATTATTATATTAATTAAAGTATAATAATATAGATTTACTCTTTAACATAATCTAATTAAAGGTTTAATTGTTTGGAAAACCCACATTTCTTTGTAGCTATTCAATAATTTAGTGTAAAGAATAAAAAGAAAATCATAAAAATTGAAAAAAAAAATTGATTTAAATTTTTTAAAAGTCATTTGTCTTTTTTTATATGTACATAGTAAATATTATGATTTTAGTACACTCTAGAATTCATATTTCTCATTTAAAAATAAAGGAACTAGGATTTGATTTTATTCTAAAAATAGTTGGTTAGATAAAGCTCTCTTTTGTTCTCTGTGTACTTCTTGATAATGTCATGTCAATATTTTCTTTTTTCATGTTTGTCGTTTTAAATGTTTTGATATATTTTAGGATCTATATTTATGTCCTCTGATTAGTTTTAGTTTGGAGATTGTTTGAAAATACAAGTTCAAAAATATTAGTTCATTAAAAAAAAAAAAAAAAAAAAAAAAAAAAAAAAAAAAAAAAAAACTTTTATTACATACAGTATAGAACTATTTATCCAGAATGATATTTCCAGCTGACTTATTTCAGAATCTTTTCAGAAAAAAGTGTTATACCATGCCAGTTCAACAAATGTATTGCTTGAAACATTGCAGTTACAAGTTACAAAGTATAATTTGACAGCAACATCTGGAATTTAATATGAAAGGATATTTAGTTAGACATTTGATGTTTTGAATTTAATGCTGATAAATCAGAATTTTTTGTTTCCAAGGTATTCACATAATTTGCCTTCTTTCAAACTCTGATTAATCTTTTATCTGTTAATCTGAATAATCTAATACAGTATATTCCTTTAAATCTGCAATCCTAAAATCCACAATTCTCTAAAATCTGTGCATAATTTACAAATGTAAACAATGAAACTTTCAGTTCAGATGTGGGGACAAAACTTGACTTTTTTAGCTTTATATTAATTCAATATATATTTTAATCTGTAATTGCCATTAATATAACTGAATTCATGCTTTTTCATGAAGAAAAAATAAATTTATGAAAAAAGTAAAAATTTAAGATGTTGCTGATATCACTGGTAATCACAATCATTATGCTAAATGTATTTATGCATTTATCAAGCTTTTTTGATTAATTCTAACCAAACCTGAAATAAAACTTCCTTGTTTTAGGACTTTGATTTGAATTAATAGTGCACCTTTATGAGGCAAATTTAAGTTTCATTGAATAATTTAGCAAAAATGCATCTTATTTTTATAATGAATATTTAGCTATACATTATTGATTATTAACTTGACCTTTGCTTTTAATATTTTAACCATTTAAAAAAATATTTAAATTTTTATTATTTTAATTTATTACTTATTTTAATATTTTACTATATTGTAAGCATTTATTATAATCTCAATTGCATTATTAGTTATTTTGAAATTACTGTTTTCAAACTGTAAACAAAACAATGGCCAGAAACCCACAAAATTCTAAAATCCACACAACCTCTGGTCTTAAAATGTGCAGATTTGAGGGAGTGTACTGTAATTAATATGAAATCAGAAACATTGCCACAGCTACACTTATTCTACAAATCTGATGAAATGTATGTTACTTTAATTCTCAACCAGTTATCCAGAAATGTTTGGTATCTGGAATGTTTCTGACCACAACCATTCTGGATAAAGGGTTCTCTATTGTACATACAATAGGCTCCCTCAAATATGCAGTCTTAAAATTTGCATCTTATCACGGATGCAAATGATGAAACTTTTAGTTCAGATGAAGGGACACAATTAAACTTTTTTTTATTTTTATATCATTTTCATATTCTTTTTATATGTAATTGTCATTAATATTACTGAATACATGCTTTTTTATGAATGAAATGTAAATTTCTGAAAAAATTCAAGATATTGCTTGTAATCACAATCTTTTTATCATATATATATGTATTAGTCAATTTCTTTTGGCTATAAAGTCTGGATAAATTTGAAATAAAAATTTCTTATTTTATGTTTTTGATGTAAATTAGTACCTTCATGATGTGAGTTCCATTGAATATTTTAGGAAAAATGTATTTTATTTTTTACTATACACTATCACTTACTTCTCTTTACTTTTAATATCACTTTACTTAATCATTTTAACAATTTAATTTATAAAATTTTATATTTTAGCGTTACATAACTATATTGTAAGTTTTATCTCATAATTTCAATTGCATTACTGCATTCAAATTATTGTTTAAAAAATATAAACGAGGCAAAGTCTACAAATTTGGAGAACATTTGGTGCCAAGCTCTGTGGATTTGAGAGTTTTCTATGTACATTAAATAAGAAGTGTTAATAGCACTAGCATGATTTTCAAATATATTTTGCTTTATTATTCAAGTATGCATGCATAAAAACTGCTACAATAAAAAAGTGAAATTGTTTCAAAAGAATGCTAAAACACATGATAAAATTGTTAAAAAAATATGTGTTTCAGTTATGATGAATATTTGAAGAAAGAATATTAAGGAATACTCAGTTGTAAGTCAGTGATAAGACCAATAAATATAGATCCTAAATTAAACGAAAGAAGTTCTAAACATCTTAGGAAACAGAAAAAAATGATCTTGCTGGGGGCAAAAAATTCAATGTTTCAAAATTTTTCATATAAGCGATTCAAAATTCATTCATATTTTCTGCTTTTCTAAATTTGCTACTACAAGAGAAAAAAAAAAAAAAAAAAAAAAAACGTTAATTTTTAATACCGAGAAATAGGAATTATTTAATTACACCCATTAAAAAACTGAAATGTACTTTTCTCTTTAAAAAAAGGTGGTGATAGCCCTATAGTCATGTTGTCTGGAGTACAAGATGATCCTCAAAGAAGAAAACCAGACATCAGGCGAGCAAAACTGTACCTTGGCTGGAGTCCAAAGGTACCTTTAGCCGAAGGTTTGAAAAAGACTGTTGAGTATTTCAAGAAAGAGTTAGTTAAAGAGAATGTCAAAGACTTATCAGTGTAAATTTACAGAACTTCCAGTATTATTGTTGTTGATTCATTATAATCCATCATTGTCATAATCATTTGCATGAGATTCATGTTTTATTAATAGATAATTTTAGTGTTATTTTCTAACAATAAAATTATTTTAATAATTTCTGGTATTATTTTTTGTTACAGGTTTGATAATTCTTTTTCTTGAAATCAGAATTATTCAATGATTAGGGTCATCTGACTATAACCAATCCAATCCATCAATTAGATTTAATTTGGCTGACTCTAAAATTTTTAGATAAGTTTCTTGTTGGATTTTAGTTCCTGTATTTTGGTTTATGGTATATCTAAATTTCAGGGGTCACATTCGCCCTGTAATTCCTAAAATTCCTAAAATTTTCTAATGATCCTAAAATTCCTAAAATTCTACTAAAATTTTTTTTCTTTCCCTAAAATTTGTTGCCGATAGCTGTTTTTGTTTGCAAATGACTGGTAAACAAAGTCAGTTTTGCTTTGTATCGCGATCGCCAAAGCCAATTCTTGTTACGCATTTTTATTGGTTGTTCAAAAGTAAGTAGGCATATACTAGCAAAGACGTAACTGATGCTCGTCCAATGGTTTTAAAGTTTCTATTTTCCGGTTTCAAAGAACGGCCTTTCTAGTAAAAAAGAACATACCATGTGAAGTTCATTCCGGCTCGAATCATTCTTTTCAGTTCTTTCTCAATGCTTTGAAAACGTGAGATGTGCTTGTTTCTGTGATGAAAACAAAAAGAAAATGGCGTACGGAAAAACGAAATTCCAAGATATTTGGCTAGAGAAACAGCTAGATGGGGTTTTTATAAAAGAATGGTGTTGTGTGGCGTCAAATAATATATATTTTGCAAAGTGCAATTTATGTGTTGAACAGTTTGATATTTCCAGCAGCGGTTTTTGTCAACTGAAGTCTCACCACAAGGGGAAGAAACACAAACTGAAATTTACGGCTAGATTTAAAAATAAAATTCATATTTCAGAACCAACTCTGTGAAAAGTTAATTGCAACGAAGTACATGTATTTTCTCATGATATGCAAGTTGCTAAGGCAGAAACTCTTTGTGCTCTTAGAATTGCCGAAAGTAATATGTCTTTCAAGTCTTGTTCAGAAACTGTTGAGTTATTTCAAAAAATGTTTTCAGATTCCACCATTGCCTCAGACAAAAAGCTGAAAGAAAAAAAAGTTGCGTATGTGATATCTCACAGTATCTATAAAAACTTTCAAGAGCTTCTAAAAAAAGATATTTCTTCCTGCTCAACTAATTTTACGATTGCATTTGATGAAACAACGAATGCACTAGTTAAACGACAGTTGGATGTATATGCCATATATTGGTCTGTTGATTTTAACATTGTGTCTTGTAGATACTTGATTAGCGTTTTTCTGGGACATGCAACTGCTGATATTATTTTGAGAGAATTATTAGATGTTCTATCATCATTCAATATTTCTTTAAGTATGATAATTTGCTTATCAATGGATAATCCAAATGTTAACAAAAGTCTCTTTCGAAAATTCAACGAAAGAATGAGGGAGGGTCAATCCATTTCAAGTGGTCCAGAAAATATTTTTTTGGTCGCTCGATCATTTTTAAAAAATCTGAAATTTTTTGTACAACAACCCTAACATGACGGAAGTTCAAAATGACCGTTCTTTTAATTTTACTATTTTTTGTTTGTGCATGGCGGCCATCTTTGTTTCATCGTGTGCAGCGATTTTCTCAGATACTAGGATACACAAAATTGTAAATATCTCGTCTTCTATTTTCCCAATTGAAATGGGGTTTGCAGCATTTTGTTCAGAATAAAATAGGCTAAATATACAGTGATAGAAAAATTTTGAAAAATAAATTTTTACAGGGGAAATTTTAGCACAAAATGTACGATTTTTTCCAAAATCTATCCGTTTGCAAGAGGAAAATTTTCATGCAAGGGAAACTGTCAACCTTATACAATTTTTTTTACAAATAGGTCAAAAGTACGTGTACTCATACACCAAGTCCCAGATCTGAGAGTTAATTTCTCTTTGCGAAAAAAATTCCGAAATTCGTCAAAAATTTCAAAAATCGCACTTTTTAGGCTTTGATATCTCTGGTGGGGCACGAGATAAAAATCTGAAATTTTGGCCTATGATAGTATTGTGTAGTAGCGTTATGTACAAAAAAATTCAAGAAGGAGATTTGACTACAAGCTGAGATATGACATGGAAAATATGTGAAAACAATACTGACAAACTATTTTAAACCTACGATGTAATTGTTCAACAAGACTGTCAACCTTGCACAATTTTTTCTACAAATAGGTCAGAAGTGTGTGTACTCATACACCAAGTCCCATATCTTGGAAATGATTTCTCTTTCCTAAAAAAATTCCGAAATTTGTCGAAAATTTCAAAAATCGCACTTTTTAGGCTTTGATATTTCTGGTGGAGCACGAGATAAAAATCTGAAATTCTGGCCTTTGATAGTATTGTGTAGTAGTGTTATGTACAAAAAATTTCAAGAAGGAGATTTGACTACAAGCTGAGATACGGCGATTTAAAAAAATGTTAAGAAATGCTATTACGAGTACATTAGGAGAAATGAGATTAGTCTCTTTTATTACAATATTTACACAGAAAATATCGTTTGTTGAAAACAGTTAAATAATAAACATTTAATTTACAAAATACTATGTATGCTGAACAAAGAGCTTAACAATATTTACAAGAGATGTTATGAGTTCGACCAGTTACTGTTATCAGTCCATCAGGCTGTTCTTTCTAAAAATTTTATTTGAAGCCCCCCAAGTCTTGTCATCCCTTGTTAACTTGAATGAAATTCTTTAGGTTTAATAATTGAAGCCATGTCAACTCGATCAGTTGCAATCCATTGTCTGTAATTTACTTTTCCTGAAATGTGTTCCGAGTAAAATTGTTGCAATAGCATTTCTAGTAGATTTGTTCGTCTGGACAAATAGTGTATTGGCTTAGCATACATTCTGAATTGTTTAAATCACACAGAAGCATTTGAAAAAGATATTTGTAATTAACATTTAACTTTGTACCATAAATAATTAATTTAAAATTTTGGAGGTATGAATAATTACATAGTAGGTTACAATAGTTTGGCAGTATTGTTTTCACATATTGTCCATGTCATATCTCAGCTTGTAGTCAAATCTCCTTCTTGAAATTTTTTGTACATAACACTACAACACAATACTATCAAAGGCCAGAATTTCAGATTTTTATCTCGTGCTCCACCAGAGATATCAAAGCCTAAATAGTGCGATTTTTGAAAATTTCGACGAATTTCGGAATTTTTTTTCGGAAAGAGAAATCATTTCCCAGATCTGGGACTTGGTGTATGAGTACACGCACTTTTGACCTATTTGTAGAAAAAATTATGCAAGGTTGACAGTCTTGTTGAACAATTACATAGTAGATTTACAATAGTTTGGCAGTATTGTTTTCGCATATTTTTCATGTCATATCTCAGCTTGTAGTCAAATCTCTTTCTTGAAATTTTTTGTACATAACGCTACTACACGATACAATCATAGGCCAAAATTTCAGATTTTTATCTTGTGCCCCACCAGAGATATCAAAGCCTAAAAAGTGCGATTTTTGAAATTTTTGACGAATTTCGGAATATTTTTCGCAAAGAGAAATTAACTCCCAGATCTGGGACTTGGTGTATGAGTACACGTACTTTTGACCTATTTGTAAAAAAAATTGTATAAGGTTGACAGTTTCCCTTGCATGAATATTTTCCTTTTGCAAACGGATAGATTTTAGAAAAAATCGTACATTTTGTGCTAAAATTTCACCTGTAAAAATTTATTTTTCAAAATTTTTCTATCACTGTATATTTAGCCTATTTTATTCTGAACAAAATGCTGCAAACCCCATTTCAATTGTGAAAATAGAAGACGAGATATTTACAATTTTGTGTATCCTAGTATCTGAGAAAATCGTTGCACACGATGAAACAAAGATGGCCGCCATGCACAAACAAAAAATAGTAGAATTAAAATAACGGTCATTTTGAACTTCCATCATGTTAGGGTTGTTGTACAAAAAATTTCAGATTTTTTAAAAATAGTCGAGCGACCAGTGCTGGACCACTTGAAATGGACTGACCCGGGATGAATGTGGTAAAGAAACTGTAACTTTTAGGAGCATGTTACCTTCATGTAGCGAACAATGCATTCAAACATTTGCTAAATAGTTTAGATATTATAAACTTTGATGAATTTGAAACAGATGTTCATTTTTTTCTTAAATATAGTGCTGCCAGGAGATAGGACTACCAATGTGTAGAAGAAGTGACTCAAGAAGCTGCAAAATTTTTCCTTAAGCATGTTAGTAGTCGTTGGCTAACAACAGGACCTGTTGCACAGAGACTTTTAGATCAGTAGGAAAATATGTGTGAATATTTTTTGAAATTTTTACCTTCGCAGAAATCTCTAACAAAGCATCTCATTACAGAAAGATGCAAGTGAATACATGCAGCATTAAAAAACCCAGTCATGCCAAGTTTTTTAGCTTTTCTTATATTCACCCATAAATATTTTGAAACCTTTTCTCTGAATTTTCAAAGCGAATCTCCTAAAGTTCATGTTCTGTGTGAAGAAATGAGCAATTTGATTAGAAGTATAATGGCCCAAGTTTTAAAAGATAGTGTAGTTGCAAAAAAAGAAGGAAATGACTCAGAAGAAGTAAAATTGAATAATAAAAATAATTGGAAGATGTTAAATGATATTGAAATTGATATGAGGGCAAAAAATCTTATTCAGAAGGTAAATGAAAATGATAAAGTCATTTTTGATGGCTGTCAGGAAAGCTATTTTTAGTACAATTGTTTATATGAGGTCAAATTTCCCATACCACAATCAAATATTAAAAGATATGGACAGTTTTAGGCCATTAGATATAAAAAAAGATATTACACATGAATTGCATGCTATTTCAAGAATAGCTAAGTACTTGCATTTTTCTGAAAATACCATTGATAATATCCGTGAAGAATGGAAACTCTTGAAATGTGACGACCAAGCACTAGAAGTTCTCTCATAGAATTCTGACTCTAGAATTGATGTCTATTGGTGCAGTTTAGAAAGTATAGTAAACAGCAACAAAGAAATAAAATATCTCAACTTCTTAAATTTAATTAAAACAGTACTTGTTTTACCGCATGGTAATGCTGATCCGGAGAGGGGATTTTCTGTAAACAATTGTATGTTAAGAGGTAACTTTAATGAACATACTATAAAAAGTTTAAGATTTGTCAAAAATACTATTAAAAATTATGGAGGTGTGAAAAAAGTGCCTATTACAACCACCTTATTAAATGATGTTAAGCATTCACATAAAATTTATCAGCAATACATGGAAAAACAAAAAGAAAAAGAAGAAAAGCTAATGAAAGAGAAAAGGAAAAAGAGAACTCTGAAAGGCAATTGGACTTAAAAAGAAAATATGATATGGATTTAAAGATAAATGAAATTGACGCTCAGATTAGAGGTCTGCACGGGCCCGGCCCGCAGGCCGGCGGAACCGTTTCGAATTTACTGACGGGCCGGGCCAGCAGAATTATAATGTTTTTTTCACTGGGCCAGGCCCGGCCGACAAACAAAATAAACGGGCCGGCAAAAAAATTGAACGGGCCGGGCCGATATAAAAATTAAACCGGCCCGTTTTTATCAAAAACCGGCTCAAACTACCATACCTGTAAACATATCAAAAAACCGGCTATTATCAAAACCGGCCCGTTTTGAAGATTTAAACATAAACGATAAAATATAAACCTATTTTCAACGAAAATGGTTTTAACGAGAATGAATATAAATGTGCGTCACGAGCCATACTAGTTTGACAGCATGAATATAAAAATGTAACTTGGGCAGTGTAGAGATCGGCATCGGACAGTTATATTGTGTGTAACCCGTTTTAATATTTTTTAAACTGACTCGTGCAGAGCCAAGATCAAAATTGGAGATCAAGGCATTATTTTTCTACATATAAACTTGCCGGACCGAGAGATGACTTAATTGTTCTCAAAATCTGTAGGGCAGACAACATAATTTGTAAAATTATGAACAGCGATAAAGAACTTATGTTAGCTTAATCTTTGGATATATACTTCTTGATGGTTTTTAAATTAATTTTTCAATAACCTGAAAGTTTGACACATTTTTACATTAATTTTTAATTGTAAAAATATAAAAGTGATAAGCCTGACTATTGAAGGGATTTGGAATCGAATAGCGTTTTTCATTTTTGGTAAATAAAATACTTGTATAACCTTGTTGAGATACAATAGTTTCTCAAATGGTTGCAGGCTTTTCTCCCTTCTCATGCTATCGCTTCCGGAAATTCTATTCAAAATGCTAACTATGACAATATTTTATTTGCTTGCAGTGTTCTTAAATTGCTTGTATCAAAAAATGGATAAACGCCATTCGATTATGTAGTTTCTGAATAAAGACACCTGCTAATCTTATGCATTTCTGAGTAAAAAATGAATTTAGAAATGTATCAGAAAGGAGCTTCTTTGAATTAACGTATGAATTTGGATTTAAAATCTTTAATAAAATGATATAGAAATATTTTTATAAATCTTCCTTTATTAAACAGCTTCAAAAGTTACGATGTTTTTAAATTTCTTTTTTTTTCTTTTATTCTAAGTCATATTAATTTTTTAATGAATCTTTATTTGAATGTTGAAAGCCTAAGAATCTTAGTAATCATTAATATTACTAATGTGTATTTCCTGTAAAATATACTGTAAAATCATTCCATAGATATGTATGCAGTACTTTTTAAAAAAATCTTAATTATATGATAAAAATCTGAATTTTTTAGAAATCGTAGAAATTGTAACGGGCCAAAACGGGCCGGGCCTGTTTTCCCTGATTTCTCTACGGGCCGGGCCTAAAATATAAAAATTTGAACGGGCCGGGCTCGGGCCGAACTTTTGAGTTTTACAATGGGCTGGGCCGAAAATTTTTTCCTATGGGCCAGGCCGGGCCCGGGCCTGGGCCTGGAAATTCTGGCCCGTGCAGACCTCTAGCCCAGATTTGTCATATAAAAGAAGAAAAAAATATTACTCTAGGATTAATAGCTGAGGGAACGGAAAGATTAACAAAAAGTATCAGTGAAAAAAACAATGTTGAAACAACTGTTGCCTCAGCTTTAATTTCTCAAGGGACAGAACAACTTAAAAAATTAGAAGGAAAATTATCAGTGATTGAAATGGAGAAAACCCAGACTTTGAAGAAGAGATTTAAATGTGAAAGCAAATAAATTCAAAATTTATTTTCTATGATATAGCATTTTATTAATTTACTTATTTTGAAACAGTTTAAACAATCTTTGTGTTTCTTTTTTTAATAATTGAATATTTTTGTATTTCAATAAAATTTTTCCTTTTGAGATGAGAAAATTACTGATTGAATTATTGAATTGCAAGAAATCATGTAAGATTTATTAGAAATCCTTTTATAATGCTGTTTGATCTAGGAAAGCAAGATAAGTAAACTATTTCTTTACTTTATTGTTATTTTTATTATTTGCTCTGTATCTAATACATTTTTAGATCAGTTGAATGTTTATTTAAAAGTTTTGACCATGACAAATATTTTAGTCAAGAATTTTCTATGAATAAATTTGCTGTGTTGCAAAATACCTGGGAATAATGTACGTAAATTAGCCCTAAAATATCCCTAAAATTTCATTGTCTAATCCCTAAAATTCCTCCCTAAAATTTTAAAAATATTTGCTGCACCCCCTGAAATTTCCGACGGACTGATTAGAATGTTCATTTAGTTGAAGAACATATCATTCAACCTTTGGAAATGTGACACAACTTGATTAAAGAAAATTTCACAGAAGAGTCAAAAGACAATTTACATGTTTTTAATTTAACATCAAAATTCAACACTTAGCTCTGCATGCAGCTGTAAAAATGTGCATAAAAGGCTAAAATCCTTAAGAATGAAATCATAGATAAGGTTTGGAAGATTGAGTAATTTTAAACTCTCCATGCAATTAGTCCCCTTCTCGTGGTCACAAAGAGAAT
This sequence comes from Maratus speculifer, assembly GCA_964019185.1. NCBI lineage: Eukaryota > Metazoa > Arthropoda > Arachnida > Araneae > Salticidae > Maratus > Maratus speculifer. Next base: position 75,460,899 of record OZ025297.1, on the reverse strand, counting down.
GTCACATTATAAAACTAGTAAGAAAAAGGAACTGACATATCCCTAAAATAGTGAAGCTTCAACTGTAACCGCTTTCGCAGGGGTACAACACTACCAAAGCAAAATCCCACCAGTAAATTTAATTAGAAATTTTCTCTTTATTCAAACGCTTGATTGGTGGGAAATTTTAGTCAAAAGTAATGATGAAAACTGATATTAATTTTTACTAGTTGCAGTTGACTTTTGCAGTAGTAGTTCTGCCTATTGTGACAACCTCCCTCAGTGTCAGTAAAAAGATTATAATACCTGAGCAAGATAACACCAGTAAAAAGAAATAGAAAATTTTGATCATAATTATGAAAAAAATTGCAAATGAATAAAGAGCCTAAGTAAAATGAAATGTTCTATTTAAGTTTACTGGTGTACGTTATCATCAGTGGTAATCCGTAATAGTGGATATGTTTAAAAGAAACAACTGTCATCTTGTGATAACTTCCTTGGTCACTTCACTTGCAACTGCTAAACACTATACTATCTGTCTCTTCCTTGTCATTCATAACTCCATGTGTAGTATAATAAAGCAACTTTCCAGATGGCTACATTTGGTGAATTCCATTTTGTGACAGACATGACTGAGAGAACTTTTTTGTTCATCTTTAAGTACTAAATATTAATTGATAGTTAAAAAATTGCAAGGGGTGATGTAAATATAGGCCTTATGCTATATAAAATCACTAAAATTTTAATTCAAGGAAAAACTTAATTTAATTGGGGGTTAAAACTTGCCGTGACAGACATGACAAAATTTAGACATAGATTTTGACTAGACACATATTATTATCATTTGCTCTTAATTGGCATGCATACCAACTCCAGATTTTTTTAGGAAACAAAATAAGACTTGGATATGTGAAGCAGAAAGAAAATTATTGAAAAATTTGTAAATAGAAAAATATTAGAAAATATTTATCAGCGTGACAGACATGACAAAGTTTTGTGACAGACATGACACGTGTACAATTTTCTATGAATTTAAATATTTTTTTCTTAAATATTACTTTCTTTACTTTTATCACAACTTGGAGATTACAATATGATATAACATTGGTATATTATGTTAAAATAATCACAAAATAAGTTATAAAAAATATTTAAAATTTATAAAATCCCTTGGAAGTGACTAGTGTTGGAGTAGAAACATTTGCTATTGGCAGATTATCTTTTAAATAGTAGAAAACTTTAGATTGTGTACGTTTCACATCAAGAAATACTATAGTCATCAATTCCAAGTTAAATAATAATAACTTTCAAATCACAAGATTAAAGCAAAACTGCTTGAAAAAATAATTGTGACAGATAATATATCTGAAACAAAGAAATTGGTATCAACAAAATTATCTGGTAACTATTACATGCATTCTAAATTTAAGCATTTTGTTGAGTTGAGTTGTAAAGAAATATTATTGGCACCAACACTAAGTTAAACAAGTTGGAAATTGCACGTAAACGTAGCAAATGAGGTGCGTTCGTACGATAATGAAGTTTTAAAAATATTCAGATCTTGCTGATATAGTAGAGCGTACTCCGGATACAGTATAGTAGTCGAAATGTTTACGTTTCTGTAAATATGCAGAAAGGAATTTTCATTACACCTCAGCAACGTATATCTTATTCATAAAATGTGAAATAGTTGAATATAATTAAAACACGTACCAAACCATGTTTCCCTGTATAGCATTTTATAGTGGAATACTTTTGTGTGGCCCTGTAATTTAATAATAAAAATTCTTTGCATCACAGATTGTACAGAATGCATATTTTAATATATATTTCACATATTCATGCCAATTCTATTATGTTCGAATGAGTATAACATCATTAAAATGCATTTGAAACTTTTTCCCCATTGACCGTAATGTAACGGACTCCTTTTGATTGTCCCTGTAATTGATCTATGCATCCGATTTTCATAACATTTGAAATGACTCGACAAAATTACGCAATAATTATATGTTTTAAATTTCAAACGAATAAAATGCATTTAAAACTTTTTTCCCTATTGACCGTAATGTAACGGAATCCTTTTGAATGTCCCTGTAATTGATCTATCCATCCGATTTTCATAAAATTTGAAATGACTCAACAAAATTATGTTATAATTATGTATTTTAAATTTCAAACGATTCGGTTAGGTAGTTTTTGCGTTGTTATATGCGGACAGACGGGCAGACAGACAGACGGACGGACGGACCGAGCGACAACAATAGGTGCTACGTATTTACATAATTACGAACGCATCTAAAAATTATAAAAATAACTTTCTAGGAAAGAGATTAAGGTAAAGTTGCTTGAAAAACTAATTGTGACAGACATAACCAGCGTGACAGACATGACAAATGTGACAGACATGACAAAATGTAATGCTTTGTATTTCACTCAAATTTTAAATTTATCTTTCAATTTTTTTATGAACTGTTCCTTTTGACATATAAAAAGAGAAAATAAAGTGTTAATAATTTATATCAAGTAGATTTTCTTGAAAATAAAAAAATCGACATTTTCTGTGACAGACATGACACGAAGACTAATATAAAGTTTGGGGGCAATAGCAAAATAATTAAAATATTTCAGGTAAAAACTTTGGTGTTTTTAAACATACTGTTAGTCATTTTTTAAAAAGATATATTTGTTTCAAAGATCTATGTGATATTTAAATGCTTCAAGAGACATTAAACAAGAGATAAAAATAGCAGATTTTTGATTTCAAAGTTAGTCTTGCTAAAATTAACTATAAAAATTTATTTTTACAATTATCTTATTATGTCTGGTTATTTTCATGAAATTTTACTTATTTTCTATCAATTGGAACAAAAAAATACTAATTTAGTTCAAATTAAAAAAATGATGTCCATGTCGCATTTTCATGGAATTCACCATTTATTAAATTTTTACTGTACCAGGCAATACTATGAAAAGAGAAAAAAAAATTGCTATATTGGGTTAAAAGAATGAAACCATATTTCTTTCACTAATGGGATAAAACTGCAAAAAGAACGCTAAAAATAGCCTAGAAAAATTATCAAAAAAAATCTAATCGAAAAATTGAAAATCGGGCTTTGAGGTGCAAAACTACATGTATAAAAGTACCTTCCCTCCACATTTTGTAACTCTACGTACAGCAGACTCTTCAGAACAGCGCTGACACACACAAACTTGTTTGTCTATTATTATAGATTTAAAAAAAAAAAAAAAAAAAAAAAAAAAAAAAATAGCGTTCTATTAGTTTCATTTTCCACCACCAGGTAGAGCACTCTATTCTTCAAAAACTTTATCAAAACCATACTCTGTTAAATAACCTATCAAGTGATATATAACTCGAGGGGGGTAGCGGTCTTAAGAAAGAATTTAAGATAGTTTATGAAATTGCTATTCGAAAATAGTGGTACCTAAATTTTTGACATTTTAGGTAGATTTCACAAAAAAATACTACTTATTGCATTCTCAACAGCTCAAGTTTTTGATAGAACAACTATGAAAAAAATAGATGCTAAACGCAAAAAAACTTTAAAAAACATTAAAAATCGCATTAAAAATCATTAAAATCTAAAATTCGTAACAAACACAAAATTTAGGGCATTAGGCTAAAAGTTTAAAACGATTTTCTTTTTATTAATCTCAAAAATAGCCGCAAAATGAGAAAAAACACTAAAAATCTCATTAAAAATTCATTAAAAATTCAAAAATCGCTGTACAAATTCCGAATAAACTTTGTTGAAATGAGGAAAAAAATTGCTATTTTGGGTTAAAAGAATGAAACCGTATTCCTTTCACTAATGGGATAAAACCGCAAAAATAACGCTAAAAATCGCCGAAAAAATTATTTTTAAAAATCTAAGCAAAAAAATCGAAAATCGGGCTTTGAGGTGCAAAACTACATGTAAAAAAGTACCTTCCCTCCAAATTTTGTAACTCTACATGCAGCAGTCTCTTCAGAACAGCGCTCACAGACAAACATCCTTCTCTCTTTATTATTATAGATTGTAGAAGCCAAATTATTTTTAATGATAAATTTAAAGGCTGTAAAATTATTACAAAACACTACAGTGATAAATGCACTAGTTATGCAGGACTATTAAATCCAATGTTCAAAATTCAGCTATCCAGTAGCATATCACAAGATTACAAGAAAGACAGCATGACAGACAGGGTTGCCGGCTTTTAGCCAGGCCAAAAAAAGCCGGCTGGCTTTTTTTGGTTTTATCCACTTAAAAAAAGCCGGCTAAAATTGAAAAAAGCCGGCTTTTATTTGCAAAGTGTTAATTTGTATCAAATCCATATTAAATTTGGATTGATTTATTTTTAATACATTTTTAATTATTTACTAGTAAAAAAGTTATAAATTTCTATTTAATTTTTCAGATAAATAAGTCTTTATAACAGCTAGAAGTCAACTGTGGAAGCATTATGTCTAAAAAATATAAATCTTGGAAAAAAGAAAATATACTCGAAAAATGTGTTTTAAACTTTTATATTTCATAGTTCTACTTATTACACATTCTTAAGAATTATATTTAATTGAGTTATGACAAAATGTAACACATCAAAGCATTCATGGAAACACTCAATTCTTACATTTCAATATGAAAAGATTAAGTCATAAAATGAACAATGTTGAAAGAAAAATTAGGAAGAATTCAGTATTTGAGGAGAGTTTAATGCATAATTATATAAAATTAAACAACAACAAAAAATGTTCTAATAAAATTTGTTGAGTTAAAATTTTGAATAGCTCTTTGTTATTTAAAAGTGCATATATGCCCACTTGCATAAATGAATATATTCATGCATATGCTAATTGAGAATACTGAAAATAAATTGTGAAATGTAATATATTATGAAATATGCATAATTCAAAATACTATTTTCAATAGTGAGAAATGGTGGGGTTTTTTATATGCATGATTTTAAATATTTATAGGGAATAAAACATGACATTTTAATAACTCTTAAAATTAGTTAAGTTATTAAACATTAACTAAGTAACCATAGTCCTCTTTAATTTTATAAAACAGTAAAAACGGAAAAAACAAGGGTAAGATTAAAGGTCAATGTAAATCAGAAAGAGCACTTGGTATGGCCATTTTATAATTTAGCTGACATATTTGCAATTCTGACTATAAACCACTAGCAACTCCATCAATGTGTTATTCTAGTATTAATGTCTTCATTAATGAAAAATTGGGTTATAACCCAATTTCTCATAATATATCAATTAAAATCCCAATTTTTCATTCTAATATATTTATTTAACTGAAAGTAAATTAAACATCATTAAAATTAGTTAAAAAATACTTTAAAATGTGTAGCTTATAATTAAAATGCTTCACTGTATAAAAGCCAATTATGGCCAAAAAAGGCCAATTTTGGCCAAAAAAGCCGGCTAAAACCAATAAAAGCCAACCGGCCTGGCTTTTTTAAATTTTAGCCAGCTTTTTTTGCAACCCTGATGACAGACAAACTAACAACTAATTTTCTGCATGTTGTTCTGTCTTTAGTCATGTCAGGAAGTAATGTTGCAAATAGCGTTCAGTTATCTGCCCTGCGGGTCACTGACTTTGAGTAGGAGATATTGCAATCGTTTCACAGCCATGGATATGAGTGATGTCTTATCACAATGTTGTAAAGTGCATCACACATCTTCTACCCATTTTTTTCAAATGAACCTGAACAAGAATGGAAATATTAATGTTTTTCAAGAACGGTAATAATATATTTTAGTAATCATACAAACTGGAATAATACTTGCAATAATTTCAAGAACCAAAACAATAATTGTCATAAATCATTCATAATATATCATTCCCATTTGCTTATTTATATGAAATAATTGAAAAAAAAATGCATAATTTTAATAGTATTTGATCTTTAACAGGTTTCTTATGGGTTAGAGAAAACAAGAAAAAGTCGTGGAAATTTAAAAAGTGAGGGAAATTTTTAAATGTTTTAGGAAGTCAAAGAAAAGACAGGGAGTTTTTGGTATACCACAAGAGCCTCAGCTATGCCACTTAAAGAAATTTTGAATTAATTATTCATCTAATTTAAAAATTTTATATAAAGTTTCTGCAAACAGTGGCAAAACAACAATACAACAATAGCATAATATGAAAAATAATTAGAAATTAGAAAAATATGGTGCATATATTTTTTCAGTATTTATCTAGATTAAAGTTGTCCATTAGTGTGGGTTTTATAGCAATATAAAAGCTAAATTTTTATTGAGAAAGGTCAGAATATAATATATATATATATATATATATATATATATATATATATATAAAAGAGAGAGAGAGAGAGAAAATCTGGAAAAGTTAAGGAATTTTTTTACTAGAATGATTTAGGAACCCTTTAAGGCTGTTCTTAAGTTGCTTGTTCAACACAGCCAAACTTCCTGACACATTTATAGATTCATTTTTAAACATAAAATTTTCAGGGCTGATTAAAACAATTTGGATTTGAAATGATTAAAAATTTTTTTATACATAAATTAATAATCAAGTTATGAGCAATTTTGATCACATGAGAACAGCTTTATCTCCTGTTTTGTGTTAAAAATTCGGAAATTTGTTACAAAGCACCAACTTTGATGGTATTTTCTGAACAATTTTTTGCATTTACAAAAAAAAAAAAAAAAAAAAAAGAAAGAGGCTTTCAATTGCACATATTTCAAATAATACCACATGTCAATTTCATGCATTTCCAAACAAAAATGACTCAAAGAATGTGTCAGAAAGTATAGATTTGAGAACAGCCTCAAAGACATGGAGTGCGTACTGAGTGCATCACTCGATGAAGAAAAAAGCAGTTGGAAACTTCAAAATAATTACTTGATTAATATCTGCATTTCATTTACTTTCATCTTAAAAACCTTCCAGGGTTCAACTGATATTTAAAGTTAAAATTTGCAATTTATTCTGCTCTCTTTCATAATTATTATTAGTAAGTAAAGATTTTCATACAGAACATGCTACCCATGTATTTCTATAATTTATTCTATTTTCTTTTTTAAATTAAATAATTATTATTTAAATGTAATATCTAATACATTCATAGTATTACCAAGCATAGCATTAAAGAAGAATAACATCAAAAGTTGAAATTTAGGCTTTAACACTATTTCTACCACTGTCCGCAACTACCAATTTCTTCCACTTATACTGAGTTTGGCATATTACCATAGTACATAATCGTTCTGATCTTCTGACGTAATAACTCCATTTTAAACATTTTTGAAGCTTATTTTTCACAAACAAATCACTTAATCATGTAGTACCTATATTTAGTTTTTGAATGCAAAAACTGATTTGGGGAAAGGCTGACAACTACACTAATCACAGCTGTTGGCATGAAGGTATCTCTCTTTATGGAAAACTTTTTACTCAATGTAATAAGTTGAATTTTTTAAAAGGTTCACTGGTTTGAAATGCACATAATGATCAGGCATGTAAAAGTTAGATTGGATAGGATACGCAAGAGCAGAAAGGATAGACAGAAAAAACAAAGACATTCATATTTTAATTCTATTTGGAAATGTCAAAAATATATATATGTAATCAAGTACATTTAAAATTAGAGAAAAGATAGATACAAACAAGAAAACGAAAAATCATGCATAAGGCATAGATTTGTGATATCTTCGAAATGGAAATAGTAGTAATTCGCGATAAGAGATGGCACAACGATACCGTGATCTTTTTGTAAGGCTAATACATGATAGCGAAGAGAAATATCGGAGATGTACGAATGATTTGACTGGATAAGCTGCGTTGAGCGGCTGCTGTATATAATTGTAAATAAACTATATGGAACTCCAGTGATGCTTCTCTGATGAAATTACAGTATTAGTAATAAGAACCCACGGATATAAAAAGATCATGAAACACTATCCAACACCAACAAAGTATTATTAAGAAACTTTTTTTTTTTCTAAAATGAAATGAGATAGCTAAATACGCAACTTAAAAAAACACATAACTCAGTCAAAGTCAATTTTCAGCAATTCCTCTACATGCTTTGTAGTGTGTGCAAAGTCTTTAGTGTAGTTCTCTGTATATCATTTACAGAATTTATACACATCACCTAATATACTCAAATTAGATCAATTTAAAAATGCATAACATTGAAAAAGACATTTCCAGCAGTTATCAATTTAGTCAGTGCTTTAATCGAATTCTTTTGTGTGTCTCTGTAAATGAATGATAAATGCTATGCACTCTATAATTGATAGAAAATGTGAAAAGTGCACTTCAAGGATTTCGTTATGTTAGAATAATCTTAACATCATTAAATTGCACCACAAACTATTGTTTTCCATGCATTATAATGTAATGAAAAACTTTTGTGTGTCCCTATAAACGAACTACAAATGGCGCTTATTTTATACTGTGGAGAAAGCATGTTGTAGTGAATCTCAATGATCTATATCAATTTCGTTATGTTTGAAATATTGTAACATCTATGAAATGCTTTGAAAGTGATCTTCCACAGACAGTAATGTAATAAAATTATTTGTGTGTTTGTGTAAATGAACTATAAATGTTATACATTTCATGCCCTCAAGACTGTGAAAACCATTCCCTCCCATGGATCGCAATGTACGAAATTATTTGTGTATCTGTGTAAACAAATTATAAATGCTATACAATTCATCATTCAAGGCTGCAGAAACAATATCCCCCACAGATAATAATGCAACAAAATTCATTGTGCATGTAAATGAACTATAAATGTTACATATTTCAGTTTCAACTCCGGATATTTTATAATAAAGCTAAAAAACATTATGAAAAATTAACAGTGACTGGACTACATTTACGGGAATTAAAGCATGAATAGCCTGACAGCAAATAGATAAACAGGCGGAAGACAGACCAACTGAATTCATAAATACTTTTTAACTGTGCTCGAAAGTGCTAAAAGCGAAATCGGACATATTTTAAATATGTTTGCAAATGTAAACAAATACATATACGTATTTAAAAACAGTATTAATTAAGGGGACACAGTATCTTAAAATTGGTCAAAATATCGATTTTCTTTTCTTTTTTAAATTTTAACTGAAAGCTTCATTAATTGTGAATATTTTGACACCTCATTTTTACCTATACAACTATTATATCGCAAGATATTGTAAATTTTGTACATAGATCCAGTTCAGTTATACAAATGATTCATGCAAATGAAAACTTTAAGCTGATTTTTCTCCATGTTTATATTTTTATAACTTGCTTGTTCGATAAATACTAAGGCTTTTTTGCTAATTTAGATAGAGGTTTGATTTTTTAAAAACTTGTTTTCCATGGTGTATTTAATATTTTTGTGCATGGATTTAACATTCAAGTTTGTAATTATTTTTTTTTAAATATTTAAATTTTGGGTTTGTTGAATTTTTTCATATTTAGGTAGATTTTGTATGAAATACTATCTATTGCGGTCGCTCCTATGTTGGAATTTCTAAAAACTTTTGCAGATCTACTCTGATCATGACTCTTAGATACAAAACTACGCTAGTAAAAAAAGTTTTCAATCTATCTATCTATATGTATATATATCACATTTTTATGCACACGATAACTTCTATAATTCTGCTCAAATCTCATCCAAACTCATACATGAAATCTCAGTCAAGTTCGTTAATGGGCAAAATTGGACCAAGGAGGTAGAAATAGGGATAAGTTTTGTCAAAACCGAAAAAACCCCATAACTTCTTAATTAAAATAGATATAGAATTAGTTTAAAGCTTATATTTCTTCTAAAAAATGAACCAAAAGTTTATGCATGGCAGATTTTTGATAAAATTAAAAATGGACTCAAGGGGTGAAAAAAATGGGTTTTGGGGAGAAAAAAATTAATAACTTTGTCAAGGTATCAAATCCAGTTAAATTTATTATAATTTTTTTTTTAATAATAGCTAAAACTTTTGCATTTACATGTTTTTGATAAAAGCAATTCTTATTGAAAAAAAAAAAAAAAAATGAAAAGGGGGTTGGAAGAAGAATAAATCCATAACTTCGTCAATTCTTAAAATATCAAATTTGTTTAAATTTACTGTACATCTTCTCAATAATATCTACAACTTTTATGCGTACAAATTTTTGATGGGACAAATTCTTATAGCAAAAATAAATTAAATAAAAATATGAATTGAAGAAAAAATCTCAAGTCTAAACTGCTTATATTCTGATTCAATTTTAAATTAATTTTGCTCTCGAACACATCCAGTTGGCAGGTTCTCTTATTTAGGAATTATATAATGTGACGTATCGGCCAGTTTTGTGATAAAAGCAGAATATACTTAAAAAAAAGATGTCAAAATGGATATTTTGAACAGAATTTCTCGAAGCAATTGCTATTGAAAAATTGTGGAAGTTTTCAATTAACAAAATACTTATTTTCTAACTCATTTTTAAATCCATTTTTGCTCTCAAACGCCTTCAGTTGACAGCTTTTCTTATTTAGGAACTATATAATGTGCCGTATTGGTCAGTTTTTTGATAGACAGAATATATTTAAAAAAGAAAAAAGCTGTCAAAGTGATTTCGAACAAAAATTCCCGAAGCATTTGTGATTGAAGAATTGAGGATGTTTTCAAATAACAAATTGCTTATTTTATGACTCATTTTTAAATTCATTTTTGTTCTCAAACGCATTCAATTAAACGCAGTTTCTCTTATTTAGGAACTATATAACGTGACGTATTGGTCGATTTTTTCATAAAGTCAGAAGTTTTTAAAAATGTTGTCAACATGGATATTTGAGCCGAATTTCGCTTAAGATGTTTCTGATAAGAGTAGCACAAAATTCAATTAAAAATTCTTCAAAAGCGGTCAAATAAAATTGTTAAACTGGATTTATCTCTAATCATATTTTATTTTTTGTTGTTGAAACGAGTACTTAACTTCGAAATCTCCCATCGCCTGTAGGCCAAACCGACAGGGATTTTTAAAACAGACGAGAGAAAAAAAAATTCATATTAAATGTAAAATTCCATACATCTAAAAATCCATGCACAGTTTTATATAGTATATTCTAATGAATTTGAATAAAAAAATTGAAGCAAAAATATTCATAATTATGAAAAAGTAAAGATTTTTAAAAAGTTGAATTTTTGAAAAAAAAATTAAATGCTTGTAAAATAGACCGTTCTACAAGATTTTTTTTTTTTTTTTTTTTTTTGCTTAGTTTTTAGTATTAAGTATTGTGCCACCACATATTATTACACTATTATTCAAAATTGAAGAGTTGGATTCAAAGGTAGTGCGTCCCTCTAACTAGTAACAAACACTGTTAATGATTTAATGTGTTTACATATAGTGAAACTTTTAAACGAAACTGAAGTTATGATGTCAAACATAATTCCAAAATTAAAATTACCACTCAGAGACTGCATTACGTTCAGTGTCAGATGAGTATTTTCTCTCTTCTGCAATTTTAATGACTTAGGGGAAAGCTAAAAGGAACAGTTTGGGAATAGATAGTTTGCTAAAATTTTGCCGCATGACAGCACGAAATTTCGAATTAAACGAAGATTAATTCGAACCGAAAATTCTACTTGCGGTACGGACTGGTGAGTGTGACAAGTGACTGAGCACGTGAAAATGATTGTTGCCCTTTGAAATTTATTATACATACATAAGTGATTTTGCAACTTTTATTACGACAAAATATTTCTGAAAAATTATTTAGAGGCCAGTTTATCTTTTCTACATTTTTAGGTACGTTGAATATGAAGCACCTATAGTCGTCATTCAAGCCGTCCGTCTGCATATAACAGAACAAAAATTACCCGATTGAATCGTTTGAAATTTAAAGTATGTAATTGTAGCATAATTTTATCGAGTCATTTCAAATTTTAGGCATATCGGATGCATAGTTTAATTACAGGGACAATCAAAAGTATTACGGTCAAAGGGAAAAAATAGTTTCAAGTGCATAATGATGCTACTCTCTTTCGAACATAATAAAATTCATATGAATGTATGATATATATACTAAAATATACATTCTGTACAATCTATGATACAAAGGAAATTTGTTATTAATTTACAGGGCCACACAAAGGTATTCTATTTCATAATGATATAGGGGGGAGAAAATTGGGTACTACTGGGTTATCCCGTCTATCAAAAATTCATCGTCAAATTATAAGATTAGATGCCAATTATGGATGATCGTGAATGTCGCATTCAGTGATATTAAATAAGATACACGTGTTTAAAACGCCATTAAGCAATTTTATTTCGACTTTTTATTTGTATTTTTATTAATTTTCCACTAATTATTAGTTTTTTGTTATTTAAAATGAAAATTATGTCAATGTGTTTAATTTGGCTTATGAGTTTGGCGATTTGTATAATTTGACGAAATTGGTCGACGGGATAATAGAGGAATACCGAAAATTGTTTGGAGTGCGTTTTAATCACATTAAACTATTTCATATTTTATTGATATACGTTGCTGAAGTTACTACCAGTTAATTCCTGTATAATAGAAGGCATATAGTATTTACAGGGACACATCCGAGGTATTGTATATTAAAAAAAAAAAATTGTTATGGTACGAACACACCTCATTTGCTACGTTTGACGTGCAATTTCCGACTTGTTTTCAATGCATTAATTAACTAATAACAAACACTGTTGATCATTTAATATGTTTACATAGAGTAAAACTTTTACATGAAATTGAAGTTATAATGTCAAACGTAATTCCAAAATTGAAATTACCACTCCAAGACTGCGTCATGTTCAGAGTCAGATGAGTATTTTCTCTTTTCTGCAATTTTAATGACTTAGGGGAAGCTAAAAGGAACAGTTTGGGAATAGATAGTTTGTTAACATTTTGCCGCATGACAACACGAACTCCAAATTAAACGAAAAAAAAAAATCTAATTGCGGTACGGTCTAATGAGTGCGACAAGTGACTGAGCACGTCAAAATGATTGTTGCCCTTTGGAATTTACCTTTTCAACATTTTTAGGCGCGTTCGTAATTATTTAAATACGAAACACGTATAGTTGTTGTTTAATTCGTTCGTCTGTCTATTTTATCCGTTCACATATAATAGAACCAAAAACACTCAACTTAATAGTTTGAAATTTAAAATATATAATTATTACGTAATTTTGTCATTTCAAATTTTATGAAAATCCAATGTATAGTTCAATTACAGGGACAATCTAAAGTATTCCGTTACATTACGGTCGATTGGAAAAAAAGTTTCAAGTGCATTTTAATAATGTTACATTCTTTAGAACATAATAAAATAGACATGCTTCTATGAAGTAATATACTAAGATATACATTTTGTACAATAGACAGTGCGAAGAATATTTGTTATTCATTTACAGGGCCCCAGAAAAGTATTTCATTATATAATGGGTATAGGAGAAAACATTGTTTGGGACATTTCTTAGTTATATCAAACTATTTCACATTTCATGAAATTGATTTATGTTGCTAAGGTTTACTTCTAGTTACATCCTGTATAATAGAAGGAGTATTTACAGGGGCACATACACTGTCAGAAAAATTCGTCAATATACACTAAGTTATCGTTATTTTTTCACAAATAACTTCTGTTCTCCCAGAAAACGTATTTGTTCTGTGAGTTCATTCCGAACGTCGAAAAATAAGGAAAAGATTCCGTTTATATCTATCCCGCATGCGCATTGGGTCTGTTAGTAATAAATTCGAATTTATTTTTAAAATGAAAAACAAAAATATTCTATTGATTAAAATGTCTAATTTAGTTTTAAAAGACAAAAATGTTTCGAATTTAAAAATAAATAGCAAATACTTTCTTTATTCGTTCAAAAATTCTCACAATCTGTTATTCAAAGTTGGATAAGTTGAATAAAGTTCAATATACTAAGTTATTTTTATGATAAATATTCGCATATAAAATATACTTTAAGTGAACACATTTAAAAAATATTTTAATTAAAAAATAAAATGCAAAATAAATAAATAAATAAATAAATAAATAAATAAATAAATAAAATAAAATAAATGATATTATTAAAAAAAATCTTATCGAATAAAAATAGAACATCCGTTTTTTCTCTAACAATCTACGTAATATATTTAAAATTCACATTTTTATACTTTATTAATACTAAACGTAAAAAAAAAAACCCAGCCACAGTTTCATTAAAGATGAAATCTTTCAGAGATTAACTGCAAAATTAAAAGCTTTTTAACGAAATACACCAAACCACATCCATATGAAATGAACACTTCTATTTTAAAGCACAGTCTTCATGAGCAACCGTAGCGCCGAGGAAAAGCGCTCGCCTTGTAATGCTGGGGTCGTGTGTTCGATCCCCACCTCTTCCGCATTGTTTTTTTTTCAAGTGACGGATATTTTTCCTCTTTTGACGGAGAAAAAAATAAACGGAAAATCGTCAATTTACAGACAATTTCTGGCAGCAGTGCTGCCTGTACATTTTCTGTGAAAAGACGGAAGTTTTTTTGAGAGTGTAAAAGATTTGGGATACTGTACATAGTATCCGAAGTAATGTTTACTATTACATCAAGATCTGAATATATTTAAAACTTTGTTATGGTACGAACGCACCTCATTTGCTACGTTCAACGTGCAATTTCCGTCTTGTTTTAGTTAACTAATAACAAACAAAGTTGATCATTTAATATATTTACATATAGTGACACTTTTAAACGAAACTGAAGTTATGATGTCAAACATAATTCCAAAATTAAAATTACCACTCAGAGACTGCATTATGTTCAGAGTCAGATGAGTATTTTCTCTCTTCTGCAATTTTAATGACTTAGGGACGTTTTGGGAATAGATAGTTTGTTAACATTTTGCTGCATGACAGGTTCAGCCAGGTGGGGAGGCCTACCAAAAGGCTTTAGCCATTACTAGCCCCACCCATTGCTGCATGACAACACGAATTTCAAATTAAACGATATGTAATTGCAGTACGGACTATTGAGTGCGACAGGTGACCGAGCACTTCAAAATGATTGTTGCCGTTTGGAATTTATCATACATCATGCATTAGTAATTTCGCAACTTTTGTTATGACAAAATATATATTTTTTAAAATTTTGTTATTTTTTAAGGTATGGCTTTATTGATGGATTCACTGCATTTCAAAATTTAAATAAGAGTGAATTTTGAAAAAAAAAAAAAAAAAAAAAAAAAAAAAAAAAAAAAATCCGTGCTTATTTAACTAAAATTTTTAAAAAAAATTAAAAAAAATTGCATTTTTAAAAATTTTTATTAGATTTTAAATATTAATATTTGTGCTAAAATTTTTAAAATATTTTCAACTGTTTCAAATTAAACGAGTTGTAATTGCAGTACGGACTAATGAGTGCGACAGGTGACCGAGCACTTCAAAATGATTGTTGCCGTTTGGAATTTATCATACATCATGCATTAGTAATTTCGCAACTTTTGTTATGACAAAATATATATTTTTTAAAATTTTGTTATTTTTTAAGGTATGGCTTTATTGATGGATTCACTGCATTTCAAAATTTAAATAAGAGTAAATTTAAAAAAAAAAAAAAAAAAAAAAAAAAAAAAAAAATCCGTGCTCATTTAACTAAAATTTTTTAAAAAAATTAAAAAATTGCATTTTTAAAAATTTTTATTAGATTTTAAATATTAATATTTGTGCTAAAATTTTTAAAATATTTTCAACTGTATATTACACAAGACCCCAGCAGCAGAATTTTTTCCGGCAGTCTGCAACACAAGTAAAAACTTAAAGAACAGTCTGCAGACCAATCACTCGCATTATATTATATGCACTCAAACCTCCCAAGTTTTTGTGATAGACAAAAGAAAAATATACTTTTACAAAGAAATTACCTTTGTTCTCAGAATTTTTAACACCATATATGGGGAGGGGGGGAGAGCAGAAATGTCGTTTTTTCGCGATCTCTTGAAGAAATTTGCCATTTTTTCGCGGCCTTTTGAAAAAATTTTCTGTTTTTTCTTGATTTTTTGAAGAAATTTGCAGTTTTTTCGTGATTTTTTTAAAACGAAAACTGTTGTTTTTGCGCGATCTTTTGAAGAAACTTGCCATTTTCTCGTGTTCTTTTGAAAAAATGTTCCGTTTTTTCATTTTTTTAATGAAATTTGCCGATTTTTTAAAGAAATTCGTCCTTGTTTCGTAATCTTTTTACGAAAACTGCTGTTTTCTCGCGATCTTTTAAAGAAATTTGCTTTTTTTTCGTGACTTTTTAACAAAAACTGCCGTTTTTGTTATATTTTGAAGAAATTTGCCGTTTTTTCGCAATTTATTGAGAAAATTTGCCTTTTTTTTTTGGAGAAAAATGCCGTTTTTTCGTGATCTTTTGAAGAAACTTGCCGTGTTTTGCGATGTTTTGAAGAAACTTGGCGGTTTTTCGCGGTCTTTTGAAGAAATTTGCGGTTTTTCGGGATTTTTTGATGAAGTTTGTTGTTTTTTCGCGATCTTTAAACGAAATTCGCGTGTTTTTCGCGATCTATGACGAAATTGATTTTTTTTTCGAAGACTATTTGTCGAAATTCGCCTTGCATTTTATGTCCGAATTTTTGGACTTAGGACCGAAATTTTTAAATTTTTGCTAAATTTTTAACAGTTGAAAAATAGTCTGCAAATCTTCCCAAGAATCTGCGACGTGCGTCGCAGTGTTGTACCGATTCTGTTCCCGGGCACAAGACTGCCTATAGAGTTTTAGATAAATTTAATCTTACATTTAATATAATTTTTTACTGATAATAGTGAAAAACAATGAATTCTAACATATCTACATATACTTAAAAAAATGAAATTTTGGGCAGAAAAGAAGCACTATTGCAAGCATTGCTCTTGACAAATTTGATTGTGTGTATTTATGGGTGCTTATATTATATATTTGTGCATGTATATATCTATATATAATTATATATGCATAAAGGTATATCTAAAATGTAAATACATAAAAATATTTATATAAACATCGTATATTTTTCTAAGATGTGACGTATATAACGTTTATTAAATAATAAAAAAAAAAACCTTTATATATTGCTTAAAAATATTTTTTATCCACCATCTTGAGGAATCTAATAAGTTGCTAAAATGTCTTTTTGTCACCAATTTAAATTTTTTCGCCAATCGCGCCAACCAGAACAGAATATGTGTCTCTTCGATTGTCTACAATCCATTTAATAAAAATATCCAATGAATAATGATAGGCATAGATGTCATATACGCATCACATTGGCGCAAATGCAACTAAATAGCGGTTTTATTACTCACATCGAAACCCGGCAATAGTTGTTTATTGACTATGATTTTCTTTCTTACAATGATGTAAATTGTTTTTTTTTTATAATTATTAATTAAACTTTTATTTATTATTATTTTCGTTTTAAAATAATAGAAATTTACTAATATAGATATATGTTACAGTATTTGAAAACGAAGTTTTCAAACACAGTAATTGTGAACAATATTCTTTCCAGTGTTCAATAGTTACATTTTCAATAGCTTCATGTGTATATGCTAATAATTTTGACATGCAAATATCTCCTGTCACATTGCGTTTCCGGATAGTCCAATTGAAATTGGCGACAGAAAAAAGTCGCGCCAACGTGGTGCATATATGACATGACATCTGTGGTAAAGAAATGTCAGATTGTTGTAAATTATTTGCAAAAAATATTATGATTCGTTTTTTTTTACTATTAATAAATGTATTTTTATTGTTACACATCTTTAAATAATCTTTTTTACTACATTTGTCTTTTTATAACTTATTTTAATATGATAGTATTCAAATATAATATTTAAATGCAAAAAATGGGAAAATGAGGCATATCCGTGATGACAATAAGTAAACGCATCCCTCCCGAGATGGTACGGACTTCCCCATTTTCGACATAGACTAGTCTTTTCCGGTCATGCGCAGTTCGCTTCAGGTTCCTATCAAACGTGATTCATCGTGTATATATATATATATATATATATATATAATAAAATAAAATAAAATAAAATAAAATAAAAGCCTTAAAATTTTTAAAGTAGAAAAGTGACGAAAATAGTAACATGGAGAAAAAGCTATTTAAACTTATAAGTTGCATGGGTATATTTTCTGGATACATGATCGTGACATAGGTAGAATATACTCCATTTATTTTTTAACTAAATATTGATAATTTCTTATCATGTATATACAGTGTCTCACAAAAGTGATGGGACACTTGTGCTTTATAAAAAGAAACTGCAATAAAATAAATAAACAAACATGTACAAAAATTTTTTGGGTGTGTTTCAGATTTAAAGTTAGTAACAATTATTACATAACATACATTTTGTCAAAATATTAAAATATTAATTTAGTAAAAATACAATTGTTCAGAACGGAGCAAAAAATGGCTCACATAAGTGATGGGACACTTACTTTTCCGTCAAATATTTATCCAAAAATTTTACTTTTTAAAAAGTTTTAATATTTTGTTGGATTTCCTTTTACTTTTAAAACATGATTTAATCTTTTTGGGATGGATTCGACTAATTTTTTTGTGATTTCTGGAGTGATTTTACCCCATTCTTCTTGAAGCACTGATTTTAGTTGTTGTTTTGAAGAAATGGTGTGTTTGCGAATTTTTGATTCCAATTCTTGCCAAATATTCTCTATGGGATTTAAGGCCTCTGTCCCTCTGAGCTTGATCTTCAAACTGGTTATATTGGGAAATTAGTTCAAGCTATGACCGCCAGGAAGGGAGGTGCCTTCGGAAGAATTTTGTATCCAATCAGGGTAAAAATAATTTTCTTGGCTGTCAAATTACAGTGATTAATTACGACGAAGGCGTATTTTTTCAACACCTCCTGGTTACTAAACTATCAATGCTAGGTGTCTGCTTTTTTCCCTTCTCATGTACAAAAGAATCTTTAGCAACTGGATTATAAACAGATGTTAACCAGATAGCATTGAGCTGCACATACAAGAGGAGGTTTTACTTGCGGTCAGTTGCATGAAATTCGAAATACACCCGGAAGAAGTAATATAGTCAGGAGGGGAAAAGACAGCTTTCAGTGTCAGATATAACAGAAATCTCTTTATTTTTATCCTAATTTATTGTTCTCTAATTAAGTAATTTATAAAAACAACGAGAGAGAGTTTTCTATAAGGTCAGGAAATACCTAATTAGTATTTATTTAACTGGGGATATGTTTAATTAAATTGCTTATAAATCCTTTCTTTCATCCATTCAAAATAGGCAGAGAGCGTTGTTTTGTAATTGTCATTTAATTTTCTTTAATATCCGAATATGCCTTTTCTTTTATCTTATCTGAATGAAAGACAAATAATTTTTTAATTTTATTAATACGTTTATAGTTTTAAAGAACAATTTACAAATTAATTTCTATAAAATAAAGCTTCAAATTTCATTCAAAACATTCTAAGTAACACAGAAATTTCAGAAATATTAAAACAAAAGATAATTCACAATACAATGACTAATGTATATATATCCACTTATCCATATATTTTTTAGTAATTTGGTAATCTGCCTTCTATTTCTCTTCAAATTTCAACTGTTTTTAATAATATGATTGTAAAAATACTGGTTTCATTGGTTCTTTTAATGGTATTGTCTGAATAACTTTGGATGTATTTATAAAAGTACTTATATATATATATACAGCGTTAGAATTCCTAAAAAAAAGTCACTGGTCCCAAGGACCAGTAAGCATGAGAATTTACTGGTCCGCAGACATAAGCACTGGTCCGTTACATAAAACTCTATTAAATAATTTTAACACTTAGAGTGGTCTCCCCCCCCACACACACTCTCTGGAAAATAAATCAATCTTATTTTGCATTTATCCAAAATTTTCAGCATAATAAAATGTAAAATATAATTTGCTAAAAAATAAATAAACAGTACGTAAAGAAAAACTATCAAATTATTTATTAGATATTTTATTTGCCATTACTTATTTCAACTGACTGTAGGGTTTAATGTAATTTTTTTTTTCGATTTTTCTCCAGATTCTAGCCAGAGTGGTGGAATTGTAGCTAGTGTCATTGATGCAGTTGGACTTGAAAAATCCTGGGTCCCCGGGACCCAGGACTTCTAAAATACTGGGTCCCTTTTCTACAAATGCGGGTCCCCACTAATAATAAGTCATATTTTTCGATGCAAAAATTGAACTTGTTCATTTGCACAAGAAAAAGAAAATGCAATAATTGTTTTAATAATAATAAATAATTAAAACCAATATTAATTTAAGAGAAATTTTCTGTACTTTTTAAAGAATAAATGTGCAAGATACAAATTTAATTATAAAATAATGCTTATTTAAGTGTTGAAGATAACAAGTATCACTATTGTTTGCATTTCTTTTAAAATGGGGCACAACAGGTTTATTGAAAAAGACTTTTTTGCTGAAAAAAGGGATATTTTTGTTGAGTAAATGGGTACTTTGCAATGAAATGGTGCTTTCAGGATCACATTCACTCAGAAAGATTTGGAGCAATAAAAAACCGATTGGGAAGCAGGAAAATCAGTTTTTGGAGCAGCAACAACAATTTTGAAGTTGGAAAATTAGGTTTTAAAACAGAAAAATTCTCTCCCGGCATTCAAAAATATATATATATATATTTTTTTATCGAAATTTCCGTTTTTTCGCATTATTTTGACGAAATCTTTTGTTTTTTCGGGATTTATTGACGAAATATACCGTTTTTCGCGATCTTCCGAAGAAATCTGCCGTTTTTTCGGGTTTTAGGATGAAATTAGCCATTTTTTCGCGAATTTTTTGACAATATTTACCGGAAATTAGTCGTTATTTAGCACTTTTTAAACAAAATTTGTCTTTTTTTCGCAATCTTTTGAAGAATTTTTTCGTTTTTCACTATTTTTTTTGACAAATTTTGCCGTTTTTTCACGATTTTCGGACAAAATTTGTCGTTTTTTTGCACTTTTTTGAAGAGATCTGCCATTGTTTTGCAATATTTTTGAAAAATCTGCCTTTTTTTCGTAATTTTTTGAAGAAATCTGCCATTTTTCCGCAATTTTTTGAAAAAATCTGCCGTGTTTCGCGATTTTTTGGGCGAAATTTGGCGTTTTTTATCTTTAGAAGAAATCTGCCTTCTGTTTCGGGTTTTGGAATGAAATTAGCCATTTTTTCGAGAATTGTTTGACAAAATTTGCCGAAAATTAGTCGTTATTTCATGATTTTTTAACGAAATTTGCCGTTTTTTCGCGATCTTTTAACGGAATTACGCGGCCCGTGGGACGCGTAAGAGCGATTTTTTTGCGTCCCATGGCCGATTTTTTGCGTAATTTACGCGCTATGGCGCGTTTGCGGCATCGCTGATAATATAAAAAATCATGTGCGATCGGTTTTGGTTTTCTAAGGGCCTGAAAAAAGGCACTGGTCCTGCGGACCACTAAATTTTTCAAATTAGTAGTCCGATTGAATTATCGGTGGTCTCCGACCAGCGGACCACCAAGGATTTCGAACGCTGATATATATATATATTATTGCATTAAAAAAAAAAATGTAAGGAGAGGAGGGGAAGCAGGGAAAGTATAACATAATATGAGCAGTGTTGATTTCAGTTTTCTTTTCAGTAGAGTCTCTAAGTAAATAACGGTAAATCTCTAACAATTTATCACAAATTTTTCTGAAGACACCCAAGAAAATAAATAAATGTACAAGCAGAAATTAAAAACAAAAACAAATATTCCAAATAGTTCACAAAATGTTGACATTGAAGGATGTTAGTCAATGAGATTTCTTTCAGTCATTTTTCAGAAATGCATTTTGGTTCCTTTTTTTCCCGTAATTTAAAAAATTAGTGATCCGAGGTATTCGGCTCACTCTAGGTGCATATACTTTAAATAAACTAGTTGGATGTGTCAATCCCAAAACTTTCTTCTATCTCATAAGTACATTTTAATATTAAAAAAAAAAAAAAAAAAAAAAAAAAAAAAAAAAAAAAAAAACGTGGTGACCCCAAAGTCACCCACTATCGAATTTCCTCGAACATTTGACCTAGCCTAATGAGATTCTGGTATCCGAAAAGCCTAAAACGCAAAATATATTTAATATTCTGAGAAAATGAGCTTAGTAGTGCCTCATGTTGGGTAATTTATACTAAAACCTAATAAGCATCTATTTATGTCAAGACCTAACAGAATCTGAAATTTGATGGAATTTCGTCCATTAGTTCTTGAGATATGGTTATAAGAAAACATTTGCAAAACGCAGCACAGCAACACCATATCTTGGACAATTTATGCCAAAACGTAAAAAAGCGTCTAATTATGCTATGGTGTAAAAGAATCTGAAGTTTGATAAAATTCTGTGCATTAGTTCTTGAGATATAGCTAGTTAAAAAAAAACCGTGAAAAATATAGCACAGCAGCACCATCAGTTGAAGGATTTATAAGAAAACGTAATCATCGTGTAATTATGTTATATGTCATTTTGTAACAAAATCTGAAGTTTGATGAAATTCTGTGCGTTGGTTGTTGAGATATAGCTATCGGAAAAATTGTGCAAAATGCGGCATAGCTGCACCACCTGATGCAAGGTTAATATCAAAATGTAATCAGCGTCTAATTATGTTATATATTCTAGAGTAACAGAATCTAAAATTTGATGAAGTTCTCTGCATTAGTTCTTGAGATATAGCTATCGCAAAATCGTGCAAAATGTAGCATAGCAGCGCCAGCTATAGGCCAGTTCACACCAAAACCTTATCAGCAGCCATGTATCTCAAGGTATCGCAGAATCTGAAGTTTGGTGAAATTCTGTGCATTAGTTCTTGAGATATAGCTATCATGAAAATCATGAAAAACGTGGCATAGCAGCGCCACCTGCTGGGCAATTTACACCAAAACTTAATCAGCGTCTATGTATATCAAGGGGTCACAGAATCTGAAGTTTGGTGAAATTATGTGCATTAGTTCTTGAGATATCGCAATCTTGAAAATCATGAAAAACGTGGCATAGCAGCGCCACCTGCTGGCCAATTTACACCAAAACTTAATCAGCGTCTATGTATATCAAGGGGTCACAGAATCTGAAGTTTGGTGAAATTCTGTGCATTAGTTCTTGAGATATAGCAATCTTGAAAATCATGAAAAACGTAGTATAGCAGCGCCCCCTGCAGGCCTATTTTCACCAAAAACCAATAGGCACTAATTCATATCAATGTCTACCTGAATATAAAATTTTATTAAATTTCGAGCATTAGTTCTTGAGATAGAGCGCCCACAAATTTTTTGTCACATACAGACAGACAGACAGACAGACAGACAGACGGACAGACTCACAGACAGACATTTTCTAAAAATAGTCAAAACGTGTTCAGGACCTTCTAAAACGTATAAATCCGTCGAAAACCGGAAGTCGAAAATTTTCATGAATCCAATACTTTCTTCTTGTAAAGATAGAAGAAAGTAAAAAGGCAATTATTTAAATTATTAATGAGAAATGTTCATGATGATTATTCTGTAATTGGTGTTTATTTTCTGCATCAAATTAATATGAGATTCCAATTAATATGGAGTGAAACATATATAAAAAAAAAAAAAATAAAAAAATAATAACTGTAAATAAAAATACAGGACCGTCATACCGAATTTAGAAATCATTTAAACGTTTTCCAAGAAAGCACAAACAGCTTAGACCACACAAAAGGTGAGAAACGTAAAGTCTTTAATAGAAACGCCTGTCAAACAAAACTTCGTATATAATTTAGCGATAAAATATGAAGAGCATTTCAGGAGAAAAAAAATCTGCATTAAAAATGTTAAGAAAAATTTAAATTCTTAAACAATAAGAGACGAAGACGTAGAATTTTTATCATATACTTCTGATAATGATGATGCTGATTTATATAATCTAATTAATACAAATTCATGAATTATTGTGGTCTAAATTTTACTAAAATATTTCAAGATTTTTCATAATATATTGTATGGTACAAACTGAATTGTCTGCATTTTTTAAAACTTACGTACCAATGTATCGAATCTCCCCTAGAAGTTATTATCCCCTATTATAGATAGAATCATGATTAATTAAATAAATAAAATATACTTTCATTATTACGCCAAACCTTTGGAGACTAAAATTGAAATATTTCCACTTGAAAATTGAATATAAAAAAATTTGACGGATTTAAAGAAAATTGAATATTATGTCATAATTATATTGAATATTATATCATAGGCGGAAGATTTACATGCAATTACAAAAAAATTGCTAAAGTTCGTATTGAAAATTCCTATAAAAATTCAAAAAATCGCTAAGGACAAAGTTTGCTATAGATTAAAAACTGAAGCCGTAATCTTTCAATGAAAGCCAAAAAAATCGACTCAAAAGGAAAAAAACTCTAAAAGTCGCATAAAATATCGCGAAAAATTAAAATACTGCTGTATGAATTCCGAATAAATTATATCGAAAAGTGTTCAACATTTACTATGCAGTGGACAAAATTTCCTTAGCAAGCTTTGAAACATTCTAATAACAGACAATTCCTTTTACAAAAGTAAAAAAAAAAAAAAAAATAATAATAATAATAATAAAAAATAAATCTTCAGAATCGTATAAAGTTTTTCAAAAATTCTTTTAGGGAAAAAAATGCATTGAAAACGTGACAACATTTATTACATTCACCAAAAGATTACAGTGGATGTGGAAAAATAGCTGCAAAACACACACACACACACACACACACACACACACACACACACAAAAAAAAAAAAAAAAAGAAAAAGAAAGAAAAGAACAAAGAAAAACTAAAAATTTAAAAATTTTATTTACTTATTTCAAAAACTGCAAATGATCGAAAAACAGAAAAAATATCAACGAAGCAAATTATTAGAATAAACCTATATACCAAATTGAAGCAAAATTGATAATTCTGCAGGAAAAATCCATTTAACAAAATTAAAAGGTGGGCGGGTGGCAAAATATGCTCTTCGGAAAATATAAAAAAATGTTATCTTCCTTTATGCTTTAGAATAGTGTGCATAGTAAATTTTTGAAGCATGGACTTACAAGTTTTCGGACTTATCCAATAAATTGTTTACAATGGAATACTGAATGTCAACAGTAGTTTAAATAAATTAGTAGTTTAAAACATAATAAAAGAAGCAGTATTAAACATATGTATTTAGATTTTTAATGAAATCGCTAAGAATTTACCAAAAACATGTTTTTTGATGAAACTCCAATAAATAACTAAACGTACTAGGAAAAAAGAAATTAAAAAAAAAAAGTATTATTCTAAACAGTTCATGAACATAGAATATTAATCAATGAGATTTCTTTCAACCGTTTTTTTAAAATGCATTTTGGCTCACAGAATTTTGTTATGTAAAAATAATAGTAATAATTGCAACACTATGAACTTATTGAGTAAAATAAGATTTATATATGCATATATTTATATATAATTCTAAATTCATTATGAAAAAATGAATGTCTGTCCTCCCTCTAATGAGAACAGACTGACTTTTCTCGCCTGTATCTTGTTTTTGTTTTTTAAATTGAATATTTCATAGTTAATTGTTTCACATATAGATATGCACTCTATTCCTTGAATTTCTATACTTGCAACTTTAAAATATGATATATATATATATATAACTATTAATAGTATATATATCTATACATAATTGAACCTCTTAATAAACAATAAAACATGGAATTTATTCACTATTCAGCGGAGTCTGCTTTTCTGATATAAAAACATACAACTTCGCATGCGTTGTGAATTGAAAGATGCGTTTACTAAATAGAGATAATCCTTTATTTGGGAACTCAGATTTCACCAAAAGTTTGCCAAAAAAATGGAAAATTTCGTTAAAAGATTTTGATAAAATGGCAAATTACATCAACAGATCGCGAGAAAACAACAAATTTCCATGACCTCGAGAAAATGACTAATTTCATCAAAAGACCTTGAGAAAACGATAAATTTTGTCAAGGTATCACAAAAATTGTAAATTTCATCACAAAAAAAACACAAATTTTGGCAAATAATCACAAAAAAGGCAAATTTTGGTCAAAAAATTGAAAAAATAGATAGCAAATTTCATGAAAATACCCCCCCCCCCACCCCCCCCAAAAAAACCGAAAATTTTGTAAATAGATGACAAAAAACAGCAAATGTCGCCAAAAGATCACAAAAAATCAAATTTCTTCAAAAGATTTTGATGATCGATCATGTAAAAAAAAAAAAAAAAAAAAAAAAGTATCAGTAGAAGGAAAAGTCCGAGAGGGGGTGGATATGAAAAGAATGTTTCTTCACGAGAAAGTTTCAAAATCATACTTTTCGGAAAATATGAAAAATAAAAAAATTTATATCTTAATTTTGCTTCAGTATAGTGCGCCTAGTAAATTTTTGATGCATGGATTTTTTAGTTTTCGGACTTATCCTATTAAAAAATTTTCTTTTTTGTGATTTTTTTTTCTTTTTTTTTTTTACATTCTTATATGGGTGGTTCTCAAAATAGGGGACAATTTATGTCTTTCGGCATACAAAAAAAAAATTGAGAGGTTTTCTGTCATGTTTTTATATTTAGATATGTCTTAATATTATTCATTATTTGCACTCAAGAATTACTCACTTTTTAGTTAAAAACACCTTAAAATAACGGAATAAATGTTCAAAATGTCATTAGCATGGATGTCCACAGCAGCTGTGCCTTGTATATACTAGCTTTTTCAAGAGTTAATATTATGTTTATAAAATAAAACAAATGTTATTCTTTCTTTAAATTAATCAAGGAGAGGATTTATCCAATAAATTTCTTTTTAAAAATAAAATTATAGTATATAAAAAAAGAATTAAAGTTTGTCCTCCATATTTTATTTTCAAAAGAAGGTCATACAATAGCAGCTGGTAATTAATAACAATTTCATTTTCACATATGACAATAGTTTGAAAATATAAAGTTTCTCCATGGCAACAAGTAGCCATTTTATTCCAGCCTGAAAATAGAAGCATGTATTGTATTTTAAGAATAGAAGTTGAATATTAGGGGCGTGCATCAATTGTATGTCATTAGAATGGATAATAATTTTCATGTTTATTTTATAATTAAAATTTTTATTTTACTTATTTGCTTAGGACTTTTGTGTTTTAAAAAGCTCCAGAAAGGACTATTGTATTGTAATTATATTATGGCTCATAATCTTATTTAAATTAAAATTTGTCATTAGCATGGACAAATATCAGTGTCGTTAGCATGGTTTTTCTGTCCATGCTAAAGACTCCTATGTGCATAAATGTAACCATTGCTTATATTGTATCTTTTATAAAGTTTAAATTTACATATAAATTTAGGTATTACATTTATTATCCCTAAAATATGCATTAAATCTGTCAGAAAATCACTAAGACAGCTTCTTACATTGTTAGTGTCAGAATGTTGCTCATGTAAACAAAGTTTGCTCTTTGGTAATGTTTTTATTCTCCTTGTATGTAAAAATGGAAACCATTTGCTGAAAAGGAAGGCTGTAACAGGGTGACTGCCTTCCCTAAATTATAGTATCTATAGGTGGCGCTATTGCCACCTTCGGCAAAATATCCGGAGATATTTTGCCTTCCTTTCTAAAAAGACATGAAATGAAGTGAAGTAATTGAGTTTGCAGTTAAGATGTAAGATTGGGATGTGTGTTCGCTAAGCTTCTCTCTTAGAGATGTTCTTTGTGCTAAGTAATTTTTATGAATAGTCAATTGATTAAGTTGCGCTCATCTTGCGATTTGTATATAATGTGATATGTGTTGTGTCGTCTACAATAAAATGTGACTGTAACATCTCTGTTCTATATTTTAAGTACCGAATAACATCCCACACTGGCGCCCAACGTAAAATGGAGTTCTCTCGGAACATTTTTGTGCTTTCAAAGTCTTTGTGTCAAGTTCGCTGCTGTCATCCTGACAAAAATTCCAAAAATTATATTTAAAGTAGAGTAATCCGTACCCACTTCTAAATTATTGTCACCTCGGCAATAAAGGAAATTTTGTGTTCTCAAGTGCCGTGTTCGTCAAGAACAATTCATCCTGTGATTTCCAAAAAGTTCTATTATATAATGTGCAATATCAAGTATCAAGATATACTCCAGTTTTGTGCTAATTTCTTTAATATCAGTTATGTGTGGTAGTATCATCGCGACAAAATTCAAGAAAGTATAAAAAAAAAAAAAAGAGTAATCTGTACCCATTTTAAAGGTGTTGTCAAATCTGGTGCGCGGAAAAAAAGTCAACGGAAAAAACGTCAACGGAAAAAAGGGCAACGGAAAAAAGGGCAACGGAAAAAACGTCAACGGAAAAAAAGGCAACGGAAAAAAGGGCAACAGGTAAAAGCTTATGTATAAAGACAGTAACTTTCATATCTTTATGTAAACTTTGACCAAAAACATTCTTTAAGTGACGAAAAAGGGGCAAACGTGAAAAAAAAAAAAATACAGGTATATATATTTTAATAGGGTGGAAAAAAGACACAAAAAAATTGTTGTCTTGATATTTAGAATGTTCAGACGGATAACAAAAAAAGAGTCGAAATTTAAAAATTTGGTACACGAAAACTCAATTTGGCAACAAGCAGCATAAACCATTTAAAATAAAATTTAAAATATAACGAAATTTGTTATGGTGGTTCTATTAATAAAAATAATTACAAGGCAAGACAGAGACAAGGTTGGAAGAAAATCATGGAAAACTCTGAACGATTTGGCCAACGGGTGCGATTGGGTTCGAACCCAGCACCACCCGTCTACTAGCTTCGAGAGCACAACCTCTTAATGTCCTTGGTCAAAGTTTGCATAAATATATGAAAGTTGTTGTTTTTTTTTATATACATAAGCTATTCATCAATCGAGTTGAAATAACCGATACACGTGTACTAACCGATACACTTGTATGCTTACTTGAAACATAAAATCGGTATTCTATAACTTAAGATGCCTCCATTAATAACTAATGTATATCAACTTTCGATTTATTGAAAAACTGGCATTTATTACTATTATTTATTGTTGCCGTTTTTATCTGTTGACCTTTTTTCCGTTGCCCTTTTTTCCGTTGACGTTTTTTCCGTTGCCTTTTTTTCCGTTGACGTTTTTTCCGTTTCCTTTTTTTCCGTTGACCTTTTTTCCTAAATTCGTCAAATCTACAATGAATCAAGCTTCTGTTCTTATTTTTAATAGTGCTTTCTTCTTCTTCAATTGTGTGTTTTAAGTGCGTCATCTACAATGAATCAAGCTTCTGTTCTTATTTTTAATAGTGCTTTCTTCTTCTTCAATTGTGTGTTTTAAGTGCGTCATCCTGACAAAAAAGCAAGAAAATGCATTCGAAAAGGGTAATCCGTACCCTTCACATTGGAAATAATTGAAAAATATTGTCGACATGACAATAAATAATGTTCTTCAGTCTTCATAAGCAACTAAATATCTTCTAGTTTTTAAACATAACTGGTGTTTGTGATTGAAACTTCTTTATTTCGTCATATAAAAGCATTCTACTTATAATCTGATTTTGTTCTTAGAAGTGTTCAATGCCTATTTACTTCTGCGTCCTTTTAATTGTTATGTGAATCATTGACAACCTTTATCTAAAAATAGATTTTTATTTTATTTGTTTTCTTACCGGTAAAAGTGGAAATTATTTTTTTGATTGTTTGTTTGTTTCTCTTTTTTTTTTTTTTGCTGGCCAGCTGCGGAAAAAAAGTTTTCATTTTCTTTCATTTATTAAGATGAATGCTGTTTCATATATTTATATAATTTTTTTGTTTGTTTTGTTTTATGTTGATTTTTAGTAAGATTATTAAGAAACATTAGTTTTGTGAAATTGAAAGTGATTTCTTTTGATATTGTTTTTAAAAGCAAGGATTCTGAGTAAGTGAATTTTGTTTTGTTTTTTTTAATCTGTGCACAGAGTTTAAAAATGATTTTGATAAATTTTATTATTTCGTATGTTGTTTATTTTTTAGATGTAAAGTAAGTTCTTTATTCATATTTCGAGTTGTTTTCATATTTATGTGTGGTTGATAATTATTTCGCAATGAATTACCTATAATATTTCATATATTTAAAATGAATGATTTATGTCATTGGTAAGCTAATTTGGTAAAAAGGTTGAATTTTAACGTATAATAATATTTCTTCTAAATATTTTCATGAGCTCATGATTAAATTAGTGGTATATTTTAGTATGTTTTAAATTATTTCCTGCATTTTTTTTTTAACATTTATTTATGAAAATTTATCTATATTTACATGTTTTATTTACCTGTAAGGGGAAGGTAGTCATTTTGTTCTTATTATTTAATGGGTCACGTATCTAATAGTTTTCTAATTTAAGCATAAATCAACAATATCAACAACAATTTAGGAAAAATGGCGTTTCTTTCTAAAGGAAAAAAAAATCGATTTGTTTAATTTGGGCACAGAATTAGAGTTAGATGTAGATAAAGATGATAAACTATCAGTCTTACGTGAGAAAATTATGAAGTGTCAACTGCTTAAAGACGACGAACAATTTGTTAAAGAGGCATTTATGGCTATCGTGGAAGATCGCAAAAAACAAGAAATTGCAGAACAACAAATGATTCAGGATAAACGTATTGCAGAGGAAAGAGCATGTGAGCTAGAAAAGCTTAAGCTACATGCTCAAAACCCTACCGCGACCACAGTACCACAAAATCAAATAGACCAGATGCGTATAGATATTAAAAACATCTTGCCAACATTTATTCCTGAAAAGGATGATATGTCTTTGTTTTTGACAATGTTTGAACGTCAAATGAAAATGCTTAATGTCTCCAAAGAATTTTGGGTTTCTCAATTAATTGCCGTACTTCCGAACGACATTGGTAAACTAATCGCCAGAGAACCAGAAGAAATGTTCAAAAATTATTCTCATATTCGTGACATATTGCTTAAAAGATTTAAGTTGACAGCAGAAAAATTTAGAGTATTATTTAGCCGACATCAAAAAAGAGAAAATTCTACTTGGAAGGATTTTTATTTTGAACTTAAAAATTATTTTGAGGGTTGGTTATCCGAATTAGAAATCAATTCATTTGAAAAACTAACTGAACTAATAATCGCTGATCAGATTAAGAAAAAGTGTCCACATGAATATACAAATCATTATTTAGATGGTTGGGACAAGTTAAATGATCCTGTCGTGTTGGCTGAAAAGCTAGACATTTACGAAAACATTAAACCTTCTTCTCAAAAGTCAGCAAGTTATCCAAAAACGCGTGAAGCGCAGAAACATGTTTTGCCGAAAAATTCAAATGGTCAAGAGTTCTGGAAAAATCAAACACCCAAACATGAAACTAACGAACATTTTTCAAATTATAAAAATAATCATTCTACTTCAAAATATACAAATTCAAGATACGAAAACAATGATAAGCGTCCGATTATAAATTGTTATGGCTGTGGTAAACAAGGTTTTGTCAAAGCCAAATGTCCTAATTGTTCTCCATCTACTTCTACGCAGACGCAATCAGCAAATTTTCGTTCCCTTCATCTCAAATCTTGTTCTGTCAATACTCAAGCAACACCTTTGTTATACATAAAGGTAAATGGTGTTACAGGGGTTGCTTGCGCAGATACAGGAGCTACTCATTGCATTGCTGGGGAAATGTTATACAAGATTCTGTGTGACCAGGGAACTGTGTTCGAACACACCGGTGTAAGCATAACACTTGCTGATGGACTACGAAAAGAAACCAACGTTCTTCAAGCAACAATCACAGTTGAAATAGAAGGTCGTACAACTAGTACAACGATTTTTGCCTTACCCGAAGCCCAGGGAAATAGAACATTGTTAGGCATAGATTTTTAAAATAAAATGGGGATCGTGTTAGACATGAGAAGCCAAAGTTGGTATTTCCAGAACAATTCTAAACGTAAAATTCCCTTTTCTGATGATTTTTTCATTACGACGCCTGAAATCTCAGCACCAACTGCCACAGTTAACTCAGTTATGTTAAGAGAAACAGAAGGTCAGCATCTATCTGAGATACAAAGAAAAAGGCTTAATGACTTACTTGAAAATTTTTCCAATACCTTTCGACCAGGGGGAGAAGCAACACCCGTCGTCGAACATCATATAAATACCAGAGACCATCGTCCTATATCACTACCTCCTTACAGGTTATCACCGGCAAAGAAAGAATTGTGTAAAACCCAAATTGATGATCTTCTAGCCAAAGGAATTATTGAATAATGCGAGTCTCCATACTCTGCACCAATAGTGCTCATTCCTAAGCCAAATGGTAGTGTTCGCTTATGTGTAGACTACAGGAAGCTGAATGAAGTTACTATACCAGATACCTATCCACTCCCTCGTATGGACGATCTTTTGCATCAGGCGAAAACTGCTCAGTTCATGACAACACTGGATCTGAATGCTGGTTACTATCAAGTGAGTGTCTATGAACCTGATCGAGATAAAACTGCTTTTGTATGCCCTCTAGGAACATATCGCTTTCGAAGAATGCCGTTTGGTCTCCGCAATGCCCCTGCAACGTTTCAGAGGACAATGGATAGCTTTCGCAAAGGACTCCCAGATGTAAATATTCTCACTTATCTTGATGACTTAATTGTTTTATCATCAAGTTTTGAACAACATCTAGCTGATCTTGAAGCTGTTTTTAAAAGATTAGACAAATGGAAACTTTCTGCAAATAGAGAAAAATGCAACTTTGCTTGTACCAGAGTAAAATATTTAGGACACTGGATCACACCAAATGGCCTAGAAGTTGATCCTGGGAAAGTTGATGCTATTGTGAAGATCCCACCTCCGAAGAATATAAAACAACTGCAATCCTTTCTGCAGACATGTTCATGGTATCGCCGTTTTATACAAGACTTTGCAAAAATATCCAGACCACTTAGTAATCTCACAAAAAAGAATGCGGAATGGCACTGGGGTGCCGATGAAGAAAATGCATTTCAAACCTTGAAGCAATGCCTCGTTTCAGCTCCAATATTGAAACAAGCTGATGAAACTAAACCTTTTTTCATTCGAACTGATGCAAGTAGTTATGCTCTGGGAGCAGTACTTCTACAGGGTGAAGGTCCTGAAGAGCATCCGATTGAGTATGCAAGTAGATTGTTGACTGCTGCAGAACGCAACTATCACACCACAGAAAGAGAAGCACTTGCTGTTGTCTGGGCTCTTAATAAATTCAGAGGATATATTGATGGAACAGAAGTTACTGTGGCATCCGACCACCAGCCTCTCCGATGGCTCATGAGTTTAAAGTCACCTTCTGGAAGACTTGCCAGATGGGCTTTGCAATTACAAGAATTTAATTTGAAAATAGAATATATTCCAGGCAAAGCTAACGTCATAGCTGACATGCTTTCTCGTCCTGCTTGTGATCATACCAATAAAGAAAGTTGCGATATTTGCGCTATAATAGTTGATATTCCTTCTAAATCATCAAGTGATTTACGTGCTGAACAAATGAAAGATGAAGAATTAAAGAAAATTATTAAAAGTTTCGAAGATGAAGAAAAAACTCTTGACTATACTAACTGGACTGATCGCGGTTATATTATGAATCAAGGAGTTTTATACAGGTATTCTCCAAGTTCGGAATCAGAAGAAGCTCAACTAGTTGTCCCGTCACATGAAAGGGAGAAAATTTTAAAAGAACACCACGATTCACCTACGGCTGGTCACTACGGTGCTGAAGGTACGTTAAATAGAATATCCAAAAGGTATTATTGGACTGGAATGCGTTCATACATTGCAAATTATGTCAAAAATTGTGCTGAATGCAATAGGTATAAGCCTTCTAATCAAAAACCATCCGGTTTGTTACAAACACCAGTGTATTCACAAAGATTTGAAGTTCTATCAATTGATCTTTTTGGCCCTTTACCAAAAAGTAAAAACGGTAAAAGGTGGATATTTATAGTAGAAGACTGTGCTACAAGATGGGTGGAATTGTTTGCCCTTACACATGCTACTGCAGCGCAGTGTGCAACTACGTTGCTTGAAGAAGTTATCCTTAGATATGGTCTACCGAGACGTATAATATGTGATAACGGACCCCAATTTGTTAGTAGTGTGATGCAACAACTTTGTTTTCTTTTAGGTATCAAACAAAATCCAACTCCCATATACCATCCCCAGGCTAATCCTGTGGAGAGGAAAAATAGAGATCTCAAGCCGAGATTAGCTATATTAGTAGAAAATGATCACTGCTCTTGGGAAGAAAAGCTTCCAACAATCCGTTTTGCACTAAATACTGCTAAGTGTGACACTACTGGAGAAACAGCAGCATTCTTGCAGTTTGGAAGAGAATTGAGAACAACGGATGATGTTCAGCATGACATTCGTGCTGTAATTCAAAATGATAATTTTGTGCCTGAGATTACTCCATATCTCAAGAAATTCGCAAAATTCACCAAAGAAATCAAAGAAAAAGTTGAATCTAAGCAAGATCAGAGGAAAAAATTTGCTGACCGTAGTCGGAAACCGGGACATAGTTTTGTTCCAGGAGACAAAGTTTGGGTTGACTTACATCCAGTAAGTAAAGCCTCTAACAACAAAACGTCGAAGTTCATGCCTAAACGTGATGGACCTTACATCATTTTTACTCAAAAATCACCCACCACTTTTGTCATAGCAAGTATGGACAGTCCAAATGATCCACTTGCTACATGTCACACTTCTGCCTTAAAACTATGTAATGACTCTGACATAGTGCCTGTCGCACCCATTAGGAAACGCGGTAGGCCACCAAAGAAAGTTACTGGTTCCACACCGGGACGTTCGCGGAACCAGAGGGGGAGGCTGTAACAGGGTGACTGCCTTCCCTAAATTACAGTATCTATAGGTGGCGCTATTGCCACCTTCGGCAAAATATCCGGAGATATTTTGCCTTCCTTTCTAAAAAGACATGAAATGAAGTGAAGTAATTGAGTTTGCAGTTAAGATGTAAGATTGGGATGTGTGTTCGCTAAGCTTCTCTCTTAGAGATGTTCTTTGTGCTAAGTAATTTTTATGAATAGTCAATTGATTAAGTTGCGCTCGTCTTGCGATTTGTATATAATGTGACATGTGTTGTGTCGTCTACAATAAAATGTGACTGTAACATCTCTGTTCTATATTTTAAGTACCGAATAACATCCCACAAGGCTAATAAATATAGAAAAAAATATTTAAACAGGAAGAAAATAAAAATTTCTTAATATATTTATTCCATGCAATTTGTTTTGTCATTAGCATGGCTCAAAAAATACTAATTATTTTTTTTTAAGTTAATTTTTAAATATTTAGCTCTGCTGACTACATGTAAAGCATACCTAATACTATATTAACAACACCTATTTTTTTCAGAAATTTTGCTAACAGTAATTTTTTTAAGATTTCAAGTTTGAAATCGTCCCCTATTTTGAGAATCACCCATATATATAGGGGAGAGGAGGGCACCTTTGAACATTTTTTTTTCAGAAAATCAATATATTTCTTACTTGAATTATGTTTATTGAGTTTTAAATGATACATAATAAAAACAAGGCATTTCTTCATCATATGAACCATAAATTAAACATTTTTCAAAGAAATTGAATAAGTTGTGTGGATTTAAAAAGTTGAAAGATTTTTGTTCAAACCTGCCCCATGTAGAGGTACATTTGAACAAGCATTGGGCACCTTTGAACAAATGAATAAATATGAAAATATTGAGTGTTTTAATAAAAAGTTGCATGTGTTACAGAAATTTAAAGTAATATGAATGAAATTAAATAATTACATTTTGTTGAAAATACTAATTTTTTTGTTATTTAACCAAACTTAAATCCACCAAAGTTGATGTAAAAACTCATTGTTGATAAAACACAGTGTCCCTCCAGTTGTTTTTGGTAGTAAAAACCGTTTTATAACATCCTTGAAATAAGATGGGTACATCATTTTATATCCAGCTTGTAGATTTTGGAGCAATGTGACAATATTTTAATGTACTTGAAAATTCTTCTGTTAATAATGCACACACACACATATACAAAAAAATCCCTGTCGGCTTGGCCTATAGGCAGAGGTAGTTTTCGAAGAGTGCGCCTTTCAACAATAAAAATTAAAATATGAATATAGATAAACACTGCAACAACTTTAGTTGGCCGCTTTTGAAAAATTTTTAATTTCATTTTTCTGTATCAAATGGTTTTACCAGAATCATCTTGCAAGGAAGGTCTCCATACGGGCATACTCAGAAAAATCTGAAAAAATTATAAAATGTTCTTCTCATATAGTTGTATATGTTTATAAAAAAAATTTCGGCGGAACCTCCTTATAACGTCCGTAAAAAATAATAAAAATTTCGTTTATTTGGCGATTTATCTCCGGTTGGCGAAAAAAACGAAATTTTGAAAAACACGCTTTTACGCTTCGAATACTTTTTAAAGAAAAAACTTTATGTTCAATTTATTTAAATAAGTTTAGTTTAAGTAATTTTAGTTTTGCATTTTTACTTTACTTTAAGTATAATTTTGTCATATACGTTTATATGTATTCATAACAAAATGAAATTAATATATTTTATCATTTAAAACACAATTTAAATTGATCAAAATTGTTCCAAATTGAAAATTACACTGTTAAAAATCTGCTGCATTTTGTTGCAACGCACTGCCTTGCTTGTATAGAAAACGGTTACTTGGCCGTGAAATGGAGCTTTCTCATTGGTTGGAATAGAGATATTATATACAAGCGGTGGAGTGCGTTGCAACAAAATGCAGCAGATTTTTAACAGTGTATGCAGTGTCAATTCACCGTGCTATGGAGCATTCTCATTCGTCAGAAGAGAGATATTCTATAAAAGTAGTGGAGCGACGTTGCAGTAAATGCTGCAGATTTTTAACAGTGACGTCTATTAAAATCAATTTTCAGATTCGTTAAAATCGTCTGCTTTTGGCGAAGAAATGCACTGCTCGCCAAATCCCGCGTCGCTTTCAACTTTTCACGCCAATTATTCCAAACTATTTTATTTTTTTACATATCTAATAATGTAATTCCACCGCTAATTTTGACTGATCCTTTATTACCTACATGAGTAGTTTAATTCGTAGTTTTGTCCAAAAAATTCTGAGTATGCCCCCAATGGAGACCTTCCTTGTTAAAAGAAATTCTGCACAAATGCCTACTTTGACAGTATTTTTTGAAATATATTCTGACTTTATGGAAAAATTGACCAATAAGGCGCATTATATAGTTCATGAATAAGAGAAACTGTCAGTTGAATGCATTTGAGAGTAAAATTGAATTTATAAATGAGTCATAATAAAGCAATTTTTAAATTGAATACATCATCAATTCTTCAATCTCGATGGAATCTGGAAATTTTGTTCAAATTGCCTTCTTTCACAGCTTTTTTTTTTTTTTTTTTTTTTTTTTTTTTTTTTTTTTTTAATATATTCTGCCTTTATCAAAAACCTAGACAATAAGGCATATTATACAGTTCCTAAATAAGGGAATCTGTGAATAGAAAGCCTTTGAGAGCAAAAATGGATTTAAAAAATGAATCAGAAAATAAGCAGTTTGTTATTTGAATACTTCAATTTTTCAATCACGATAACTTCAGGAAACTCTGCTCATAATGCCATTTTTTCGGCATTTTTCGAGATTATGTTCTGTTTTTAAAACAAAACTGACCAATACGCCACATTATATAGTTCCTAAAAAAGAGAACCTGCCAATTGGATGAATTTGAGAGCAAAATGAGTGAGAATATAAACAGTTTGGAATTGAGACTTTTTTCTGCAACTCCTATTATTGTTTAATTTATTTTTGATATAAGGATTTTTCCTATGAAAAACTTGTCAATATAAAAGTTGTAGATATAATTGAGATGATGTATGTTAAATTTAATCGGATTTGATATCTTAAGAATCGACGAAGTTATGGTTTTTTTCTTTTTTTACCTCCTTTTTTGTTTTCGTTTTTTATTTTTTTTCTGCAATAAGACTTGTTTCTATCAAAAACTTGTCAGTGCAAAAGTTTTAGATAATATTAAGAGCATTTATAAAAAAAATTACTTGGATTTGATATCTTCAGAATTGACGAAGTTGTGAATTTTTAACTCCCGAAAACCCTATTTTTTGCCCCCCCCCCCTTTCAACCCATTTTCAATTTTATCAAAAATTTGCTATGCAGAAACTTTTGGCCTATTTTTTAGAAGTAATATAAACTTAAAACTGATTCGATATCTATTTTAATAAAGAAGTTATGGGTTTTTTTCTGTTTTCACAAAAGCCCTTCCTATTTTTACCCCCTTGGTCCGATTTGGCCCACGAAATCGGCCGAGATTTTATGCCCCTTGATTTTATGTATCAATTTTGAAAAGATCTGAGCAGAATTAAATAAGTTATCGTGTCCATAAAAAAGTGATATACACCGATGGATAGATAGACAGATATATATATATATATATATATATATATATATATATATATATATGTATATATATACTTTTTTACTAATAGTAGTTTTGGGGTCTGGGGGTCGTGATCGGTGTAGATCTGCAAAAATTTTTCAGAAGTTCCAACATTGGAGCGATCGCAATAGGTAGTATTTCATACGAAATCTACCTAAAAGAAAGACCGGTGAAAACTCCAAAAATGTAGAGGAGAAAATTTTCTATAATGGACCTCGTAAAATTTGCTGTTTTGCCTCAAGCAAAGATCCTGGACCAGTTTATTTGCCTGTAGGGCTTTCTCTGTGGTCACCCCTATTAAAAACACATGTGTTAGATATTCTCCCCCTTACACAAACTCCCTTGAGATGGTGAGTGCTCTTATCGATCAATGTCAAATGGGCGTGACCTATGAAAGGCCGGATTTTAAGACATTTCACTTAAATTTTCATCAAAAATTCCATTCGAAATAACTGATTCTACATTCCCTAATTAGGATAAAAATATGAAACAAAATTATCTGAAAAGTCCAATGTTTAAGCTAGGGGGCGGTGTTTTTTAATTTTCCGAATGTTTTATAGATGACATTTTATTAAGCTTTGAATGAAAAAACACCTGCATTTTTTCATATTTCAAAATTGTAAGTCATATTATAATTAAACAGCAACAAAAATCGATAATTTAATCAACGAGTGCACTTCATTATGATCTCAACTATCATGTGCAAAAAGAAAAATTCAAAAATATGCAAATGCGAATGAGAAATCAGCGAAATGCCTCCCCATACGAATAGCATTAGCTCGCGAGCGTCTTCACGAGGAAGGACAGGGGCCTTAAGTCTGGAGATTGTGGTGGTGTTTTTATTATTTCAGGACAGTTATATAGCAGCCAGAGTCTAACATTCAGAGCAGTGTGCTTGGGGTCATTGTCCTGGTAGAATTTAAAATCGTTATGAAGGTTCAATTTTCGTGCTGAAGATTTCAAATTTTGCTTTAAAATATCAATATTCTTGTACTGATCCATTATACTGTCAATAAAAACAAGATTACCAACTCCAGCGGACGACATGCACCCCCATACCATAACTCCTCCTCCACCATGTTTTACTGTTGGTACCAAGTTCTGTTTGCGAAATTCTTCCCTGGGTTTTCTCCACACCAAGATTCTACCGTCAGAACCAAATATATTAAATTTACTCTCATCAGCAAATATAACTTTATTCCAGTAATCAGAATTCTTATTTATGTTGGATTTTGCGAAAGCTAGTCTGAGTTTTCTATTCTTTTCACTTACGAAGACTTTTTTCCTGGCTACTCTACCGTGATATCTAGCAGATCGAATTACCCTTCTAATAGTCTCAGGATTATTCCATATAATGCTTGTAAATCAGCAGCAACTTTTGAAGCACTATTTCTTGGATTTTTTTTAATATTTCGAACGATAATTCGCTTTATTCCATTAGATAGCTTTGATGGTCGGCCAGGTCTTCTTTTATCCTGAATCATATGATTCTTTTTATATCATTTAATGATATTGAAAACTGTTGAACGACTCAAGTTAACTGTTTCAGCAGTTTTTCTAATAGATTTTTCACGTTCAATATGCAAATTAATAACTAATTTTCGAATTTCATGCGAAGTTTCTTTTCGTTTAGCATTCATGGCTACACAGAGCTAAAAAACACAAAAATTCCGAAACAAACTGGAGAGAAATACTGCAGACGATTTTATAAATTATTGCCAATTGCTTTTAAGTAAAAATAAAACCCCAAAAAATATTTTTATTGCTTATTTCAGACGATTTTTGTTGCATATATAATGGTGTCCCATCACTTATGTGAGCTATTTTTTGCTCCGTTCTAAACATTTGTATTTTTATTAAATTAATATTTTAATATTTTGACAAAACGTATGTTATGTAATAATCTTTACTAAATTTAAGTATGAAACACACCCACAAAAAAAATGCGTACATGTTTTTTTAATTTATTTGATTAGTTTCGTTTTGTAAAGCACAAGTGTCCCATCACTTATGTGAGACACTGTAAGTAGAAACTCAGTTCTCCCTGTTAGATACTGAGGGATTAGAAATTTCAGACTAGCGTTCAAAGTCTAAAAATAATTATATTTACTATTTTAGAATTAAAAATGTATAAAATTAACGAACATTTCCACGTCTGGGAATTGAGGATCGGCTAAAAGCCGTTTTATAAATGTCTGTCATTAAAAAATGGGGGGGGGGATACATCGTTGCGATCTGTGGTGGTCAACATATTTAGCATCATATATACAGGATGTTTATAAAGTCCCGGACCCATTTTGATGTTTAATAACTCATAAAATAATAAAGATAGATTAAAATTAATAACATAAATGGTTAGATAGACTCAACAAATTTCATGACCCTTGTCAATGAACTTTCACTTGTGCCCCCTTCACCGCACGGAGAATATTTAGTCGATAGTCTATTTCACGCTAGATAGCGGCAAACATGTCGGCATCCACAGAGGCTATTGCGGTTGTAATTCTGGCTTTTAAGTCATCAATGTTCGACACTCTCCTCCAATAAACATTGTCCTTTAGAAATTCCCAAAGGAAAAAGTCCAGCGGCGTTATGTCAGGTGATCTGGGTGGCCAAGGAATTGAACATCCTCGTCCAATTAATTTTCCTGGAAAATGGTCATTCACGAACGATGGTACCCCAATTAGGTGGTGCACCATCTTGTGCAGGATCTTTTTGGTAAATTCTTCTGCAATTTCTCCGTGCTTTCACTTTCGATTTTGTTTTTATGAACCACCATAAAATCTGTGCTTTCTCTTGTGGTGTATGCATTCTCCTTAATATCCGCTCGAATAAAACATCACATACAAAAGTAACATAGAACAAACACATCAAAAGTAAACATAACATTGCAATAGTTGCCAAAAACAAAAGACAGAAAAATGCAATTAATAAGCAGACGATATTTAGAAAAGTACACATATTTAGACTGGAAAATGAAATTATCTGAAATTAACCACACGCGCAGACGATATTTACAAAAGTAAAGATATTCAAACCTCAAACCTGAAAAGGAAAATATATATATGAGTTATTCCATCAATAAATGTGATAAGTTTGTTTATATCTTCATTATTTTATGAGTTATTAAACATCAAAATGGGCTCGGGACTTTATAAACACCCTGTATATTATTGATGAGAATTCCATCCGATAGAAGTTGAGATATAGAATTATGACGGAAATCATGATTTTTGTACT
This sequence comes from Maratus speculifer, assembly GCA_964019185.1. Taxonomy (NCBI): domain Eukaryota; kingdom Metazoa; phylum Arthropoda; class Arachnida; order Araneae; family Salticidae; genus Maratus; species Maratus speculifer. The sequence goes on along the minus strand of OZ025297.1, from coordinate 75,419,178 downwards.
ATATATACGAAAACCAAATACGTCCCAATTTAACTCAAGGTCTAACTATATGAAGTTTCATGCTATTCTGGACGTTAGTTCTTAGGTTAGAGCGGTCACAAGATTTTTGCTATAGGTAGATAGACGCCGAACGGTTATTTTCGAAAAACAGTCAAAACATATGCAAGAAAATCTCAAAATATAGGAATTTTCAAATAGAAAAAAAAATCATGCGTCAGGCCTAGATTATGAAACACATTCAAATTAACGTAACAGAACTTTACCATTTAATAAACTGAAATAAGATGTTTAACTGAATTATTTAGAAACGCATATCAGATTTAAGCAATTCCCATCTACGGTCAAAAAATTACTAGAATACTTTGAGCAAGCAGCTTTGTATGATATACAGGGTGAGTCATAAATATCGAAACAATAGGCTATCTCCTTAAATATTGCCCCTAGACCCATACTTCCAATTGCAAAGTTTCATCAAAAAAGGTAAATTTTTTGGTAAGATAAGTTGCAACTCCATGGGGGGTCTATTTTAAAAAATACGAAAATTAAATTTTTATACGACCCCCAGAGAATAAAACTTTCAATTAGAAAATTTTTCCTTATCCTCTTCTGAATCGAACAAAAAAAAATTCATCTCGATATCTGCAAATCCCTGGATGATATTAAAATCCAAAATTTTTCAAAATTCGTGACTTACACCACTTTAGCATACATCTGAGTGCAGCGATATCAGTTCATTTGAAATACAATTTAGGGATCGACCATTAATTTACGCATTGTTAAATGTAGACCCAAGACAATGCTTTAACTTTTAAATATAAAATAAAAGCATATAGCTTTTTGCTTTAAACTTCCTTGACATATGCTAGATGTCTGCAATATCTCGAGCTTGGCGTCAGGCTCGTAATTGGCACGACCCATTGGCCGGACCGTCTTATTAAAAACTTATTAAAAGTGTTATTAAATTAAGTGATATTAATTAAACTCTCATTAACCGTGTCTTTAAAACTTATTGCCACAGGTAATAAGTTTAGTAAAAATAGTAATAGCGATAATGACCCTTATATTAACTGGATCATATGGAATATATTTTAATGTTATTGTACATTTTAATGTTAATGGAAATATATTTTAAAAAATTACTTAGAATTTTTTTCAAAAATCTAGTTTTTACTATTCAGCTTCAAAATTTATGTGGTTTTAAACATATTTTTACTTTTTTCTATCTTTACAAGAAAAAGTATTGGATTCATGAAAATTTTGAATTCCGGTTTTCGACGGATTCACACGTTTTAGGGCTCAGAGATACCGAAAAACATGTTTTTACAAAATGTCTGTCTGTGAGTCACTGCTTCTGTATCTCTGTATATGATATACATTTTGTGAGCGCGCTATCTCAAAAACTAATACACAAAATTTAATAAAAAATTATATTTACTTAGTTCTTGATCTACATTGATGCTGATTAGTTTTTGGTATGAATTGCTTAACAGGTGACCCTACTGAAAAGGCTTTTGTGCGATTTCCGCGATCGCTGTATCTCCAGAATGCAAGGAATATCATCAATCTTCAGATTCAGTTATTCCTTGACATGAATTGATGTTATTTATATTTTGTTGTATATGGCTCCACGAGAGGCGCTGCAACACTGAATTTGTTAAGATTTCTGCAATAGCTCTACTTTAAGAACTAATGCAATAATTTCCATAAAAAGTCAGATGCAGTTACTTCTTGACATGAATTGGTTTTGTTTACGTTTTTGTATCAATCATCTTTCGGATGGCGTTTTCATAATGAATTTTGTATAGTTTACACGATTTCAGCGATATCTTGTACTAATCCACGGAATTTCGTATCTTTAGAGTCCTCCGATTGCTACATCCGAGTAGTTTATTTATTCCAAACGGCATTAAAAAAAATATTTATTCGAATGTTAAAGTCGAAGAGTATAACGTTTCTGTTGCGTATTTTTTTTTTATGCTAAGCTCCCACTAATATTTCATTCTAAGTGTATTTAATTGATCAAGGTTTAATGCGTTCGAACCAAACATCATTTAAGAAATTCAATTGAATAATTTCAACTTAAAACATTTAAATGAAATATGCCGAAGATTCATTAAACACCTGTTCTTGTTTTAAAAAGATAACTGATTCGAAAGTTAAACAAAATTTAAAATGTATTTGTATTTGAATTGAAAACTGTATGTTAAACTCTAAAAAATGAAAAAAAAAAAAAAAAAAAAAAAAAAAGCGCAGCGGCCTTTGAGTCCGCTTACAGCAGTTAACACGTTGGGGATTGTTTTTTTTTAATTGTTTTTTTTTATTCCGGCCAATTATCTGCAATTGGAAATCCAGGGTTCGAAAAAAACTACGGAAAACGTCGAACGGTTAGGCCGATGGTTGCGATTGGGTTCGAACCCAATACCTACCGTCTACCAGTTTGGAGGCCCGTAATTAGAGACATCTTTTATGCATCGTGTAGTGGCAATTTTAACAAGAAAAATATGAAGTTGACAGGGATAAAACAATGAAAAAAATTGAAGTCGGCGTGATAAAAAAATTAAGATTAAATAAGCTGACTCATTTAAATAGTAATTAAAGAAGGCGAAAATGGCAAAACTTAAACAAAATCTGAAATTGAAACTACACAAGAAGAAGTTAATCACCTAGTTAATCACCTATTTTAAAAAAGCATTTAAACGTTAGGAGCCAATCTTTGTTTAAAACTAAATGCACATTTCTTCATCAGATGTTTTTATTTCAGTATTTCTCATTTTTAAACTTACATCATAAGTCAGTAACCCTTGGTTACGGTAACAATTCAATAGTTTTTTAACACCTCAATAAAAAAAATAATTTAAAAAGATGCCGAAAGATGTTTTCACCTCAGAAAATTTACTTTTAAAAATATTATTTGTTCACAAAAAATTGCATCTTTTTTTAAATTGCTATTTTAAATACTTTTATTTTTTAAAAATATTATTTAAAATGCTGAATCAAAATTGAAAATTAAACATTTTCATTTAATTAAAAGAAAAAAATTCAATGCGACAAATAATATTTTGAGTTATGACAATTTTAATTTACTCTACATTTTTTGAAAAAAAAAATTATTAAGAAAGCTTATTATGTGATAGTGCTTACAAATTATGTGTTTAACCATCACAAAACATTCAAAATTCAAACTCTGTAAATAAATAAATAAAATAAATGTTTTCTGGACAACATACAGCAACATTGTTTCTTCAATTACACGCATTTGAATTTGTGTCTGATCCCTTGAAACCTCACGATTTATTAAAATTATCATAACTCTCTGAGTTTTGGAGATATCAAGATGGAATTTTTTATGTTCAATTCAGGAATGGATAAGGAAAATTTTTCTAATTGGAAGTTTTATCCTCTGGGGGCCGTATAAAAATTTAATTTTTGTATTTTTTAAAATAGACCCCCCTGGAGTTGCAACTTATCTTATCAAAAAATTTACCTTTTTTGGTGAAACTTTGCAATTGGAAGTATGGGTCTAGAGGCAATATTTAAGGAGATAGCCTATTGTTTCGATATTTATGACTCACCCTGTATAGATTTGTAACAATAAATTACATGCATGCAAACATTTAATTGAGCTATGAAATGCATACCACAGCTGAAAGTTCTCCTTTAGAAATTTCCGCTAAACAAGAGAATGGTACGCGAATTTTTTTGTGTAATTCTATGTACGATGTACAAAATTTATAGACAACGTGTAAGATGAAAAAAAAAATCATTAAAATTTAAAAGCTCATACCGAAATTAAAAACACACTGTAACCGATTCCTTTTCTATGCCCCTGTAAATAAATGATATATGCTATGAATGCTCTGTTCTATAGCCATCATCTTCTAGTGAAATTCAATGATTTACATGACTTTCAATTCATTTGAAATAGCATAATGCCATTCATATACACTGGGAACAATTTCTCTCCATTGATAATAATGTACCATAATTCTTTTGAGTATCACTGTAAATAAACTATAAACGCTACCTAGTTCATTTTCAATTCCAAACACGGTATGAAAAACATTAACATACGTCAATTGCACGAAAATCCGAGAATATTTACTCAAGTTAGAGTGTGAACAGAGAGAAAGACAGAGAGACAGATGGACAAACAAACCGAATCCATAAGCACTGTTCAACTCGTTAGAAAGTGTTAAAAGCAAAAATTGAATTTTCCAAAAATCTATGTATGCTAAAGGAATAAAAAATTAATTGTTATTTAAAAAAAACCTCGTTTTTCGATGAGAAACTTTCTCATTCAATATATATGCGAAACTCAACGTGATCATTTAATATGCATTTAACTGTAGTAAAAGTTTTCCATGAAATTGTGTATTTGATAAGATACTTAAATAGACTGTAAATATTAAAAGGGCTCAAAATTAAAATGGCTGCATGAATACTATCTGGAACAATTAAATATTTTCTGTCGGAACATTTTAATTATTTAGGGAACTGGAAAGAAATGTTTTGGGAATACACACTTTGTCAAAATTTTGCTGAATGACCACACGAATTCGAAAATGAACGAATTTTATTTCGGCACTAATGAGTCTGACAAGTAGTTGAGTTCATTAAAATTATTGCAGCAATTTAAAACTTGTCACGAAAACATTAGAAATAAATTTTGTGTGGTTAAAAAAATGTTTTTGTTCTAGCAAATTTGTTTTTGTCATTTATTATTGCATGTTCCATATGGAAAATGAAGACTAGCATTTATAATTCAATTACAGGGACAACTGAAAAATATTCTGTTACATTACGATCAATGGGAAAAAATCGTTTGACATGTATTTTAACCATGTGGTATCACTTTAGATATAATGAAACTGATAAGCATTTCTGAAGAGTACACAATACATACATGAATACTATGGAATATGAGGTACAAAACATTTTTGTTGGGTAGCTTTCATTACAAAAAGTAAAAAGCTACCTATTGCAGCCGCAGGTAAGCACTTCCGAAAAATTTTGGTCATTTTCACCGATCATGAACCCCAGACCCCAAAACAATCCTCTGTTCAAATGTTGGTATATATAACATATATATATATACATGTGACCTTTGTCATGATGTAATTATCTTTTTCATGGACCAAATCTCAGACTTGTATAAAACCAAAAACTTTCTGCGCATATAATATTGGGTCAAAAACTTTCTGCAAATTAATTTAATGTTGGGTGTAATTCGCGTTTTCTGCGCGATTCATGGACGTAATTCGTGTTTTTTATGCGATTCATGAACGCAGTTTGCGTTTTTTCTGCAATTTATGGATGTAATTAGCTTTTTTAATGCGATTCATTGACTTAATTTGCGTTTTCTGAGCGATTTGTCGACGAAATTCGCGTTTTTTATAAGATTTATAAATTTAATTCGCGTTTGTTACGCGATTTATAGACAAAAATCGCTATTTTCATGCGATTTATGAATTTGTAATTTGCGTTTTTTGAGCGATTTATGGACGGAATTCGCATTTTTTTTACGCGATTCATGGACGTAATTTGCGTTTTTTGAGAGATTTATACACGTAACTTGCGTTTTTTAAGCGATTCATGGACGTAATTTGCGTTTTTAAAGCGATTTTTAAACGTAATTAGCATTTTAAAAGCAATTTATGAACGTAATTCGCTTTTTTAAGCAATTCACGGACGTATTTCGCTTTTTTATGAGCGATTCATGGACATAATTTGCGTTTTTAAAGTGATTCATGCACGAAATTCTTGTTTTTTACAAGATTCATGCATGAAGTTCTCGTTTTTTCCGCGATTCGTGGAATTTACATTTTTAGCACGGTCTTTGGACAAAATTCGCATTTTTTTACTCAATCTTTGGACGAATTTCACGTTTTTCGCGCGGTCATTTGTCGAAATGTTTGTTTTTTTAACACGAATCTTTGTTGAATTGCACGTTTTTGCGTGTTTCTTTGTTGAAATTCGCCATTTTTTCGAGGTCTTTTCACGAAATTGTCGTTGACAGTAAATAATACGTATATAAAATTGAGGGAATAAAAAAAGTTACAAAAATGAAAATTGTTTCTTAAAATTTTCTGCAAACTTTATAAAATTTTCTGCGTACGGTGTGCGTGCGTGCGTCTATTTTATACAACTCTGCCGAATCGGATAATATTGGAACCGATCCGAGATTAATTGTATGCGTAGTACATTGACCGATTTCGTTAGTCAACTCGCTAGTCACCCGCCATCTTGTTTCAAAATGGCGGTCATTTAAATATTTAAAACTAAATAAAAAAAATACAGAAAGAAAATTAGAAATCCAAATTTATTTTGTGATCAAATGTTAAGCCTTGACACAAGGATTCCGGCATACTTTTTTGTTTCGTCTCTATCTACCTTTTCGCGGGGGCTCGAACAGCATCTGTCCGACTTAGCATGTATTCGTAGACAGATCCTGTCCGAAAATGGTTGAGATATAATAGTTTGAAATTCTAAGGTGGTTGACATTTTGAAACAAGACAACAATGAAAGAAAAATGAGGTATTAATTTATGAGTATTACTGAACGTAAGCTTCAAATTCTTGCCAAGTTTGGCGACACTTGACAATCGCTATATTTGGCGACCAAAACTCTTGTCAAGCTTAGCGACCTTTGGTGAAGCATTGCTAAATTTGGCGTCCCTAATTAAGCAGCTATAAAAGATGCCAAATTGGCTTTACCTACTGATTTGGCGCAATTTTCATTCAAATTCAGTATTGACGAAGATTCTTTTATTGGATTCGTAGCATTTTAGCTTCTTAAAATTTGAGTAAAATTTGAAAAACATTAAAACTAAGAAATAAGGAGTTGTTTATTAAATCATTTAATCGAATTCCACGAATTTTAACTTCATGTGTTTGAGTAAAATAAACTATATTTAAAGAAAAACAAGGATATGAAAGCTATTTTTTCCTCTCGAAATATGCCGGAACTAGTTACTTTCTTCTATCTTTACAAGAAGAAAGTATTGGATTCATGAAAATTTTCGACTTCCGGTTTTCGACGGATTTATACGTTTTAGAAGGTCCTGAACACGTTTTGACTATTTTTAGAAAATGTCTGTCTGTGAGTCTGTCCGTCTGTCTGTCTGTCTGTCTGTCTGTCTGTATGTGACAAAAAATTTGTGGGCGCTCTATCTCAAGAACTAATGCTCGAAATGTAATAAAATTTTATATTCAGTTAGACCTTGATATGAATTAGTGCCTATTGGATTTTGGTGAAAATTGGCCAGCAGGTGGCGCTGCTATACTACGTTTTTCATGATTTTCAAGATTGCTATATCTCAAGAACTAATGCACAGAATTTCACAAAACTTCAGATTCTGTGATCCCTTGATATACATAGACACTGATTAAGTTTTGGTGTAAATTGGCCAGCAGGTGGCGCTGCTATGCGACGTTTTTCATGATTTTCATGATAGCTATATCTCAAGAACTAATGCACAGAATGTCACCAAACTTCAGATTCTGTAATCCCTTGATATACATAGGCACTGATCAAGTTTTGGTGTAAATTGGCCAGCAGGTGGCGCTGCTATGCCACGTTTTTCATGATTTTCATGATAGCTATATCTCAAGAACTAATGCACAGAATGTCACCAAACTTCAGATTCCACGATACCTTGAGATACATAGCCGCTGATAAGGTTTTGGTGTGAATTGCCCTATAGGTGGCGCTGCTATACTACATTTTGCACGATTTTTGCGATAGCTATATCTCAAGAACTAATGCAGAGAACTTCATCAAATTTTAGATTATCTTACACTAGAATATATAACATAATTAGACGCTGATTGCATTTTGGTATTAACCTTGCAACAGGTAGTGCAGCTATGCTGCATTTTGCACGATTTTTCCGATAGCTATATCTCAACAACCAACGCACAGAATTTCATCAAACTTCAGATTTTGTTACAAAATGATATATAACATAATTACAGGATGATTACGTTTTGTTACAAATCCTTCAACTGATGGTGCTGCTGCGCTATATTTTACACGGTTTTTTTAAACTAGCTATTTCTCAAGAACTAATGCACAGAATTTCATCAAACTTCAGATTCTTTTACACCATAACATAATTAGACGCTTTTTTACGATTTGGCGTAAATTGTCCAAGATATGGTGTTGCTGTGCTACGTTTTGCAAATTTTTTGTTATAACTATATCTCAAGAACTAATGGACGAAATTTCATCAAATTTCAGATTCTGTTAAGTCTTGACATAAATAGATGCTTATTAGGTTTTAGTATAAATTACCCAACATGAGGCACTACTAATCTCATTTTCTCAGAATATTAATTAAATTTTGCGTTTTAGGCTTTTCGGATACCAGAATCTCATTAGGCTAGGTCAAATGTTCGAGGAAATTCGATAGTGGGTAACTTTGTGGTTACCACTTTTTTTTTAAATTTATTTATTTAAATATTAAAATGTACTTATGAGATAGAAGAAAGTTTTGGGATTGACACATCCAACTAGTTTTTACTTATAGAGCCACACAAAAGAATTTCATGACATAATGGTCTAAATGTTCGTTGTGTATTTTAATTATATCATTTTAATATACTGAATGAATGAAACTGATATACATTACTCATGTTCACGTGTTTAGTACTATATCTGAAATGCTGTTAAATGCGAATTGCTAGAAATGCGTTCCAGTTAAGATATGCGCGTTTAACAAAACATTGTATATTAAGAGTAGGGGTGCGTAGTGGAGAGTAATACGGAGGTACACGTCTTATAGCTTCTGGATTTTTTTTAAAAGCTCCATTACCCTCTGTTTCTCAAATAAATACGACACTGTAAAAAAGAAAAAAAAGCCGGATAATATTACGGAGATTTTACTGGAAATCGGCACGACAATACAATCCCTGTATTTTAACGGAAAAATTTCGTATTCCAGAAAATATCCCGATTTTTTTTTTCGTTTTTTCCCTACGTATTACAGTTAAAAACATATTTTCAGCAATTATTGTCCATATCGAATTCTCTTGTAAACGAACAATAAATGCTCCATATTCAGTAATTTACAAAATACTTGTTGTAATTCAACTTATTTATCTTTATATATTTAATTATTTTTGAAGCATCATAAAATTTTTAAAAATGCACCGCAAACGTCCCTATAAATAATAATGTGATGGAATTCTTTTGTGCATCCCTGTAAGGGAGCTATAAATGCTACTTATTTTATACTCCTGAGAGAGCATGCTGCAATTCATCTCAGGGATGCATAGCAATCACATTATAGCGAAAATATTGTAACAGCAGTAAAATGTACCGGAATCAATCTTTTTATCCAAGGATTACAATGCAATGAAATTCTTTTGTGCGCTCCTGTAAGCAAACTACAAATGCCACTTATTCGATACGCCTGAAAAAATATGTTGTAGTCCATCTCAGGGATTGCATATAACGTTAGAAATAAATGATTTTTCTGAATTATAAATAGCAATAAATCTTCATTCAAGTAGTGTAATTAAGAAAATTATCCATTAATATGTCATTGGATTTTCCGATGAAAAAAAGGATTTTTCCCAGCTAAGCCATGTAAGTTTCTGTTATGCAATATAGAAAAAACTTTATGAACAAAAATTTTTTTTAATCAGTCTCTGCGTAAGCTCCAAAAGCTAAACATGTTGAAATATTTTTCTGCATTAAATTTGTCTATGTAATTAGATAAAATTTAAGTTAATAATTTATGTATTTAAATTTAATCTTAAAATTTTCTTTTTCATTAAAATAACAGTTCAGTAACTACTGATGAATTACTTTTTTCACATAAATGGATACATGAATATCATTTACCAGTGACGGAATGATTCTATGATGACTCGCCCGTGATAGAAAAATTCTGTGACTAATTAAGAGAGTTTATCTTATCTTATTTTAAAGAACTTATTATATGATTTAAGAAGAGAAGCTTAAAAGGCTGTGGTTCAAGCTCCAAAATATAATAACGGTAGGGTGTAAATGTAAAGTAAACTTAATAAAATGCTCCGTAAACGAGTTTTCCTCATAGAGGAGGAATGGTGAACGTTTTCACATTCGCCTGCCCCATTTTTTTCAGAAAAGATTTCGCGTAATCATAACGTTTAATCCACCCCAGCCCCCCTCCCCAAAATATAATGAATCAAAATTATTATTATTATTATTATTATTATTTTGTTGTTGTTGGTCTGGGTTTAAAAATGTGGAGGGGTCGGGGTAACATATGTAGGTATTACACTGTCACAATTTATGCCAGTTCAAGTAACAATAATTCACTATATGGCCAAAGGTGACGGGGTACTTGCGATTTTAGACGTTTGTTAAACATCTAAAAAAATATATGAGGAATTGAACTGAAACTCAAGGTGTGTAAAAGTGTAAACAGAATAAGATCATTTATTTCTGCGAAGATTTTTCCTCCCGAAAATCTCTAGAAGAAGGACCGCCAACTAATAAATAAAAAAAAACCCCTAATATCTTTTGGATAACCCTGTCAAAACTAATGCAGGAAAAGCGTTCAAACTCTAGATTATGATTAAGTGGCTTATTGTAATAACCTGTGTTTATTTTTACGAAGATAGCATGTATACTGTATACTCGTTGAAAAATTAAGGTTTTCATAAAAACATTCTCAAATTTTGCCAAGTTTTTTGCTTATAATTTGCAGAGTTCTTAATATAAAAAAATGTTATTTTCAGAAAATACGACAACCAATATTGTACACAACACCCTGTCATCAGAATTAAAAAGCAATAAAAATTGCATGAAAAATTTGCAGGTTTACTGAATAATGTTTCACTACGTATGCGCGAATGCAATCAAAATATAATGAAAATAATGTGTTAACTAAATGCATAGAGCAACTTTTGTGAAAATTTCAAAAACATACATATATTTACTTAAAATGCATTACAAATGTATAAAGATATTCGTTAATATAAGCCTGAGATGTTTCAAACGCACAAGCACTCATTTTCAAAGGGAAAAAAATGACTGCCATCATCTTCAGTTATGTTTTCTCCTTTGAAAAGTAACGCGTGTGCTTTTGAAAGATCTCAGGCTTATATTAACTAATATCTTTATATATTTGCAACGTCTTTTAAGTAAATATATGGACATTTTAATGTTTATATTAATAACAAGATGAAAATTCCTTCAGAACATTAAATTTAATAGAGTTTTTTTGAATGCATTAAATTTCAAACCATTCAGTTGGGCAGTTTTTGCACTGTTGTATGGGGATAGACGGAGAGACAGGCAGAGTGACACACCAGACGAAGACTATAGGTGCTATGCATTTATAAAATTACGAACGAACCTAATGACCATACTAATATTTCTCAAAGTTCAGAATCAAATGAATACTTTTTCTCTTTAGTAATTTTAATTACTTACGGAAAGACAAATGGAATGCTTTGGGAATGCGTGCTTTGAAAAAAATAAAGAATACTGCCCAGCTAAACTGATGGCATTGAGCTCACAGGCTACAAATACTAATTGTACATTAAAGCCTTATATTTTCAAGGGTTAATTCCGTTCGAAAAAAAAATTAAGAAGGGGAAACAGCTCTCCCCTTTCCTCTTTTTTTATACTTAATCATTGAACCTCCTATACTATCAAAGACATGCTTTATCATATAAAAAATCTATATCCAAAATTCAGAGCAAGTTAGATAATTCTTAATAAAAACCCATTTAGCATTTATATAATTTAAAAGGAGTTATCCCCCTCTTTTATACTTAACCATTAAACTTCCAAAACTAATCAGAGATTTGAACGAAATCTGAAAATTCTGCTTGAAAAACCCATTTATATAAATTAAGGGGGGGGGGATTAGAACCCCTGTTCCCCCTATTTATACTTATTCAATGAACACCTAATAACAGTCACGGAATCGCCTCATCAGAATGATCCTAATCTAAATTTTGAACGAAAACATAATTCTGCATGAAAATCCCATTTATATCAACTAACGGGGGGGGGGGATTAGAACCCTTGTTCCCCCGATTTATACTTATTCAATGAACACCTAATAACAGTCACGGAATCGCCTCATCAGAATGATCCTAATCTAAATTTTGAACGAAAAATTAATTCTGCATGAAAATCCCATTTATATCAACTAACGGGGGAGGGGCATTAGAACCCCTGTTCCCCCTATTTATACTTATCCAATGAACACCTAATAACAGTCACGGAATCGCCTCATCAGAATGATCCTAATCTAAATTTTGAACGAAAACTTAATTCTGCATGAAAATCCCATTTATATCAACTAACGGGGGGGAGGCATTAGAACCTCTGTTCCCCCTATTTATACTTATTCAATGAACACCTAATAACATTCACGGAATCGCCTCATCAGAATGGTCCTAATCTAAATTTTGAACGAAAACTTAATTCTGCATGAAAATCCCATTTATATCAACTAACGGGGGGGGGGGGCATTAGAACCTCTGTTCCCCCTATTTATGCTTATTCAATGAACACCTAATAACAGTCACGGAATCGCCTCATCAGAATGATCCTAATCTAAATTTTGAACGAAAACTTAATTCTGCATGAAAATCCCATTTATATCAACTAACGGGGGGGGGCATTAGAGCCCCTGTTCTCCCTATTTATACTTATTCAATGAACACCTAATAAGTCACGGAATTGCCTCATCAGAATGATCCTAATCTAAATTTTGAACAAAAACTTAATTCTGCATGAAAATCCCATTTATATCAACTAACGGGGGGCATGAGCCCCCCGTTCCCCCTCTTATACATATCGAATGAACTCCAAAAACTAATCAGGGAAGCGCCTTGTCAGGATATACCTATATACAAAATTTCAAGTGGATCGGATATTTTTATCATGAGTTATCGCGTTACGCACATACATACAGAACGGACGGGCACATAAGCTCTCAGGCTATGATAGCCTGTGAGCTAAAAATCCGACTTGACCACACGAATTCAGAATTTACTAATTCCATTTGTAACACGAACTAATGAGTCTGACAAGAGACTGGGTACATTAAATAGATTGCAAGTCTTGCAACTCATCATGCATGCGTTAGTGAGTAATTTACTTAGAGTTAAAACAACTGCTAGTACTTATATTTTGTTCTTTTTTTATAGTAAATATATACAGAGTCTCACATAAGTGATGGGACACTTGTGCGTTACAAAAGGAAACTAATCAAATAAATAAAAAAAAAAAAAAAAAAAAAAACACATTTTTTTGTGGGTGTGTTTTATACTTAAATTTAGTAAAGATTATTACATAACATACATTTTGTCAAAATATTAAAATATTAATTTAATAAAAATACAAATGTTTAGAACGGAGCAAAAAATAGCTCACATAAGTGATGGGACACCATTATATATGCAACAAAAATCGTCTGAAATAAGCAATAAAAATATTTTTTGGGGTTTTATTTTTACTTAAAAGCAATTGGCAATAATTTATAAAATCGTCTGCAGTATTTCTCTCCAGTTTGTTTAGGAATTTTTGTGTTTTTTAGCTCTGTGTAGCCATGAATGCTAAACGAAAAGAAACTTCGCCTGAAATTCGAAAATTAGTTATTAATTTGCATATTGAACGTGGAAAATCTATTAGAAAATCTGCTGAAACAGTTAACTTGAGTCGTTCAACAGTTTTCAATATCATTAAACGATATAAAAAGAATCATATGATTCAGGATAAAAGAAGACCTGGCCGACCATCAAAGCTATCCAATGGAATAAAGCGAATTACCGTTCGACATATTAAAAAAAAATCCAAGAAATAGTGCTTCAAAAGTTGCTGCTGATTTACAAGCATTATATGGAATAATCGTTAATCCTGAGACTATTAGAAGGGTAATTCGATCTGCTGGATATCACGGTAGAGTAGCCAGGAAAAAATTCTTCGTAAGTGAATAGAATAGAAAACTCAGACTAGCTTTCGCAAAATCCAACATAAATAAGAATTCTGATTACTGGAATAAAGTTATATTTGCTGATGAGAGTAAATTTAATATATTTGGTTCTGACGGTAGAATCTTGGTGTGGAGAAAACCCAGGGAAGAATTTCGCAAACAGAACTTGGTACCAACAGTAAAACATGGTGGAGGAGGAGTTATGGTATGGGGGTGTATGTCGTCCGCTGGAGTTGGTAATCTTGTTTTTATTGACAGTATAATGGATCAGTACAAGTATATTGATATTTTAAAGCAAAATTTGAAATCTTCAGCACGAAAATTGAACCTTCATAACGATTTTAAATTCTACCAGGACAATACCCCAAGCACACTGCTCTGAACGTTAGACTCTGGCTGCTATATAACTGTCCTGAAATAATAAAAACACCACCACAATCTCCAGACTTAAATCCCATAGAGAATATTTGGCAAGAATTGGAATCAAGAATTCGCAAACACACCATTTGGTCCCCACAGATCCCTCAAGGCACGGGTTAGCATCATAAATCCTTTATCGAAACGCATAGTTGAAGAGCTTCTGTAAAAACACTAAAATATGCTATTAATTCATGCATTATAGTATTTTAGCACACATAACAAAAGGAAGGTGAATGTATTCCTTTTCTTAATAATTTTAATAAGAAAAACATATTGTAAGATCTTGATTATGTATAACTAGCAGTTACCCGTGACTTCGTTCACGTAACATTTAAAGAAGAAATAATTGATAAATCAAGCAAAAAATTTCGATGATAAAACCATGTGTAATTAAATTTTTATCGCGAATTTATGGTAAAAAACCTCTGATAATCCCTATTTACTAATTTGTTTGCTGGTTAAAATTTTCCTTACAGCGATTAATACTAATACACAGAAACATTCTTGAATTCTTTTGTTCAGCCCCGTAGTTTTCCAACTGCCTTTAATACACGAAAGTATCTTTCTAAAATTTAGTTCAAACAAAAATATTTCTTATTACTAACTAAATTACATTTTCAGAAATTATCATCCGAAGACAACCTTGTATCCAGTTCTTTGCGGGACCCTGTATATCATTTTATATATATACTACAAACATTTCTTAGTTTACTAAATGCAGTTCAAAATAAAAATGCATATTTTATTTAAAAACCACCTTTAAGTAAATTACGCTCATACTCAGTAACCTTTCCGAGATCTTTTGTGTAACCCTGTATATCTAAATTTAACTATTTATACTATTACCATTTATACTCTCCATTTAATATGCATATATTTAGCGAAATTTAAAAGCACATATCATAATTCAAAATGCATTTCATCCATGCAACAGTCATCATCCATCATATACAGTACTTCGAATAGAATATATAATACTAACTGTTACCCGTGACGTCGTTCACGTAGCATTAAAAAAAAGATAAACGCTTTAGTTAAACAAAACGTTTCATTAATAACACTGGTCAACAGCCAAAAAATGGTCTAACTTTTTCCAGCTGATATATGTTCATTTTCATACCCTGAATCCAAAACCCAAAACGGTTTCGCTCTATCAGGTCAATTTTTTGTGCAAATGTCCATTTTACGTTAAGTGATTTCCGGCATAAATGCCTATACTTCATTGCAGTACGTGTGTGTGTTGCATTCCGAGAAGTCGTATTCGTTGCCCTGGATTACTAATGAAAGATTTTCATTCATTACAGGATCTATGTGAAGTAAATAACGTCTTCAAAAAGATCATGTAGGAATAAGCCGGATGTATTTTGCAATATCTGTGGTGAATACACCCTTGTACCAAACAGGAAGCCAATCACCAGTTTTATAAAGCGCACCTACCTTACTTCCAAATGGCCCTAGGTGACCAAGATAAAGATTGGGCACCACATATAGTATGCAAGAAATGCACCGAGTATCTTCGTGCGTGGACCAAAGGCCAGAAGACGGCTCTGAAATTTGGAATTCTTATGGTCTGGAGGGAGCCTACCAACCATGTCACAGATTGTTACTTCTGGGCTGTAGATCTGACATGTATAAACAGAAACAACCAAAGTAGCCTGGTATATCCAGATCTGCAGTCAGCACGTCGTCCTGTAGCCCATTCTCAAGCCATGCAAACATCATCAACACTCCTCTTGTGAACAGAGAGAAGATCATATTTCCTCCATTGCACATTAAGCTGGGGTTGATGAAGCAATTCACCAAATCTCTCGACAAAAATGGTGACTGCTTCATGTACTTATGCCAGGTTTTTCCTAGATTGAGCATTGAGAAGCTGAAAGCTGGCATCTTTGATGGTCCACAGATCCATCAGCTAATGAGAGATATGCAATTCAAAACACATATAAGTGAAGTGGAACTAGAAGCACGGAAGGCTTTTGTTCTAGTTGTGAAAAACTTTCTCGGCAACACGAAGGCCACTAACTACGTTGAACTGGTGAGCAATATGATAACAGCATTCAGAAACCTCGGATGTAACATGAGCATCAAAGTGCATTACCTATTCTCACATTTGGATCGCTTTCCTAGCAACCTGGGCTCCATGAGTGATGAACAGAGAGAGCATTTTCATCAGGAGATCAAGGAGATGGAGAACAGATACCAAGGTCACTGTGATGCAGTAATGATGGCGTATTACTGTTGGAATCTCCATAGAGACATTCCTGCTGCCGTCCATGCTCGCACCTCACTGAAGAGCAAAATTCCTACCATAAGTGTTGCACAATGACGAAACAGTGAACTAACCAAATGTTTTCCTGTCTGTTAGTTGTTAATTAACTACGTAATTAACTAAACATGTTTTCTGTTAACATACGTACATTTTTTCGGTTCAGTTAATTACACTTCTGTAGTATATATTTGTTTTTTTCAATTCAACTTCACAGCAAAACCTTACCTGATGTACGGAAACGGATGCCATATTCGGGTTCCTGGAGGTTGAAATATCTTAATGTCATTAAAACATGTCAGACCATTTAAAAAAATTTTGTTTTTGTTGTCCTGTGTAATAATTTAAAATATATATAACACATATCTTATAGGAGGTTATGCAGTAGTTTTTTTTATGGGGGACTTAAAGAACTCGGTCAAATAAAATGGAAATGTGTTAGATAATATGAGCAATCACTTAAATGAAATTGCAACCACTTATACTGTAGAACAACTGTAACGCTCCCCAATTGTACACAAATCATGTTGTAGTGTATTTCAGAATTCCATATCAAAGAAAGAAAAATCATATGTTAAACCTAGGTAATAAAAAAAATCCTACATTTCCATAATACATAACTTCGCCGGCCCATTCTTTTCTTCAGCTGTGTATATGATCTATGTGTTTGTAAATATTCTAAATACAATGTTAAAATTTTGCTTAGTTAGAAAAAGTGTAACGAAGATTAAAATTCACCTTTAGCAATTTCTAATAATAGACAGAAACTTACTTGGATTCTTTTTTACAGTCCTGCATACTACGTGCAAATATTTATACGACCGCATATTTAGCTTAAATTATTCAAGCAAAAAACCCGATTAAAATTATTGAATTCATATTTCCGGGAATCGCTATTGCACAGGTGACCATGTATCCAGTTTATTGTATAGTCCGATACATGATTTATTCAAATTCTACAAACATCTCTTATTATACTAAATGTAGCTGAACTTCAGGATTAGTTTTCCTTAAAATACATACGATAATTGTAAAAGCTCTTCAGCATTCTTTTCTAATAGACCATACTTTGGATACAATATCTGAGATCTGGACACAGGTCCAAAATCTTTTATGCGTCTGTGTAAATGAACAACAAATGTGATGCAAATCATACTTAACTGCAAGCATATTGTAGTAAATTTCAGTATTTATCATTGTATTGATTAATCTCAGTATATTAATTTCATCATGTTTTAAATAGTGCAACGCAATTAAAATACGCTGAGAATATTTTTCCCCGTGGACTATTATATTACCGAACATTTTTCTGTGATCTTGTAAATGAATGTTAAATCTTTTCACCCCATTTTCTATAGAAATCCTGTTTTAGTGCATTTCAGAAACTGATATCAATTTCAATATTATTAAAATAACCTTAATAAAATAACATTATTAAAATGCGCTGCAAATGGTTTTTCTTCACAGACCATTATATATTGAAATACTTTTGAGCTCCCTGTACGCACACTATAAGTACTACACTTAACATATTCAATGGTAACCATGTTCTTGTGAACCTTAAAAATGCATGTAAATTTTATTACATTTAAAATTATGTAACATTATCAAAATACACCAGAAATGATTTTTCCTCCTTAAACCATAATGTAAAGTCTCCTTATGAGTGCTCCTGTGATTCAGCTATAATTGCTACCTGGCGCATTTTTAATGCCGCATATGCTATGGCAAAACTCAATAACGTAAGTTATTTTCGTATGAATCCTACTATATTTATTCAAGTTGAAACACGGACTAACAGACGGCAGACCCCAGGCGATCGGCATCCGGTATACAGACACGCTGAAGTCGTAAACACTTTTAGACCATGATAGAAAGTGTCAAAATGGAGGTAGTTTCCGTAAAACGAAAAAAAAAAAAAAAAAAAAAAAAAAACAGTGTTAGGAAAAATCTGCTTCAAAACTGTGTTTTAGGTGGCATTTTTGTATAATTTGTACATATATGTTTTGCATACCATAAAAATTTATAGAAATTTATTGTAAAAAAATATTCTTAAAAGTGGCAACATATTTTTACTTTTTAAGAGCTAAAAAAAAAGGGGGGACGGTCGTTGCAGCAACTGAAATCCAGATCGATTATTTTTTAGTTAATCGATGCCAAAGTTTTTACCCGCGTGAAAAACGAGATAAAAAATAAGCAACGCGCTATGGAATTTTTGCGATTTTACTTTTTGTGAGTACAGTATACATTGTATACTATACAATAATGAATGTTTTCTTTGTGGATTTCTAAAGATTAAAGAGTATGAAAATGAAACATTTTCTAAATTGTATATGTGGGCAGTGCATTCAAAGTATTTTGTAAATGCAGAATTAGTATATTAAAAAACGGAAAATAGTTACACATTGTGGTTTGATACATTGTCTTATCATATTCATATACACATATTATAAAGCAGTAAGTCTCAAAACTTTGGCCAGAATGATTTTAAAAACTACCCGGCGGATTTTTTGGAAAAAAAAATTTCCATACCCTGTTTTTTTTTTCTTTTTCTTTAAATGAATCGATGCGATTGCCTTTGGTGTTGCTTTTTTACTACTGGAATTAATTTTAGGTATTTATTTTTTTGTATTTTATTTTAACTTAGCATATTTTTTTTTTCGGAAAAATTTTTAGCTTTTGTTTAAATTTAACACATAAAAATACATAAAAATATAAAATATATATGTAAGTATATAGTATTTATTTACAGGAGCATACATTATATATTTATACATGTATATCGCTATATATAATTACACATATATATAGAAATATATCTAAAATGTATATACATAAAATATTTATATAAATATCGCTTATTTTTTTAACATTTGACGCATATAACCGGTGCGATTGCAAAACTTCCTTCGCCAAAGCGTGATTTTCGAAAATCGCCAAATTGGGGCACGATTTTACATATGCACATGTATACCGGTGCGATTGCAAAACTCCCTTCGCCAAAGCATGATTTTCGAAAATCGCCAAATTATGGCACGATTTTACATATGCACATGTATATACCTATGTAATAGCATATATACATATGCAAGCGAAATATTTAATACAAACAAAAATAAATAAATAAAAATAAAATGGTTAAAAATGAATTCAATGTAAAAGAAAATTTTGATTGATATAATATTTGGCTATTTATCTCTTCCGTGCCTGGTTAACAGGAAAAAACATCTAAAAAATTTCATTAGATAAAACGTAAATAACTCTTTTAAATTTTTTAATTCTTCCATTATGTATCTTAAATAAGAAAATCACAGAATCAATTTTAAAAAATGCTCTAACTGTTAATTGTTGTCTGAGCGAAGCGAAGTCTTTATACTCAGAGATACGTAACGATATTAAACTTCAAAAAAATTCTTTCGTCAAGCAAATCTCAAAAAGTACCTGTCGGATTTTGATTCTGTTTGTACCAATAGGTACCTATGAAGGTAATCTGGTGAATGCACCTACTTTTAAAAATTAATTCCAAATAGTTTAAAAGTTATATTAAAAAAACTGATAAAAAAGCACAATTTATGTGCATACGTCACAGAAATTTGGTGAGCGTGATTTTCACCGGCTGGACATTTTCGTAGATAACCGAATCAGTTCATGGAGTAAATAGTAATCATTTTCGCACTCAGAAATATTGAATGCAATAAAACATTTTAAAATTTAATCATGCAGGAAAATAAAACTGTTATTTTTTTATATTAAAAAATGTCATAAAAACTTTGATTTTGAGATTTTATGATAATCTCTTAACAGCACTTTTTGATCGCTAAAAGAATGTTTTACATATTTCGCGTGTGAAAATTAGAAACAATTACGTTTTTAAATAAAAAGTTTCTTTTATGACATCATTTTCCCTTTATATTTATTTTCATTGCATGTTTTCTTTTAACTTATATTTTGTTTGTGTATGGAAGTCAATTCTGGTCACTAATTTTTCGGCACGAATACCACAAGCGCATCAAATTTGGCGCATTTTTTTTCAAAGCCCATTTGGCGAAAACTCCCTTTTCAAATAACGCTTACATACACATTTTTAAATTATTTTCTATTTTCAAAAAGAACTTACAGTAAATAAAATAGTAATAATAATTAACAACTATAAAAAGAAATATTTTATATAATTAAAAGAAGGAAGTGAAAGTAAATAAACATTTTATGAGTAAATAGACAAATAATAAATAAATAAAGCAGGGTTACCATCTCAGGTAAAATAATGCCATTTTGACGCCAATTATGTACCCTGGTGCATATGTGACATTTTTTCCCATTTTTCATCCGTTTCCTGTTGGCATACAACTTTGAAATATGGAGTATGTATGCATACCTGGGAGCAATACTGGAATTAGACATTGATTTTTTTTTTTTAATTCGATCCAAAAAGGGGCGACGGGGCTATTTTTTAAAGTTTTATACAATTTATACTGCATAAAGGAGCCCCTTACCTATTTCTATATACCAGAAGAAGTAAGTGGTATGTAAAAACAATTATAGTATACATAAATAAAATACTTGAGATAATATACTAGAGATATAAGCACCGGGTTTGGCGAGATTTTTTATGCCAATTAGGCGAAAACATCGTTTTGATTACCAGATGCATATAGCATGCTATAACAACACGTTATTTATTTATTTCAAAATGAAAAAAAAAAAAGGAATAAATGAAACATTTTCTGTTATTAAAAACGATATAACAATCAATAAATGATAATATTTTTAGAACAAACAATTTATTATAACATTTATATGATAACCAGCATGTTAGGCAACTAAACGCCATTTTGGCACCAATTAGGTACCTCGGTGTAGATAGGGCATATATGTGTCATATTTATTTGTAAAACTGAGCATGAAAGTTTACCAGGTGTGTTTTCATAGGCGCTTGTATCTTTTTGCAACATAGCGCACCTTTCGAAGCCAAAACTGCACAAAAGAAAAAATAATCAATATTTGCAGCATTTTTTTTAAATGTAATGCACATTTTGTAATCAGTAGGCTCGATAATCAGACCTCGTTTTTTTGCTTTAAAAGGTGATATTTCATACGACGTCTTTTTGGGATTCGTCGTTTTCCCATATTTGATAGTATGTGTCTACTCGTTTTGTACCCTTTTTTGTAACTTTCTTCTTTATTAACAGCGACATCTGGATTTCCTATTTAAATAAAAGTTCTTCGAAATACAAAGAATTTTGTTAAAATAAATAAATAATAGGAAATGGGGACATCTATTGCTCAAAACACAAAATTTTTCCTATTGAGTTAATAAAAATCAGTAAAAACACAATTTTTATGATAATAAAAATGTGACTTATGTAATAACAGAGTCATATATTATGTGCGTTATGGATTAAGTATGAATATTTCAATGAAAAGTGATATTTCAAAAGTATTATGAAATTATTTAAAAACCATTTATTTTAAACTAAATGAATAAAAGAATAATTTTTTTAATGAAATAAATGGGATTTGGAAAATTATTGGAAATTTATCACCATAGATGTATCAATATTACAATCAGTACCTTGTATGCAAAATGGAACAATTAGCAATACTTTTTGTACCAGAAAAATGGTCGTTGCTTTTTTTAAGGTTAAAAAGTAGATTACGAAATATTCCTATATAGAAATGCCAAACCCTCGCTTATTGCATAGCAGAATTTTCTTATAGGAAAAGTTATCTTTTAAATCCGCAGAATGTCCAATTTAATAAAACATTTTCTGTATTAAAATACCGGTACCCAAAATGCCGGAGACTTGGCAGCTCTGCCTATAACATTTTAATTAATCACGGTACTTTTTTTAATCGGATTCAAATTTAGTGAAGACAACGTTTTTTGGCCGAAAGCAGCTTTTTTCCACATGTGTAACTACGATACAATTCCTTGATGTTGACTTATGAATGTTTTGACTTATGCTATTATTGCTTCCTCTCCTTTATTTATTTGAATTTTAAATAAGATGACTCAAAATCGTGTTTTTTAAATATACGAAAAAAAATGCATTTCGAGAGAGGGCGAAAAGGACAATATTTGGCGATTTATTACCTGCATTTGGCTAAGTGTCTTACTACCTTGTATTTAATACTCTTCACAATGCTTCGCTGTTATATGGACTTAGGAGCTTTTATAAAAAGTTTGACTTAATTCGGGCTTAAGAAAGTGAGTTTTTTACTGAATAATACAAATAAATGAAAAATGAATACTAAGAAATACTAATAAAATAAAAATGAAGCATTATATTGATCTATGTATATTTAAAAATTCATCTGCTAGCACTAATTAGGTAATTTATGTCATGTGTATATAATAGGAGATGAATAGCTTTTGATTCTGTATTTCTATGCTATAAAGCATTAACGTTTGTGTGTTTTTCGTTAGCATTGGGAGTACCTAGCCGATTTAAGAAATAATGTGGGCAAAAAATGTTGGTAACCATCTTTGCTGCAAAATATACTATATTTTGCGTAGGAACAATAATCACCATCAATGCACGAGCAAAAAAAGTTCTAAAATTGAGAATTCTTTGATGTTGATATGACTAAATATTTAAAATCTTTTTTTTTTTTTTTTTTTTTTTTTTTTGTGGCAACTTTTAAGATATAATATTCTCGTTATGAACGATTTCTAAAACATTCGACAATTTAATTTCACATATTAAATTTTTTTTTTCTAGAAAAAGTTTTAAACCCAATTTATTGAGAATATTGCAATTTATAGGATACTGTTGGGATCAGAAACTATAACTTTGGCATCACAGTAACTTATAAGATGTAAGTGCTCGTTTAGGACAAATTTTTAAAAAAGGATTCCTTAACTCTTATCGACAACCTCATTGCATCCGTGGAAAACAGATATTCAACATTATAAACTATTCGGACGGATTTCACACCATACAAAATACACTTTATTTCTCTTCAAACATAATAGTTTCTCAAATCGGTGCGAAGCTTCTGTTTATGCTCATGACATCATTTCAAAGAGTTATATTTCCAATATTGGAAAATTTGGTGTTTTATTTTCTGTATTACTTTTAACATTTTGCATATTTCCAATTTTATATCCATGCATGGTTTGCTTTTCTTTTATAAAAATAGTATATGCAACAAGATTTTGTAGTTCTACGATTCGATATGCTTATTTTCATCATTATATTTTATCACAATGAATGACCAATTAAAGGTAACATCTCATTTTCTTTACTTATCGCAAGTTATTAAATGTGTATTCCCAGCAATATCGCTCAGACTAATCCCTCTGAGGGAAGTCCTAGTTGTCTGAGCGAAGCGAAGTCTTTATACTCAGAGATACGAAACGATATTAAAATTCAAAAAAATTCTTTCGTCAAGCAAATCTCAAAAAGTACTTGTCGGATTTCGGTTCTGTTTGTACCAATAGGTACCTGTGAAGGTAATCTGGTGAATGCACCTACTTTTAAAAATTAATTCCAAATAGTTTAAAAGTTATATTAAAAAAACTGATAAAAAAGCACAATTTATGTGCATACGTCACAGAATTTTGGTGAGCGTGATTTTCACCGGCTGGACATTTTCGTAGATAACCGAATCAGTACATGGAGTAAATAGTAATCATTTTTGCACTCAGAAATATTGAATACAATAAAACATTTTAAAATTTAATCATGCAGGAAAATAAAACTTATTTTTTAGGTGCGTTCGTAATTATATAATACGTAGCACCTATAGTTGTCGTTCAGTCCGTCCGTCTGTCCGTCCGTCTGTCCGTCCGTCCGTCTGTCCGTCCGTCTGTCCGCATATAACAACGCAAAAACTACCCAACCGAATCGTTTGAAATTTAAAATACATAAATATTAGATATTTTTGTCGAGTCATTTCAAATTTTATGAGAATCGGATGGATAGATCAATTACAGGGACGATCAAAAGTATTCCATTACATTACGGTCAATGGGGAAAAAAGTTTCAAATGCATTTTAATCGTTTGAAATTTAAAATACGCAATTATTACATAATTCTGTCGTGTTATTTCAAATTTTTTGATAATCGTGTGCATAGATCAATTACAGGGGCAATCAAAAGTATTCAATTACATTATGGTCAATGGGGAAAAAGTTTCAAATATATTCTATACGTTTGAAATTTAAAATACATAATTATTACATAATTTTTTCGAGTTATTTCAAATTTTATGAAACTCGGACGAATAGATCAATTACAGGGACAATCAAAAGTATTCCATTACATTACAGTCAATGGGAAAAAATGTTTCAAATGCATTTTAATCGTTTGAAATTTAAAATACGCAATTATTACATAATTCTGTCGAGTTATTTCAAATTTTTTGATTATCGTGTGCATAGATCAATTACAGGGACAATCAAAAGTATTCAATTACATTATGGTCAATGGGGAAAAAGTTTCAAATATATTCTATACGTTTGAAATTTAAAATACATAATTATTGCATAATATTTTCGAGTTATTACAAATTTTATGAAAATCGGATGCATAGATCAATTACAGGGACAATCAAAAGTATTCCATTACATTACGGTCAATGGGGAAAAATGTTTCAAATGCATTTTAATCGTGTTACACTCATGCGAACTTAATAAAATTTATATGCAACTATAAAGTACATATTATAATATACATCTTACATAATTTGTGGTGCAAAGAACATTTGTTATTGATTTACAAGGCCACACAAAAGTATTCCATTACATAATGGTATAGGGAGAACATTGTTTGATGAGCGTTTTAATTGTAGTTCACTATTTACAATGTTATGAGATTGATATATGAACGTAATATTTTTAAAACTTCGTTATCGTCCGAACGCACCTAATTTGCTACGCTTCACGTGCAATTTCCAACTTGTTTATATTAAAAAATGTCATAAAAACTTTGATTTTGAGATTTTGTGATAATCTCTTAATAGCATTTTTTGATCGCTAAAAGAATGTTTTACATATTTCGCGTGTGAAAATTAGAAACAATTACGTTTTTAAATAAAAAGTTTCTTTTATGACATCATTTTCCCTTTATATTTATTTTCATTGCATGTTTTCTTTTAACTTATATTTTGTTTGTGTATGGAAGTCAATTCTGCTCACTAATTTTTCGGCACGGATACCACAAGCGCATCAGATTTGGCGCAATTTTTTTCAAAGCCCATTTGGCGAAAACTCCCCTTTCAAATAACGCTTACATACACATTTTTAAATTATTTTCTATTTTCAAAAAGAACTTACAGTAAATAAAATAATAATAATAATTAATAACTATAAAAAGAAATATTTTATATAATTAAAAGAAGTAAGTGAAAGTAAATAAACATTTTATGAGTAAATAAACAAATAAATAAATAAAGCCGGGTTATACCATCTCAGGTAAAATAATGCCATTTTGACGCCAATTATGTACCCTGGTGCATATGTGACATTTTTTCCCATTTTTCATCCGTTTCCTATTGGCATACAACTTTGAAATATGGAGTATGTATGCATACCTGGGAGCAATACTGGAATTAGACATTGATTTTTCTTTTAATTCGATCCAAAAAGGGGCAACGGGGCTATTTTTTAAAGTTTTATACAATTTATACTAAATAAAGGAGCCACTTACCTATTTCTATATACCAGAAGAAGTAAGTGGTATGTAAAAACAATTATATTATACATAAATAAAATACTTGAGATAATATACTAGAGATATAAGCACCGGGTTTGGCGAGATTTTTTATGCCAATTAGGCGAAAACATCGTTTTGATTACCAGATGCATATAGCATGCTATAACAACGTTATTTATTTATTTCAAAATGAAAAAAAAAAGGAATAAATGAAACATTTCCTGTTATTAAAAAAGATATAGCAATCAATAAATGATAATATTTTTAGAACAATTTATTATAACATTTATATGATAACCAGCATGTTAGGCAACTAAACGCCATTTTGGCACCAATTAGGTACCTCGGTGTAGATAGGGCATATATGTGTCATATTTATTTGTAAAACTGAGCATGAAAGTTTACCAGGTGTGTTTTCATAGGCGCTTGTATCTTTTTGCAACATAGCGCACCTTTCGAAGCCAAAACTGCACAAAAGAAAAAATAATCAATATTTGCAGCATTTTTTTTAAATGTAATGCACATTTTGTAATCAGTAGGCTCGATAATCAGACCTCGTTTTTTTGCTTTAAAAGGTGATATTTCATACGACGTCTTTTTGGGATTCGTCGTTTTCCCATATTTGATAGTATGTGTCTACTCGTTTTGTACCCTTTTTTGTAACTTTCTTCTTTATTAACAGCGACATCTGGATTTCCTATTTAAATAAAAGTTCTTCGAAATACAAAGAATTTTGTTAAAATAAATAAATAATAGGAAATGGGGACATCTATTGCTCAAAACACAAAATTTTTCCTATTGAGTTAATAAAAATCAGTAAAAACACAATTTTTATGATAATAAAAATGTGACTTATGTAATAACAGAGTCATATATTATGTGCGTTATGGATTAAGTATGAATATTTCAATGAAAAGTGATATTTCAAAAATATTATGAAATTATTTAAAAACCATTTATTTTAAACTAAATGAATAAAAGAATAATTTTTTTAATGAAATAAATGGGATTTGGAAAATTATTGGAAATTTATCACCATAGATGTATCAATATTACAATCAGTACCTTGTATGCAAAATGGAACAATTAGCAATACTTTTTGTACCCGAAAAATGTTCGTTGCTTTTTTTAAGATTAAAAAGTAGATTACGAAATATTCCTATATAGAGATGCCAAACCCTTGCTTATTGCATAGCAGAATTTTCTTATAGGAAAAGTTATTTTTTAAATCCGCAGAATGTTCCAATTTAATAAAGCATTTTCTGTATTAAAATACCGGTATCCAAAATGCCGGAGACTTGGCAGCTCTGCCAATAATATTTTAATTAATCACGGTACTTTTTTTAATCGGATTCAAATTTAGTGAAGACAACGTTTTTTGGCCGAAAGCAGCTTTTTTCCACATGTGTAACTACGATACAATTCCTTGATGTTGACTTATGAATGTTTTGACTTATGCTATTATTGCTTCCTCTCAATTATTTATTTGAATTTTAAATAAGATGACTCAAAATCGTGTTTTTTAAATATATGAAAAAAAAATGCATTTCGAGAGAGGGCGAAAAGGACAATATTTGGCGATTTATTACCTGCGTTTGGCTAAGTGTCTTACTACCTTGTATTTAATACTCTTCACAATACTTCGCTGTTATATGGACTTTGGCGCTTTTATAAAAAGTTTGACGTAATTCGGGCTTAAGAAAGTGAGTTTTTTACTGAATAATACAAATAAATGAAAAATGAATACTAAGAAATACTAATAAAAGAAAAATGAAGCATTATATTGATCTATGTATACTTAAAAATTCATCTGCTAGCACTAATTAGATAATTTATGTTATGTGTTTAGAATAGGAGATAAATTCTTTATTTCTATGCTATAAAGCATTAACGTTTGTGTGTTTTCCGTTAGCATTGGGAGTACCTAGCCGATTTAAAAAAATGTGGGCAAAAGATGTTGATAACCATCTTTGCTGCAAAATATACTATATTTTGCGTAGGAACAATAATCACCATCAATGCACGAGCAAAAAAAGTTCTAAAATTGAGAATTCTTTGATGTTGATATGACTAAAAATTTAAAAATTTTTTTTTTCTTTGGTGGCAACTTTTAAGATATAATATTCTCGTTATGAACAATTTCTAAAACATTCGACAATTTAATTTCACATATTAAACATTTTTTTTCTAGAAAAAGTTTTAAACCCAATTTATTGTGAATATTGCAATTTCTAGGATACTGTTGGGGTCAGAAACTATAACTTTGGCATCACAGTAACTTATAAGATGTAAGTGCTCGTTTAGGACAAATTTTTAAAAAAGGATTCCTTAACTCTTATCGACAACCTCATTGCATCCGTGGAAAACAGATATTCAACATTATAAACTATTCGGACGGATTTCACACCATATAAAATACACTCCATTTCTCTTCAAACATAATAGTTTATGTTATTTATAGTTTCTCAAATCGGTGCGAAGCTTCTGTTTCTGCTCATGACATCATTTCAAAGAGCTATATTTCAAATATAGGAAAATTTGGTGTTTTATTTTCTGTATTACTTTTAACATTTTGCATATTTCCAATTTTATATCCATGCATGGTTTGCTTTTCTTTTATAAAAATAGTATATGCAACAAGATTTTGTAGTTCTACGATTCGATATGCTTATTTTCATCATTATATTTTATCACAATGAATGACCAATTAAAGGTAACATCTTATTTTCTTTACTTATCTCAAGTTATTAAATGTGTGTTCTCAGCAATATCGCTCAGACTAATCCCTCTGAGGGAAGTCCTAGTTATATATCCTTTGTTTAATTAATAGTTTGAATTTACTTTTGTCGCCAAACAATACGATTTTAAGCCAAAAAGGCATAAGTCGGAGCGATGTTCGCAATACGTATAATCTCCCTCTATCTTTTTATATTTAAATTTTAGTGTAAATATTTTCCACATACGCACATATTGTAAAAAAATTTAATTGCAACATTTTAAAGTTTTTTTTTTTCAATTTACTTTAGTAGGTAAAAAGCCGTATAAATAACAATTATTGTTTTTTACACATTTTTGTTTTGGCGCAGATGTCATGCATGCAACGAGCGTGCGAAAGAAGGGCCAGGTTGAAGACGAAGGGGGTCGTTGTCTCGAGTGCTGAAATTTAGGGGGCACCAAATTTTATTACCAACGTCATTTTTAGCCAGTTACAAGAAAACGTTGGGGGGAAGGGGCGCCAAATCGAAACTTTGCCCCGGGTGCAGCTTTCTCTTCGCATGCTCCTGCACCGAGGCATCTCACTGGCGCAAAAATGATGTTATTTTTCCTGATATGGTAACCCAGCTATAATTGTTTATGTTTTATTAATTTTTTATTATTATTATTTTCTTTTTTAAAATTATATAAATTGTTTTTAGTACTACTTGGTTATCCCGTCGACCAATTTCGCAAAATTATACAAATCGCCAAACTAATGGCCAAATTATACCTACTGACATAATTTTTGGTTTAAATAACGAAACAACAAATAAATAGTAGAATATTATTAAAAATACAAACAAAAAGTCTAAATAAAAATCACCTAATTACGTTTTAAACACGCGTGTCGTATTTAATGTCATTGAATGTCACATTCACGATCATCCATTATTAGCATTTAATCCTATAGTTTGGCGATAGCTTTTTGGTAGACGGGAAAACCAGGTAGTTAACCAACAGATAAATAATATCAAACAAATTAGTAAATGTTATTATAAAAAATTTGTTATTATATTAATAACAAAACTATCGCCAAACTATAAGATTAAATGCCAAAAATGGATGATCTTAAATGTCGCATTTGACGTTAAATATTTTAGAGTTTTCTATAATTTGGCGAAATCGGTCGACGGGATAATCAAATAGTACTCATTTAGTATAACGACATTATATTAACGACATTATTATTATTTGGTATAGCTCATGCGACATTTACGATCATCCATTTTTGGCATTTAATCTTATAGTTTGGTGATAGTTTTGTTATTAATATAATAACAAATTTTTAATAATAACATTAACTAATTTGTTTAATATAAATTGGCATTTTTTTTAAAGTGCGCCAAAATGCCATTTTTGTAAATGATTGGCAATCTTGAACTAAGAAATAAACGAACCAGTATAGTGTTACTTTTAAAACTAAAGTGATTTTATGAGCATTTAACCACTTTACCATTTGCCCCGAGATAAGTCGGATATAAAACCATTGTTTCCCCATACCTATTGCAGGTTAAGTGGTTTAAAAAAATCAAGAAATAATAAAATTACAAAAATAAGCTTTGCTTTTAATAAACTTGGCATCTAAATATAGAAAATTAGGTAATATTGTTCAGTTAAAAATAAACAATACAGGAATTTTTGAAGTAAATTGTGAGTAATAGAGTTTCTTTTTAAAAGGAAAAGTTCTGGATCTTAAAGAATCATATGTAAAAAAAAAAAAAAAAAAAAAAAAATATATATAAATATCTAGAATATACACAAAAACAACATGATACTAAAATATTTCATAAATATCCCGAAAAAAATTACAATAAAAAATTCCATAGCGCGTTGCTTATTTTTTATTCGCGTTTGAAATGAAATAGACGCCCTCTCGCGGACAAAGTCGAACTAAAAGAAATAGAACTGATACCATGAGCATCTTCCGCTGAAATCAGTGTTTAAAAGGCCGATAAATAAATAAACAGTTCTATAATAAATAAATAAACAGTTCTATAACGAATGCAACGTTGGGTTCTTTGTATTAAAATTATCAAAAATCAAAATTTTATACACAAAGTTTAGATCTATAATATAAAAAAGTACATTTGACTTACTCATGACAAAATAACATGACCGCAACACAATGCTTGCATGATTCGCTTGACCCAGCTTTGCAAGAGCAAGAAAATTTTTTTATTTTCAATTTTTTGTTCTCCTTAACTAGCAAACCTGAAATGAAATGGGGATTTGCTTTTGTTTGGCTTGTTTGTAAACACGAGCCTACAATCTCTATTTCATCTCCTTTACATTCTTTAATGCCGCACATTATTATTCTCTTTGCATCAATAATTGCTTCAGCTTCTCTAAAGCATTTACTAGATTTTCCAGCATCTACAAATTCTAAAATTGTCGATATTTGTAATTTATCTCCCATAATTAAATAAAAAAGATAAAAAACAGCACTTTAACTAGCTCTTTAAACTGGTTCTATGCTACAGTGCTACAGCATGGAACGTAAACAAACAAACGTAAACAAACGATTATCAGGTCTAATACAACGCCATCTTTCGGTCATTACAAACGCGAATCTCGTTTTTCACGCGGGTAAAAACTTTGAATTTGTTTGAGAAAATGGCATCGATTAAGTAAAAGTAATCGATCTGGATTTCAGTTGCTGCAACGACCGTCCCCCCCCAAAAAAAGTGGAATTAATATCCATTTACAAACCTGTTTCCAGCACACTTCGAGCGCATTATGCGAAATTGACATATTGACTGAGGGAATGTATTTTCTCACAATTACATTAAATCTTCAGATTTTAAATCCGATAGTACATTTTTAAAGTGATTTTTATTTATATTTGAAGAATTGAACAATTTTAAGAATTAACACACAAAAATATATTTTTTTAATTATTAGTTGAGTTTTTCTTACTTTCTAAGAATGGTAAAAAGTATTTTTAATTGATCATTACGTTATTTACGATATGTATAAATTATTAACATCTTCTAATCATTTAATACTTAATCTTTAAAAAACTTATTTAATTTTAAAATTAAATATTTATACTTACCACGCTCAGACGATAAACTTAATTTTCTTTAAATAATAACTTTTGATATCATAATTCAATCTCATTTCATTACAACATCAGAGCATATTTATTTTATTTTTAATATGTGACGTCACAGTCGTCTCTTTTTAGCACTTACTCTAAATTACATTGTGTTATTAAAATGAAAACTTGAAAACTTATACTTTGTTTCAGATATGACGTTACATTTATAAGTTTAAAATTCTTAATGGAAAGTAGTCCTGTGACGTCACAATTGGTAAAAAATTGAATTGTATAGCCTCGAACCGAAAGAAAAAAAAAGGTTCATTTTGATTACGGATTAATATCTGGAAAAACTACTAAAATATTTATTTTCTTGTAAAGTGTGAAGTTATATTCTTGTGAAGTCTTCAAAGTGTAAAAGAAATTTTACATAATCGTCTGCCTAATATAAGAAGAAAAACAGTATTCCTCTGACGTCACAATTGGTAAAATTGCGGTTTTTAACCTCGAACCGAAAAACAGAATAGGGTCCATTTATTTAATTCATTTTGTTTTATCACGTGAAAATCTTTCAGTTGAAAATTAATTACTGAAGATAAATAATTATTCCGGTTTTTTTATTTTTTGGCAACGAAAAAAGAAAGATGATTAAATATTATGGAAAATTTTTCAATTTATTCTGTATGAAAAATAGTGAAATTTTGAATTATTAAGAAAAATATTTAAATAAAATAAATAAAAATTAGCCTATGTTCATTTCAAGCCAACAATCTATCTATATACAAAAATTCAAATACATTGATCCATCCGTTTTGAGGCCAAGTTCATTCCAATTTTCGGACACACTTTCACATTTATAATATATATGTTACAGGCCAAACCCGATTTTAGGCCAAACTAGATTAGCCTAGGCCAAACTAGTCTATCCTAACGCCCATCGGATAAACTAGTTTTTCCTAGGCCAAACTAGTCTATCCTAACGCCCATCGGATAAACTGGTTTTTCCTAGGCCAAACTAGTCTATCCGAAAGCCCATCGGATAAACTAGTTTTTCCTAGGCCAAACTAGTCTATCCGAACGCCCATCGGATAAACTAGATTTTCCTAGGCCAAACTAGTTTGGCCGAACGGTCTTTAGGATAAACTAGTTTAGCCTGCTATTCATTGGTTTGAACTTGTTTATCCTAGGCCGAACTAGATTGTCCTAGGCCAATTCTATTTGGCGTGATATTTTTTAATCTAAAGACCGCCACGGCGCCAACTTTCTAATTTTGATCTATTTTATCCTAGGCCGATGCAGTTTGACGCGATTTTAGCTCACAGACTATCAAAGCCTGAGAGCTAATGTGCTCGCAGATTCTGTGTATGTGTATGTAACAATTTACGTACGTATGGCCGTATGTACGTACGTGTGTACGTAATGCGATAACTCCTGATAGAAATATCCAATTTGCTTCAAATTTTGGACATAGATTTATCCTGATAATGAATTTTCCTGATTAGTTTCAGGGGTTCATTGAATAAGAATAAGGGGAGGAGAACAAAATGCTAATCCGCACCCCCCATCAATTTAGATCAGAGACTACCTGAATGTAAATTTTTATTAAATTTCGTGCATTAGTTCTCCAGCCGCATCCCTACAGCTTGCGACAGCGTATAGCAGGTGTTCTGCACACGTACTGCCGAATGCCCTCTTTCTTTTCGAACGAACTTCGAAGCGAACGAAATTCAAATCGTAGCAAGCGTGCTGAGTACGCACCGCCGAATGTAATCCTCCTTTTCGAAAGAGCCTCGAAGCGAACGAATTTCCAACCATAACCCCGCTGCATAGGCCAGTCAGATAGCGGGCGAAGCCAGCAAGATTTAACTAAGCCACGTTATATTAGTTTCTCATTCCAACACCAAGGAGTGCACTCTATTATTAACAAAACAGTATCTGAATGAAACTTCGTTAAACAACCTAATAGTAGATATGTTACTTGAGGTCGCGGTGCTTTAAAAGCTAAAATTTCCGTTATATTTCGCGATTTTGTTCGCATCCACACCCTCTTTCACGCCGAAATGTGACTTTTTTTATAAATTTATATCAAATGCCATAAATTGTCAGTTTCAAAACTGTAAGTTTCAAAATGTTCCAACAAGAATATAACATTTTTACAAAAATTACTATTAGGAAATAGTGGTATTTCGATGCGGAATCTTTTTTCTTAAAAATTTATCATCATGTTTTTTATCTTCGAGGTTCATTCGCTTCAACATACGCCCGTTTCGAGATTTTATATAAAACAAGGGGCCCGATAGCGGACGAAGCCGTCTGATTTGAACTAAATCGCATCCAAATTCCAAATTCCAACACTTGGGTGCTTGTGTTATATTAATTCCACATTAGTCCGTTATATTAGTCGCTATATATTAGTCCGACGTACGTACGTACGTACATAAGTATGTACATACGTACATGGTTACATACACACACACAGAATCTACGAGCACATTAACTCTCAGGCTTTGATAGTATGTGAGCTAAAAGCGAGTCAAATTGCATCGACCTAGGATAAATTAGATCAAAACTAGAAAGTTGGCGCCGTGGCGATCTCTAGATTCAGTAAAATCACGCCAAATTGAATTGGCCTAGTACAGTCTAGTTCGGCCTAGGATAAACTAGTTCAAACCAATGAATAGCAGGCTAAATTAGTTCATCCTAATGACCGTTCGGCCAAACTAGTTTGGCCTAGGAAAATCTAGTTTATCCGATGGGCGTTCGGATAGACTAGTTTGGCCTAGGAAAAACTAGTTTATCCGATGAGCGTTCGGATAGACTAGTTTGGCCTAGGAAAAACTAGTTTATCCTATGAGCATTAGGATAGACTAGTTTGGCCTAGGAAAAACTAGTCTATCCGATGGGCATTAGGATAGACTAGTTTGGACTAGGCCAATCTAGTTTGGCCTAAAATCGGGTTTGGCCTGTAACATATATAAGGATTAAAAGGAGAGAGAAAAAAGTCATCTCTCCGTCTACATTTCACATCTAAAACTACGTAATAAAATAGAAAAGTCAACAGTCAAAACATATCAAAGTTCAGTACGTCTACAGTTCTTTTAGAGTCCGAAAAAGGAAAAACAATTCAAAACCGCAAAGTGGAAAATTAAGGCATGGCTACATATGAAATAAAATATAAAAAGTCTTGAATAGCGTTTCTGAATAATTCTTGTGGCTTCGATTCGTATACCTAATACTTTTTTTAATACATTCACATAGAGTTTGTAGCGTGATAAATAAATAAACATGTATGCAAGATATTGCACGAAAATGTTCCGAAAAAAGAATAGAAAAATACGATTATTTGTTGAGTTAAAATAATGTATAGACTAAGAGATCGACCGAAAATTCAGTTTCGCTTTCGTTTTTGGCCCAAAATTGAGTATCGCAGAAAAGTCGTTTTCGACGAAAATGCTGTCAAAATTTCGGCCGAAGTGAAACTTGTCCGAAACTATCTGTATTTCAAAAAAATGGATTCTTTTTTTTTTTTTTTTTTTTTTTTTTTTTTTAAATCAAATTTTCAACTTAATTCATTGGTTTTAGCTGTATCTTCTCAAATGAGACTTCTTTATTCCTATGAACTTCAGTGATTATGAGTCATGATTGACTCAAGACGTGAGTGTATATCATAAAGCAAAAATGTATAAATGATTTAAATTTGAAGAGATTTTCAAGTGCTTATTAAAAGCTGCAGATTTAACTAGAATAGAAAAATTTTAATGTGAAACAGTAGAAGTGTTTCAAATACATCTGTCGTGATTATCTGTTATAATAGAATGTTTTCAAAGTAAAGTTGTAGTATAACAGTTGATCATTTAGAAAAATAATTATAAAGGTAAATCGAGATATATATACCTAAAACATACTTTAATTAGATGAAATTCGTATAATTAGAAAATTAGTTTGGAACGTTAATGAATTAATTACTTTTTATTTTATGTAGAAATAAAAAGTTTTGGTCACAGGTACAGGGAACCAACTTGGGCCATACATATAATTACACGCATAATTAATTAATAATTATGTATATTTATGTAAGTATTAATTACTCAAAACAACAATTTTCGGACAATTCCGTTTTCATTTTCGGCCAAAAATAGAAAGATACGGAAATTTAGTATCGGTTTCGGTCGATCCTTAGTGCAGGCGTGGAAAAAAGATGTAATTTTATTTTCAATATATGGAAAATAATATTGTAATTTAGACGCATTTTTAACGATATTTACACAATAAATTCAAATATATTTGTACAGATGATTGTTATTTTTTTCAGTAATTTAGAAAACATTAAGAGCTTAAGCAAATTTATACTAACAATAAATGTATAGATTCATTGAAGAAAACAGACTGGATGCCAGTTTGCTAAAGGTGTAAATACATATAGATCTAATGAATTTATATGAAGTATATTGATTATTTAAAAAAATCTGAATAGTTTGGTTAGGCGCTATACATACATAGCATTATCAATTTTATAACAATTTTGAACGCCTTTACCATTTTTCGAACTTGCTGATTCTAATAATACCGCTATCTGTGTATATATATATAAATATATTATTTTCTTTCTATACGTTTGAAATGATATATAGCTAGTGTTACGCATTTATTATACGCATACTTTACTGATTTAAATGAAGAGAATAAGATAATAAAACAACACATGTTATAAGGTGACCTAGGTTAATAACGCCACATTAAAGTTCTAGCAATTTTTACGACCTTAGTTTTAGATATGATTTTCAGACAAATGTAGGATTTGATACAGCAACTTATTAGCTATGTATACAAGAAAGAATATTTTAACAAATATGTATTCATGAAATGCAATGGCGTTATTTCTTGACCAATGCTACATGACGTTATTTTCCCACCAATATGGGTAATAACGCCTTGCAAACAAAACTATAAAATGTTATTGAATAATGTCATGTAAATTGGCCAATTCTAAAGATACAAACTCTATATTTCTAGAAATTGATAAATTTCTTTTACTTACCGTTCATTTCGATATTAGGTTGCAGTAATAATAATTAATAGTTTATTTTTTCTGACATAAAAAAAAATTGCATCACCTAGACCATACAAATTTCTTTGTATCCTTTTTGATTTTCAACAATAATGCTCTTTTGTGCATAAAATAAAAAATAAACCCTCTTCGGATACAATTTCAGCATTAAAAACAATCAACTGGAATAATGATGCCAATGAATGGCAGTATTACTACGGAATACTTATTGTGCAGTATATTTTAAACTATAAACTACTTCGGGAACGCATCCAAAATCTTCCACAACATTTTGGAAGTACATGAAATATACTACAATACTATGCAACAAAGGAAGTATTTCCTGATAAATATATAGTCTTCATATCACAGAACTTACCATTCAGATTTTAGATCGGGTGTTGATTCTTACGTGTTCCAGTAAGTCTTACGTTTCCAGCGATATGATATACAAATGGAACAGATTAACTTTTAATGGTTGTTTGTGATTCAGATGATTCGAAGAACCAATAGGTGCCATTTCCTGGATTCCTTCATAATTATGCGCAATATTAACTCTTGGCGCAATTACCCAAGGACACCTTATATGAAATAACTTTATATCAAATAACACTTTGAAGAAATACTTACTATTTAAACGCTTTTATGGTATTTGTACATCATCGGAAGTGATTTTTTGAAATGTTCTTTTGTTATGCATTTTTTATAATGACATTTATGAAAAAAAACTATAAATTTTTTGCAACTACCCAGAAATATTAAAAAAAAAAAGTCAAAATTATGTCAAAAATTGACAAAACGTGATAACTCAAAAGTAAAACAATGTATTGTCATTTTGTAGATTGCATAACAAACAGAATAACTTTCTCTAGAACTTACTAGGGAACGTTCCCAGGTGTAAGTTGTGGATTTGGATGAGTGTGATATCAAAAGAAAGATCTCGTCATGTACGTTAAAAAGTGAAATGGAACTACCCGTCCGAATCCAACCGTTTTCGAGATATCAGCACTTAAAGTGTGAATGAATAAATAAATGAATTGATAGGCAGGCAAACATTGTTCGCAAGTTAAATTAGCTTAAGAGGAACATTTTATTTTACACACTATATACACATACAGTTTATCCATTACGCCACTCCATAAATTTGCCGAAAAATTTGCATAAAACAATATGCTGGAAATAACAAAAACAGATGGAAAAACTTTTCGATTGCAGCCGTACGCGGAAACTTCGTAGGTTGCGAAGTGCCTGTCTAAAAGAGGGGAAATAACTAGCAATGTGTAGGTGTAAAGGATTTTGCTTGTAGCTCGGGAAAAGGTATTAGCAGAAGGATTAAAAACAATGCAAAGAAATTTTTAACTTGAGCACAATTTATGCACTTGCCTGTATATTTATTTATTTATTCATTCACATTTAAAATACTGATATCTCGATAGCGGTTGGATTCGAACAGTTGGATTCCATTGCACTTTTTAACATACATGACAAGATATTTCTTTTGATACCCCACTCGTCCAAATCCACGATTTACACGTGGGAAGGTTCCCTAATTAGACGACACATGTTACAATCGCATCTTTATCGCAGATATGTCATTTAAAGTACTATAGTAAAGAAAAATTCACAAATTTGTCTCAAGTTTGTCGTTTATACCAGTCTAAATATAAAACTATTTAATATATTATCACGAGTGTAGTCTATTCCCTCAAAAGATTGGTAAAAGAAATACAGAAAATTTTGTGGCACTTCATGTATATATTATTTTGTTTTAGGATGGTTTGCGTATAGTAAAAATCTGAAAAACTTCATTTAAAAAAAAAATAGCTAAAATAATGCTTAAACATATTTCTGTAGCACAATTCTGTTTAAACACCATAGCTGTAACTTTTAACGGCTGTAAATTTGTTTATAGTTAAGATACAGACACAATTTAAGCAGGGCCTCCGTGGCCGAGTGGTTGAGACGCCGCTCTGCTAATCTGGATGTTGGGGGTTCGATTCCCGCTGGCTTCATTGCACGCACATTTTGTGTGGAGC
Organism: Maratus speculifer; assembly: GCA_964019185.1. NCBI lineage: Eukaryota > Metazoa > Arthropoda > Arachnida > Araneae > Salticidae > Maratus > Maratus speculifer. The sequence continues at coordinate 75,380,011 of OZ025297.1, read as the reverse complement.
TCCTGGTTGTATTTCTCTTGTGATGTAAAATTCCTTGTGCTATCTCGTCCTTTGTATATTGACGATGACTTATAAGCAGGCTATCATGTCGAGCACACAAGTCAGATGTATGTTGTTCAAATAAACAAATAAATAAAATAAAACAATTTAAGCAGAATTAGACAGACAAAACAGTCAATTTTAATATTACTGCATGAACGAAAAATCGATATTTTGATTGAAAATTATGTTTTAAAGGTGTTCGGATACCTTAATAAAGGATTTTTCTTACAAAATGTATTCAACAATAATATAAATTTTTGTATGGGTTTAAGTAGACCTTATATACAAAGCAGGTGGAGACAAATTATCCCCATTTTTTATTTTTTATTTTTTTATCTGTTGGAAATAAGTTTTCAATTTAAATTATAAAATTGTTCAAAATAAAATAGGAAATAAGTTTATGTTAATTAAGTAGTCTTCTGACTAATTGTCAAACTCTTACTTTGGAATTTTTTAGACTCGAGGCAAAGTTAAAAAATAAAATCATTTGCTGCAAGAAGATCACTCTATATACTGCTTGCAGGGACGAAACTTGTCTTTTTTGCAACCGGGGCAAACATGGAGTTTGCCCGTCCCCCCTCCTACGCAAAAATAATTTACAACGGCAATTTTACTGAGTTTCAAGTAGCTTATTTATTTAAATTATATAATCATAAAATATATTATACTGAAAGACGTGAACAACTTTATTAAGTATCGATTCATTAAAACATTGAAACTGAATCGGAAAAAAAAAATCAGCTTTATACAGGATTTCTATAATATATCATCCTTAGGTTCTTCCGTGCGATAGCATATACAGGACAGGACTTAAAAAAAAAAAAATAAGGAAAGGGCATGTTTACAAACAAACACTTCTGTCAACCAATCTACCGCTACATTTTTTGTCATAGTGATCATTGTAGGAATCATCTTGACGGCGTAGCCCAATCATATGATACTTACTTATGCATTGGGAAACTTAGACCAATCAAATTCCCGGAGCTCACCCGTACAGTGTCAGTCGTTAAAGAACGGATAGGTTTTTCTCATGGAAGAACGAATATAAATATGGAAGGAAAACCGGTCAATGGAGGCGAGCCGAGGCAAGCCGAGAATTCTGGGACAAGTGTGACCCTGAACTGCCGGCAACCTTGGCGATTTTTTTCGATTGGCGATAACTTGGCATGTGTTTTACCTCTCGCCGTAGAAATCAGCACTCACCCGTTTCTTTTCGTTTTACTATCAGCCATTGACGACGATATTTTACATTTATTTTCTAATATTCTGCTTATAGACAAAAATGTATTGTGCTCTTATGCACATTTATAAACATAATGGTGTGAAATGTTTAGGCATGGATTAATAGAAAAATTTAAATATTTTCTGCTGAATTTGTACCTTTTTATGCACTATTGCACCTGAATATTTTGTAGGAAAATGTCTATTTTGACAGCATTTTCTCACAATTTCCAAATATTATAAAAAGTAATTTGATTACATTAGTTTGATTACATAATTCATGGAATTAAGAGCAAATAAATAATTTAAGTATGAAAAATGTGATAATTTATTACATTCATGAAAAAGGAAACATCTATTAAAGTTTCTTTTCAAAGAAAAATATCTTAATGCAATATAACTGTATAATTTTTATTTAAATGTGTAATATATATTAAAAGTACCTTTTTACTGCCTCTAGGATTTTTTCTAATGTTATATTCCACCAGTTTTTCCTAAATTTTAGCATTCTTCATTAATTGGAGTTATGTAATACACGTTAAAAATATCTTTAACTATGTCAAAGGTTTTTGTAAAATGTAATACAGTGAAACCTCCAAATAAGGAACACCCATGGGACCGAAACTTTCATCCCTTAAATAGAGGTGTCCTTTATTCAGAATTTTGATTGGTATTTTTAATTAATCATTCAGAGGTATATAAAAATAATAAATCGTTAATGGTGAATTTTGAATGTATCCGAAAGGTACAGATTACATTAATCAGACACGAAAGAAATAGAGAATTAAAATATTAAAATTGATTACCAAATCATTTAATTATTTGCAAAATTATTGGTTTTTATTTTATATGCAAATTTTGTACATGGCCGAATCTATGTCGATTCAGGCAGGGGGATACCTTCATAGTCTCAGAAGTTCTTTGATTGAACATATGTTAAAATTCAGGAAAAAATAAAATTCCCGTAATATTTGGTTTTACCCAAAAAAATTTCTGGACCGAGATACAGGGTGCCAAAGATGGCATCCCGAGCACCTTTTCTCGTTTGCGATTTTTGAAAAAAAGTTTTAAGTGCTCTATCTCTGAAACGATGCAAGATATTTCGTTGCAGTTTATTTTATCTTAAAGATAATATTTTTCTGCTTAAAAAGATATACTCCATTTTGAAATATGTATTTAATTATTTTTTAAGCAGCCTTCTAAAAAAATTTTTTTTAATCAAAAATAATTTTTTTCTCAAAAATGCCAATTTTAAAAATTTTCATTTTTTTACTGTTAGTCAATACCATTGAGTACTACCTTCACCGTAAAGGAGAACTTCCACTTTTGAGTTTAACAAGTTTTAGAATCATTTCAAGAATTTAGAGAATTTTACAGGAACTGCATGTCAAAAGTTCCAATAAAAGTCTCTCAATTTTTGTTTATTTGTATCATATGTAGCCTATTACATATCCTAAACAAGTTAGAAATCACACGTCAAACATGGTAAATGAGGTGCATTCATACTACTATGACTAGTTTTATAAATATTTAGATCTTGGTGCAATAAGTATTACACTCTTGTGAAAACTGGCATGAATACAAAATTTATTATGTTTCTATATATTAAATTCAGTAATACAGAAGTAATATGGATCCATCTTAAAAAGAATGTAATCACCAGGGCAACCTAGAATCATTACCTATCGTGGGATATGTTTGAATTAATTATGCGTGATAGGATTTAACAGGATGAATAAAATATATATGAGTGTCTTTTTTTCAAAGTTTTAATTTGACTTTCATAACATTTGACAACCTTTTTCACAACATTTGTTGCCCTTTTTTTTTTTTTTTTTCTTTGAGGTAACATTTTTTTTTTGTTTGAAATGATATATTCAATTTTGTAAAAATGTATTCATACTTTCTGATGCAGCCTTTTGATTTTTTTTAGTTAAAAGAAATCAAAAATTCAATCCTAAATTTATTTATTTTTTTGCTGTTGATTAATACCATTGAGCACTTACTGCCTTCCTTATTTCGGAAAACTTCCACTTTTGATTTTGATAAGTTATCAAAACACATGTAAAATTTTGCTATATATTTTACCAGTTCCTGTATGACAATCACATACTGGTCTCAGGAAATCAAAATCGTAGTCTTGTTTGACATAGGATTTTATTTCTTTATAAGTATAAGAAACTGACAGCTTTAAAAATAGCTTACAAAAGAAAAAAAAAGCATGCACTAAAGTTTACAAAATATATGCATAAGTTTCAAAACATATTACTTCCAGTGTATTCTGCTTAGAACTGAAATTAGAAATTCATAGACTTTATAATTTGTTGAACAGTATCTGTATCTTCCTTTGATATTTAGTGATGCCTTATTCAAAGTTTGTGCAATATAGGTATTATGATAGTAATAGATGAATATACCCATCACTATGATATTAATAGATGATTGTTCATTCTATTAAATTCTATCATACATAATTAAATATCCCATGATAGGTAATGATTCGAGGTTGCCCTGGTGATTACGTTCTTTATAAGATGGATTCATATTACTTCCGTATTACTGAATTTAATATATAGAAACATAACAAATTTTGTATTCATGCCAGTTTTCACAAGAGTGTAATACTTATTGCACCAAGATCTAAATATTTATAAAACTAGTCATAGTATGAATGCACCTCATTTACCATGTTTGACGTGTGATTTCTAACTTGTTTAGGATATGTAATAGGCTACATATGATACAAATAAACAAAAATTGAGAGACTTTTATTGGAACTTTTAACATGCAGTTCCTGTAAAATTCTCTAAATTCTTGAAATGATTCTAAAACTTGGTAAACTCAAAAGTGGAAGTTCTCCTTTACAGTGAAGGTAGTACTCAATGGTATTGACTAATAGTAAAAAAAATCAAAATTTTTGAGATCGGCATTTTTGAGAAAAAAATTATTTTTGATTAAAAAAATTTTTTTTTAGAAGGCTGCTGTAAAAATAATTAAATGCATATTTCAAAATAGAGTATATCTTTTTAAGCAGAAAAAATATTATCTTTAAAATAAAATAAACTGCAACGAGATATCTTGCATCGTTTCAGAGATCGAGCACTTTAAAATTTTTTTCGAAAATCGCAAACGGGAAAAGGTGCTCGGGATGCCATCTTTGGCACCCTGTATCTCGGTCCAGAAATTTTTTTGGGGAAAACCGAAAATTACGGGAATTTTATTTTTTCCTGAATTTTAACATATGTTCAATCATAGAACTTCTGAGACTTTGAAGGTAAGATTTTTTCTTTGGCTGCCTGAATTGACATGGACTATGAAACATGCAAAAAGTATAAAAAAATTTACTTGAAATAATCTATCAAAAGTAATTGTTTTGCAAATTTCAATATTTTATTACAAACCTTTCAAGTGCTCATTTATTATACTTATAAATATTAGTTGTCATTATCAGTAGTATTTACAAAAAAGGTATGCAAATGCCTTGTGTATTTTAAGGCAACAAATCTATCAACTGCTGTGCTCAGCTACAGAAAAAAGTTTTGACACATTTACAAATTCATTTTTAAACTGAAAAGTATAACATTGGAATTCCTGGCTGTTAGTAGCGATTTGGAATCAAACTTTGTTTTCGATATGTTGATAAATAAATTGCATGTTGAGTTATACGTGATATTGATTATGTGACAAATAAGTTTTTCACCTTTTTTGAGTAACTATTCTTCTTTCGCATGGAAATTAAATTCAAAAGTGGTTACTTTGACAGTATTTTTAAAAGATCTATTGCAGTTGTGCGCGCACATGCAAATAAAGTATGATTATGTAATTTCTGAACAATAAAGCCTGCTAGTTTTAAGAATTTCTGAATAAAAATAATTTTAAACTTATGTCATAAAAGTTGCTCATTTGTATTTCAAAACAGCCTAAAAGCATCAGTAAAGTTCTCTACTTCAAAGTTTTCTTTTATTCTCAACTTTCAGAATCGCCCTCACAAATTTCAGCATTACTTTCACTGAAGATAAACGCACTTATGTCAAATCAGAATTGTGGGTAAATAAATACTTGTGAATTGTCGTATGTCTCTATTGACATGACTGTCTGCCTGTTTCATAAGTTCACAAAAACTCTATTTTCATTTTGATCACGGACTAGTTTATTACCTGAAATGCAAAAACTGTCTCTTATTTAGAGGTAAATGCATTATGCGTACTATATCAAGGGACCGAGACTGGAAGTTTTGTCCCTTATTTGGAGGTTTCACTGTATTCCTCAAATTTTCTGTAAATTTTAATTCCCTCCATAAATTAAACACATGTACATATGCTACAAACTAGTACTAACTGCAGTATTATGATTTAATTAAAGTATAGTTTAATTACATATTTATTGAATACTTTTTTATATATAACTATAAACTCTGTAGCTGCTCTTTAAAAACTATGAAATCTAGTTGCACTTGTTATTTTGAACCAATTTTCCAGATGCGGAAATGAAGAAATGTCTTTATAAGGTAAGGCAGCCATGAGTTATGCGAGACATCAGGCTTAATTAAATGGTCCACAAAAAACATTAAATAAGCTAAAGTTTTTTTTTTTTCTCTTCAAAACATACATTTTTTTCTTTTTTTTTTAGGGGGGGGGGGATTTTTTGTATTTACATTCAAAATGCAAAGAAAATATTGGAAGCATGCAAGAGACGGGTGAGGGGTTTGCGGGAAATCACAAATATTTAATAACTGGATTATTTGTCTATTAAAATTCTTTCTAAATCCCCCCCCCCATTCCCCAAGAAAAAGTGTATGAGCTTATTATAAACATCTGAAAACCATCTAAATGAATTTAAAAATGTCTTTTCACAGTGAAATTTTTTGGATTTTAAAAATGAAAGGAGATTTTAATAAGGATCTTTTAGGAATGAAATATTGTGTCCTATTTATATATATATATTTTTAAAATTCGAATGACATTTTTATAGATGTTTGACCATAAAACAAAGATCAGTGTGACAAACATATATTTAGTATTTTTTCTTTAAGGAAGGAAAAAAAGAATGCAACCAAAGCATCCAGAATAGCATTTAATTAGAAAAAAAAATAATCACTGTTCATCAGATATATTTGGTTTTACACCTTTAGCAAACTGTATTCTTTTTTTGGGGTGGGGGGGAGGGAGATTGAAACAATGCATTTATTATTAGTTTAATACTTTCAAGTCACAAAAAGATAACTATCATACACATGGTTATAATTCATTTTAATATATAAATGACTTTTAAAATATATTTAATTTGACTTTGTAATATAGATAGAAAAAAAAATTAAATCTTTCATATTTATCAATTTCATGCTTACTAACAGAAATTTCGAAAAATAAACAATATCCTTTTTGTCAAGTCACTTGGAAAGATTTTTTTTTTTTTTTTTTTTTTTTTTTTTTTTTGGGGGGGGGGGAGGGGGGGGAGAAAACATTTTTGTAAAACTTCTAACAGAATACTCATTCAAAAGTACTTATTGCATCTTTGAAAGAAACTTTTTAATTATTATTAATACTGTTATTTCGAATAAATATTGTAGTAGCACAATTTAAAGTGACTTATTTAACTTAAGTTTACTGTATAATTGAAACTATTTTTTTTAAATATTCATTAAAAAATCCAGTAAACTTTTCTTAAACCTTAAAGTAAGCAATGTAATGGATTTTTTATACTATAAGCCTTGAAATAATAATAAAATTTAAAAATACATATCAAATTTAAACTAATTCTGAAAATAAATTGGATTCATTGGAAACATCTAGAGAAACATAGAAGCAGGCGGTTATTATTTTTTATAAATCATAATTCTCTACAGCTAATAATTTCAAGATAAATAGGTTTGTTTGGATAATTATCAGACGTTCGCTTCTATTGCGCCGTCGAATAATCCATTTGTAAACAAACAGTATCGCATGCTTTTTTTCTGTAATAAAACGTCGAGTGTAAGGCCAAATAAGCGATAAATGCGCCAAACAGTTGCCATTCCTCAGGGAATGCTGGGATATGGGTGAAACTCACAGAAATCCGGTGGCATCAACGATTACCCTGCTCCTAAGGGGAAAGAGGCTTCGTTTTCCTTCCATGTTTATATTCGTTCTTCCATGGTTTTTCTCCCTTATCCACAGTAATTCGTCCACAGTGACGTCAGCTGCCCTTTCCTTATACCGTGCTAAACATAAAGCACACCGAGAAAAATCGATCAGCAAGATTTTTTATTTGCCCCCTCCCCCCTTGTCTGGCACTCGGAACACATGCCCCCCCCCCCCTCTGTACCTCTTCCCGTTAGTTTCGGCTCTGAACGCTTGCCTGTATTTTTAAAATTAAACTAGTTATATTTTACTGAAGAAGGAAAATTATAATTTGGTGTCATATAATATAAAATTAAATGCGTAAATCTGTAAGACGTTGCCCCGCCCCCCAAAAAAAGAATATGAAAATACATACAGTTGAGCTTAAACAAAAAAACAATCGATTCTGGAAATGTCATTAGTTTAGTACAAAAATACTTCAAACTATTTATACAAAAATTATTAGGAGATTTCAGTTATGTACTGAAAATGAGAAAAATTCCCTTGAGAATTCCTTTTTTTAAAGTTATATTTCTAGAGTTAATAAGAAAATAATATTTGTTTCTTTTCACAATCTGTGTTGTTCTTCATTACAAATATTTGTGATGTACAATCGTGGAAAAAAATAAACAATCCTACTAATTTTACAACAAAATATAGTTGAAAGAAGTTACTAGTAATCAAACGATTGGAAATCAAGTCGACTTTTAAATAATGTATATAAAGTTTGCCTAAGGTGCCATATATAAGTCAAAACCAAATCAAACTTGATTTTTAGGTAGATTTCGTATGAAATGCTACCTATTGCATTCTCTCCCATGTTGGAATTTCTGAAAAATTTTTGCAGATCTACGCCGATCATGACTCCTAGACCCCAAAACTACCATCAGTAAAAAAGTTTATCTATCTATCTATCTATCTATCTATCTATCGGTGTATATCACTTTCTTCTGGACACGATAACTTCTACAGTTATGCTCAGATCTTCTTCAAATTTTTACATAAAATCAAGGAGCATAAAATCTCGGTTGAGTTCGTTAATGGGCAAAATCGGACCAAGGGGCTGGAAATTGGGAGGCTTTTTGTGAAAACCGAAAAAACGCGATAACTTCTTAAAAAAATAGATTTATTTACACCTTCTTAAATAAAATAGATATCGAATCAGTTTAAAATTTATATTACTTCTCAAAAATGGGCTAAAAGTTTATGCATGACAGATTTTTGGTAAAGTTAAAAATGGGCTCAAGGGGCGAAAAAAAACCAGGGTTTTTGAGAGAAAAAAAAATCATAACTTCGTCAATTCTCAAGATATCAAATCCAACTAAATTCTTTATAAATTTACTCAACATTATCCAAAACTTTTGTATTTACAAGTTTTTGATAGTACCAACTTTTACCGATGAAAAAAAAAAATTAAAAACGAAAAGAAAAGGGGGGAGGAAAAAGAAAAAAATCCATAACTTACTCATTTCTTAAGCGATCAAATATAATTAAATTTATTTTACATCTTCTCAATAATATCTACAACTTTTATATTAACAAGTTTTTCATAGGACCAATTCTTCTAGCAAAAATAAATTAAACAAAAATAGGAGTTGGAGAAAAAACCTCAAATCCAAACTGCTTACATTCTGACTCATTTTTAAATTCATTTTTGGTTTTAAACGCATCCAAATGGCAGATCCTCTTATTTAGAAACTATATAATGTGAAGTATAAGCCAGTGTTTTGATAAAGGCAGAATATATTGCAAAAAAGGCTGCCAAAAAGAGTATTTTGAACAGAATTTCCCGAAGTAATAATGATTGAAAAATTGAGGAAGTATAACAAATTGCGTTTTTTCTGAGCCATTTTTAATTCCTTTTTTTGTTCTCAAACACATCCAATTTACAGGTCCTCTTATTTAGGAACTATATAGTGGGACGGATTGGCCAGTTTTTTGATAAAGGCAGAATATATTTCAAAAAGGGCTACCAAAATGGGCACTTCGCACAAAATTTCCCAAAGCGATCATGATTAAGAATTGAGGATGTATTCAAATGACAAATTGGTTATTTTATGACTCCTTTTTAAATATAATTTTGCCCTCAAACGCATTTAATTGACAGTTTTTTGTTATTTAGAAACTTTATAATGTGTGTATTCATCCATTTTTTGATAAAGGCTAAATATATATTTTTAAAAGCTGGCAAAGTGGGCACTTCGCAAAAAAATATCCCAAAGTGATCATGATATAAAAGAATTGAGAATGTATTCAAATAACAAATTGGTTATTTTATGAATCATTTTTAAATTCAATTTTGCTCTCAAACGCATTCAATTGACAGTTATTTGTTATTTAGGAACTGTGTAATGGGTCCTATTTGTCAGTTTTTTGATAAAGGCTAAATATATAGTTAAAAATGCTAACAAAGTGGGCACTTCGCACAAAATTTCCCAAAGCGATCTTAATTAAATAATGGTGGATGTATTCAAATAACAAATTAGTTATTTTATGACTCATTTTTAAATTCAATTTTGCTCTCAAACGCATTCAATTGACAGTTTTTTGTTATTTAGGAATTATATAACGTGCGTATTGGTCGATTTTTTAATAAAGTCAGAATATATTTCAAAATATGTTTTCAAAATGGGCATTTGAGCCGAATTTCGTTTAAGATGATTTTTTAATAAATTCAGAACATATTTCAAAATATGTTGTCTAAAAGGGCATTTGAGCTGAATTTCGCTTAAGATGATTCTGATAAATCCAGTTCTTGCAGCAAAATGAAATTAAAAAATTTTCATAAGCGGCCAAATGAAGTTATTAAACTGGGTTTATCTCTAATCATACTTTTTTTGTTGTTGTTGTTGAAATGAGTACTCTTCGAAATCTACCTCCGCGTATAGGCCAAGCCGACAGGGATTTTTTTTAATGGCTACCCGCATTTTTGATGATATATTTTCAGTTTTTGGTTAAAATCATGTCTAATTACGAACTTTCAAGTCACTTGGATCATATGTTTTAGAACTACAAATATTTAAAATTTGCAGCTTCTAAGGTTAAATTAAATTTCCCAATTTTTATTTATATCTCTTGAAATTATAATTCCAATGTGTTTTTTTTTTATTATTGTGTTTAAAATGCTCGAAAAAAAAGGAGCATAAATACATTGAATTTGTAAGCTTAAAAATTTTGAAATAGGAATTATGAAATTAATATTCGAAAAAACATAAATTGCAAACTATAGTTTTTTTTTTTGATAGATTTATACTTATTTTGTCCTGCTTTATACGAATTCAGAATTTCAAATTTTTCATCCAAGTAGTTTTAAATTTTGCTTAAAGAATGTCAAAATGATAGTTTAATGTCTGAGGTACAGAAAAGCATACTTTGAAAAATGTATATTTTAGTCATTTTATTAAAACATTTGGTCTGACAATGATCGAAATATACTAAATGAAAAAAAATGGTCACATTGTCAAGAAGTTATATATTAATACAGTGAAACCTCCAAATAAAGGACACCCATGGGACCGCAACTTTCGTCCCTTAAATAGAGGTGTCCCTTATTCGGAGTTCCTGACATAGTGAAACCTCCAAATAAAGGACACCCATGGGACCGCAACTTTTGTCCTTTAAATAGAGGTGTCCCTTATTCGGAGTGTCCCTTATTTGGAGGTTTCACTGTATAAGTAACTTAGTCATTCTGTAGCATTAAAACAAAAAAAAAATACCAAATTTCAATTTATATCCATCCCTTAAAATAGGTTCATTTTAAAATAATTAATTCATTTGAAACTAATCTTATGAATTTCATTTTAAATTATATTTAGACATATTAGAGGGTGTAGATTTTATTTATGGTGTCAAAACCTTGGGAATTGCCATTAAAAAAAAAAGAATGTTTGGGTTTATTTTGATACATAGATAGATATTTTGCCCTCCTAAGCAAGTTTTATAAATATCATTTAAAAATAGACATTATTTCCAGTCACTTCACTCTCAAAAAAAACTTCCGTCTTTTCACAGAAAAAGTACTGGCAACACTGCTGCCAGAAATTGTCTGTATATTGACGACTATCTGTTTATTTTTTCTCCGTCAAAAGAGGAAAAATATCCGTCTTTTGAAAAAAGTCTGGAAAAGATAAATACGCCGGCGGTGAGGGTCGAACTCACGACCCCAGCATTACAAGGCCAATCGTGGCGCTCATCCTCAGCGCCACGATTGCTCATTAAAAAAGTGCTTAAAAGTAGAAGCCTTTATTTCTTATGAGTGTGATTTGGTTTATTTCGTTAAAGAGCTTTTAATTTTGAAGTTAATTTCGGGAAGATTTCATCTTTAATGAAACTGTGGCTGGGGTTTTTATACGTTTATATTAATATAGTATAAAAATGTGAATTTTAATTACATTTGCGTAGATTGCTAGAAGAAAAATATGGATGTTCTATGACAAGATTTTTTTTTAATAATATCAATTTTTTTTTTCTTTTTGCATTTTATTTTTTAATTAAAATAACTTTTTAATGTGTTCACTTAAAGTACATTTTAAATGGGAATATTTATTATATAAATAACTTAGTAAATTCAACTTTATTCAACTTATCCAACTTTGAATATGAATAACAAATTGTGAGAATTTTTGAATGAATGAAGAAAATAATTGTTATTTATTTTTAAATACGAAAACATTTTTGTCTTTTTAAACTAAATTAGACATTTTAATCTATAGAATATTTTGCTTTTCATTTTAAAAATAAATTCGAATTTATTACTAACAGACCCAATACGCATGCGTGCAAGAAATAAACAGAATCTCTTCCTCATTTTTCGACGCTCGGAATGAATTCACAGATCAAATACGTTTTCTGGGAATACGGTAATTATTTGTGAAAAAATAACGATAACTTAGTGTATATTGAGGAATTTTTCTGACAGTGTTGGTACTTGTTATTATTATTTTTTTTTTACAATAATTTGCTGCAGAGTTAGTATGGAGTATTAATTTTTTTTAAAACCATGTGGAAAATGGTTGTTGATCTCATTCCAGAATAGAGATATCCGAGACATATCTGAATCGTTGTGATTCCGCATTTTATTCGTTTTCTGATTGGTCAATGAATATTAATGTTTAATCCATGGCATACGTAATATATGACTGTGTTATTACGTGAACTATGTTTTGATTTTTATTAGCTCAATGGGAAACATTCAAACATTTTGCTTTCAGCAATGGATGTCGCATTTTATTTTATTTCATTTTTATAGATTTTTTTCTAAAATGAATGTAACTGAATAACTGAACTAATTTAAGTTATTGAGGGATACAAGTTATTAAAACTTGGTTCCTTTTTGTATATAAGAGTTAGTACATTGATAAAACTACGTGAAAAAATTAGTTTTGAAATTAAAGACTATCATTTTTCTGATCAGTGAGAACGTCAGATAAACGCCTATGGAGCGTTCTGATTGGTCAGAAAATAGATAGTCTTTTAAATCAGAGGTCATTTTTAGGTGCGTTCGTAATTATATAATACGTAGCACCTATAGTTGTCGTTCAGTCCGTCCGTCTGTCCGTCCGTCTGTCCGTCCGTCCGTCTGTCCGTCCGTCTGTCCGCATATAACAACGCAAAAACTACCCAACCGAATCGTTTGAAATTTAAAATACATAAATATTAGATATTTTTGTCGAGTCATTTCAAATTTTATGAGAATCGGATGGATAGATCAATTACAGGGACGATCAAAAGTATTCCATTACATTACGGTCAATGGGGAAAAAAGTTTCAAATGCATTTTAATCGTTTGAAATTTAAAATACGCAATTATTACATAATTCTGTCGTGTTATTTCAAATTTTTTGATAATCGTGTGCATAGATCAATTACAGGGGCAATCAAAAGTATTCAATTACATTATGGTCAATGGGGAAAAAGTTTCAAATATATTCTATACGTTTGAAATTTAAAATACATAATTATTACATAATTTTTTCGAGTTATTTCAAATTTTATGAAACTCGGACGAATAGATCAATTACAGGGACAATCAAAAGTATTCCATTACATTACAGTCAATGGGAAAAAATGTTTCAAATGCATTTTAATCGTTTGAAATTTAAAATACGCAATTATTACATAATTCTGTCGAGTTATTTCAAATTTTTTGATTATCGTGTGCATAGATCAATTACAGGGACAATCAAAAGTATTCAATTACATTATGGTCAATGGGGAAAAAGTTTCAAATATATTCTATACGTTTGAAATTTAAAATACATAATTATTGCATAATATTTTCGAGTTATTACAAATTTTATGAAAATCGGATGCATAGATCAATTACAGGGACAATCAAAAGTATTCCATTACATTACGGTCAATGGGGAAAAATGTTTCAAATGCATTTTAATCGTGTTACACTCATGCGAACTTAATAAAATTTATATGCAACTATAAAGTACATATTATAATATACATCTTACATAATTTGTGGTGCAAAGAACATTTGTTATTGATTTACAAGGCCACACAAAAGTATTCCATTACATAATGGTATAGGGAGAACATTGTTTGATGAGCGTTTTAATTGTAGTTCACTATTTACAATGTTATGAGATTGATATATGAACGTAATATTTTTAAAACTTCGTTATCGTCCGAACGCACCTAATTTGCTACGCTTCACGTGCAATTTCCAACTTGTTTTCGATACATTACAGACATATTAGCTAGCAATCGAGATTTTTTTTTCGTGGACAAAAGTTTAAGATCTTAGTTAATATTATGATTAGCTAAAAAGAATCATTTTCCAAATGGTCTTTATTTGTTAAATTACATTTTTTACAACTGTATACGATGTTAAAACAAGAATCAAATTAAACTTCTTCAATGCTTGCACTAAATTTAATGAAACTGTCATTTTCTTAATCTAATTCCCCGAAATTGGATTAATTCTCAAGGGATTAATACAACAATCAAATTAAACTCTTTCGATGACTGAATGAAATTTAATAAAAAAAAACTATCATCATAATATTCACGAAGCTTTAATAGTTTGTTTTAGATTTGAGAAAAATCCTATCTTTATTAAAAAAAAAAATATCTTGCTAATGTCATTAGCTAATCAGTTACTTTGAAACAAAATATCTTTTAAATGGCCAAAATTGAAGTGAATGAAATGAGAAATTAGATACGCTAACGGGGAAATTTTTTGCTATTATTTAAAAGAATTTTGTAAGGGAATTAATTAAGTCACTCTTTAAAGGATTTCTTTCTTTAATTTTATAAAAATCTCAATCTTTTATGACTTTTAAAGCTTAGTTAAAGAAATAAATCTTGCGTTTTTTTTAAGTTTTAATTTAATTTTTTTAAATTGTAGTTTCAATAACAACATGCAAAAAAGAAAATTAATAAATATTGCATACTGAATACAATTTAAGGAAAATTTTATCTTTGCTTTTAGTTAAAAAAAAAAGGAACTAGAAATATATCTTGGTAACTATTTCACAAAACTTGACCAATTTACTTTCTGACAATAATCCTCCAAACAAATATATAACCTAGCCAGACAAATGAAAATTGATTTCTCAGAGCTTGAACCAAATCTAATTATTATAACTATTATAAGCCGAACGAAATCATTAAAGAGTGTTTGGACGAATTCTATAATCAATATTTCTTTGTATTTGTTTTGACACATTCATATTGTAAGATATAAAATAATGAAGGTAATTAGAAGACACAAAAACAAATTTTAACACTTTCCAACATATTTGAAAAGTGTTTATGGATTCGGTTTGTCTGTATATCTGTCCGTGATCTAATCCTAGTAAACATACTCAGATAACCATGGAAATTTTATATGTTATTAGTATTTATTTATCTTTCTTAGTTAAAAAAGAATCATAAATGTAATTTGATAATGGTTTCACAAAACTCGACTAATCCATCTGACAATAATTCCCCAAACAAATATATAATTTAACCAGACAAAAAATGAAAACCGATTTTCAAGAACCGATTTTTTAGAGCAAATCTAATTAATGCAACTATCATAGGTCGAAAAAAATAATAAAAGTATGTTTGGACGAATTCTATCACCAATATTTCTTTGTATCTGCTTTGACACAATCATACTGCAAGATATAAAATAATGAAGGAAACTAGAAGACATAAAATTCTTTTTTTAACACTTTGCAACATACTTGAATAGTATTTATGGATTTCGTTTGTCTGTCTATCTCTCCGTGCTCGAATCCTCGTAAACATACTCGGATAACCATAGAATTTTTATGTGTTGTTGGAATTTATTTTGCATGTTCGGTATCCAAAAGGAAGTATGTAGCATTTATAGCTCGTTTACAGAAATGCACAAAAGAATTCCGTTACATTGTAGTTTATGACAGAAATGGCGAATCTTTTCGCAACCATGTGCCAAATTTTTCCAAAAATATATTTTACGTGCTCATGACGTGCCAACCACAAAAAAATTAAATGGATGAAATGATAATGAATCATAAATTACTTAAATTTCTGCTTTTAGCGTTAAAAAAATACAGATAATATTTACTATTATACTTTAGAAATTTATTTTAAAAATATTAATGCTGTTGTCCGATCACATATTCCAAATGATTTATGTCAGCTTCATACATAGTTATTTTTTAATAAAGTAAGTTGAATTGGACTCATTTGACAAGATGTTTCTATTGAAAATTTCATATTTTTTATTTCCGAAAAGAATTAGACCAGGAGGCGGCAGCATGGACAATCATCTCACTGAGTTCACGGATGAAAATCTAGGTTTAGCTAAATCTTGATTCGCATATTAAAACGTAATCGATCTACCAAGTCATATCTTGGTTTAAAACACCTAAAAACCCGATTTTAGCGGTTGACTCATAGGTTTACCATTATTTTTTCTTCCTCCCAGTCTTCCATGTTTTCACGAACGGTTATACAACAGTGGAAAAGTCATGTACGGCGTATCCTGGTTGCAAAAAGTTGAAAAGGCGCGAATAAGTATAAAAATATAAGGAAGTTTAAGTATAAAAAAATTAGAATATCTCTGCAATTAGCTGCAAAATGGCCAAAGAAATAAGAATTAAAGGCACTCCTGAGGGCAAAACAGTAACTAAATGGATGATAAACAAGATAAATATTTCTTATTGATTTTCTACATCATTTAAGATTAGTTCAATAATTTTCACAATATTAGAACTCCTACTGAATACGGTAACCGTACTAATGGGAGGGTCAAAGTTAGGATGTGTAAAGGTATGTGCATAATATGAATAAGTAGCCACAGGACTTTTCAATAATATATCACATTAGGGGTGTTGGTCAAATTTAGAACAATGGGTTCCCCTTACAGTTCCAACTATCGCCCCTCCAGAATACATCCTTCCCTCCTCTTTTTGAAATTTTCATACATTATAAATACTATTTATCAGAGGACTCTGTAGGAAAAATCCGATCTGAAATGATAAAACACTACGATTTCAAAAAAGTTCGAATATTTCCCCCCGGGGTCCAAATTTGGGACGAGGGAAGAAAGTTTCATAATATGAAAGAGTGGTTAGAGGGCTTTCTGATGGTACATTACAAATTGCCCCCTCCCCCCCCACCACTAAAATGAAAATTTTCGAAATCTGAAAAAATCATTCGAAAAAATGAAATCTTTAATTTCCTCGGGGGTAGAAATTTTAAAATCGCGAAACAAGTGTTTTTATATTAGGTTTAGTGTTATGTTTAGTATTTAGCTTTATAGCTTTATTTTCTGCCATTTCACGCTCCCACAGAAAATGGCTGCTGAGATGGCGAAATGTTCTAAAATTTTCGACTTACTTTAACAGCCTTAAGAGGGAATTTGTAAAATCTCTAAAATACAAGTTTAATTATTTTCTTTTGTAGATTTATTTTCTAAAATTTCACTCTCCTACTTTACACGGCTACTCAGATATAGCAAGATGTTAAAAAATTTTTGACCCCTGGTTAACCCTCTTAGGAAGGGAATATTTCACAAACCCTGTCTTAGTGCTGGCTTACATCACAAGAAATATTCTCTCTCCAATTTTCATGCTTTGAGGTTCAATAGTTTAAGCTGTGTGTTGATTATCAGTCAGCCAGGACAACCTATTTAATATATGTATAGATAAAATGAATTCTTAGAAAAATCAATTGTATTTTTACAATTGTATTTGTCAGTTGAATACATCAGTAAGGATATCACTTATATAGTTTATTACTTTTTATCTGACGCTTACTGACTTATGAAGAAATTACGCGAGTAGAAAAATACGCGGTGTTTAAATGACACACAATAACAATTCAGGAATGAAAAATACACACACTTACAAAAAGAAAAAAAAAAGAGGGGGGGAGGAACAGTTTCATTTTTATGATTTTACTATTAAAAAATTAAATACAATATATAGTTAAATTTAATATTATTAAAAAAACCCGCTAAAGTTTGGCGAACGTTATTTATATTAATTACATACTGGAACTAGATAAACCGTATGTTGTTTAATAATGCAAATGTGACAGAATTAAATGGAAAACCCCATGTGTAGTAATACGGTTAAAAAAATAATACTTCTTTTCTTTTCTTTTTTCCGTAATCCAAATTTAAGTTATCTAAGCTAATAATATACTTAAAAATAAGCATAATTTCTTATTAGATATTGTAATGAAAAATGTAATTATTATATTTTTTGTGAAATTTGTAGTAAATATTTGTTATATTGTAGCTATATCTGCTGTTTTAAAATGGATTGTTGAATCAAATATTTTTTTTCAGAAAATTTGTTATTTTCTATTACTTTTATTCTCATTTTGTACTTTTAGATTTTTTAAACGGAATGCTTATAACTATGTTTATGTCGCGCTAAATTAATTAATTAAAGATTATGCAGCCTCCGTAAATTATTTTCGTTAAACTTTAAAGCCTCCGATAGTTTTAGAGTTAAGGCTAATGGACTTCTCCTTTGATGTTATCTATCATTGAAGTTAAATCTGAAATATAATTTACGGATAGAGAAAGTTTTGGAAATCAGCCAATTACTGTAGAGTGAAATCTGGAACATCTGAAAGTATTTATGCTTTAAAAGTTTTATTGATAAATTTCTTAAAACAATTTCTCATGTTTATAAATGCATTATACGATGTTAACAAACAGGTGCTTCATTTTCTTTTATATCACATCAGTAGTTAATTCCTAAATCGTTGATTTTAGAGGTATCATTGAAATTGCAAAATAATATCAAAGGTTATTTTTCATCGTCTTAGAAGCCAAAGTTATTTTCAAAATTTCTTCAGATTTGTTCTTTAATATGATTCCTGACAAGGACAATTTCTAAAAAAAAAAAAAAAAAAAAAAAAAAAAAAAAAAGTACAGGAGCTCTAAAAATTTGCATTAATAGCAACCGTAGAAAATACTCCTCCGTTCACTCTACACGCATTTATGTTTCATACATTATTTGCTAAAAAAGAAATTTTGCCTTCAACAAAGGAAAATTTTTAATATATTTTGGGTACATCTGTATGATTTTAATTATAATAAATTGTAATATATGAACAGAGCAAAAATATTAAAATCTAAAATGGCGAATTTCCCATTGTCATAAGGCTTAAAATAAAAAAAGAAAATATCTACATATATTTTTTCCAAAATCAAAATTTCATTTCTCTAGGGCAAATATGTTGCTTGTTATTCGTTAAAACTGAGATTAGTTTTTATTTTTTATTTTTAAGTAACAATTTTTAAAAGGGCATTTATGATATTTTTCATGTAAATTCGTAATAAGCATTGTAACTTTATCTACTGTTTTTAAAATGAATTGATAAATTAAACATTTCTTAATTTTTTTTTTATTTTCGATTAAACATATTTTAATTTTGTAATCTTTAGATTTCTTAAAAGGAATCCTCATAAATATCTTTATGTCACATCATGTTAATTAATTAAAGATTTTGCAGCATTAGAAAATGATTCTTCGTTAAACTTTAAAGATTCCAATAGTTTCAGAATCAAGTCTAACGAATTTCTCTTTTGATGCTATCTATCCTTAAAATTAAATCTGAAAAATAATTTACGGACAGAGAAGGTTTTGGAAATCAGCCAATTACTGTATAGTGAAATCAGGAACATCTGATAATAGAAAGTATTTATGAGCTAATTAGAAGTTTTATTGATAGACTTCATAAAACAATTTTTCATGTTTAGGTATGGTGTTAGTAAACAGGTGTTTTCCTATCTGATATCTCACATCAGTAGCTAAATTTCGAATTATTAATTTTAGAGGAATCATTGAAATTCAAAATAATATAAAAAGTTATTTTTCACCGTCTTAGAAGCCATTAAGAAACAAAAAAAAATATTTTTCATAAGTTTTAAAATTTAATTTTTAATATAGTGCCTAACAGGGACAATTTCTAATAAAAAAAATATTAAAGTTCTAATAGTCTACAAATAGCAATCGTAGTGTATTCTTCATCGTTTCCTCTATCCTCATATGTATCTTTCATACAGTATTAGCTAAATTTAAAGAAATTTTGTCTTGAGCAAAAGAAAAATGTTAATATAATTTGGCTATATCTATATGCATTTATATATAAAATAAAATCTAATGTATGAACAGAGTAAAATATTAAAATCTGGAGTGGGAAATTTTGCATTGTCACAAGACTCAAACTGAAAGAAAAGAATATTCATTTTTTTTCCAAAACCTAAATTTAAGTTCTCTGGGCTATTAATAAGCAAATAAAATATTTAAAAATGAGAACAATTTAGTATTTTTAAATTACTATTTTCAAAAGTGCACTTATGATATTTTTCTTGTAATTGTGTAATAAATATTGTAGCTATATCTACTGTTTAAAAAAAAAAATGTTAAATTAAACATTTCTTTTAGAAAATTTCCATTATTTTCTATTAATCCTATATTTTAGTCTTGTAGCCATTAGATTTCTTAAATAGAATAATTATAAATATCTTTATGTCGTGCGAAATTAATTAATTAAAGTTTATGCAAAACTTTAAAGCTTCCAATAGTTTCAGAGTTAAGTGTAACATATTTCTCCTTTGATGTCATCTATTTTTAAAATTAAATCTGAAAAATAATTTACGGATAGTGAAAGTTTTGGAGATCAGCCAATTACTGCATAGTGAACATCTGGAACATCTGATAATAGAAAGTATTTATGAACTAGTTAAAAGTTTTATTGCTAGACTTGATAAAAGAATTTCTCAGGTTTATATATGGTGTGAGTCAACAAGTGTTTCCTTAACTGATATCTCTCATCAGTAGATAATGCCTAAATCGTTAATTTTAGAGGTATCATTGAAATTGCAAAATAATATCAAAGATTATTTTTCATCGTCTTAGAATAATCAAAATTATTTTTAAAAACATTACAAATTTAATCTTTAATATGGTCCTCAAAAGAGACAATTTCTGGCAGAAAAAAAAAGTTCCGGAGCTTTAATATTCCGCAAATAGCAATCATAATTCAATTTCTTTTGTTCGTCTAACTGTATATGTATGTTTCATACAGTATTTGATAAATTTAAAGAAATTTTATCTTAAGAAAAAAAAATAATATAACTTGTCTGTATCTGTAAGCATTTATATATAAAATAAAATCAAATTTCTAAATAGGGCAAAACTGTTAAAATCTGAAGTGTGTAAGTTAGCGTTGTCATAAGACAAAAAATAACAGAAGACAAGGCTTATTTTTTGTCCAAGATCGAAATTTAATTTCTCTGGACTATTAATAAGCATATAAAGTATTTAAAAATGAAAACAATTTCTTACTTTTAAATTACTATTTTAAAAGTGCTCTTAAGATATTTTTATATACATTTATAGCAATCACCGTAGCTATATCTACTGTTTTAAAATGAATTGTTGAATTAAACACGTCTTTCAGAAAATTTGACAGTTTCTTTTACTCTTATTCTGGATTTGTAAACTTTAGATATCTTAAACGGAAACCTTATAAATATCTTTATATCGCAGTTAAATAATTAAAGTTTATTCAGCATCCGAAAATGATTTTTCGTTAAACATTGAAGTTTCCGATAGTTTTAGAGAATTTCTCCATTGATGTTATCTAGCTTTAAAATTAAATCTGAAAAGTAATTTACGGATAAAGAAAGTTTTGGAAATAAGTCAATTACTGTATATAGTGAAATCTGGAACATCTGATAATAGAAAGTATTTATGAACAAGTTAAAATTTTTATTGATAGACTTCATAAAACGATTTCTCATGTTTATATTTGGGATTTGTAAACAGGTGTTTTCCTTACGTGATATCTCACATCAGGAGCTAATTTCTAAATCGTTAATTTTAGAGGTATCATTGAAATTGTAAAATAATATCAAAGGTTGTTTTTCATTGTCTTAAAAGCCAAAATTATTTTTAATAACTTTACAAATTTAATCTGTAATATGAGCCCTAACAGGGATAATTGCTAACAAAAACAGTACCGGAGCTCTAATATTCCGTATTAATAGCAACCATAGTGTATATTTCTCCACCCCCTCTACCCGCATATTTATGTTTCATACACTATTTGCGAAAAAAGAAATTTATCTTCAGTAAAAGAAAAATTTTAACTTATTTTGGCTATATATATATGCATTTATATATAATAAAATTCAATATATGAACAGAGCAAAATATATTAAAATCTAGAATGGGGCATTTTGCGTTGTCATTATGCTTAAAATAAAAGAAGAGAATACTAACTTTTTTCCCAAATCGAAATTTCATTTCTCTGGGTTATTAATAAGCAAAAGACATACATAAAAATGAGATTAATATTTTATTTTTGAGCCACTATTTTTAAAAGTGCACTTATGATATTTTTCGTGTAAATTGATAATAAATATTGTAGCTATATCTACTTTCAGAAATGAATTGCTGAATTAAACACTTCTTTTAGGAAATTCATTATCTCCTATTACTCTTATATTCTAATTTCGTAACCAGTAGATTTCTTAAACGGAGTTTTCACAAATATCTTTATGTCGCATCAAATTAATTAATTGAAAAATTATGCAACATCCGAAAATGATTTCTCATGAATCTTTAAAAAGCTTCCGATAGTCTCAAAGTCAAGTCTAACGGCTTTTCTCTTTGATCTATCTTTATCTGTCTTTAAAATTAAATCTGAAAAATAATTTACGGAGAGAGAAAGTTTTGGAAATCAGCCAATTACTGTACAGTGAAATCAGGAATTAGTTGATAATAGAAAGTATTTAGGAACTAGTTAAAAATATTTTTGATAGACTTCGTAAAACAATTTCCCATGCTTATTAATGTGTTGCAGCGTATATAGGGTTCTTTCGATCTTATGGTTAGACAACTTCAAACTCTTTTCTCTTAGAAAAGTAGAAAATAATTTATTTACAGATCTTCAGAACAACAGAGTCTTCGAAACTCACAAATATTACAAGATATTCCAAAATAACTGTTTAAATCTATCGAACAAGTACAAATATAGGTCGCAGAGACTCTTTATACAATGTCTCAACACTATATCACATTCAAAACAACGTAGATAAAACTCAATACATCAAGCAAACTTGCTTGGACAATCTCTAGTAGCTCACTCAATGACTGACTGGTAAATAATAACAACAGCTCGCATCGCTTCCCTTATATATAGTCTCGTAGCATGTGCTAGAAATTTCTAGAAAAACCTGGAAAACCACGGAACAACAAACAATGTATCAGTAGACCTAAGGGGGGTTACCATAAATAGGGAAGGGTTACCATCGCCAACAATCGCCAAGTTTGTCGCCAACTTGGCGATATATCGCCAAATTTGGCGACCAAAATTAGTCGCCAAAAGTGACGCCAACTTGGCGATATCGCTAATATTTCGTTAATCTGCCGTAGACATACACTGAAAATAATAGACAAGTTTGCTTGATAACAGAGACAATGTAACAAAAACTAATATTAGTAAAGAAATCGAGCTTAATAAGATTATTTACATTATTTTACAGTACAAACACTAACTATTTACAAAATTCGTAACACTACCCCCTCCTCAAAGACTGCACGTCCCGGGCAGTGCAATCCTTGAGTTAGAGGAAAACACTTAAAATAAATAAACAAATAAATAATAACAATAATAATAAAATTTACATAAATAAGAACTAATTACTATTTACATATTTACAAAAAGTGACTTTCATGACCATGGTCTGAAATTCCAGTTTTGAATTTTTAATCACTTTGGCCAAAATAAGGGGCTAGCCGGTTATAATGTACGACCCTGGGTTTGGTGTGTGGCGATTTTCGTATACGTACGACGACGTCATTCAGCCTGTTGACGACTGTGTAAGGACCGTCCCAGTTTCTTTGTAGTTTTGGCGACAGTCCCTTACGACGTATCGGATTCCACAACCAAACTTTGTCACCTTCGTTGAACTCATGTCCAGTTGCCTTTGTGTCGTACCGTGTCTTCATCTTTTCTGATGCCAGTCCAATTCGGTTCCTCGCTAGACAATGAATCTCCTCAATCCGTGCCTGGAGTTCATCGACATATTCCTCAGGCGATGAAGGAGCATCAGGAGGACGGCCAAACAAAAGATCAGCAGGCAGACGAAGATCACGACCAAAGAGCATTTGAGAAGGGGAGTAACCAGTGGCCTCATGAGTGGCACTCCTGTAGGCAAGCAGGAAAAGAGGCAATTTCTTGTCCCAGTCCTGTTGGTCTCTAGACACCAGGAGAGAGAGGCTATTTAGGATGGTACGATTGAACCGTTCCACCATGCCGTCCGATTGAGGGTGTAGAGGTGTTGTTCGAGTTTTGTCCATGCCGAGTAGTCCACACATTTCCTTAAACACAGCCGAATCAAAGTTTCTTCCTTGATCAGAATGGATTTGAAGAGGAACTCCGTATCTGGAAACCCAGTGTTGAACCAGTATGTCTGCTACGGTTACCGCCTCTTGATTAGGAATGGCATATGCTTCAGGCCACTTAGTGAAGTAGTCCATGACAACGAGGATGTACTTATTGCCATCAGATGTTCTAGGAAGTGGACCCAGGATGTCTAGAGCAATTCGTTCGAAAGGAG
Source organism: Maratus speculifer (assembly GCA_964019185.1). Lineage (NCBI taxonomy): Eukaryota > Metazoa > Arthropoda > Arachnida > Araneae > Salticidae > Maratus > Maratus speculifer. The sequence continues at coordinate 75,355,570 of OZ025297.1, read as the reverse complement.
CTCCTACATTATAACGTTGCAATCGCCCACGGGTTCGCCTCTTAGGACCTTTACGTGCTACACAGGTGTCACAAGTTCGACACCACTTCTCCACGTCACTGCGAACATTATTCCAGTAGAAACGCTCTCGAACCTTTTGCAGGGTCTTCATTACACCAAAATGACCTCCTGTGGGACTACCATGCAGTTCTTGAAGGACCATAGAAATTCTCGACTTAGGGAGTAGTAGTTGCCATCTACATGTCTTTCCATCGTCAGACTCCCATTTTCGGTACAAGATGCCGTTCTTCAAATGTAAGGAATCCCAGAGAGCCCAATAACGTTTAGTCGTAGGGTGGTAATGGGCCATGTCTTGCCAGCTGGGCTTCCTGTTGGACTCCTCTTTCAGCTCTAGAATTGGCTTAATTTCAGGATCAGCAAGTTGATCTTTACGCAGGCTCTCGTCACTCCACGGATCTTGCGATGATGTAGACCCAGTTGTAACTTGTCTTACTATAGGACCTTTGACATTAAATTTCTTCTCAACCCGGTCGCAGTATCTACAATTCTCTGAGCAGGGTCTTCTTGAGAGAGCATCTGCATTTCCATGTGATGAGCCTTTTCGATGGCGTATCTCCATATCGTACTCTTGAAGCTTTTGTATCCACCTGGCTATCTGGCCTTCAGGGTTCTTAAAATTCAATAGCCAAGTTAGAGAAGCATGATCAGTTCGGATCAGGAATTTTCGACCGTAAAGATAGTGATGAAAATGGTCTATGGCTTTCACTACAGCAAGAAGCTCTTTTCTTGTTACGCAGTAGTTTCGCTCTGCCTTTGATAAGCACTTGCTGAAATAGGCGATAACACGCTCCTGGCCGTCGATTTCCTGGGACAGTACAGCGCCAATGCTTTCGTTACTTGCATCCGTATCAAGTATAAACTGTTTATCGATTTGAGGATATGACAGAATTGGAGTGGATGTTAAGGCCTCCTTAAGCTTTTCGAAAGCAGAGTCACATTCCTGTGTCCACATGAATTTTTGATTGGCTTCTGTTAATTTATGAAGTGGTCTTGCAATCATGGAGAAGCCTTTGACAAATTTTCTGTAATAGGTGCATAATCCTAGAAAGCTCCGAAGCTGGTGAACATCTGCTGGACGACTCCAATTTTTCACGGCCGATATCTTTTCCGGATCAGTCCTAACTCCTTCCGCCGAAATGATGTGTCCAAGGTAGGCGACTTCATTGCGAAACAAACTGCACTTCGAAGGGCTTAACTTCAAATTAGCTTCCTTTAGCTTTTGTAGCACCCGCCTGAGGTTGTTCAGATGTTCATCAAAAGATTTTCCTATGATTATGATATCGTCTAAATAAACAAGACATGCCTCATATGACAGTCCCCGAAGAACCGTTTCCATAAGGCGTTCAAAAGTTGCAGGTGCGTTACATAGACCAAAAGGCATTACCTTGAACTGCCATAATCCTTGTCCCGTTGTAAAGGCAGTCTTCTCGCGGTCGTCAGGATGGATCTCTACCTGCCAGTAACCACTCTTCAGGTCTAAAGTCGAAAACCAAGTGTTGCCCGCAAGTGTGTCAAGAGTGTCGTCAATCCTTGGCAGAGGGTAACTATCCTTTTTGGTGACGTCATTCAGTCGGCGGTAGTCTACACAAAATCTTGTAGAACCATCCTTCTTTCTTACTAATACAATGGGAGACGCCCATGGACTTGTTGATGGTTCGATGACGTCATTTTCTTCCATATCTTTAATTAAATTTTGCACCTCTTCTTGCTTGGCAAAAGGTAATCGTCTAGGGTGCTGTTTAATAGGAGAGTGATCTCCCGTGTCAATTCGGTGTTGTGCCATTTTAGTTCGTCCAAAGTCTTCAGATGTTTGGGAAAATAAACTTTGGAATTCTCTAATTAAATTTTCCGCAGCTTCCATCTGTTTTGGATTTAAGTCTGTATTTTGTAACAAATCCTTGACTAAATTATCTGAAGATTTCTCACAGTGACTGGAATTTTGACTTATGCACGTCACAGGAGCACATGACGCTATCACCTCTCCTTTCTTGATAGTCCTCGTCTTATCACTGATGTTAGCAATTCTGACTGGAATGGTCTTTTTCGAGAGGTCTACCACAGAAGAAGCCACCAATACTCCTGCTTGTGTACTATTGTCTTCTGGATAATCTATATGGCCAAATCGATAATTAGTTTTATTTTTAATTGTGTAAAAACCAAACATTCTGTTCTTGCATCTAGATTAATGTCTTCTTTGGCTATTACTATTTGTTTACATTCAATTTCGTTATTTAATCCAAAAAGACTTATTTCTTCAAATTTTGAGATCATTTTGTTATTTTTGAAATCAAGTCTGAAGTCAAACTTCTTCAGAAAATCTAGTCCGATTAAGCAAGGATCTGTTATGTCAGCCACATATGCCGTATGGTAATATTTCGTTCCTCCAAAGTTGATAGTTAAATTGGCCTTTCCATATATGCCTATCTTGTCGCCCGTCACAGTTTGCAGGGTAATGCATGGTGGAGTCCAGATGAGTTTAGATTTCAATTTTCGAGCCAAATCTTCTCTTATTATTGTCACATTGGCTCCTGTATCGACAATCATACGGCACTGAATTCCGTTAATAAAGCCTATCACATATAATTCATTATCACCGCCACTCATTTTTGATATCTGGAGGATCTTCAGGTGGGGCTTTTCATTCTCTGGCAACCTCCGCCCCGCGAGATGGCCAAAATTTAGTTTCCCTGCTGACTGTTTGAATTTATCTCACGTTCGTGGATTTTGGGGCAATTTCTTCGGAGATGTCCTGTATCACCGCATCCCCAGCACGTGAGATTCTGTCTTCTTGCGCTTGTTCTTCCATATTTTAAAGCTTCAATCTCTTGATTTAATTTCCTAATTTCTTTCAAGACGTCGCTCTCAGTGTCTGAGCTTTTGTTCACCGTTGTCCCTCGGACTGAATGACGATCTCTTCGGCTGGCTTGTGTAGCTGCTTCCAACTTTAAGGCATATAGTAATGCAGCCTTTAAATCCTGTACATCTGCCATTCGTACCGCTCTCTGCACTTCTGGGTCTTTTATTCCGTCTACAAAATATTGCAGTGAGAGCATTTCCCGTACATTTGTTGGACAGTCAATGAATGCTAAATTTGCAAGCCGTTCAATTTCCGAGGCAAACTCTTGAAGGGTTTCACTCGATTTTTGATGGCGGCTCTTCATTTGTATTCTCGTGTAATCCTTGAAGAATTTTTCGCCGAATCTCATTTCAAGTGCACAACTTAGAGTCTCAAAATTGAGTTGCGTCATATCGGGCAATGTCTGCAGCACGTCGGCGGCTTCTCCTCTTAAAGATGCTGCCAGTTGACAAGCTTTCACCTCGTCACTCCATTTGTTCGCTTCAGCTACAATGGTGAATTGGGTCTTGTAAACTTGCCAGGAACTCTTTCCATCGTATGTCGACAGCTTAATGTGCACGGGAGAAGCAGGCGGATTCCTAAATTCTTCATAATTACCACTAGACGCTGAAAGTTTCTTCTCAAGATCTTGTACTTTTTTATTTAGCTTTTCATCTACTTCACCTAGTATTTTCTCTTCAACGTTACTGATTTTCTCTTCAACGTTACTGATTTTCTCTTCAACTTTACAAACTTCATTCTGAATTTTCTCTTCTACTTCCTCCATTTTCCGTTCCATTTTCTGTTCAACATTACTAACTTCATTCTGAATTTTCTCTTCTACTTCCTCTATTTTCTCTTCTACCGAGCCTATTCTTCTCTCTACCGACGAGAACTTTTCTTCTAAAGTTTTCTTCATTTCTTCTTGGCCTTTATTAATCTTTTCAGTCACATCTTCTTGGCATTTGTTCATCTTTTCCGCCAACTCTTCTTGGCCTTTATTCATTTTTTCCGCCAACTCTTCTTGGCCTTTATTCATTTTTTCCGCCAACTCTTCTTGGCCTTTCGTCAATTCTGCCTTTATTCCATTAATAGCTTCTAACAGTTCTTTCAGTTGACCATCCATTGTTCTTGTTTTCGCCATAAGACCCCACTCCTGACACCAAATGTTGCAACGTATATAGGGTTCTTTCGATCTTATGGTTAGACAACTTCAAACTCTTTTCTCTTAGAAAAGTAGAAAATAATTTATTTACAGATCTTCAGAACAACAGAGTCTTCGAAACTCACAAATATTACAAGATATTCCAAAATAACTGTTTAAATCTATCGAACAAGTACAAATATAGGTCGCAGAGACTCTTTATACAATGTCTCAACACTATATCACATTCAAAACAACGTAGATAAAACTCAATACATCAAGTAAACTTGCTTGGACAATCTCTAGTAGCTCACTCAATGACTGACTGGTAAATAATAACAACAGCTCGCATCGCTTCCCTTATATATAGTCTCGTAGCATGTGCTAGAAATTTCTAGAAAAACCTGTTAAACCACGGAACAACAAACAATGTATCAGTAGACCTAAGGGGGGTTACCATAAATAGGGAAGGGTTACCATCGCCAACAATCGCCAAGTTTGTCGCCAACTTGGCGATATATCGCCAAATTTGGCGACCAAAATTAGTCGCCAAAAGTGACGCCAACTTGGCGATATCGCTATATAACGTAGTTATATATTAATGCTTTAATTTTCTTTTTTCATCCCCTTCCCAAATTTAACTTTTATTGTACACAGAAAAAGCCGTTTCAATATAAATCATTTTTATTTTATTTTATTAAATATAATGATGCTACTAATTTATTACCTGTCAAATTCACTAAATAATTAACTGATACTAGATAACAAAATACATTAAAAAAATCATTTTCAGTTAAACTTTTTTTTTTTTTTTTTAACCATTTGAAAAATGGTTGTTGTTTTCGGGAGAATGGACCCGATGATGTTACCACTTTTGAATGATGTTACCACTTTTGAATGATGTTACCACTTTTGAATTTAAATTAAATTCTTTATTTTTAGAAGAATTTTTATTTGAATTTAAATTAAATTCTTTACTTTTAGAAGAATTTTTATTTGAATAGTAAATTAAAATGGTTAAAATCATTGTAATAAAGGAGAAAACTAACAAATTTAAAAATGGGTAGACGGAAATTAACAGATACGGAAAAAGCCGAAGCCAAAGAAATGAATGAACGTGAATATCGCATTCAATGATATTAAACACAATACGCGTACTTAAACAATCATAAAGTGATTTTTATTTCTTCTTTTGCTATTTAAAATAAAAATTTAGTCAACATGTATAAGTTGCTTATTAGTTTGGCGATTCGTATCATTTGGCGAAATTGGTCGACGGGATAACTGAGTAATACTGTATTTGGTTTGGCGCAAAAACGTCTTTCAATGCAGAAAATGATAAAATCAAAAGATTATTGAGCCGCTGAAAACCAATTACGTGTTGAAAGGCGATCACGAAAAAGGAAGCAATTTAATGCCGAACCGATTAATTGTAAAACATCATGTCGCCAGGGCGACCAATCCACTAGCCATGGCGTTTTACTATCGGTCGGTTCTAACCAGGAAAATTTGAGTGCCAATAGTGATTCTAACAAGCCGGAAAATGTTATAGCTATTACTCTTGATTTTCCACCACCTAAAAAGAAAACTAAAAAGCAATCGGCTTGGGAAAAACTGGGAAAAAACTTTTTTGATTCGATGTCTGATGGACCCATTCACAGATGCATGTGCTGCGATCGATTTTGGTTTAAAACCTCCATCACCAAAATTCTGCTCTGTAAAATCAAACAATATATGCCAAAGTCTTACAAGTATAACAGTATATGCCAAAGCTGTATTTTAATAATGATTACTTTCGCACCAACAATGTTAAATAGTTTGAAATGTTTCTTTCGTCGCCAACTTTTATGCTTGGCGACAATAGAGTGATATAACTTAAACGAACCGTACCTTCAAATTGCAGCATGTATAAAGTCATTTATAGCAGTGGCACGGATAATACACAATAAAACAACTGGTATTTAGCTTAAAATGATAGATGAATGTATCGAGTGAAACATTTTTCAAATGGTTGGGGTAATTTCTTAAATTACAATTTTTTTTTTTTTTTTTTTTTTTTTGTTGTTTATTTGCAGACATTCTGTCCAGTGTTTAAATTAACGTTTGATTTATATTTTATGATTAAAGGCGGAAATCTAGTTATAGCTCTTAAATTACTTGAATAAATGCAATAGCAGGGATAATTTTCTAAAATAATGTAAACAGTCATCTTTATTATGTAGTCTTTATGGAGTCATCCTTGATAGGGTTGTTATATTAAAATACTGATTAATTTGGTGAATGGCACCCCTTCTCGTAGGTCATCTAAATTTAAATAATCCGATTGACTTTTCATTTAACGGATATTTACTCTTTGTTTTATTGGCTTTTTTTCAACTCGCCATGGCTGACATTTTGATGTTTTTGGCATATAGAGGTACTTCTGTTTGTCGTCACTTTTGCTCAGACTGCTGTTCTAGTAACATGTCAGAGATTTCACGGGGCCATCCCGATCTTTGTGAAAGTAGTTCTTTTGTATTTGTTAATGATGTTCTAATAACTTGCATTAAAGTCTTAATTTTTAATGGATTTAATATCTTTTCACCGTTGTCTCAGTTCCACAGGATTGCGAGCCCTTTCGTTTTTGCGGAGCAACTAACCTGTAATGTGCAGCCGCTGTACTCATCACGTTTCCGCCCTAAGTTACCCTATATAATATTGGTGCCTTCAAAATCAAAATTGGAACGGAACTGATGCAGAATTTTGTGGGATGGCCCCCGTTCGTAAAATGTATTACGATTTTGTTTTATGCTAAACTGTACTTCGAATTTTCGTCACCTGCTCCCATTATCTTACTATTAAATGTACTCTATTCAAGTATTCGCTTTTGTAACAGACTATGGACTAATTATTCATCACTGTGCTCTCTTACACTGAGTTTGGTATAACATTTCAAGAGCGGATTTTTCTTCTTCGGGCGTTGCATCTCTGTGCATGTGGTGTTCCGTCTTAGACAGTGAAATTCTTAACTGCGCCTGCTGCCTTGGATCTTTAGGACCCTTCACCCAACAAGTGAGGTTCTGTCGTCGCTACGTTTCTCTGAGTAGACCGACCGGAGGGTGTAATTTCGTCATGACTGTGCACCGATGTTTCGAAAGTCGAGATTCGTCGTTGTTGTGTGAGTTCGACCAGCAGTGAAATACGCTCAACGGTGCAGGGTCTCGAAGTTGTGTGATGGTGTGTTTTTGTTTTTTTTTCTTCGTTTTAATACGTGTTGGTGGGTGTTTTTTTTATTGTCACCAATTAGTGTATGATGTTACAAGGGGGAGAAGAAAAGAAAGTTCCCAAATTTTTTCATGGATGGCGAGTGCTTTTTTTATTGTCGCCAACATTAGTCAAAGATAATTTATTTTCTTGCATATTTGACATATAGAAAAGACTAAGATAGTATTAATGTGTTCTTCCATGTACTTAAAATAGTGATTTGAAAAAAATCTTGATCATCGAGTAATCTTTAGATAATTTGTTTTTGATGTATAATATAGGAAATCCAAACAAAACTATAGTTTTTTTATTTATTTGGTTAGTCAGTGAATGTTTTTTTTTAAAGATAAAACAATGCATAGGTATGATAAGATATATGTTTCCAAAGTAAGTGATTATTTTTATATTGTGTATATCTTTTCATTGAATTCATTTGATATTTTCCAATTGACATATATTGAACTATTTATGTGTTATAATTATACCATTTAATTTAACAGTTTTGTGTTTTGTGTTTTTTTTTTTTTTTTAAGTGTTTGGGTGTATATTATAGTGTGTTATTTTGAAAATAATGGACGCTCAAAATTTTAATTTTAGTGTAGATGCATTTGAGGGAGATCCTGCCCTCATCGAGTATTTTTTTGATCAAGTGTCAGCGTATGGCAGGATAAAAAAATTGGATGAAGAGGCACTGGTCCTGTTTTTAAAGCCTAAATTTAAAGGTCCTGCGCGAAAATATTTAATTGAAAATCCCATTTTATATAAAGCAACTAGTTTTGATTTCATTGAGAAGGCATTTAAAAAATTCTTTTCTATGAGTTCTAACGCATCTTCTCTAAACGATTTGAATAATTTAGCACTTTTACCCCATGAAAATATTAGAAACTTTGCTCACAGATTAAATGTGCTCGTAACAAAGGTTTATCCGGATATTTCGGACAAAACTGCAACGGATAACATAAAATTTGTTAAATTATTGGCATGTTTGCCCTCGGCAATAAAAATTAAGATTCAAGAAGAAAATATTAAGGATTATGAGAAAGCAAGTGAAAGAGCCCAAACCTTAGACATTTTTAGTCAGGATCAAATTCTCACTAATAGTACTAATACTACTTCTTACCAGGCAACTGATGACATACAAACTAAACTATTAGAATTATCAGAAAAAATAAATACATTAAGTTTTTCTAATACATCATCACAAGAACACAAACAATTGCCTGAGATTAGTCAACAAGTGCATAGAAAGTCGCAAGAGTTTAAGAAAAATTACAAAGCTCGTAATACTTATCATGCACCCCCCAGGTATCAAAATTTTCAAAGAAATAATAATACACGTTGCCAGCTCTGTTTTCGTTTTGGCCATGTGGCCACCAATTGTTTTAAGTGGCAACGTGCTAGCACAAGACAATCTCAACAACAAAATTATAATTATAAACAATATGATAATTTTAGAGACCATGATTTAAACTCGAAGTGAGATGCAATAGCGCTGATGATATTGCATCTCAACAAATGAAAGACAGGTCAGCAACAAATGAACAAATTTTTTTTCACACAAATTGTCAGGATCTACCAAAATTATCGGCAAAAAGAATAGTCAATTCTATTTCCTCTCAAACAGATTCAACGATATGTATCTCAAACAATTGCGCAACTCAGACAGAGAGTGATATATTTGAGCATGTATTCAATGTTAACAGAGACTCACCGACACTTCCTCTTGTTAAAGCTTCTATTGCTAAGGAAGATGCGTTTTTATTATTGGACACTGGAAGCAGTACTTCGTTAATTTGATTAAAGCTTTTTGAAAGTCTTAAACATAAATTAAAATATAAACGTTTAGGTTCTAATGTTACATTGACAACGGTTAACTCTGAGTTGAAATTTACTGCATGTATCCGTTTTTCTTTTAAAATTAATCATAAATTCTTTTCTCATTGTTTCTATGTCGTAGATATACCACAATCATACAAATTTGATGGAATTTTAGGATTGGATTTTTTACAACGATACAACATCACATTAGATTTGTCGAACAAAATTATGCAACTTAATGACTTGCATATACCGTTCATGTGTATAGAATCAAATGAAACATCACCGGAATGTCATAATATATCAGTAGACACTCATATTATTGAAAATGTAATTTTAAAGAGGAAACTTATGTTACAACCGGATGAAGTCAAATGTATCACTGTTAAAACTAATAACATATTACAAGAGACTCCATATTTATTCCAAAGTAATGCCTTTTCCAAGGATATTCTTGTTTTTGACTCAATTATTCAGGTACAAAACAAAAAAAGTGATAAAGGGAATAAAAACGAACATGTGTCTGATGAATTTAACATATATGCAAAAAACATTTCTAAAAAAAATATTCATTTGAACAAAAACACAAACATTGGATGTATTACTCAAGTTGAGGAAATATTTGATAAAGTTGATGAATTTGAGAAAATTAATGAGGAATTTAAGAAGGATTCTCAATTATTTATTAATTTTATTCAGGCTTCTCAAGAAATACTTCAACAGAGAAAATTAGATCTATCTTCATCGGACTTTAAACTAAATCATCTTGATAAACAAAAGGCGGAAAAGCTAAACAAATTACTGTTAGATCACTACGCTGTTTTTTCTAAGAGTATGAAAACATTAGGACATACTGACAAATTCAAGCCTAACTTAAAGTTTATCAATGACTTTCCTATAAAGACTCTACCTTTTCCGTTTCCTCAGGCCCTTCAGCATGAAGCCCAGTCACAAATTAATCAATTAGTAGAGGCTGGAATTATTGAGCGAAGTTGTTCAGAGTGGGCATGTCCCATCCTTTTGGTTAAAAAGAAACCAGATGGGTCCGGAAAACAAAAATATAGACTTGCGCTTGATTTAAGAATGCTAAATACCATTATACAAAGTTCTTCATACCCACTTCCCAAAATACAGACCATAATTTCAAATCTTTCTAAATATAAATTCTTTACGTCTTTAGATTTCCAACAGGCATACCATCAGATTGATCTCCCAAAAGAATATCAAGAAAGACTTACTTTTTGCAGTACGTTTGGATCATATAAATTTAAACGTTTATGTTTTGGCTTAAAAAATGCTAGCGCTTATTTTCAAACTTTAATGGACATGCTGGTTGATGAAATGCAAGTTGAAGGTATACATGTATACCAAGATGATCTCATTTTTGGGTCTAATTCTTTTGAAGAAACTTGTGAAAAATTAGAAAAAATTCTTCAAATTTTAAAGAAATATAACCTTACATTATCACCATCTAAATGTTCATTTCACAATTCTGCTGTAGACTATCTTGGTTTTCATATTGAAAACCACTCTATATCCCCTGTGAGTTCTAATATTCAAAAAATTAAATCGTTTCCCGTTCCAACTACTAAAAAACTAGTAAAAGGTTTTGTTGGTTTGGCGACTTTTTACAAAAGTTTAATTCCATCCTTTTCCGAGCTCATACAACCACTTATTGATTTAATTAAGCCTAGTACGACATTTAAATGGACTGATTTTCATCAGAAGATATTCAATGACATTCAAAAAATTTTCTTTCAACCTCCAATGGTTAGACTACCTGACTGGAATAAGACTTTTTATGTAAACACTGATGCCTCGGGTACGGCAATTTCAGGTGCTTTGCTTCAAAAACATAATGATCAGTTATTGCCTGTTGCTTATTTTTCCAAATCACTTAAACCATCTGAGCGAAAATATCCTGCTTTAAAATTGGAGCTGATGGCCATCGTTAAATCCATTAATGCTTTTAATTATTATCTTTTCAATCGAGAATTTGTGGTTCTTTCGGACAGTGCACCTTTGCAAAAATATAAAAAGATTTCTAATCCTGCTGATATTATTACTCGATGGCTTATGCATCTTTCAAAATATACTTTCACATTTCAACATATTCCAGGTTCCAAAAATGTATTGGCAGATTATTTGTCTAGATGCAATTTCAATGAAAACAATATTGAAACTTTAAATTCTAACCCTCAACTTATTCACGAAGTAGATCAGGCTTTGCCTATAATTGAAAATGATGCAGATGAAGGTAATGTGCAACAAAAAATGGTCAATTGTTTAGTGACAGGTAACTCTAAGAAAAAAGACCCTCTTCTTGAGATATCGAATGAAACTTTTGTACAAGAACAATCGAGAGACCCACATTTAGCGAGTATCTACAATGAAATTCTTCAGAATGGGTCATGTAAAAAATTTCCATCTTATTTTATCCATCCAGATTCTAAAGTACTTATGGTAAAGAAAAGCAATGCTGCTAATAATACTTATTCATACATTATTATTGTTCCAGATTCTCTTAAGCCTAAAGTTTTAACTATTTCACATTTCTCTCATTTTGGATTACATAAAACATATGATTTTCTTTCATCTCGTTACTGCTGGAAAGGTATGTACAGAGATACGTTAAATTTTGTTTCTTCGTGTGTAAAATGTTTACAAACTAAACATCACAGGACACCTAATGCACCTCTCCAAAAGACGTATATACCTAAGTGTCCTTCTAATACTATTTCAATGGATTTGGTAGGTCCTTTTCCTAATGGTCAATCTATCTTAACTGTCATTGATCACTTTTCACGACATATAGAATTATATCCGCTATACAGTACTACTGCACCTAAAATTGCTAAGTGTTTATTTTCTTATATAACTACTTTCGGTCGTCCTTACAGAATTTTGTCAGATTTGGGTAGTCAATTTACATCACAAGTCTATGAATTACTTAATGATACTTTGGGCATTAAAATAAGTCATTCTTCTGTAGGACACCCTGCTAGTAATGCTCTTTCGGAAAGAATAAACCGTTCGATAAAATATTCTATTAACATGTTAATGCAAGAAGGACATACATTTGAAAATTCTATTGCTATTCACAAAAATCTATATAATGGATCAAAACATTCTTCCACGTCCTTTACGCCAAATTTATTGCACTTTGGACGCGAACTTTCTTTAATTTTTGACACATACGATTTGAATGCTAATCAGCCATTCTTAAATCGATCTTTTGAAATTCATAAACTCTTGGATGATTTAAAGGGTATTTATAAAAGGGCATATGAAAATATTACAGATTCACAAGCTAAAAGAAATCAATATCATCAAAAATCAGCAAAATTAAGACCTATTTGCGAAAAAGACATTGTATATTTAAAATCTGTCGATAAATTTAAGCCAAAATACACTGGACCATACATCATCGTAGAGAAACATTCACCTGTTTCTTTTTCCATCAAACATGTCAATTCTCATCACAACAATTCTACATTTAAGGTTCATATTGACAGATTACTCCTTGCCCCACCTCGAAATGGCCATTTATTTGATTTAAGCTATTGTAAAAACAACAGCTCTTCTTCTAAAAATAATTACATCCTTAATCAACCCCATCCTTATAATTTGCGTCCTAGGAAATAAATCATTATTTTGTTGTTTTTTTTTATAAGTTTCACTGCTATGTAGTATCTATGCATTTTTGTTCTGCTTAGGTGTCGTTTTGTTCCGCTTTTTTGTTGTCATGTGGCTGGTTCCATATGACATGTGTTTATATATGCATAGATGCTCCATGCATTGTTAACTTTTTAGGTGTCAGTATTTAATGGGTTATCGTAAAAAAAAAAAAAAAAAAAAAAAAAAAAGTGTATAGGAAATTTAAGTTCATGTTTCACCCTAATTGGGAATTTAAATTTTGATTTTTATATTAAGTTTTACTATAACTAGCTGTCCTTAACTTTTTGTAAAAAAAAAAAAAAAAAAAAAAAAGAGGGAGAAAGATAGATGTGTGGGCTTTCATTTTATGGAATTGTATGTTGATAAACTTATGTAAAGAAATTCTCGGATATGACTTTTTCGCTCTCAGTACTCTAGATTTGTGTCTATTTATGTTAATGTATATTTTTAAAGAAAACTTTGATTTATTTTAATATTTTTTTTATTTTTATTCGCCCTACCTGAAATGAGATCCGTTCAAAATTGAGTACCCACATGGAATCTTCATTTCATTGTACTGAGAGCTTACAAACACTTGGAAGTTGGTTCGCCAATTTCTCTTATGATATTGTTGTTTTGAAGTCCACGTGGCTCCAAACTTGTCAGGGGCTATCTCTGAGTAAGTGCGGAGCGGGGGATTTGCAGACATTAAATATTGATGTCTGTGGGTCCTCCTCCTTTTTACGCCCTGTCCCGCTTGGACCAAAGCCATAAGCTGCGGTCATTCTCTTGTAATTGTGTATTACAAGTTTAAGGGGATAGATATTTTTCTTCGATGCAAAAATTAAAGCATTTTTTTTTATCTCTCCTGTGCGAGTTGCACGAATTATTATGTTATGCATAATTTCAATATTTTTTTTATATTTTATATGTATTATAATTTTGTATTTTTATTATATATGTGGGACTATATATCAATATCCATGCCTATGCCTATGTATATATATATATGTGTGTGTGTATATCTATATTCATGCCTATACTTTATCTATATCTGTAATTATATATATACTGGTATGTGAAGTTGTGCACAAAACTCTATTTTATGCAATATAAAGCTTGATTAAATTGTGAAATCATTTACATGTGACGCAAGTAAATAACAATGTCAAGTTCAACGGCAATGGCAATAATGAAACATTCATAAAGAAAAAAGACTTTATGGTAAAAATTATAGTCGACTATTAAAAAAAAAAAACTTTAAAAAATCCTAGGTAAAAACATTATAGTATATATATATAAAGAAAATACATTGCAGCGATACTGTTAGTAAAAAATATGATTGGATGATGTAGCATCCTTGAAACTGATCAGTTATAATTTTTTTTCATTTATGAGCTCATTTTTTTTTTCATTTTCTACGTTGAGTAACCTTAAGGTAATTATGTGGTTTCTTATATATATACTTTTCTTTTCATATTCTTTTGTTGCGTGTATTGTTTTGTTGTGTGTGTATACATTATTATATATGTTTTTTTGCATATCCAGTCATGGCGAGACATTTTTTTTAATTATTCGTTTGTCGGGGTGATAATATATAACGTAGTTATATATTAATGCTTTAATTTTCTTTTTTCATCCCCTTCCCAAATTTAACTTTTATTGTACACAGAAAAAGCCGTTTCAATATAAATCATTTTTATTTTATTTTATTAAATATAATGATGCTACTAATTTATCACCTGTCAAATTCACTAAATAATTAACTGATACTAGATAACAAAATACATTAAAAAAATCATTTTCAGTTAAACTTTTTTTGTTTTTTTTTTTTGTTGTTTATTTGCAGACATTCTGTCCAGTGTTTAAATTAACGTTTGATTTATATTTTATGATTAAAGGCGGAAATCTAGTTATAGCTCTTAAATTACTTGAATAAATGCAATAGCAGGGATAATTTTCTAAAATAATGTAAACAGTCATCTTTATTATGTAGTCTTTATGGAGTCATCCTTGATAGGGTTGTTATATTAAAATACTGATTAATTTGGTGAATGGCACCCCTTCTCGTAGGTCATCTAAATTTAAATAATCCGATTGACTTTTCATTTAACGGATATTTACTCTTTGTTTTATTGGCTTTTTTTCAACTCGCCATGGCTGACATTTTGATGTTTTTGGCATATAGAGGTACTTCTGTTTGTCGTCACTTTTGCTCAGACTGCTGTTCTAGTAACATGTCAGAGATTTCACGGGGCCATCCCGATCTTTGTGAAAGTAGTTCTTTTGTATTTGTTAATGATGTTCTAATAACTTGCATTAAAGTCTTAATTTTTAATGGATTTAATATCTTTTCACCGTTGTCTCAGTTCCACAGGATTGCGAGCCCTTTCGTTTTTGCGGAGCAACTAACCTGTAATGTGCAGCCGCTGTACTCATCACGTTTCCGCCCTAAGTTACCCTATACGCTAATATTTCGTTAATCTGCCGTAGACATACACTGAAAATAATAGACAAGTTTGCTTGATAACAGAGACAATGTAACAAAAACTAATATTAGTAAAGAAATGGAGCTTAATAAGATTATTTACATTATTTTACAGTACAAACACTAACTATTTACAAAATTCGTAACAAATGCATTGTAGGGCGTTAATAAACAGGTGTTTTCCTGCCTGATATCTCATTCCTAAATCGTTAGTTTTAGAGATATCATTGAAATTCAAAATAATATCAAAAGTTATTTTTCATTGTCTTAGAAGCGATTTAGAAACAAAAAAAATATTTTTAAAAGTTTGCAAATTTATTTTTTAATATGGTTCCTAACAAAAAAAATTTCTAACGAAAAATATAAAAGCTCTAATATTTTGCGAATAACAATCTTAATGTATTCTCCTCCGTTCTCTCTGCCCGCATATGTATGTTTCGTACGGCACTTCCTAGATTTAAAGAAATTTTGTCTACAACAAAAATTTTAATGTAATACAACTATACCTATATGAATTTATATATAAAATAAAATCTAATATATCAATAGAGCAAAAATATTAAAATTTCCAGCAGGGAGCTTTGCGTTATCATAAGACTCAAAATAAAAGAAAAGAATGCTTACACTGTCAGAAAAATTCGTCAATATACACTAAGTTATCGTTATTTTTTCACAAATAATTTCTGTTCTCCCAGAAAACGTATTTGTTCTGTGAGTTCATTCCGAGCGTCGAAAAATGAGGAAAAGTTTCCGTTTCTATCCAGGACGCATGCGCATTGGGTCTGTTAGTAATAAGTTCGAATTTATTTTTAAAATGAAAAACAAAAATATTCTATTGATTAAAATGTCTAATTTAGTTTTAAAAGACAAAAATGTTTTCGAATTTAAAAATAAATAACAATTACTTTCTTTATTCGTTCAAAAATTCTCACAAATAGAACATCCATGTTTTTTCTCTAACATTCTACGTAATATATTTAAAATTCACATTTTTATACTATATTAATACTAAACGTAAAAAAAACCCAGCCACAGTTTCATTAAAGATGAAATCTTTCCGAGATTAACTGCATAATTAAAAGCTTTTTAACGAAATACACCAACCCACACCATATGAAATGAAGAGTTCTATTTTAACGCTCAATTATCATGAGCAGCCGTAGCGCAGTGGATTAGCGTTGGTCTGGTAAACCTGGGGTCCTTGGTTCGATCCCCGCCTCTGCCGCATTGATTTTTTCCAAACTTTTTTCAAGTGACGGATATTTTTCCTCTTTTGACAGAGAAAAAAATAAACAGAAAATCGTCAATATACAGACAATTTCTGGCAGCAGTGCTGCCAGTGCATTTTCTGTGAAAAGACGGAAGTTTTTTTGAGAGTGTATTTTTTTTTACAACATCGAAAATTAAGTCATCTGAAGAAGATAACTTAAGCAAAGCAAATAAAATATTAATTATAACTTAACAATATAACTTAACAAGCAAATAAAATGTTTGAAAATGAGAACAATTTCTTATTTCTAAATTATTATTTTTAAAAGTGCACTTATATTTTTCATGCAAATTTGTTATAAACAATGTAACTATATCTACCGCTTTAAAATGAATCGTTGAATTAAACACTTCATTCAGAAAACTTGTTATTTTCTATGACTCTTATTTTAATTTTGTAACCTTTAAATTTCTTAAACGGAATCCTTTATCTTTATGTCACACCAAATTAATTAATTAAAGTTTATGCAGCATCCGAAAATGATTTTTCGTTAAACTTTGAAGCCTCTGATAGTTTCAGAGTTCAGGCTAACGGATTTCTCCTTTGCTGTCATCTATTTTTAAAATTAAATCTGAAAAATAATTTACGGATAGTGAAAGTTTTGGAAATCAGCCAATTACTGTATAGTGAAATCTGGAACATCTGATAACGGAAAGTATTTATGAACTAGCGAGCTACGTTAAAATAGAAAGCTAGCTGGGCCAGTTTTTCCAAACGAATCTCGATATTAAGCAATATATAATAAACAAAAAAATTCATTTAATAAGCAAGTCTTGGTGTTCAAATCCTCAAGCACAAAAAAAGTAAATTAAAGAGCTGTTATGCTATGGTTGTTATGCGCCCATTATCCCGTTAAAAATATGTGATTTCGCACAGTGGGCTCTACGCTCCATGGTCGCCATCGTCCCATTAAAAATATTTGGTTTTGTACGGTTGGCTCTGCGCGCCCATAAGACATTTTCTCGTATTTTTTGGTTCATCAGAAGCAGACTTTTACGCAGATTCTGAATATGTAATCAGTTTTTTTCTACTTTAAAAACTGTCTGCATGATGGTTTAAGAAAAAACGCGCAAAAAAGGGAGAAAAAGAGGTTTTCGACTGCTTCTTCTTTTAGCCAAAGGGGAAAAGTTCAGGTTCTTCACCGCAAGGTGGCGCAGTGTTCTGCCTCAGAGCTCCGTTTGAGCGCCGTTTGGGATTTGAGACATTTTTCGTTCCGATTCCCAAGGGGTTTTTAATTCATAACTTTTTTAATTTTGGTCCCACGGTCTCGAAAATGCCCGAAATGACTTCCCCGGAATTTTTCCAATCGAAAGACACCTCTCGCGACTTCCAACTCGCCCGCGTTGCGAACTGTAATCGGCTTCAAGCAGACAGAAGCGCACGGATTTTATTAGTATAGACTAGTTAAAAGTTTTATTGATAGATTTTATAAAAGAATTCCTGCTGTTTATTAATGTATTATTCCATGTAAGTAAACAGGCGTTTTTTTTTAAGTCCTTATCTCATATCGGATGTTCCTATTCAGTATTCCTAGACCTATAATTTTAAAGGTATCATTGAAGTTGTAAAAAAATGTCAAATGTTATTTTCTATCGTCTTAGAAGCCATTTAGAACCAAAGAGTTATTTTTAAAAAGTTATTTAATTTTTAATATGATCCCTGAGTTTCAAATGTATAAAATTTAGAAAAACACAGTCCCAAAGCTTAATAAAATAAGAAGAAAGGAAAGAAAAAATCGATTATTTTATGACAAAAACTTATTCGTTAAACAGTATGAATTATCAGCTTTTTCTGGTACTAAAAATGCGTTAGTGCCGATAAACTTAGAAAATGCATAGAAATCATAGCATTACAAAACTGAGTTTTCACCTATTTGCTTTACAAAGATGGCACTAAAACTGCATTAGTGCTAATAAATTTCGAAAAAACATAAAAATCATAGAATTACAAAACTGAGTTTTTATCCTTTTGCTTTACAAATATGGCTGCTTTTCTCTTTCTTAGGAAGATAAATTTTAGAATGGAAAGTCAATTATTATTTAAGAAAACTCGATTTTCATTAATTCTTCATTTTATTTTTTCACATTTTTTTCTTAACATACATATACATGACTATGTACTGTCTAGTGAAAATATAACAATTTATTTGCACCTATACCAGTCACTTATGTATAAAATTTCAGTTAATTTTGATAATATTTCCATGGTGTTGCAATTTTCACAAACACGAGTGTATATTAGAATGGTGTAAAATATAGTTTTGTCATGGTTGAAGGTCTTCGTAGCTTTTTAAAATCCATTTTATATTGCATGTTCGAATTTTTGAACTTTGAGCTTTGATAGTCTGAATGGTGATGAGTAGCTTGATTGTTTTTGCCAATTTATTGACTGTATTAAATTATTATGGAATTTATATTGTATATGGAATATAAGTGTTGAGCGATGATTGTTTTTATTAATTTATTCACTGAATTGTGAGTTTATTAATTATATTAAATTGTTATGGAATTTATTTATAATCCAATCTGCATAACTGGGTCAATCTGGAATGTTCGTCGTGTTATGAAGATTAAAAATAGATTAAAACAGGTTTTTAAGACCAAAACTGAATTTCGTAAATACTGTTATTTTCAATCGAAAATGAAAATGTCCTAACATTTTTAAAGTAAATATTACATACATAAATGTACGTAATTATTAATTAATTAAACGCGAATTCAAATTGACTCTCAGTGCCTCTGGCCAAAACTTTTTATTTTCATAAATAAAATCTAAGTATTCATCAACGACACAGAATAATTATCTAATTATACGATTTTCATCTAATTAAAAAAACGTTTTAAGTATACGTACTTTTACTTATCTTTTATAATGATTTTTAGAGTTTCGTTCAACTGTGGAAACCCTATTCGTCCGTCACAGAGTCTGTGTACAAAATATGTGTAAGTCAAAGACTTCAAATTTTGTGTACTTACAGCTGAATATCTCGTGTTACACGGCAAATCATAAAATTTTGAAAAAGTCTATTTTTTAAATTAAATTAATTTTTTCAATGTCATCGATTCATTTTTTTCAATTTAAATTTCAAACGAGAAGCTTGATTTCAACTTTTTGGCTTGTCATCATGGCTTGGAGATAAAGCATCTTGCTAATAAACTGCAGGTTCTTAGTTTGATCACTGATGTTGGAATTTGAAATTTTCATCCTAAGATGGAATTAATAAGAAGAAATTTCGTATTTTAGGCCAGTTTAGGAGTTTATATTGTTAGATTGCGTTCATCTGAAATTCATACTATTTTTGAAATTAAATTTTTTTCTATTTTATTTATATTTCCGCTTTTTTTTCTTTTTTACAATTTTGAATTTTTATGAAAAATTTTAGAATTTGGGGTTTTATTTAAATAATTTGATTTGAACATTTTTAATTTGATTAAAATAAATATGTATATTTTTTATAATTATTTTTAAATTAAATTTACTGCTGCTACCATCTATGTAAGAATTGAATAATTATAAATTAACGATTTAGCTTTATTAATTAAAGAATAAATTGTTTTGAAAGAAATACTCCCTCTGTCCCAAATTAGTTGCGACATTTGAATACTTTTGTTCTGATTATTGATATTTATGATTTCATGTTTCTGTTTTAACGTTTTTGAGAGAGCTTTACTATTAATTCACAAAATTTATTTACTTAGCATTCCCCCACGTCATTCCATTAATCAGTATTGAATCAGTTTAAAAAATCCCGTTTCACTCGCTACTAAGCCACGCCCCAATTTGGAAAGATTTTTTAAACAGTAATCACATAAAACTATCTTCAAGCTAATCAATCACAAATTCATTTTCAAACAATTCATTCTAACATTTCTGAAAAACATCCTTTAGCTTGAAGATGCTGCAAACAAAATCGTATTCTGTCGATTTTTTTTTCTATTAGACTTGGTGGATGAAATACGTTCCAAAACATTTTCGCCTTGAGAATTTACGAATTATAACAGCCTATGATAATCTTCGCAGAGGTTTTTTTCGTTTTATTTGGAATCTTTAATTTTGCTAATTAAATTTTAAAAAAATCTTTTTTTTTTTTTTTTTTTTTTTTTTTTTTTTTTTTTTTGTAAACTTACATTCTAAATATCCTCATCTTTTATTTTTGACGCTTTGACTGCTTCTGCAAACAGAATGTGATGATGAACATTACGATGAACATTACATTTAATAGCTGCAGTATTTATGAAATTATGGATTAGCTTACCATTTTTCAATCATCACTGCAAACATTCCACTACAGTAAGCGATTCTTATTATTGATTTCCTTCTTTACTATTACTTTATATTCGAGTTTCATTGCTTTTGACACCTAATATACATCATTATATTCACTCTAGTATAATTTTACTTGTGTCGATTTACTAAATTGCATCGGAAGTTAGTATCTATGACTCCGCCTACTTGAAATGTCGCAACTAATTTGGGACAAAATTTTCAACCTAAATGTCGCAACTAATTTGAGGCAGAGGGAGTATTAAACTAAACCCATTGTGCATTTTGCGATCCCACTTACCTATTTGTTGTAAATGATCGTCTATTAGACTAGAACTTTCACAACGAATATTCGAAACACTTCTGGGATACCAAACTAAAAAAAAAAAAAAAAAAAAAAAAAAAAAATCCTGTTAATTCTGTAGCTTTTAATGAGCAAGTGAGGAGCGTCTTCAAGGCTTAGTCATAAATTCATTGTTTGCTTTATAGTTTGCTCTCACGTCTTAAGTCTGTCTTGACTGAAATTTATAAACAGTGAAGTTCATAGCAATAAATAAAGAGTGTCTCCATCTGCTAAAACTAAAAAAATGAGTAATGTTGAAAATTTCCGAAGGAAGAAACAAGATTTTAGGAATACAGAATAGTTTCTGTTGAGTTTCGGTCTAACCCAATTATCGATAACATTTTCGGCAAAAACGAATTTCCTGATAAATTCTGATTTTGGCCCGAAATTAAAACGAAACCCAATTATCGGCCGATCTCTAAATGAAGATATTCATTTGTACACTGCAAATTCTCAACACACAAAAATAAACCTATTTTAAAACACTTTTTGTCACCAAATTTATAACACATTAATGTATTGTGAATTAGGAAACTTCATACACAAAACGTTTTGTATTCTTACTATGTTTTGTAACTAAAAATGTGTTTTTAATATGTTACAAATATTGTTGCTATCTAGAAATGCGTTCTAAAAATAGTGCTGTTGATTGTGTTGGAATCGTGTTGCAAATAGCGTTGATGAAAATAGTTTTTTACTACAGTGTTGTGTTGCACATTACTTTGTCATCAAATTCACAACACATTGTAAACGCCACACAATTTAGGACACTATAAAACGACACATACAAAACACGTTCAAAGCACTTTGTACATAGTGCCTTTAAAATTACACTGTTTTAAAAAGGAAATAAGAGATAATTTGGTTTGTAGAAAAAAAATTGCCGAAGATTAGTGAGTAAATCGACTAATTTTGCCAAAAAAATATCAATAACTTCATTTTTGGAAAAAAAACTATGTAATTTTTAAAAAGTCTTTTTGTACAATCTTTTTCCTGACAGAACACATTCGCAACACATTTACAGGATAATCAAAAAGGATTTTTGTTAGAAGTGTTAATTATTATGTTCATTATGTGTTGTAAAAGTGTTTCACGAATTTGCAGTTCATGAGATATTGCCCTTTTTATTTTTTGCAAATAATATTTCATTCTACTCAAAAGTTTAAATATTTATGTTATAAGAGAGTCGTAACAGTTTTATTATCTCATTAAATTCTTATAAGTGCGATAAAAAGTAAAAGAGTAAGCGTTTGTTTCATTACAAGCATAAATAAGAACTACTAAATTATGAACAGTTTTCTTGAATTTATGTTTTTTTAGATATTCATGGCGATACCTAGTGAAGATTTACAATTGTTCTTAAACTAAAAAAAAAGATCGTGCATTACCGGGTTTTATTCTGCCATTACATAACATATAAAATACGCTCTAGATGTTTTTATGAATATATATGTACGTTTACATTTACTTCTCTAAAATTTACTACGCAATAGTTCGAATGTGAGAAAGCGAACGTACTATATGTTTTATAACGCTGCTTTATGGACTTTTGGATATACGCGATATTAACCTTTCTAGCATTTTGAAATTTATCTTTCAGAGAAAATTCAAGAAAACTGCACTATTTATTGCACTAAATTATCTTGAAAGATATTACATAGATTATCGTGATTTCTACAATATGTATGCACTAATTTCTGTTTCGTTCACCGAAGTGAAACTGAATTAGTTATAACTAGAATAACTATGTATAACTGGAATAACTATGCATAAGAAAAATATTTTTCAGGTTATGAAGGCATTGCACAAATATCACAATGATAGCTTTTAATACAACATTTTTGAAAACTACATTATCCAAATGAAATGAAAAAAAGTAATTTAACATGATTGTATTACAATTGAATCATAAAATAGTACCTATAGAATAAACTTAAAAAAAAAAAAATATAGAGCGAGTAACATTAAAAGGAGTATAAAAAATGCTCTTTTTAAATTTCGCACTTATTTTAGTAAATGAAAAATGAAACATGAAAAATAATTAATGTATTTATGAAATGCTAATATCTTCATCATATTATATCATAGGGGGTTGGGCATATATAACGTAATCAACTTTTTGATAATTTTAAATCCCCTTCCCCCTTTCGATTTCATACGTTATCATCCAACGAACTCCCCCTCCCGCCCCCGGTAATGTTATCGTTATCAATTTTTTTTTGATAATTTAATTCGATTGTTTGGAGTAATGGACAAAGCTGGTTAAATTTATTTTTCGTTAAGTGATTTATTTAATTATTTTTCGCTGGTAAAGTTTATTTTACTTTATTGATCCAAATGAAGAGAAGTCAATAAAATATCGCTTTATATGAAATAACATTTAAAAGAAATAGTTTCTATTTAAAAGTATTTTTTAATAGTTTTTTGTTACATAATGCATTCAACAGTAATAATGTCTTGATGAACCCCCTTCCAGAACGGAGAAGGGGTGGGACGGGAAAGATAGAAATTCTTATCAACAAAACAAATGGACAACATTCTTTTTTTTTTATTAGTAAACACAAGCTTCATTTCAAAGGTACCTCACATATAGTTTCTCGAACCATACTTATATAAGCATACACATATACGAAGATGAAAAGGAATGTCAAACATTGGAGTATGCAATATTTTAGATTTAGATAATTTTATAATAATTTATTAATTTTCATAATAATTTTGCATTTACATAAAAATAGATAACGGACTAAAAAATGAAAATATACTATTTTGACCAAAAGACCATGTTACAAATAAAAAAGAGACAATTTTGTTTGTGTCCGAACTGATATCGATATCAAAAGGCAACCCCCCTCCCCCCTAGAGATATCTTTCGATATCATGTGCCAGCCCCCCCCCCTCCCACCTAAAATGATAACGTTATATATGCACATCCCTCTGTCAATGATAACGTTACAAGCAACTAAACTCCACATATCAACAGTAAATTGTTTCCAAACAAACAACAGAGCTCAGAGAATGATAGACAGGAAACGTGTTAGCTCGGCGTGAAGATAAAATTACAAGCGTGAAACAGTTAAAAAAGGTCACAATTGATCACTAGCACTGGGCGGAGTTCTCAATGTTTTCCACAAGCATTGCGGTATTTGATTGGCTTTTGATGAACGCTTGTGGGATAAATGGAGAAGCAGATTAGCTAGAATTCATCGCGACGTTCTTTGACGTCAGAAATGTTTGTGGTCTACTCGATCCAAACATTTGCGGCTCGATTTGAAAGCTTTTTAATTCAGTTCTAGTTCCACTTGCTTGTCTTATTTTGAACAATAGTTATGTTTCATATTGCAAATGATTTGATGGTATTGTGCATCTCTAATATACTCTGAACTCTATGGGTTTGTTTGGAACCAGTTTGCAGTTGATACGTGGAGTTGAGTTGCCTGTGACATCACACTGATAGAGTCTATTAAAATATTTTAGAGTACATTTTCAATGTTTAATCTTCTAAGTCTTTTTATATATTTAATACTCATTTTATTTCATGTATGGTACAAAATGAATAGTAGATGGGGCGAAATGGGCATAGGTAAAACAACTACAGCTATCCTAAATTTTATAGAAACAATATTTATTTTGTTGCCAGAAAGAATTTTAGTCATTTAGCTATAACTTAAATTAAAAAACTATAATACTCCCTTTGTAAAGTTTTTTGTACGATTTTAAGAAGTTGAGATAAAGATTCATTTATGTATTATGCTATTACTTTATCTTAAACTATTTTAACAAGTTGAGATAAATTACAATTTTGAAAAATTGAGATAATGTGATTACAATATGTCGCCATTTTTTGAAAATATATTATAACTTTAAAACGGTGATATTCTATCAAATTTAATGAAATCGTGATCATCATCCATACTTGTAATCTTCTAAATTATTTGGGTTTATTTTTTTCCTTGTATATTATATTATAACCCAGTTGTATCGCAACATGTTATGCAAACTTTAACTGGAATAAAACGTTTAATTTTGTCTAAAATTTCTACTGAATTAATTTAGACGGAATGTTCTTTTTTTCTTTTTAACCCGTATCAGAAGACATGAATTTTCCTACGCGATAATATTTCTTTTTCCTTCTTTTCTTTTGTAAACAGCATTGGAATATATTTTGGAAACGCAACACATTTTGGAAATTATGTACTGATGAAAAAATTACTTGATGGTACTCAGGAGATGATTTTATTCCAGAACAAAAAAACCACGTGATAATAAGATTCAAAGAACAACGCAGAGTCATTTTGACCCCCGTCTCCAGTTACGGGTTAAAAATAACGAATTACTTTCCGAATTGCACTTAGAGATTGTTCATAAAATTCTATAACCTACCGCAATGTTTCTAAATTTCAGCATGTACCAAAGAACTAGGTCAACATTAGATTTTGATGTATATAGAATTATCTTATTTTCTGTCGATCCATGAGTGTTTTTGGGTTTGTTGCACACTGCATTAGAAGTTAGTTTAAACTGCGATAAACTTCTTTATAGCGCGTTTTACTCACCCCATCACATTCAATCATCATTTCTCCATTCCCCTCCTTACCTCGATTTCGCTTTCTTTTTTGCTTAGCATTTTCCAATTTTTTCCTCTTCTGATATAGTTATTAAGTGTAAATTATTTTAAGGATAACATATCTTACAAGGGAACCTTTTTAGGTGCGTTCGTAATTATATAATACGTAGCACCTATAGTTGTCGTTCAGTCCGTCCGTCTGTCCGTCCGTCTGTCCGTCCGTCCGTCTGTCCGTCCGTCTGTCCGCATATAACAACGCAAAAACTACCCAACCGAATCGTTTGAAATTTAAAATACATAAATATTAGATATTTTTGTCGAGTCATTTCAAATTTTATGAGAATCGGATGGATAGATCAATTACAGGGACGATCAAAAGTATTCCATACATTACGGTCAATGGGGAAAAAAGTTTCAAATGCATTTTAATCGTTTGAAATTTAAAATACGCAATTATTACATAATTCTGTCGTGTTATTTCAAATTTTTTGATAATCGTGTGCATAGATCATTTACAGGGGCAATCAAAAGTATTCAATTACATTATGGTCAATGGGGAAAAAGTTTCAAATATATTCTATACGTTTGAAATTTAAAATACATAATTATTACATAATTTTTTCGAGTTATTTCAAATTTTATGAAACTCGGACGAATAGATCAATTACAGGGACAATCAAAAGTATTCCATTACATTACAGTCAATGGGAAAAAATGTTTCAAATGCATTTTAATCGTTTGAAATTTAAAATACGCAATTATTACATAATTCTGTCGAGTTATTTCAAATTTTTTGATTATCCTGTGCATAGATCAATTACAGGGACAATCAAAAGTATTCAATTACATTATGGTCAATGGGGAAAAAGTTTCAAATATATTCTATACGTTTGAAATTTAAAATACATAATTATTGCATAATATTTTCGAGTTATTACAAATTTTATGAAAATCGGATGCATAGATCAATTACAGGGACAATCAAAAGTATTCCATTACATTACGGTCAATGGGGAAAAATGTTTCAAATGCATTTTAATCGTGTTACACTCATGCGAACTTAATAAAATTTATATGCAACTATAAAGTACATATTATAATATACATCTTACATAATTTGTGGTGCAAAGAACATTTGTTATTGATTTACAAGGCCACACAAAAGTATTCCATTACATAATGGTATAGGGAGAACATTGTTTGATGAGCGTTTTAATTGTAGTTCACTATTTACAATGTTATGAGATTGATATATGAACGTAATATTTTTAAAACTTCGTTATCGTCCGAACGCACCTAATTTGCTACGCTTCACGTGCAATTTCCAACTTGTTTAGTATTGCTCTCACCTAGCATCGAGAGGTTCTGCCTTTCACAGCACTATACATAAAAGTTAGAGAACCGATAAAAATTTTCTGTCAAAATCCTATTTCATATACTTTTTATAATTTTTTTTATTATCATATTTTTATTTATTTATTTCACACCAAAAATAAGTTAAGTCGTGAAATATAGTGTTACGAATTTTTCGCTTGTCTTATTTTGGGGGTATGACATTCGGCTAGGCTTTCCAGAAAATTCCACTTTTAAAAATACGCCAATTTTTCTTACACCAAAAGTAGTGAATGTAATGTCGTAGTTTTTCAAAACCAAATTAACAGGTTTTTGAAGGAATTTGTAAACTTTTTTCAGTATTAAAAAATGACAAAAATGAAAGAAACCCTTGAAATGAAAGTCTTAGATGTAATTGATATTGAAAGATGTGTTACATGACCTGCGTATTTTTCTGTTATATTGTACTAGCAGCCTTCGCCTGCTACGTTGGTCAGTTTTTTTTTTTTTTTTTTTTTTTTTTTTAAAGAAATTTTGAACTAAGCGAAATTTTTATATCATAGTAATTTTTAGTTTTATATCGTACTTTAGACTATCTGTCATCGGAGAAAAATCAGTCACTAAACGAAAAGTTCAATGTTAGTCACCAATGAATGACGTAGCGCTCAACATGTTAACAATTTTAATCACATAAAAATTCATTCAGCGGAACTTTTAAAATAAAGCCAAACTTTTGATATGGGTTCATCTGATAAAAAACATTTCCTATGTATTCAATTAAACAACGTAGAATGCTATATTTCATTTGTTACAAAATTTCTGAAAAATTATCCAACTAACAATGTAAAATCCATTAAAATCTATCTTGTAGAACTTAAGTTATAAGCAGCCGCAAAGAAATTTCACTTTACGTTTTATATATATTGAGATAATTAAATATAGCTTACATAATCATGTTAACCTGATTATAGAACTCTCTTTCAAAATTATAGGTTCAATAGATTTTTTGTGCTGTGATTAATACGAAATTTATATATATAGATAAGGATTAAAAATTTCAGGTTTTTGCGCCGGAGAGACAGCCAAATCAGAAAAATGTGAAGTATCTCGCTAACTACTGAACTTAAAAGAATTTGCTTGGTACCATTCGATTCAGAATGAAAAAATACACTAAAATATGTTATCAGTTGAAAAATAACTACTGTTCGTACTACCATAAATGGTCTTAGCGGATTTTACACTAATTAAAATAACACACGCTGGTTCTTAAACACAACAAATATGGACTGTAGATGCGGTTTATTTAACACTGAAATATGCGAGCCATTGGTCGGCTATCAACATTCCATCATCTTTTTACATTCGAACAAACACACAACTTAAAAACAAAACATAGAATGCTGCCAAAAACATAAAATAAGAAGAATAAATTACCATGGTAACAAATAATACAATTTCTTACGGGAGCTTTTTCACATAAACGAAAGCAGACGATTTTTACCAAAACATCCTGCCCCCCGTTGAAATCCCTTGGGATTTCAACAAGTGGCTAAGTGGTCTTCTTACAGTTTTACTATAATGAAAAAACAATTAATAACACAAATAAAATTAATGCAAAATATAAAAAATGAAAAAAGAAAGTTTATAGTTCATAGTTTTTAGTTTTTTATAGGAAGAGGACAGAGTTTCACTATTGGTCGATTTATGATACCACTATTAGTCTTAATCGTGACAACTCTGACTCTATTGTCTGAACTTGGATGAACAGTTATTATTCTTCCTAGTTTCCATTTTAGCGGTGAAAGGTTGTCATCTTTGATGAGAACTAAGTCATTGACTTGCAAATCTTTGTGGCATTTTTGCCATTTAGCTCTTTGCTGAAGTTGAGACAAGTATTCTCGGCTCCATCTTTTCCAAAATTGCTGTAGCATGAACTGTCTCACATGCCATCTATCAAGGTGATTTAAGGGACTGTGACTCAGATCTTGTCCAGGTATGGCAGTCAGAGAAGTTCCAACTAGAAAATGGCCAGGTGTTAGAGCAGTTAAGTCTGTTGGGTCAGATGATATAGGACACAATGGTCTAGAGTTGAGACAAGCTTCAACTTGCGTAACCAGGGTTTGGAATTCGGGATAAGTTAACACAGTATCACCAACGGTTTTCTTAAGGTGCGATTTCATTGATTTTACTGCAGATTCCCACAGTCTACCAAAGTGTGGAGCTGAAGGCGGGTTAAATGTCCAAGTTATTTCCTCTGACGACAGAAATTTGTGAATTTCTTCATTCTGCTTGCACTGCAATAGATACTTGTTGATTTCCTTTTTTGCACCTTTGAAGTTGCTTCCACAGTCACTAAAAATCTCAAGAGGTTTTCCTCTTCTTGTAATAAATCGTTTTAATGCACTTAAGAATGCCTTTGTTGAAAGATCTTCTACGACTTCAAGATGGACTGCTTTGATCACGAAGCAGACAAATACACAGACATATGATTTAAATGATTTTGATCCACGTCCAGCACGATATTTAATCATGTATGGCCCTGAGAAATCTGTTCCAACTCGATTAAATGGTCGTGATTGTGTTACTCTGGATACTGGAAGATCAGCCATTATTTGTTTTGCAGATTGAGCTCTGTATCTACAACACATAACACAAGTTCTCACTATTTTACGAATAGCAGATCTGGCAGCAATGATCCAAAATTTCTGCCTAATTAAAGAAAGAAGAAGTTCTGGAGCTGCATGTAAATATTTTTCGTGAAAATGTTGAATTATGATCTTAGTCACATGATGCTTTGATGGTAGTAAGATTGGATGTTTTTCATTCTCTGACAGCTGTGCATTTTTCAATCTCCCTCCGACTCTCAATATTTTGTCATCATCTAAAATATGACACAAACAAATGAGACTGCTATTTCCAGGTAATTCTTTTCCGGTTTCTAAACAGTGGATTTCTTTACTAAAGTTCATCTGTTGAACTATTCTAATAATGCAACGTGTTGCGGCCTGAATTTCTTTGCTTGATAAAAAGGATGTATTTCTTTCTGGACGTGTTACCTTAGAGTTGGAGATGAATCTCAATATCCATGCAAATATGCGTTGCAACATTGGAAACGAGGATATTTTCGATATAATATCAAGTTCCTTTCCAGTTTCAGAAATTACAAGTGATGATGTTTTCCGTGCTTCTGGTAAATCTTCTTCATTTATGGGAATAGGTTATTCACTGGAACCTCACTGCTTCTTAACCAGGGTGGTCCATTCCACCACAATTCATGAGACAGTAATTCTGCTGGAAATAATCCACGAGATGCACAATCAGCAGGATTTTCCTTTCCATCTACATGGCTCCAATTTTCAGCTGGTAATATGGATTGAATTTCTGCAACTCTATTGGCTACAAATACTTGCCATCTTTTAGGATCTGATGTTAACCATGACAACACAATTTTTGAATCACTCCATGCGCGCACTAAATCTGGTTTTATATGTAATGCTGATTTAACAGCTTGTATTAAATGTGTCAGTAATACTGCAGAACATAATTCGAGCTTTGGAATCGTGATGGGCTTTAAAGGTGCTACTCGAGTTTTTGCTGCTAAAAGTTTCACATCAATGTTCTTATCATCATTATTACAAGTTTTAACATAAATAACGGCGGACTAACCCTTTTCTGAAGCGTCGCAGAATCCATGAAGTTCACATCGAGAATAATTGGGCAAGACGACTTTTCTGGGTATATATATGGAATTTAAGAGTTTGACTTCATGTCACAAAATTTTCCACTTTTGGTTAATAATTTCTAGTACTGGATCATCCCATGATAGTTGTAATTTCCACAGCTGCTGAAGAATAATTTTAGTTAAAATTACAAAAGATGCAATCCACCCTAGTGGATCAAAAAGCGTTGATACATATGACAAAAAAATTCTTTTAGTAGGGACATTTTGATAATCTATATCACTGAAATTGCATTTGAACATATCATTATGAGGATGCCATTCAACTCCTAGAACTTTTATGGCCTTATTGCCCACTATATTATGTATATTATCATTACTCATGTTTGTAAACTCAGCGTTTTTCAACAATGATAATTCATTTGTGCACCATTTATGTAGCTCAAACCCACCTTTTCCTAGCATATTCTGCAATTCATTTATCAATTCCGTACCTTCCTGACTACTCTTAACACCGGTTAACACATCATCAACATAAAAATCTCTCAAAACTATAGTCTTCGCTTTTGGAAAATCAAGACCCTCATCCATTGCTAACTGATTCAAACATTTTGTTGCAAGATATGGTGCAGCCGCAGTTCCGTATGTTACTGTGTTTAAGTGATAAGTTTCTATTGGTTTTTCAGGACTATCTCTCCATAAAATTCTCTGAAAATCCCTATCTTTTTCATGAATTTTTACTTGTCGATACATCATTCTTACATCAGCTGTTATTGCAATATTATGAAATCTAAATCTCAATAAAATGCAAATTAAATTATCTTGTGTTTTAGGACCTATCATTAGAGTGTCATTTAAAGAAACACCTGTTGAGGTTTTAGCACTCGCATCAAAAACGACTCTTAATTTGGTAGTTAAACTAGAATTATTCAAGACAAAATGGTGTGGGATGTAATAATGTTTATTCTCCAATCCATGATCTCTGTTTGAAATAAGATCCATATGCCCCAAATTTAAATATTATTTCATAAATTGAACATATTGATCATAAATTTCTGGCATGGATATTAATCTTTTCTCAAGATAAAGACATCTTCTATACGCCATTTGACGAGAATCACCTAGACTATCTCGATCATGTTTAAATTGTAATGCGACTGAATAGCGACCTGATTTTTCTCTAAAATGAAAACTCTCAAAATGTTTTTCACAAAGTTTTTCTTCAAGTGTTAAAAGTGGCACATTTGGAATTTTTTCTAATTCCCAAAATTAATTTATTAGCTCATCAGTTTTTGTACTTAAATGATTTACATGTACTGGATCCTTTGCTAGCGTTTCAAAATTTGTAGCACCTGAGATTATCCACCCAAGTCTCGAATTTAAGGCAAATAGAAGGTTAGGTTCACGTTTAACAAGTTCTCCAGTTATTAAATGCATAAATACATTTACACCAAAAAGAATATCAATTTTTTGTGATTTATAAAATAATGGATCAGCTAATATTAAATCACTAAAGTTATCGCAAATGTTTGAAGGCAAAGATATATAGGGAATGTTATCTGTGATTTTGTCCATTACGAACGCTGATGTGGATACTCTGAGATCACTTTTGAAGTGAGAAGTGAATAATAAATCGACTTCTCCATCACTCACAATATTAAATGTTCCTAAACATGAGACAGAAATAGAACTGTCTTTCACTTTTAATCCTAATTTGTTTACACATTCTCGATAAATGAATGATCTTTGAGAACCTGTATCCAACAAACATCTACATTTTACAAACTCTTGTTTATAATTTTGAACTTTTATTAATGCGGTACATAACAAAATATGAGTCTTTTGATAACTCTTTGCGTTTGACACATAATGGGAAGCACACACTGTAGACGATACATTCTCATTTGCTGACTCAATTTTTTGAGGGACAAATTCTTGTGCATGTGGTGACATACTACTGTTTGAACGACTCTTATTCCTTGAATAATCTACCATATGCAAAATACTGTGAGGTTTCTTAAAACAATGGTGGCACGTATTAAGACTCTTACATTTGTTGAGTAAATGCATGTTAGATAAACAGTTGAAACAATAATGATTTCGCTTTACATATTCTATTCTTTGTTGCACAGATAAATTAAGAAATTTTGAGCACTTAGATAAACTATGATCTTCTTTACAATAACCACAAACCGAGGTAGCTACAAAAGTATTATTCTTATTCGGAAATGTAGGTTTAGATACCTTATTTACAGCTAGTTTACTATTCTGAAGAGTTCTTGCGTAATTTTTAAGAAATTCAATTAAATCACTAAGTTTCGGAATCTCATTGCTTTTAAGCTGGCGTTCCCACCATAATTTTTTTAGAAGTATCCAATTTTTGCAAAACTAAATACGTCATTAATGTATCCCCAAATTTATCAATTCGTTGGTCCAATTTTTCTAACGAGCAAATTATTTTATTAACATTGTCAACTAAATTTAAAATAGCAATAGCTGATTCTGTTTGAAGTGTAGGTAAACTCAGAAATCGTTTAATATACGCAAAAATTTGCTCTCTCTTATTTGAATACCTTTCATCTAGCAAATTCCATGCTAATTCAAAATTAGAATCCGAAATTTGAATAGAATAGATGACGCGATATGCTTCACCTTTTAATGAAGCCTTCAAATATTGCAGTTTTTGGGCATTTGAAATATTTTTATTGCTATTTACGCAAGCCTTGAAAAGATCCTTAAATCCTATCCATTCTGTTATATTACCTCCAAAAGTAGGTAAGGATAATTTTGGCAGTTTAACATTTTCAAAAACCTGCTCTGTAACTACACTAGATTTATTTTCACTTTTATTTAACTGAGCATTTTGAATTTTTAATATTTTTTCACCTTTAAATTTCCATAAATCAATTTTATCTGAAATTTCTTGAGCACCGTCTATTTCGCTCTCTAACTGTTTAGGATCTTTAATTAAAATTTCTATTTCTCTATCAATCTTTTTTAACTCAGTTTCCTTCTGTTTTAACAACTCAATGTTTTCTTCTAAATCATTCACATTAATTTCATCAACCGCAATAATATTTTCAATTTTCTTAATATAATTTGTAATAGTTCTGCGTAAAGCAGCTCGTTTAGTTTTAAAAGTGTTCAAGTCAGTCATTTTTATTACATTAAACCAATAAAAGTAATTCTAAATTGTACTAATTCTTTTTGACGTGACAACGTCTTGTAAATTGATTTGCCGGGAGACACTTCAAGAAACTGCGTTACGTTACGTTACGCTCCGCTCACGATACGCCCTCACTTTTCTCTTAACTTTTTCCGGTCACTTGTGGGACCATTTTCTGAACGTGAATGTGAATTCGCTGCAAGGAAGGGGCGGTGCTTAATAGGAATTTTAGATAGTATCAAACTAAGACGAAATACGTTATGTATTAGTTATTAGTATAAAGTACAAAGAAAATAAGTGTAGTTTATTTCGTAATTCGGTGGTATATTATGGAAAACTAATGATATGTGATTAGTGAAAGCCATTTTACTTTAGTTATATTCTGCTCATTGAAAAATTTTTTAATATGCTGTTTACAAAATTCAACATTTGACATCAATAAACATGAAGTAAAATGTGTTTAACAAACACAGTGTATTGCAAGTTATTGTATGTATATTTGTATATAAATACGTATGTATGTGTAAAGGTAAAAATAAAATTTTGTTAATATGAAATTCAGTGCGAGATTCTTTGTATAAATTAATGTTTTAAATATAATTCTTTGTATAAATAAATGTTTTAAATTGTTACTATTATTTCATCCTTCTTCCTACTATACGAATGAATATTCACATTAAAATTATTTTACAACTCAAAGTCGTTGTCACGTAAAACTTTCGCCCGTATACCGACTTTACAGGCAACCAATTTTTTAGCTACAACTTTAACTTTTTTTTTTTTTTAGCTTGGCTCTTTTTTTTTTACTTTTGAAAAGTTGTTTTTAGTGGATTAAAGTTTACTATGATATGCTTGAAAATGTGATGAGTAGCATTTAAGATTCATTCAAAGGTTCCGTCGTTCGTTAAAGATTTCGTATCATAATTCGTTAAAATTCGTCAAAAGTTCATCAAAAAAAAAAAAAATAATAATAATAAATAAATAAATAAATAAATAAATAAATAAATAAATAAATAAATTCATTGATTTAAGATATATGGGTGAAAATCGTTTGCGGTGTATTTTACTGTATGTATACAAAGACTATCTGTACAAATAAAAGGAAGCTTTGTTCTGTCTGTCAGTGTGCGTCTGCTATGGCTAGCAAAATTTATGCATGTAGAAGTCTGAAAATATACGTGAGAATAGTCCAAGACAGGTTCTGATACATCTGGGGTTCAGATTTTTAACTTTTTCAGGGCTAGGGACCCTGCGCCCCTTTAATGTTTATGGACTAAATTATTAACTTGCTCCCATTTTATCCGATCTCCTTCGTTTTTTGGGGGTTATATCTCCATTTAGTTATTTCCGCATTTCTACTACCCAGTTAGGACCCTCGAACTACTGCGGCCCCGTACAGAGCCCCTTTAAGTTTTTTTTTTTTACCATAAATTGTTAATAAATTGTTTTCTTTCGCTCTTCATTTTAGGGATTTTTTTCCATTTATATTTTTTCCGTTTCTTGGAGACCCCTAAGATCCTGCAGGACCCGGTCCTGGAACCCTTGAACATTTTTGGTGGCATGCATATTCATTCCTTAATTTTTTTACTTTCTCAGTGCATGATTTTAGAGATGAATCTTGGAATCTTCTTTCCGGACTAACATAACATCCTAGTATTTTATTGGGCCAGTAGAGAAGAAATGAGAACCCAGCTCCAGGAGGAGGAGCTGAGGAGCCGGTGGTGGTGGTGGGCGCCTCCTCCGTCTTGTAAGAGGAGGAGTCAATGAATAGGTGGGAGAGCGCCTCCTGTTGAGATTGACTTATACGAGGAGAGGTAACATGGGGTTAAAAATTTTTTGGGGTGAGATAAGGATTTTTTTAAATAAAAGTGGGAAATTTTCGAGAGATTGAATTTTTTAAATCTGCTATAGTACAAGGGAGTTATTTTCGATTTTAAGTAGGAATTTAAATTTTTTTAAGATTAATTTTCGTGTTAATTTGAGAACTTTAAAATAATTTAAGCTAGAGTTTTGGGGATATTGAAATTTTTAGGGGGACAATACATATATTTTTTTCACCATGCTTTAATACGAGAGGGTTATTTTCGATTTTAAGCGGGAATTTTATTTTTTTTTTAAAATTAATTTTCGTGTTGATTTGGGAACTTTAAAATAATTTAAGCTAGAATTTTGGGTTTTCTCTGTTAACTTTAAATTTGTGTATAAAATAACTTTTCCAGGTATTACCAAACACATGAAAAGATTTAATTTAAGTAAGGAAAAAATTTATTACGTAAGACACTGTTTTTTCGATTGAAAATGTAGACTCAAGTTTCTTAAAATTTTTTACACATAAAATCGAATGCCAAATTAACTCACCTTATCTTTATTTTCCTTGCTATGAATGTCAACATTGAAAAGGATTTCGGAAAAATGTTCTTTTTTTACACTGATAATTTTCACTAGTTCCGGCTAGACTTGAGACCAAAAATGTTCGTACTACCATAAATGGTCTTAGCGGATTTTACACTAATTAAAATAACACACGCTGGTTCTTAAACACAACAAATATGGACTGTAGATGGGGTTTATTTAACACTGAAATATGCGAGCCATTGGTCGGCTATCAACATTCCATCATCTTTTTACATTCGAACAAACACACAACTTAAAAACAAAACATAGAATGCTGCCAAAAACATAAAATAAGAAGAATAAATT
Organism: Maratus speculifer; assembly: GCA_964019185.1. Lineage (NCBI taxonomy): Eukaryota > Metazoa > Arthropoda > Arachnida > Araneae > Salticidae > Maratus > Maratus speculifer. The sequence goes on along the minus strand of OZ025297.1, from coordinate 75,319,004 downwards.
ACCATGGTAACAAATAATACAATTTCTTACTGGAGCTTTTTCACATAACGAAAGCAGACGATTTTTACCAAAACAATTACAAAAGCCGATTTTTAAGGAATTTTTTAAAAGTTCGTTCCTTTTTTTAACCCCCTTAGGGGTGGAATTTTCAAAAATCCCTTCTTAGCGGCACTCGATGTCATCAGAAGTATTTTTACCCCAATTTTCAAGATTTTTGGTTCGGTAGATTTTTTTGTGCTACGATTAATATGAAATCCAGACTTTCTTTTATATATATAGATTTACAGTTTTGGCAAACGTGTTGCCAACAAGTTAACGAATAAAAAATGCTGTGAAACACAGAAATACGATAATTTGAAAAGTTTCATGATATGCTTTCCAGTTAATATTTTTAAAAGTTGTTTCTCAGTTTAAAAGCTCAACAATTTTGGATACTTTATGAAAATGGCAACCTTTCTACCATGTCTTCTGCATTTTTTTCAGGTAGGGTTCAGTGGGCGAAACATTCAATATCCAATTATTGAAGAACGTGTCGTTTGTTTGTTGGACAACAAAGAAGGATTATTTTATTGTCTACTGCTTGTTTTGTAATTTTGTACTTGTATATCATAGTGGCTGCCATGAACATCCTCTGTTCTGTGTAAAAAGTACGCGGAATTTATAAGTGTCCGTAAAAAAATATAACGACAATTTTTTTTTCGTAACTTGGATTATTGTGCTGAGTTATAATGCGGCTCTTGAACACCAACTGTGACTTGCAAGGAAGGTCTCGATACTGGGCATATTCAGAATTTTTTAAAAAAAATACTAATTAAACTATTTATGTATGTAATCAAGGATCAGCCAAAATTAGCTGCGGGATTACAGCAGAAAATTTGTAAAAAAATTAATTACTTTCGAATATTTGGCGTGAAAAATTGCAAGCGTCACGCGATTTGGCGAGCAGCACTTTTCCTCGCCAAAAGAAAACGATTTTAATGCAACTGAAATCTGTTGGATTTTTAGAGTGCGTGTAAATGGTATTTAATGAATTTAAACATAAGAAATGGGAGAGTTTAATATATTATATACATATATAAATTATACTACATAAATATATTGCTTCTTGAAGTTGTAATTTATTTTAGTACTGGAAAAAATATTACCATTTATAAAAAAATTCATATTGAGAAAAATTATTTTCATATATTTAAGTGTATTCAAAAATAAAAGCCAGATGCTTCCATACAGGGTTGGGTTTCTGACGTCAGAAACTGGTTTTTGACATGACAAGTGTCAAAAACTGGTTTAAACCGTCAAAAACTGGTTTAAACCGTCAAAAACTGGCTTAAACCGTCAAAAACATGTAATGCGCTTTAAACATTTTAAGAACAAGAGAGAAACATTGAGTAATTTTTTATTTAAAATTAATTATACTGTAATTTAATAATTACAAAAAAATTAAATTACTTTAATTGCAATGAAACATTGTTTTTTTGCTAAATGTTCAATTTAGTCTATTGCTACATGTTCAAACAGTAGAAAATGATTTTGTACAGTAAATAATCTGGATCAATTTTACACCACAGCATCCTATAGCACTTAACCAATTTAGCACATTTATTTACACCCAAATGGTTTATGAGTTTAGAGTGTATGAAGCCAAAGTTACAAAATACTCTCTCAATTCGTGCTAAGCTAGCAGGGCTTGATAGCAGAAGCATTGCTAGTTGAGCAAGTTTGGAGGCAGGGCCAAATTTCCAGATTTATGACACTTTTTTTTCTTTTTTTTCCGGAAATGATAATATACAATAAAGTGAAAGTGAATTTTTAATATTACATCTAATATTGTATATTTGTGACAGATTTTTAATGTGAAATTTTACAGATCAGTGTAGTATTTGAGGTTTCTGACGAGGTTTTTGACAAGAGGTTTTAGCCATGACGGTTTAAACCACGGTTTTAACCGGATAAAACCGTACACTGTCAAAAACTTGCCAACCCTGCTTCCATAGGAACAAAGTCGAATCGACAATGTTCAATTGGACTTGGAGCATGAAACAATTTTAATTAATTTAAATTACGAATTTCGTTTTGAATCGCAAATTTTGATGGTTAAATTTAAATATAAATACATATAAATATCGATATAACAAAATTATGCTTAAAACAAACTAAAACTGACAAAACTAAAATTATTTAAATTAAATTTATCTAAACAAGCTCAATATGAAACTTTTTCCCCTTAAAGTGTATTTGACTTAATAAAGTGTTTTTTGAAATTGCATTCTATTGCCAACCGATGAAAAATCGCCAAATAATGAAATGTTCAGTATTTTTTTACGGACACTGTATGGAGGTTCCGCCGAATTTTTTTTTATAAACGTATATATTCTCATAAGAAGAACATTCTGCAATATTTTCAGATTTTTCGGAGTATGCCCGTAGGGAGACCTTCCTTGTTAGTGTGTTGACAATAGCTGTTTTTATCGGACATATTCTAGAATACACTACGATTTTTAGACTGGAAAAATTGATTCAACAAGAAGTTAGTTTTAAATTTTAAATTTCAAACGAGCTTTGGTGCGCATAGTAACGGAAAGCTTGCAAAAGAGGTAGATGATTTATACATGCCAAAAACGCAGGCATATGAATATTACAAAGCATTCAAATAGGGTCGAGAAGGGATAGCTGATTTGCCTCGTTTTTATCGTCTTCAACGCCTACCAGTGGCTCAGACATGAAGGTGCAGATTCCCAAAATTTTTAAGGAGCTAGTGGCTCCTAAACCCAAAAACTCACGTCGCCACATTGTGAACAAATTATCATTAAAGCAATAACTTTTATAATGTAAAAAACTCTGAAATTCAAAGTAAAAAAATAAATTTGTTCATCATATTCACATGTACAGCAAAACACAGACTAAATATATCAGACGTGTACATTTAATTTAATCGCAAATTTCTTTTAATTTGAGCATAAATAATGTGCACTAAAATTTTTAATCTACGTACAGTTCAGAATATAAGGTTGGGAAAGATAACAAAACGTCTTCTTTTGTATAGCCAGATGGAATGTCTCTGAAAGGGAAGTTCACACTCTACTGGATATAACATGTTATCGAAAGCAACCATCATTGTATCATTGTTGTCATCCGGAATAAACAATCTTCCTGCTGAAGGTATATTTTTCAATAACTTGTGTTCTGGTGATGTGTTCCATTCTACGGTGTTTTAGAACAACGTTCTCAATCAAAGCCTGGTTTTCATACTTTACAGAAGATATTATTATCTTTCTTACATTGGATAATGTAGACAGAACACCATAATAGAGACCAGTTCTAAGTTTTACAAATAACATTGCAAAGTAAATACGAGATGACCTCTTTATTGAGGAACGTATTTTGGACTTTACAAGTTTAAAGATATAGTTAAAATCAGACATAAATATACCCATGAGAATATAATAATAAGTATCCGGTGTATCAAAATCGAGGCCTTCTTTGTTACATTTCTGATATTGGTTTAAATATTTTCATGCATCGCATTTCATACATCGATGTATTCACACTTACAGGACTTAAATCTAGAGTCAATTTACCGATCAAGTAATATGAGTTTTACAGCATCATTTTCGCGACAAAATATAGATATTAGTTTCTATAAAGGCTTGCACTTCAATAGCTTTTGTTACAATAACGAGGCAGTTCTTACCTTTACATATTATACAACAAGTGTTAGAGTTGTGAAAATGAGATATTGATTTTTTAACTGTATATTAGGTTTCTTATTTGTGGTCTCATCGACAGTAATCGTTGACGCATAGTCTCTTATTGTTACATCAGAAGAAGAAATAGAAATATTTAGAGCCTGGAGAGCACGAAATACATATTATTTGCATTTAGAGCATTATTTGGAACCACTCTGTAAATCTCAGTTTTTTGAACATCTAAGTATCAATATAACTTTTTTGTTAGAACAGATACGAAAAGTTTTCTGCGACACTTTACAAATGAGACATTGGTATCCAACCATTATTTATTAGTAATTTCTTTAATAAATATTTACGAAAACAATTTTAGAAAACAACATTGACGTGTGATCAACGTTAATACTTTTTAAATAGGGAGAACTGGAGCACAATGATACAGCTTTTTTCTAAGAATTTTTTTGGTGTCTAGAAAGCAGAATTTTCAAGTTATTTTTCCATGTGGTGTCAGCAAAACTTGTGTAGTGTGTTATAAAAATGTACAATCGTTGTTTTATATATTTTTTGCATGTAATAAAAAAAAATAAAAAAAGTCATTTATATCAATGTGCTCCATCCCCGGGGCAGATTGATACACCTTATGGGGCACTTTGATACGTCTGGGAAAAATGGAGACAAAATAACACCAGTGCATATTTTTCATAGAAAAATAGTTAGCAAACCATTTTATATTTATTTATAAAAATTCAAATCACCCACACTTTATTTGTAAGTAATATTAAACCAATCAAATGAAATGTATAATGACCTGATGTTCTGGTTGTTCCTTATCTGATTGTTGGCTGTGGTAACTTTGTCATATCTGGCATTTCATTATCTTCTTTCTTACGAAAGATGAAAAAATTACCAGGTTTTCTGTTTATAAACAAAAAATAAACTATAATTATATTAAAAATTCTGTTTATAATTTAATTATCCTGTGCTCTTCTGCAGCTCGTGACTCTTACTTAGAATTTCTCATATTGAAAATACATTTTTTTCTGGAGAATCATTATAAATGTGAGATTTTCCAGGCTGACGTCCTTTTCTTCTGTTAGTTCTACTAGCACTAGATCTTGGGCAAGTTCTACGTCTTATGTTTGCAAAAATATTTTAAAATGCTCTAATATAAAGAAATTAGAGCTATTTCACTTCAATAAAAACTAATATTAGAAATTTTGGGGAAAAAAATGATTGGATTAAGGAGTGTAGGGTAAAAAAATAATAAAAGGTAATGAAAAAATGAATTAGAAAAGAATTTAGGTTGTATCAATGTGCCCCGACATAGACTGTATCAATGTACCCATACAGTCATTTTGAATAAAATGAGTCTCAAATCCAAGACTTCATAATTTATCTAACAATAAAGAATGAAGAACTGATAAAGAGTAGCTTTACTTGCCAGGGAGAGTATTCTTCTCGGTTGAAATACTGGAACAGTTGTATAATATCATTTCAATTGTACAACTTAAATTTACTTTTGACCTACAAAAACAATAAATCGCCTGTCCCATTTCACCAAATTACTGAATCAATACAAAACTTTCTGTATGTAGTTCAGTGCACTAGCATCACGTTTTGGAGCTGTTGTGAAACTTCTTGTAATGACCCCGTGAGCTGTAGAGGGGGTGTATCATTGTGCCCCATGTATCAATGTGCCCCAGTTCCCCCTACGGCAAAAGAAGTCTGAACGCGCTCAGATAGTAGTGCATTTGATTCTCTCACATGATACATTTTTTTTCTTTTACAGGTAGAAGCGCAAACTGAACCCATATAAAATAACACTCATATAAAAGCTTATAAAGAGTAGAATCATTGCATGTCAAAATTAATTGGGTCCATCGAGCGCTTCTTAATAAAAAACCAATTCAAAGACACAAAAAACGTCAAAAATTCAGAAAAAGCCAAAACACTCTATTTTCGGGCTATAATTTCCATGACCTACTATTTTATTTATCACGTAAAACTTACATTAAACAAAAATACATATCTTTAACTATACAAAGCCACAGAACAATCATCTGAATTCGAAACTTTTTTTTCCGGGTATATGATGGGCGAAAAATAGCCCTTATTGACCCACCTCCTTTTAAAATAACTGACTTCTATTTCCTTACCTAATACTCTTACCTAAATGTACTCACCAAATTATATGTGATTTCAATTAAATTGCAGCCTTTAATAAAATTGAAATTACACTCATTCTGTGTAATTTTTATTTTAAAGTTTTTAAAGAGGAATTTTAGCATTCTACTTATTTAATTTCTTATTTGAAAGGTTTTTTTTTCTAAATAATAGTATCATGGAACTTAACTTGTCAAAAAAGATACCATAAAAAAAGTCTTTCCGGCAGTGCCCGGAGGAAGAGGTAGCTTTTATATACTTGTTTATTTACGTATTTATTTTAAATTAAGTTATATTATTCAAACATACAAAGCTAAAATTAGTGGAACCCGATTTTATAAGATTGAATACTAGTTTTTGTCAATACTGAATATTAATAGGGATTTTTAGAAATTAGTCATCTTTTATTCAACCTGGTTTTATTTTAAGCGATTTAGAGAGTCGCCAAATTTCATGATATCAAGAAGTACATGACATTTTAAAGCAACATGATGGATAAAAAAACCCAATGAGCTTGGTCGAAATCTTAATTCATGTGCACATGCACACTCATGTTGAAATCTATTAATATATACGAGTGCTGTCGCGGGCAAATTAATTAAAAAAAAATCACCCACATTAGAAATTTAAACTGCTATATATCTCAGACATTTTTTAAGGTAAAGACAAAGCAAAAAACACTCCGGAATTCATTATTAAGATAAATACTTTAGAAAGAACCTTTTTTCAATTTTTTGTATGTACATCACTACACATTTAAAAGATTTTTGATAAACTTAAATGCCGCCATTTTGAAACAAGAGGGCGGATGAAGTTGGCAGGTGAACTTGGTCAAGACATTGGTATGTACTATGTACACACGGAGTTATATCCAAATCAGTTTATAAATATGCGTATTATTGCGTGACAAATTTCAGGCCTTTTCAAAATGTCTACCACACTGGAAATTGAAAATACTATAACTCAGCCATTTTTCAAGATATAGATGAAACAAAAAATGCTCTGGAATCTTTGTATCAAGATTAAACTCACAAAAGAAAAATCTTTTTTAATTTCTTACTTTTTGCCCCTAATTTTAAAATTTAACTTTAAAAAAATTTCATATTCCGCCATTTTGAAACAAGATGGCAGATCGAACTGGCCAACGAACTCGGTCCAGACATCGGTATGTACTATGTACGCACCAAGTTTCATCCAAATCGGTTTATAAATACTTGTGTTATCACGTGACCAAAATAAGGTCATTTCAAAATGTGAGCAATACTAGAAATTAAAAGTACTATAACTCAGCCATTTTTTAAGATACAGACAAGACAAAAAATTCTCTGGAATCTTTGTATCAAGGTAAAATGCATAAAAGGAAAATCTTTTTCGATTTCTCACTTTCTTGAGCCTAATTTTAAATTTTACATTTTTTAATTTTTTTTAAATGGCAGCCATTTTGAAACAAGATGGCGGATGGAACTGGCTAACGAACTCGGTCCAGGCTTTATTATGTACTATGTACACACCAAGTTACATCCAAATCTATTCATAAATACGCGTGTTATCACGTGACAAAAATCAGATAGTTTTAAATGTCAGCCATAAGAAAAATTCAAAATGCTATAACTCAACCATTTTTTAAAATATAGAAAAAATAAAAAATGTTCTGGAATTGTTGTTTTAAGTTCTAACAAATAAAAGTAAAATATTTTTTTTTTAACTTTTAATTTTTTAATTTTTTTAAATGGCCGCCATTTTGAAACAAAATGGGAGATGATGCTGGCCAACGAACTTGGTCGAGACATTTGTATGTACTATATACTTACCAAGTTTCATTTAAATCGGTTCATAAATACGGTAGTTACAGCATCAGATATATATATATATATATATATATATATATATATATATATATATATATATATATATATATATATGTCAACATTTTAATGGAGGGAGGTTTTGGGGTCTGGGGGTCATGATCGATGAAAATATACCAAAATTTTCTGGAAGTGCTTTCTTCCGGACGGCTGCAATAGGTAGCCTTTTACTTTTTGTAATGAAAGCTACCCAAAAGAAATAAAAATGTTTTGACTCAATTAATCCCTTTTCTTGAAGTCTAAAAATACTCTTTCACTACAAGAGTAACAGGAAAACGCATCAAAATCCTATTCTCGTAATATGCCTGTTTGTGTCTGAATAAGAAGGGTAAAATAATGTGCAAAGTAAACTTTTAGTCAGCGCTATCTATTACATTCTTGTTGTCTCTATTGTATTTCTATTACATTACTTGTATCTATTACATTCTTGTATCTATTACATTCTATTGCATTCTTAAAGGGTTAAAATTTCTATAAAAATGCAGATCTACGCCGATCACGACCCACAAAACTCGAAGCAAGGACCAGTTCAAAACTTATCAGTCTATCTATCTATCTATCTCTCTCTCTCTATGTATATAATCACATTTTTATGGATACGATAACTTCCAAAATTCTGCAAAAATCACTTCCAAACTGATACATAAAATGAAAAGACTGAAAATCTTTTTCAAGTTCGTTAATAAGCAAAATCGGAGCAAAGGTTTGGAAATAGGGAAGAGTGTTGTGAAAATGGAAAACCGAAATAATTTCTTAATTATAATACACATCGAATCTGTTTAAAGTTTTTATTACTTATAAAAATAGATTTAGGAAGAAGAAAAATTCTAATTTTGAGAGTTATCATGAAATCCACTTAAATTCCTTGTAAGGTACCCTGGGGTAATAACGCCACATTAAGGTTCTACCAATTTTCACGGCTCAGTTTTACTTTGTATTTTTCAAACAAATATATGATTTGATACAGCAACTCATTGACTATCTATATAACAAAAATAATTTAACAAATATATATTCATAAAATGTAATAGCGTGATTTCTTGACCAATGCTATTTGGCGTTATTACCCACCTATATGGGTAATAACGCCATGCAAACAAAACTATGAAATAAAATGGAATAATTGCACGTAGATTGCCCAATTCTAAAAATACAAACTCTACAAATTTTGAAATTGACAAATTGCATTCTAAGCTATTGAAAATGTTCAATTTTTTGTGAAAATGTAAGAAAAATAAAGGTGTGGTGTGTGTGTGTGGGGGGGGGGGATGAGGCAAAAGAATATCAGACCGTGAGCTTCTTTTTGCTTAAAAAAAACCGCTTAAATAGATTTATTAGAAACATTGCACAGTTTTAACTGTGTTTATTTGAATCAGCATTTAGGATGTAGCTCGGTCACTGTAGGGAATCAACCGGGGTGTTAATGTCAAGGATTGGCGTTATTACCCCGTTACGCTGTTGCGCTGTACATTTTAAATTACAAATTATCTCGAGAAGATATCCAAAATCTTCAACAACATTTTGAAAGTCCATGAAATGTACTAGAAATTTAAGAAATTAACAAAGTATTTCCGGATAAAAAAAATAGTCTTCACATCACAAAACGTATCTCGCAAATTTTAGATCAAGCGTTAATTTTAGCTGCTTGTAAAAACAATAAGACCTAAAAATGAAACAAATTAACTTGAAGCTGTTTTTTGCGATTTATATGACTCAAAATCCTTCTGCGCAGAGCACATGGGTGTCATTTACCAGATTATTTCAAAATTATGCATAATATTAATATTTGGCGTTATTACCCCGCCTGGCGTTATTACCCCATACCACCTTAAATCTACTCATTATTATCTACAATTTTTATATTGACAAGTGTTTCATAAGACCCACTCTTACCGAGAAAAAATAATTTAAAATCGAAAAAAAGGGGGGGAGGGAGGTGTTGAAGAAGAAAAAGTTCATAATTTCGTCTGTTCATAATATATCAAATCCACTTACATTTATTATAAATATTCTTAATATTATCTACAACTTTTATATTGACGAATTCTCATAAAAAAAACTGTTATAGCAATTAGAAAAGATTGAAGCAAAAATTATGCATCAACATAATTTTAGTAATACGATCTCTTACAGGAAAATGTAATTAAAACCTCGCCAAAAGCGACTAGATAAAATTGTTAAACTAGGTTTATTTCTAATCTTGATTTAGTTTTTGCTACTGAAATTAATATTTAACTTCGAAAACTACCTCCGACTTTAGGTCGAGTCAGCAAGAGTTTTTTTAACAATATATTTAAGATGTTTCTATCACAGTATTAAAAAAAAATGTTAATTTACTAATTCGAACAACTTACATTTTATTTTTATTTGTCCGTTAAAAATTGAGGAGTAAAATGAAGAAGAAATTCGAAAATAAATAAGTCTATAGCTCATTTATCATTGTATGTTAGTATTTCCTCTAAAACATAATTTTCTCCAAAAAAAAAAAAAAATTCTATAACGTGTCTTTCTGACACTTGTTATGTACAACAAACGACTTTTATCAAGCCACAAAAGAAGTCAGACTCCTCTATTAGGAAAATCTCGACAATATAAAATTTATGGCTCATAACTTATCATAATTTATCTCTATTGTTTTCAAACTATGATATGTTATAAAAGTTGTAAGTCATCTTTCAATCTGTTTTATTAGGTTAATCTGTTTTTAGTGTACATTTTATGTTTGAAGAACACCAATGTATATGTTGATAATCACCAGACAGAACACTAAGACACAGAATACAATACCAGAAGTTTATACATTAAGAGTTAGTTAATTTTTAAACTAAATTAAGTAAGAATATAAAAAATGCCTTTATTATCACTTATTTTTAATATTTTTAATTATTAAGTGACTATTTTGTTTTGCTTTAGTCATGGCTTTTATCATAGATTATGATAAAATGACTCTAATACTGCAAATAAACCATTGTTATGCCATTTTACGTGGAAATACCTGTTATTGATTTATTTCTGCAGTCTCAAATGAAACAAAATCTTCAAGAAACGCAAAAAGCACAGACAGCCAGTTTCCGGAATACCCATATGATCGGAAAATATTTTTTTGTTATTTGAAGAAATTTTTTGTCTGGAGATAGATTGGAGACTTTCAGAAGATTTCAACTAATTCTTAATTATCCAATTGTTAGCTGCAATTGTGAAAAAAAAGCCAAATGTCTCTTGATCTACAAAATTGTTCTATAATAATGCACGGAAATATAAAATAATCTCTTCCGCGTTACCCAAGATACCGAAAAGCGTTCATTTACCTTTAGAACAGCAGAAACAGTTTATTTTCGAAAATTGAAAGACGATTTTATAAAAGTAAATTTTATCAGCTGCCCAGAATTTTCAGAAATGTTTCCGAATAGCTTTAATAATACATTCATCAGTTTTCTTACATATAAAAACGGTTTTCCGGATGCTATTAATTCTCAAGTAAATATTTTCATGCTCATTGATCATATTTAACAGTCAAACATACGAAATTTAACACATTAAAATTATTTTGTTAAAACTGTATTTACAAATTCATTCATGCAGCTGAAAATGTTTGCTTGAGAATTACGATAGCAACCAAAAAATCGATGTTCCGGGTAGAGGAAAACTGATGAATGCGTTGTAAATCTACTCCGAAAATCGATTTCTCGGATGCTACCCATTCTGAAATTCATATTTTGATGCTCATCAAACATTTTTCACAATGGAACATACGAAATTAAACGCATTAATATTATTTTGTTAAAACTGTATTTACAAATTCATTTATGCAGCTGAAAATGTTTGCTTCAGAATTACGATAGCAACCAAAAATTTGATTTTCCGGTTAGAGAGAACTGGTGAATGCATTAGAAATCTACTCGAAAAATTAGTTTTTCGGGTGCGCATCAAACATGTTTAATTGTCAAATATACAAAATTAACGCATTGATATTATTTTGTTGAAACTGTATTCACAAATTCATTTATGCAGCTGAAAATGTTTGCTTCTGAATTACGATAGCAACCAAAAATTTGATGTTCCGGTAGAGAAAACTGGGGAATGCATTAGAAATCTACTCGAGAAATTAGTTTTTCGGGTGCTCATCAAACATGTTTAATTGTCAAATATACAAAATTAACGCATTAATATTATTTTGTTGAAACTGTATTCACAAATTCATTTATGCAACTGAAAATGTTTGCTTCAGAATTACGATAGCAACCAAAAATTTGATGTTCCGGTAGAGAAAACTGGGGAATGCATTAGAAATCTACTCGAGAAATTAGTTTTTCGGGTGCTCATCAAACATGTTTAATTGTCAAATATACAAAATTAACGCATTAATATTATTTTGTTGAAACTGTATTCACAAATTCATCTATGCAACTGAAAATGTTTGCTTCAGAATTACGATAGCAACCAAAAATTTGATGTTCCGGTAGAGAAAACTGGGGAATGCATTAGAAATCTACTCGAGAAATTAGTTTTTCGGGTGCTCATCAAACATGTTTAATTGTCAAATATACAAAATTAACGCATTAATATTATTTTGTTGAAACTGTATTCACAAATTCATTTATGCAACTGAAAATGTTTGCTTCAGAATTACGATAGCAACCAAAAATTTGATGTTCCGGTAGAGAAAACTGGGGAATGCATTAGAAATCTACTCGAGAAATTAGTTTTTCGGGTGCTCATCAAACATGTTTAATTGTCAAATATACAAAATTAACGCATTAATATTATTTTGTTGAAACTGTATTCACAAATTCATCTATGCAACTGAAAATGTTTGCTTCAGAATTACGATAGCAACCAAAAATTTGATGTTCCGGTAGAGAAAACTGGGGAATGCATTAGAAATCTACTCGAGAAATTAGTTTTTCGGGTGCTCATCAAACATGTTTAATTGTCAAATATACAAAATTAACGCATTAATATTATTTTGTTGAAACTGTATTCACAAATTCATTTATGCAACTGAAAATGTTTGCTTCAGAATTACGATAGCAACCAAAAATTTGATGTTCCGGGTAGAGAGAACTGGTGAATGCATTAGAAATCTACTAGGAAACACTTCCGAAAATGAAGGGCAGCTGGTAAAAATTTATTTTGCAAGTATCTAAAATAAATTATTTTCTGGACTTTTTAAAGATTAGAGAGTGCTTTTTCGGAATCTTGGGGGACACGGAAGAGGTTATTGAACATTTTCGTTCCTGATTATATTACATTTTAGCATATTCAGAAGCATTTGTATTTGTTTATGTGTGTGTAATGGAATACACAAAAGACTAACAAAATAACATTAATTTTAATGTTGATGTTAATACTATTAATTGTTTTTAATTTTTTTTTAAAAACATGTTATTTGAACACAGAAATGTTTATTTACGAATGGATAGTATCTCAAAAATCCTATGTTCCAAGTTGATTGGTGCAATATAAAATTTTTGCGAAAACATTTTCAGAAATTAGAGGCAACAGAAGAATCTATTTCTTTATAAATGCATCTTCAGTTCTCGAAAATTTAGTAGTTTCAGACTGACTAAAGATAAATAAAGCATTTAAAAATTGTGGATAATTTGAAATAAGTTATTTTATAGTTTGGTTTGTAACTATAGTGCTATATATAGTGTAATATAGTGCTTTAAATATTAAGACCATTAGCTAATTTTGTTGTTTTGAATTAATCACGAAAAGAGTTATATATATTGAATTTAGGCTCATATACTTGATATGGTATGGAAGTTAGATAAACTGTAAACTTCAAAAAAGAGTTTTACTTGCTATTGTTAAAATCCTGTAAGATTAGAAAAAGAAATAAGTTTAGGACAGGCACCTTCTTTTTAATTTAGCCTAATGAGATGCGAAACTCATCTGTGATGGTGCTCATAGGTTAGTAGTCGCTAGATTTGAAGTTTAAGGATATCCAGTTACTGCTGTGATCATGGGGTACGGCAAATAATTGATTTAAAAAGATAAAAGTACAGTTTTCGAATTGTTGGTCTGATAAAAGTCAGATTGTCCTAAAAATAAGTAAATGTAGAACTATTGTGCACAATTTTATATATAAATCAATGAACTATTGAAGAAATAAAAGAAGGAATGACTATCAAAACTCTCAGTCCGTGTATATATATATATATATATATATATATATATATATTAGAATGGTGGTTCATAATTGTGCCTCTTATTATACTATAAATCTAAGTAACGTCCAGAACAACCAGTTTGCAACCTATAAACGTATTAAAAAGAGCTTAATGCTTAAAATATGCTAAATTGAAAGCGAAGAGAAAATACAAAAACATCATATTTTTGCAAGATTAAAATTTGTACCGTTCAATGTCTTTAAATGCAGCCTATGGTGATTTTTTTTGTCTTTTTTGCTAATGAAAAAAAAAAAGAATCAAGCTTCATGTACCAGACGATGAAAAATATGCCTGGCATGATTTTATGAAATATTGTCATGCCTGTTTTAAAGACATGGTTTACAAGATGGTGGTTCAGTCATGAATTGATCCTTCTTTAACCTTTTGCTTACGGGCTAAGTCTGGCGACTATTATTATATTTAGTCACACCGCAATTTACAAAATAATTGTTTTTAGTTATATTACGCTTGAAATTATACTGGTTTAATTTTATGGCAGAGAACAGTTTTCAGAAACTGGTGAGAATCAAATAAAGTAATAGTCTCTGGGACGACATATGTCCCAACCCCGTAATCAAAAGGTTATTGCAAAAGAAAAAAAAAAGTTTTGTTTTCACCAGGACAAAAATGAACTTCTTTAAATCTCAAAAAATTCTTCATAGTAATTATGTTTCACTGAAACATGAACTTATGGATCAGAATTTTTGGCTTTGCTTCTAATCAACGATTTTATTTGCAATTCTGTGTCGATTTCTTATTGGTTACACGAAAACAGCATTAAACTTTGGACCTTTTTCATCTACAAGTCATGACTTAAATTCCTTAAAAAACTTGTGAAGAATCTTGGTTCAACATTTTTATCCAACAAAAAACAGTTTGATTCGATTGTTGAAATGAAAGCAGCCATTTTGGAAGCATGGAACCAAATATCCATTTCCAAGATGTCCAAATTCTTGTAAAAACGTCTTTCGGAAGTTATCCGTGTTAACCCCTTAACGCGCAGTGTTGCCGGGTCGGCAACACCTAAAGTTCCCCCTGTTTAGAGACACAAAAACTCAGTGAATATTTCAAAAACTACTTTAATGGCTACTTTAAATATTTTTTATGAGTTCTAGACGGCAGCACCACAGAGATCAAACTCTACTGTTTTTAAATAATAGGTAAAATGTGTTACTGTAATACGCGCTTCACAGCAATGCTCTTCTCACTGCGCTTATCAATGCTTTACTTATTGGAGGTTACCACTTCGGCAACAGCTGTATAATTAAAATGATTAGGGCAATCTTTACAAAACCATACCTGTGTACTCCTCTAGGCCTAAATAGATTGCCTATTTTTTTTTTCTTTAAATTCCAACTTTAAAGAGTAGTGAGCCGGAAAGGGTTAAGGGAGAAGCAAACAAAATGCTAAAAAATAACGTACAAGGTACCCGTAGGTGCCTTTTGTGTATTACATTAAAATTCATTTCCACATCGTTCAGATGTGCATATATACTAGGGTGGATCGAAAAATCGAAATTCGGATAATCGAATCGGCGTGGGGTGCAAAAGTTGCCTTTTATGCATACTAATTCACATATTTTTTTTTATTGAAATCCATTCATATCTTCCGGTGCCCCAAACCCCTCAAAAATAGTTAAAAATTGAAATTTTTATAAATTTTATAATTTTTTTTCGCTTCTTAATATTTTTTAAATTATTTTTGGCGCAGGTTGCGAAAGTTGTCTTATATATATATTAGATCAATCTTTTTTTAAATTTAAATCCATCCATATCTTCCGGTGCCCACAAGTGCCCCCAAAATAGTAAAAAAATTGAAATTTTATAAAAATTTATATATATATATTTTTTAAAATTTATTTTAAACTATTTTATTAACGGGATAAAAAAGATGCATTTTATAGCATATTAGCATGCATTCAAATAATTTTCGACTTTGATAAATTTCTTCCAATGCCCCAAAATTTTAATTATTTGCCGAAAATCGAGTTTTATGCAAATTTTGAGCTAAAAAATACAAGTAAAATTAACAGTTAAAGAATAATTTATCTAACGTAAAACGTAGATCTAGAGGATGAGAAATCGTTAATCGTATTTTATTAAATGTATAAAATAAACTTTTTATACTTTATTATTTGGAAGACAACATAGATAGAAGAGTTCTCAGCAATGACCAGCAATATTTATATTATATTTGCATAGCAATATCACGTGGTGAATGGGGGTTCTGATCGGAATGGGGGTTCTCGGCTAGATCGATTTTAAGGAAATTTTGTACCCAATCGTTTTTTGTTACGAGAAAACTACTGGGCTGGGTCACATGTTCGAAAAATTTCGATTAGTGGGTCATTTTTGGGTCATTATGGGTCAAGCC
Source organism: Maratus speculifer (assembly GCA_964019185.1). Classification (NCBI taxonomy): domain Eukaryota; kingdom Metazoa; phylum Arthropoda; class Arachnida; order Araneae; family Salticidae; genus Maratus; species Maratus speculifer. The sequence continues at coordinate 75,302,741 of OZ025297.1, read as the reverse complement.
ATTTTTTATCTAAAAAACGGCTCTAACGATTTTGACCAAATTTTATATTGTATCGTTTTGGATTACAAGAAGACCATTGGGTTAGGTAACATGTTCGAGAAAATTCGGTTAGTGGGTCATTTTTGGGGTCATTGTGGGTCATGCTATTTTTATCTAGAGATTTTCTCACGCAATTTTGACTAAAAATTGCTTCTATGGTTTTCGGGCTCGAGAAAAACATTGGGCTAGGTTACATGTTCGAGAAAAAATTTTAATGGGTCATATTAGGTCATTAAGAGTCTGGGTCAAGCTATTTATATTTAAAGAACGGCGTGATGGATTTTAACGAAATTTTGTATGTAACAGTTTTTTGACATGAGAAAACTAATGGGCTAAATCACATGTTTGAGAGATTTCGACTATGAGGGTCATTTGTGGGTCATGATGGGTCATAATGGGTCATGGTCAAGCTATATATTTAAAGAACAGGTGGATCGATTTTAACGAAGTTTTGTATGCAACATTTTTTTGGCACGATAAAATCATTGGACTAGGTTACATGTTCGAAAAATTTCGATTAATGGGTCATTTTGGATCATAAAGGGTCTGGGTCAAGCTATATATAATTAAATAACGGCAGGATCAATTTTAACGAAATTCTGTATGTAACAATTTTTAGAAACGAGAAAACTAATGGACTAAGTCACATATTCGAGAGCTTTCGATTATAAGGGTCATTTGTGGGTAGAGGTCTGCACGGGCCGGAATTTCCAAGCCCGGCCTGGCCCGGCCCGTAGGAAAGTTATTTCGGCCCGGCCCGGCCCGGCCCGGCCCGTTGTAAAACTCAAAAGTTCGGCCCGGGCCCGGCCCGTACAAAAATCAGCGAAATCAGGCCCGGCCCGGCCCGTTTTGGCCCGTTACAATTTCTACGATTTCTAAAAAATTCACATTTTTATCATATAACTAAGATTCCTTTAAAGAATACTGCATACATATCTATGGAATGCTTTTACAGTATATTTTACAGCAAATACACATTAACAATATTAATGATTACTTAGATTAGGCTTTCAACATTCAAATAAAGATTCATTAAATAATTAATATGGCTTAGAATAAAAGAAAAAAGAAAGAAAGCTAAAAACATCGTTAATTTTGAAGCTGTTTAATAAAAGAAGATTTATAAATATATTTCTATATCATTTTATTATAGATTTCAAATCCAAATTCATTCTTAAATTCAAAGAAGCTCCTTTCTGATACATTTCTAAATTCATTTTTTTTTCCTCAGAAACGCATAAAATTAACAGATATCTTTATTCAGAAGCTATGTAATCGAATGGCGTTATCCATTTTTGGATACAAGCAATTTAAGAATACTGTAAACAAATAAATACTGTCATAATTAGCGTTTTGAATAGAATTTCCGAAAGCAATAGCAAGGGAAGAGAGAAAAACCTGCAATCATTTGAGAAACTATTATATCTCAACAAGGTTATACAAGTATTTTATTTACCAAAAATGAAAAACGCTATTCGAGTCCAAATCCCTTCAATAGTTAGGCTTATCACTTTTATACTTTTACAATTTAAAATTAATCAGAAAATGTGTCAAACTTTCGCATTATTGAGAAATCATCAAGAAGTATATATATCCGAAGACTAAGCTAACATAAGTTCTTTATCGCTGTTAATAATTTTACAAATCATGTTTTCTGCCAATAATTAAGTCTAGTACCGTTCCGGCCAGTCTATATGTAGAAAAATAATGCAAGCGTGATCTCGGACCGGCATGAGACAGCTAAAAAAATATTAAAACGGGTTACACATAATGTAATTATGGATCGAGAATGGACTCCGGTACTGGCTATGCCGTCTGTGTCTACCAAGGCGATAACACAATTCACACATCTAAGGTTCAGCTTAATACAGAAAATAGCATATACCAAGCGGAACTTTCGGCAATCCTGGATGCAATTATATGGGCAGAAGGAAGTGCATTTAAAACAATAACAATAAATACGGATAGTTTTTCAAGTGTTCAAGCAATACAGGACATATGCTCAAAAGACTTACTAATAGTCGAAATAATACTGGCCCTACAGAGCTCCAAAAAGATTATAAAATTTAACTGGGTGAGAGGCCACTCTGGTTGTGTTAGTAACGAAATGGCTGATCATCTTGCGAAACAAGCAGCAGAGGGTAAAGAATCAACACTGTTTAAGTTCCTACCACTTCCAGCCTCTTACTTGCGGAGGCAAATTAAAATCCAGGTCCTAGCGGAATTGCAACAAGAGTGGGACTATGCAGAGACTGGTCGCTATACTTACAACCTAGTCCCCAAGGTCTCTCTGAAAAATCTGCTGTCCCATCGCAACCTCTATCTCTTCGCCACCAATCATGGACCCTTCCCAAGTTATCTTGTAACATTTAATAAAGTAGACTCTAACCGTTGCACATGTGGGGAAGTCGGTGACTCCTTACATTACCTGACGGCATGCACCTTAACTGCTTTTTACCATATACGGAAATCCTCTACGCTTTCAGATGCAGCCTGGTTCAACGTGATATTGAAAGAAACTAGGCTTCTTGACAAAATAATAAACTGTGCAAAACTCATTGAGGATAATCAGGCATTATTTCAGATGCCTCCTCTTTAACTTTCAACTTTACTCGAATGAACTTTCGAACTTTACTATGAACTCTATTAAGAACCATATTCATTGGACTTATTCACCTTCAAAATGAACTATAGATCATTGTGCTTGTAAATATTCCGCACATCTAATTTCGAACCTGTAAATATTTCTGTTGTTAAAACACACGTCTAAATATTCTAAACACACTATCATGCAATAATGTAAAGTTATCATTGTAAATATTAGAAACTTATTTCCCGGGCTCGCCCTGAAAAATAGGGCAGCCCATTGTGACCTTGTACCTTTTTTAAGCTATTGCATAGCTTTTATCGCGGGCTTTGAGCGCGGTGACCGAATCCAAAAATTCCGTAACGCGAAAAATCCTAACACTCGGCTAAAGTCGTTTCCGTTCGGAAAACTTCGGGACGGTATCCTTCGGTAGACTTCGGCAGACATTGACGTGGCATTTTTCGGATATTAGGATATCAAGTCTCAAACTTATGTTTCTTATGATCTAATTTTCATAGCGCGGACAAATTTTGTTTGGTAATTTATTATGAGACAGTGTTTATTTTGGTGGTCTTATTTATTTTGGTGACAGGAGACCCCCCCACCGTGAGGGTAGAAAAATTTAAAATGCTTATAACTCGCGATCTAACTTTCGTAGCGCGGCCAAACTTTGGTAATTTATTATGAGACAGTGTTAATTTTTGGTGACAGGAGACCCCACACGGTGAGAATCGAAAAATTTAAAATGCTCATAAGTCGCGATCTAATTTTCGTAGCGCGGCCAAATTTTGTTTGGTAATTTATTATGAGACAGTGTTAATTTTTGGGGACATTAGAACCCCCACGGTGAGGATTGAAAAATTTAAAATGCTTATAACACACGATCTAATTTTCGTAGCGTGGCCAAATTTTGTTTGGTAATTTAATATGAGACTGTTAATTTTTGGTGACAGGAGACCCCCCCACGGTGAGGGTCGAAAAATTTAAAATGCTTATAACTCGCGATGTAATTTTTTTAGCGCGGAAAAATTTTGTTTAGTAATTTATTATGAGACTGTTAATTTTTCGTGACAGGAGACCCCCCCCACGGTGAGGGTCGAAAAATTTAAAATGCTTATAACTCGCTATCTAATTTTCGTAGCGCGGCCAAATTTTGTTTGGTAATTTAATATGAGACTGTTAATTTTTGGTGACAGGAGATCCCTCACGGTGAGGGTAGAAAAATTTAAAATGCTTATAACTCGCGATCTATTTTTTTTAGCGCGGCCAAATTTTGTTTGGTAATTTAATATGAGACTGTTAATTTTTGGTGACAGGAGACCCCCCACGGCGAGGGTCGAAAAATTTAAAATGCTTATAACTCGTTATCTAATTTTCGTAGCGCGGCCAAATTTTGTTTGGTAATTTAATATGAGACTGTTAATTTTTGGTGACAGGAGACTTTAAACCGATTCGATATCTACTTTAATAAAGACGTTATGGCGTTTTTTCGGTTTTCACAAAAACGCCCCCTATTCCGACCCCCTTGGTCCGATTTTGCCCATTAACGAACTTAGCCGAGATTTTATCCCCTTTGATTTTATGTACCAGTTTGGTGGAGATTGGTAAAGAATTATAGAAGTTATCGTGTCCATAAAAAAGTGAGATATACACACACACACACACACACACACACACACACATATATATATATATATATATATATATATATATATATATATATAAACTGGTGCGATTGCAATAGGTAGTATTTCATACGAAATCTACCTAAAAAGATTACAAACTTTAAAAATATGTAAATTTCCAAATTGAAGGATGTAAAACCTTTCTCTACGTAATTTCGATTTTTGTAATTTTTATGATTTAACGCTTTGATTTTTAAATTTATATGTCGCTTATTAGTATCGTATCGTATAAATCGTGTATTATATCGTAAAATTAATGTTATTTATAATCTTATACGTTGTTAATTAAACTGTTTTCAACATTTGTAAGTATTTTTCGTAAATTATAATTCTTAATACATTTTTGTAAAAATTTCAGTTTTTAATTATAATTGGTGCATCAAAGATGTGAATGGATTTTGATTAAAAAAATATATCGGAACTGCACAGTTATGTAGTATTGTAATAACAACTTTCCAAGCCACTGCCAAATGAATTTCAAAAAGTAAAACAAAATAAAATAAAATAAAAATAAAATAAAACAAAAAAAAAATTTTTTTTCTAGAAAATTTCAATTTTAAACTATTTTTGAGGCGTTTGGGGTACCGGAAGATATGAATGAATTTTATTTTTAAAAAATATGTAAACTAAGATAGATAAAAGATAGCTTTTGCACCCCGCGCCAAAAGTAATTAAGAAAAAATAATAAAACAAAAAATATAAAAGAAATCATAAAAAACTCAATTTTTAATTATTTTTGGGGCGCTTGGGGCACCGGAAGATATGAATGGATTTTAATAAAAAAAACCCTGTAAACTAGTATCCATAAAAGGCATTTTTTGCACGCCGCGCCGATAGTGATTTCTAAAAAAATTTTTTTTCCTATACTTTTCGATCCACCCTAATATATACTAATATTGTGCAATAATACAGCCGCATATTTTCAGTCTTTGAAAATTAGCCATGTAAAAATATTAGTCAGAAGTCATATTTCAGTCACATATTCAGTCCCTTTATTGAGTACCAAGAGATGAAGTATGCCCCTGCTTAACCCTTTCCGGCACACTGTGCCCGGTCTGGGATACCTAATTTTAATTCCAAACTTGCAAACGGTACCAATAATATTTTAGTAAAATTCTGCTTTTACTATGGAAGTCTAACTTAAGGAATTCAAAATATCTAAAAAAGTCGTTTGCGAATTCCGGTGGCAGTCGATAATTACTCATTTTACTACAAAACATACCTGTGCCGGAAAGGGTTAAAGAAAGATTGGACAGTCCTGCTGTCTATAAATATGTTTTACAAAAATAAACAGCTGAATTACAGATTCGAATAATATTTATAAATAATATTTGTAGTCAACTACGACAAAAACAGAAAGAACAATGAAAATGAGAAAATGGAAAACATTATCCTTTCTGAGAGATAGTTTATCACCGTATATGGGAAGTCCCTGTGTCATATCTTTTTCCAGTAGAAGGAAAGAGATCATAGGATTTTGCGATTTATCAAGATTCGCACTATAAAAATGACCAAACAAAACTTATTCTTTTGCTACTTGTTGGGTACAGAAGATAAATTTTTATCGAAGCATGAAAAAGCCACACTCCTCTTTTAAGAAGAACTTTATGAATTAATAGTTGTCGATCACTCACTATTGTAACAATAAATAAAGAAGGTATAAACAAAAAGTCCAAAAAGTCTTCTTTTAAGAAGAATTGCGGGCTAGCAAATTTATAGCTTAACCTTATCGCAATTTTATACAGTTTAGAATTTATGATATCATATGATTTATAAAAGCTAAAATTATTTTGTGACAATTTTTGGAAATCATGTTTTTGCAGCGAACAAACTACATACTTGAAAATTTATTCATACTAAATGCGTTAACATTTTAACTGAATTTGATTAGAATATGAAAGTTATTTTTATTTTAACTTTTATGAATATTTATTTTTGTATAAACGTTTGCATTATATTCTTTATTTAGTGTTTTAATACTGAGTAGTCGACAACTCTCAATTCATAATTAAATATTTTTAGCATATGAATTTATGCATACATGAATAGAGAAATGTAATATTTACAGAGTGTCTCAGAAATAATGAAACAAACTTTAAGTTGAGGTAGGGATCAACACAAGGATTCAGATTTACATAGCAACCCATGCTCGAAAACACTTTCCTGGCGCAGTAGTGACGACACAAAACACATGAAAGAAATGTCACGAACAGGGACAGAAAACATGTTTATTATTCTTCAATGTGAACATGTAATAAACATGTTTATTATTAGTGCTCCAAAAATACCAGGATAACACTGGAAAGTTCTGAGGAACTAGTTGTACGCATCGTTGCAGCTACTGGGGAAGTTCGGAACATTCTTGGTGTTTTCTAGAGAACATTAGATCTTCCATGCACCGGAGATGCGTCTGCATGCATCAAAGCCTGGGGTTGTAATTTCGAACACCTACTTTGATGACGATCGTTGTTTCTTTCATGTTCTTTTTCTTACTTTTCTGCTGTACTAAGGATAATAAAGATATTTTCTCTTCTTATTCGTATCCTGTCCTTCTTGCGTTTTGTGTCATCACTACCGTGCTAAGAAAATATTTCCGACCATGGGTTGCTATACAAATCTAAATCCTTGTGATGTCCCCTCCTCCCCTTTAAGTTTGTCCTATTACTTCTGGGACACCCTGGATATTAACGTTAATTCTAATTTTGCTAATTTCTAATTTTTATCTTCAAACAGTTTCTGCTGAACAAAATTATTATTTGAGTATCAGTGGCATTTGGAAAAGCTATAGAATGGCTTGGAAAAAAATGACTGATATTCCATAAAAACTACCCGGAAAAGTTCCCGAAAGTTAATGGCCGTAAAATAAACATTATTTTTATAATTACTTCTTTAAATCTCGAAAAATATTTTGGTTTATGAGATTTCTAAAGATAAAGAACCTTTTTTGGAATAAATGACTCAGAAGAGCTATTGTATATTTTCGTTCTCAGTTATATATTTTTCAGATTAAAAACATTGGTCTTTTTTTTTAATAGTGTATACCACTAATCCTTTGAAATAAATAATGTTGAATTATTGATCCGAATAATATGCGTGACATCTCTGTTTAACTTAAAAAAACAGAAAAAACAGAAAGAACAGTAAAATAGTGAAACTGGAAAAAATGATTCCCTTTGACAGATAGTTTATTAACGCGTGTTAGAAGTTCCTGTGTCATATCTTTTTGCAGTAGAAAGAAACAGCTCATAAGAATTTCTGATTTATCAAGACTCGCACTATAAAAAATGACAATGCAAAGGTTATTCTTTTGCCACTTGTTGGGGACAAAAGATAAACTTTTATCGAACCATGAAAAAGCCGCGCTCCTTTTTTAAGAAAAACTGTGGGCTAGCAAATTTATAGCTTATAACTTATCGTAATTTTATACAGTTTAGAAGTTAGGATATCACGTGATTTATAAAGGCTAAAATTATTTTGTGATAGTTATGGAAATCATGCGTTTTAATGCGAATAAACTACATGCCTGAAATTTATCCATATTGAATGCGTTAGTATTTTAACTGTAATTGGTTAGAACATGAAAGTTACTTTCATTTTAACATTTATGATATATTTATTTTTATATAAACGTTTGCACTATCTTTTTACTTTCTTCTGTCTTTACAAGAAGAAAGTATTGGATTCATGAAAATTTTCGACTTCCGGTTTTTGACGCATTTATACGTTTTAGAAGGTCTTGAACACGTTTTGACTATTTTTAGAAAATTTCTGTCTGTGAGTCTGTCTGTATGTGACAAAAAATTTGTGGGCGCTCTATCTCAAGAACTAATGCTCGAAATTTAATAAAATTTAATATTCAGTTAGACCTTGATATGATTTAGTGCCTATTGGTTTTTGGTGAAAATTGGCCTGCAGGTGGCGCTGCTATACTACGTTTTTCATGATTTTTAAGATTGCTATATCTCAAGAACTAATGCACAGAATTTCACCAAACTTCAGATTCTGTGACCCCTTGATATACATAGACGTTGATTAAGTTTTGGTGTAAATTGGCTAGCAGGTGGCGCTGCTATGCCACGTTTTTCATGATTTTCATGATAGCTATATCTCAAGAACTAATGCACAGAATTTCACCAAACTTCAGATTACGCGATACCTTGAGATACATAGCCGCTGATAAGGTTTTGGTGTGAACTGCCCTATAGGTGGTGCTGCTATGCTACATTTTGCACGATTTTTGCTATAGCTATATCTCAAGAACTAATGCAGAGAATTTCATCAAATTTTAGATTCTGTTACACTAGAATATATAACATAATTAGACGCTGATTACATTTTGGCATCAACCTTGCAACAGGTGGTGCAGCTATGCTGCATTTTGCACGATTTTTCCGATAGCTATATCTCAACAACCAACGCATAGAATTTCATTAAACTTCAGATTTTGTTACAAAATGACATATAACTTAATTACATGATGATTACGTTTTGTTATAAATCCTTCAACTAATGGTGCTGCTGTGCTATATTTTACACGGGTTTTTTTAAATAGCTATATCTCAAGAACTAATGCACAGAATTTCATCAAACTTCAGATTCTTTTACACCATAACATAATTAGACGCTTTTTTACGTTTTGGCATAAATTGTCCAAGATATGGTGTTGCTGTGCTACGTTTTGCAAATTTTTTGTTATAACTATATCTCAAGAACTAATGGACGAAATTGCATCAAATTTCAGATTCTGTTAGGTCTTGACATAAGTAGATGCTTATTAGGTTTTAGTTTAAATTACCCAACATGAGGCACTACTAAGCTCATTTTCTCAGAATATTAATTAAATTTTGCGTTTTAGGCTTTTCGGATACCAGAATCTCAGTAGGCTAGGTCAAATGTTCGAGGAAATTCGATAGTGGGTAATTTTGGGGTCACCACGTTTTTTTTTTTTTTTTTTTTTTTTTAAATTAAAATGTATTTATGAGATACAAGAAAGTTTTGGGATCGACACATCCAACTAGTTTATTTAGTGTTTCAATAGTGAGTAGTCTACAGCTATTAATTCATAATTAAATATTTTTTGCAGCGTCAATTTATACATACAAGAGTACAGAAATGTAATATTTATATTAACGTTAATTATAATTTTGCTAATTTCTAATTTTTATTTTTAAACAGTTTTAACTGAACATAAAACTATTATTTGAGAATAAGTGGCATTTGGAAAAAATATTGTATAAAAATGATTGATATTCCATAAAAACTACCTGGAAACATTTCCGAAAGTTAGTGGCAACAAAATGAACATTATTTTTACAAATGCTTTTTTAAATCGAGAAAATATATTGATTTATGAGACTTCTAAATACAAAGAGCCCTTTTTGAAATTAATGACTCAGAAGAGGCTATTGTATAGTTTCGTTCTCCATTATATATATAAAAAATATCTTTTTCACAGTATATACCGTTGATTCTTGTGAAGTAAAAGAATGCTGAATTATTGATTCGAATAATATGTGTGATATCTCGATAAAAACAGAAAGGACAGTAAAAATCAGAAACTGGAAAAAATGAGCCCCTTTTGAAAGATTGTTTATCACCGTACGTTAGAAGTTCCTGTGTCATATCTTTTTCCAGTCGAAAGAAAAAACTCATAGAAACTTGTGATTTATCAAAATTCGCAACACAAAAATGAGAAAGCTAAAGTAATTTTTTCCCCACTTGTTGGGTACAAAAGATAAACTTTTATCGAACCATGAAAAAGCCGCACTCCTATTTTAAGAAGAACAGTGATTTAGCAATTTTATAGCTTAAAGTTTACCATAATATTGTACAGTTTAGATGTTATGATGTTCTGTGATTTATAAAAGTTAAAATTATTTTATGACAATTTTGGAACTCGTGTGTTTTGCAACAATTATAGTACTTACCAGAAGTTTATTCATAATGAATGTGCTAAAATTTTTAACTGAATTGGTTAGAGTATGAAATCTAGTTTAATTTTAACTTTTATAAATATTTATTTTTATATAAACATTCGCATTATATTCTTTATTTAGTGTTTCAATAAAAAGTGCTCGAATATTATCAATTTATAATGAAACATTTGTGGCAGAGTACTTGAAGTTATATGTACAAGAGTAGCAAAATATAATAGTAATTTTCATGTAAATGTTAATTCTATATTTTTAGCTTTTAAATAATTTTGTTGAACATAAAAATGCTTACTTGAGTATTAGTAGCATCTGGAAAATCTATATTCCGAGTTGGGAAAAAAAACCTGATTGATATTTCATAAAATCCACCCGGAAATGTTTCAAAAAATCAGTGGCAGCAAAAGAAACATTGTTTTCATAAATGCTTCTTTAAATCTTGAAAATGTATTGGGTTATGATATTTCTAAAGATAAAGATCGCTTTTTTGGAATTAATGACTCAGAAGAGGTTATTATCTATTTCCATTTTCAGTTATAAAAACCATTGTCTTTTTTACAGTATATGCGGCTAATTACTGAGGAAAAAAAATAACTTAATTACTGATCCGAATAATTTATATAATGTCTCTATTCAAAATTGAAAAAAAGAAAAAAACGGAAGAAGTTATTGCATATTTTTCTTAACAGCAATATATTTCTTTAATTAAAAATAATTGTTCCGGGAAACTCATTTATATTCCATAAAAACGACCCGAAAACTTTTCGAAAGTCAGTGACAACAAAAGGAACATTTTTTTAGAAATGATTCTTTAAATCTCGAATATTTATTGATTTATGAGACTTCTAAAGATATAGAATGCCTTTTGGAATGAATGACTCAGCAGAGGCTATTGTTGATTTTTGTTCTCAGTTATATATTTTTTTATATTAAAAAAATAATATTTGTCTCTTATATAGTTTATACTGCTTATTCTTGTGAAATAAAGATGCCGAATTATTGATCCAAATCATATGTGCGGTATCGCTATTCAGCTTTGACATAAATAAAAAGAACAATAAATAAAGAGAAACTGTAAAAATGAGTATACATTTAACAGATTGTTTATCACAGTATGTTAGAAGCTCGTGTGTCATATCTTTTTCCAGCAGAAAGAAACAACTCATAGGAACTTGTAATTTATCAAGACTCGCACTATAAAAATGACAAAGCAAAAGTTATTCTTTTGCCACTTGCTGGGTACAAAAGATAAACTTTTATCGAATCATAAAAAAGCCACACTCCCCTTTTTAGAAGAACTGTGAGCTAGAAAATTTATAGCTTAAAGTTTATCGTAATTCTATGCTGTTTAGAAGTTATGACGCATACTATTTAGTAAAGCTAAAATTATTTTATAACAATTTTGGATGGCATATCTTTTGCGGCCATTATACTACTTACCTGAAGTTTATTCATACAGAATAAATTAAAATTTTAATGAAATTAGGTTAGAAAATGAAGGTTAATTTAATTTTCAGTCTATGACATGTTTATTTTTATATAGTATACTTTTCTTCTATATTCATTATTTTGAGTGTTTCAGTATTGAGTGGTCGACTATTATCAATTCATAATTGTGTATTTTTAGCTGCTTGTTTGAATTTATACATATAAGAGGAACAAAATATAATATTTACTTTAGTATTAACTCTACTTTTGCAAATTTTTCATTTTACTTTTAAAATATTTTTTTTGAGCATAAAAAATTTACTTGAGTATAAATGGAATTTGAAAAACTTGTATCACGAGTTGAAAAAACTGACTGATACAATTCCAGAAAATATAATCGGAAACGTATTCGAAAGCTAGTGGCAGCAAAATAAACATTGCTTTTATAAATGATTTTTGAAATGTCGAAAATATATTAGTTTAAGAGGTTTCAAAATATAAAGAAAACGTTTCAGAATTAGTTAATGACTCGGAAGTGATTATTGTACATTTTTGTTTCCAGTTATATTGCATTTTTTTAGATAAAAAAAATATATCCTTTTTACAGCATGTACTAGAAATTATCCTGAAAAATCAAAGCTAAAGTACTAATCCGTATATTATATTCCTCTAGTACCGGCTGATCCAAAAGTCAGGACGAACGTTAAACTAGTCGTTGGGGGCCCACCGTAATACTTACCCATCATGGATATGCATATGAAAATAAAACATGTGAAAACTATTTATACAATGCATTGCAATTCATAAACAAAATTTAAAGATTGTTAATATACATAGTAATGCTATATTAAAGAACTGCTGATGTACCAATTTCGACAAATTATATAAAACGCCATACTACTCAAGTAGTACCGAACTGCGTAAAAGAAACATCCTTATAACTCCAAAAATAATAATTCTATTAACTAAAAATTAACTGCGTCGGATTAAGCGTCTCATTTCCAATTAAAATATACCTCTGAATTGAAATTTGAATGAAATACAGGGTCACGAAAAATCGAAGAATGTGGAAAACAAGACTACAAATATCTCGGCAACTAATAATCCGATCGACTTCGTTCTATATGCAAAATGTGTGTTATTTTATTGCCTTTTACATCTGTGTGTGGCTGCGATGCGTATTAACTTAATTAATAAACTGACATGCTTTAGTAGACTGTCATCCTTTATTTTAAGACATAGCGAAAGCGTTGCTTACTCTTAGCAAATCAAAACAACAACTAACAAAAACACAGACAATTTGCGTTTCTATAGTTACACTTATGTGATGCCACATTTCAAAGATAAATTACAAATAACTCTAACATACCCCCCGACATTGAAGGGTCAACTTCAATAAATTATACAATACAAATATTAACATTACAAATGCTTAAGTAATATGATACAATACAACAATTTTCTTTTAACAATGAAAAAATACAATTACGAATATACAACAATAGGAAAACTAAAAATAAAAAGACATAACAAAACCCTTTTTTTTTATTTTACATTTCGTAATTAATTTTCTGAGACTTGTTGGGGCAATAACGCAATTTTTGAAATACTTCTTTTAAGTATTCCCCTAGCGGTTTTAACTTCGACGACCCTAATCTTACCATCTGCACCAGGGAAAATATTTATAATGCGTCCTAGTAAGTATTTATTTGCAGGTAAGTCATCTTCCTTTATCAACACTAGGGTTCCTATGCTAACATTATTTTTTTCAAATTGCCATTTGGAGCGTTGTTGGAGCGTATTTAAATACTCTTTATTCCAACGATTCCATATCAATTGAATGTATTTTGAAATTCTATGCCATCTAGATAGTCTATTTTCGTTAACATTAATTAATTCTGGCTCACCGATGGCTGTCATAGGCCTTCCGATTAAGAAATGGCCTGGTGTTAAGGCCTCCAAGTCATTCACGTCTGAAGACAATGGAGTGATTGGCGTGAATTTAATATAGACTCTATTTGAGCAATTACAGTTAATAACTCTTCGAATGTTAGCCTTGCATTACCTACCGTTCGCTTCAGATGATATTTCACCGATTTTATTCCTGCCTCCCACAACCCGCCAAAATTAGGTGCTCTGGGTGGAATAAATTTCCAAATAATATTCTCTTCTGACAAATAATTCGCTAACTTCTCCTCAGGATGTCTTAGTAAATTATGGAGTCTCTGTAACTCCTCGTTAGCACCAACAAAATTTTTTGCATTATCTGAAAAGATTACTGCGCACCTTCCGCGCCTAGCAATGAACCTTTTTAAGGTGGCAATGAATGCATCCGCAGTCAATTCTGACACTAGTTCGAGATGCACTGCTTTAGTTACAAAGCAAACAAAGATTGCCAAATACACCTTATTAAGAATTCCCTTTCTCTGTCCCTTATATTTCATGAAAAAGGGGCCACCAAAATCTGTTCCCACGTAATTAAATGGTGTTCTGGGACGTACTCTCTCTCTGGGTAGGGAACCCATGATTTCTTGTATAGTCATGGGGTTGCTTTTACTACAAGTTACACACTCATGCGTTATTTTTCTAGCTAAATTTCTTCCCCGTAGCGGCCAGTATTTTTGCCTTAAGTAGCATAACAATGCTTGTGCACCTATATGAAGATATTTTTTATGATAGTAAATTGCAATTAGGCTACTCAATTTACCCTTAGCTGGCAGAATATATTGATGTTTTTGAGCAAAACTTTGGTCTGCATTATCTAAACGCCCTCCTACTCTTAGCACATTATCTGCATCTAAAAAGGGGTTTAACAATCGCAATTTACTTTTCTTAGAAATTTGCTTACCTTCTAACAATGCAGTATATTCTGCCTTAAATTCAAGTTTTTGGATTTCCCGAATTAAAAATATTTCTGCTCGTGATAATTCTTCCATACTTACGTGTCCCTTTCTTTTTTCATCTAATTTTCTTGTGTTATCTAAGAACCTGAAAATATAACTTAAAACACGTAATATTTTAGTGTAATTATTGCTGATACTTAAAATTTCATTTACAAATTCACTAGAATTTAAACTTAATAATGCTGTACTGTTTTTCAATTTTAATTCTGATGAAAAGTCTATATTGTTTTTCACTTGTTCTAAATCAATGCTGTGTTTGGATTCACTGTCTCTTTCTCTCAAGAAGAGAGGGCCATGCCACCAAAGTTCACAATTAATTAATTTCTCAAAGGATAGTCCTCGAGATACAAGGTCTGCTGGATTGTCCTCTGAGCGTACATGTCTCCATTGAAAAGTCTGGGTCAATTCTTGGATTTTGTAAACTCTGTTGGCCACAAAAGTTTTAAGTAGATGAGGGGGAGTCTGAATCCACGCTAAGACGATGGTTGAATCACACCATAGTATTATTTTACTGATGTTCAACTTTAGTACAGTCACTATCTTAGATACGAGTTGAGACAATAAGGCAGCTGCGGACAATTCCAATCGTGGGATTGTCAAAGGTTTCAATGGTGCAACTCTAGACTTGCTGCACAGTAAATTTAAAGATGTATTAAATTTTGTGAAACAGCGTAGATAAATGGCTGCTCCATATGCGAGCTCGGAGGCGTCAGAGAAGCCGTGCAGTTCAACTTCCGAATGCCCTTCGTTTAAAACAAATCGATTGATTTTTAAATTATTTATATTCTGAAGAGTTCTGATAAAGCGTCGCCATTCACCTTTAATGTTATCTGGAAGTGGATCGTTCCAATCTAGCTTTAACAGCCACAGTCTTTGTATGAAAATCTTAGCCTTAGCTATTCCAGGACCGAGTAATCCCAATGGATCGTAGATACGCGCTATGTCGGATAAAACAGTTCTTTTTGAGTATACAACTGGTTCCTTAACTGACGAATTAAACGAAAAGCAGTCACGAACTGGATTCCATAACAATCCTAGAGTTTTAGTACTCTGGTCCGCATTACGATCATTGAATGTATACTCTTGATTGCTAGTTGCGATTTTCAAGAGTTCGGGGTGATTAGCACACCATCGGTGCAACTTCATGCCACCACGTTCAAGCAATGCGATTAATTGTGCTTGCACTTGTTGAGCCTTATTTAAAGTGTCAGCTCCTGTTAATACGTCGTCTACGTAGAAATCTTGAAGAACTACACGTGATGCTAGCGAAAAATTGTCCTTTTCATCAATTGCAAGCTGATTCAAAGTCCGCGTGGCAAGATAAGGCGCATTCGATGTACCGTATGTAATCGTCTTTAACTTAAATATTTTGACTGGTTCTTCTTCATCAGTTTTCCACAAAATTCGAAGTAAATCTCTCTGATTTTCCGAAATTAATATTTGACGATACATCTTTATGATGTCAGCAGTAAAGACGTATTTATGAGTTCGAAATTGACAAATGATATCGAAGAGCTCATCTTGGACTAATCCTCCGTTTAATAAAATATCATTTAAACAAACACCACTGGTAGTAGCTGCACTAGCATCGAAGACAACCCTTAATTTCGTGCTTGGTTTCTCGGGTTTGTATACCCCATGATGCGGCAAATAATATGAAAATTCAGGCTTATTTTCCAGCAAGATTTCTTCTAAGTGTCCCAAATCGTTATATTCGTTAATAAATTCTTCGTATAACAGTTTCATGGATGGATTGTGCGCAAATCGCTTAAGTAGGTGATTTAATCGTTTAAGTGCGTTTTCCTTTGATTCTCCTAAACATGCAAGCCCACGAGATTTAATTGGCATTTCCACAATATACCTACCATCTTCTCTTCTAGTATGTGTACGCAAGAAATGTTCCTCACAATACTGCTCTTCTTTACTTTTTATTGGGTTTTTATCATGAATCGCTTCAATTTCCCAAAATTTTTGCATAGCGTTGGATAAATCATCCACAGATCGAACGAGACCACAATAATTATTAAAATTCTGTTGGGGCATAGACGTAGAACCACTGGCAACATAGCCAAAAACAGTTTCTTGAAAAACCAAATTTTGCATTTTTATTTTATTTTGTCCGATTAATTTAAAAAATACTTCGTTTGATAATAAAACATGTATTGGACCTGGTTTATCAAATTGTGGATCAGCTAACTGAAAAGTTTGTAAATGCTTAATAGGCATGATGTTTAGATATGTAGCTGGTGTTATGCGCGTAATTTTAGGAACAACAAAAAATTGCAATGTTTCATTAAAACTCCTGTTTTTATTTGCTATGGTTGTTATAATACTTTCCTTTATATTCATAAGTGAACCATTTAGCCCTGAAACTGATGCGTTTATTTTCCTTCCTTTCAAGAACAATAACTCAGAACATTCCTTTGTTATAAAGTTATTTTGCGATCCTGAATCTAACAATGCTCTAAGAGGAACTAATTCTCGTCTAGCATTTTGTACATATATTATCGCAGTTGAAAGCAGTACTTGTTTACTAGAAGAAGATGTCATACCCATTACAGTATTGTTAATAGTTGAATGCGTGTTATCAAATGAATGTGTATTTTCACCCAAAGCGGTAACAGACGTCTGATTATTTGTGTAACTATGAGGAGTAAATACGTTTGCGGTTGGTGATAAATTACTACTAATAGTATTTTCATCTTGAATTGCTATTGTCTGATTAGTATCAATATTTTCCTCACCGCGTTCCAGGTGGATCAATGTGTGATGACGTTTGTTGCATTTCCTGCACGTGCTTGAACTTTTGCACTGGCTAATGTTATGAACTGATGATAAACAGTTGAAGCATAATTTTTTCATTTTAACAATATTAAACCTTTTTTTTGCAGGTAAATTTAAGAATTGGGAACATCTCATTAAAATGTGATTGCCTTTACACATTGAACAAATGTGTGGACTTTCTGCTAACAAAGTCAATGACTTGGAATTAAATGAACGTTTCTGATCCTTACTGAAAGGTTTAACAGACGTGACTGTATGAATATTTTCCAAATATTGAGATCGTTTTTCTAAAAATAAAAGTAATTCATCTAACTTCGGAACTTCTTTTGAACTTATCGTCATTTCATAATTTTTTCGAGTATCTCTATCTAACTTTTGGAGAATGATGTTCAATATTAAAACATCTGAAAGATTATTTCTATTATAATTCAAAATCTTCAAGACGCGAATGCTTTTTTTTTACATTATCCACTAGATTTCGAAGATCTTTAGCGGAAGGCTGTGTAAGTTTATCTGCGTTTAAGAGTGAATTGATGTGTATTTCTGTTACTATTCTATCATTTTCATATCTGTCTTTTAATGCTTGAAATAAAGATGAAAAAGTGTCTTCTGTGCTAATCAAAGCTCTTGCATCACTTATTAATGCCGCTGATAAATAATGCAACTTTTGCGCATCTGATAGTTGCTCATTTGAAGTTATTAAGTTGTTAAATTGTAATTTAAATAGACCCCATTAGTCTGGTTTTCCGGAGAATTTTGGAAGAGATATATCGGGTAATTTAATATTTATCGCGTTGTTTATTTGAGTAGAATTTGGTTGAATTTCATTGGAAACTTTACTTTGTTCTAAATGTTTAAGTTGCTTTTTAATTTGAAATTTGGCCTTTATAATTTTTTCCTGGTATTCTTCGCTAGCGTTAATGTCAATTTCATATTCTTTTTCTAAACTAATACCAGATTCTATTTCTTCATTTAGGTTTTTTAGAGTTTGTTCTCTGTCATTTAATTGTTCTGAAATTTCTAAATAACTATCAATATCACTATTTTTATCGTTTATCAAAGCTTCTCATTTACTAATTAATTTTGTAATCGAAGTGCGTAATGTTGCACGCTTCTTTTTTAATTTATCAATATTTTCCATGTTCAAAAACTTATATTAACAGCAAAAGGAATAATAAATTATTCATTACCTTGATTGCTGCGGCAGACGATTTTCTTTCTTTCTTTTTTTTTCACCAGTCCAGCTTGTGGAATAATGTTCTAATAAAATTCAATGATGAAAACAGTTCATTATTTTCGAACTTTTCTTTTCGAAGTGAAGAAAAAAAATATATAGACTTTAGCTCGTCGTAACCAACATCCATTCCTTAGAACAAAAAAATTCGAAAATTTTTATATACCTTTCATCAGAACGAATTTTTCGAGAGTCCGAAAAAATAGTTCCGGGTAATCGAGGTTACTGATATTAAATATGGTTCGTCCCATTCTTACATACTAACTACATACAAAATTTCAAGTCTCTGTCTCAATTTGTTCGGGAGATAGAGCGTTTACAGACAGACGGACGGCAAATTTTTTTTTTCCAAAAATATGTTTTTCGGAATCTCCACTATCTAAAACGTGTAAATCCGTCAAAATTTTTTTTTCGATTTTCAAAACGATTGCAAGACTTACCCTATACTACGTATGATGGGTAAGTAAAAAAAATGAAAAAATGAATAATTCAAAAACGAACCAAGGTACAAAGATACGGTTTGCACCGAACGGATGGAGAAGAAACCGGGTTTTGTGTGGCAATGAAAAAAAAAAATGTTTGCGACCAATAAATGGTGCTATCGCGTGTTATTGCACCAAAAGATGATTTACAAATGAAAAAAATGTTGACAACTTAGAAGTCAACTTAATTACAGTCAATTAGTATTACAGCAAATGTTCAATGTGCTGTCCATCATTCATAAGTGCAGCTGTGAGAAGAGGCGCCACACAATTCACAGCATTTAGTAGCATATCCTGCGTTATGGCAGACACATTTTGGCGGATGGTATCTTTCAGTGCTGCTAGTGATGCCAATGGTCGCCAACAGAAGTATATTTTTTCGTTGCCACACATAACTTGGTTTCTTTTCCATCCGTTTGGTGCAAACCGTATCTTGTATATTGATCCGTTTTCGAATTATTCACTTTTAAAGTTCGTCCTGAGTTTTGGATCACCCGGTATATTCCTCTATTCAACTTTTAGAAAAACAGAAAGAATAATTAAAAGGAGAAACGGGTAAAAAAAATTATGCTTTTTGACAGATTGTTTATCGCTGTATGTTAGAAGCTCGCGTGTTCATATTTTTTTTCTACTAAAAAGAAACAGATCAAAGGAATTTGTGATTTACTAAGACACGTATTATAAAAATGAAAAAAAAAAAGAGTTATTCTTTTCCACTTGTTGAGTACAAAAGATAAACTTTTATCTTACTATGAAAAAGACACTTTCCTCTTTTAAGAAGTGTGGGCTAGTATATTTATAGCTTAAAGCTTATTGTAATTTTATACAATTTAGAAATTATGATATCATGTGATTTATAAAAGTTTAAATTACACTCATTGCCATAAAAATTTGCGCTCCATGAAAAACAAGTCCAAATGAAACGAAATTTTACACGCGTAAGTACTACTGTGATATAAGTAAGTGATTAGAAAACCAAAGAAAAAGGATCATTTATTGCAGAAAAAAGTACAAATGAACGTAAATTTTTTTTACCCTGTTGGACCCCTCTAGCGCGAATGCACAATGCGATACAAGCGGACATTGAGGCACACAAGTTCTGGATGATAGCCTGAGACATCTCGTTTCACAGTTGCTACAAACGCGCCTCGAGTTCAACCAAATTCGTAGGGTGTCCAACTTGCCGTTCCAAATGATCCCAGATATGGTCGATTGGTGACAAATCTGAGGACCGAGCAGGCCAGGAAAGTGTGGTAATGTGGCCGTAGCAGGCTAGTGACATCCTTTCTGTATGTGCCCGAACATTGTCTTGCTGAAAAACGGCTCCTGGGAGCTTTGCCATGAGTGGCAACACATGTGGCTGAAGGATGTCTTGGACATACCGATGGGTTATCATTCTGCCATGGATCAATATTATGGGTGACCAAGTATCGTAAGCAATGTCACCCCATACCATCACACCAGCTGTGGGAGCGGTGCGTCGCTGTAAAGCGAAGGTAGGATTGGGGCGTTTACCACGGGGCCTCCACACACGAACACGATTGTCATCACTGCTCAAATTGAATCTAGACTCGTTGCTGAAGACGACTTGGTTGCATTCCGTTGTAGTTCAGTCCCGTTGTGCGCGATACCACTTCAAACGGAGGCGTCGGTGGGTGGGTGTCATTTGCAGCCCACGTAACGGGCGCCACGACACCAGATGTCCTTCAGTCAGGTGGCTTGCGATGGTTCGGGAAGACACAGGGGTCCGTAGTGAAGGTACTGCCTATGTCTGGGTAGCGGTTAATGAGGTAGTTGGCTCCACGCGTGCGTTTCGTATTATGTAACGGTCTTCTCGACGACTGGTCTGTCGAGGGCGTCTCGAGCCTGATCGCCATGTAAATGATGTCTCTTAAATCCATTGGTCCAAACACCTCCTCATAGCAAAATCAGAACGGTCTACTTGACGTGTTACTCGCCGAGCTGACCACTCAGTTTCCATCAGCCCGATGATTCTTCCTCTTTCCAGCTCTGACAGCTGCTGATATTGTCTTCATGGCTACATAACGGCATGTCTACCTTAGCGTTTCCGTTGCAAAAGAAAATGTACTCTCAGACAAGTTCTGCTTACAAGTTTTAACAGTTTTATATTCCAAGGAAGAAGAAGTTCAACGCCCTCTAGTGGCATTACCCAATGCACGATAACGCTGATTTTCTAATCATTTGCATATCTACCTGATATTTATCTTCATGCCAAGTTTCGCTACAATCCCACAATTATTTCTTGGTGCGCAAATTTTTATGGCAATGAGTGTATTTTATAACAATTTTTGAAGTCATGTCTTTTGCAACGATTAATATATTTATCTGAAATTTATTCATACTGAATGTGTTAACATTTTAACTGAATTTGGTTAGAATATGAAAGTCATTTTTATTTTAACTTTAAAATGTATTTACTTTTACATATATATTTGCACTGTATTCTTTATTTTGTGTTTCAATAGTGGGTGTCTGACAGCTATCGATTCAAAATTAAATATTTTTAGCAGTGTATTTTAATTTATACATACAAGAGTAGAGAAATATACTGTTTTTCGAATGTTAATTCTAATTATCTTAATTTCTCATTTTTATTTTTAATTTATTTTTTGCTGAACATAAAAAATATTTGAGTATAATATTTAAATATATATATATTTAGTCCCTTATTTGAATTTATACATATACGAGTAACAAAATATAATATTTACTTTAATATTGATTCTAATTTTGCTAATTTTTCATTTTACTTTTAAAATACTTTTTGAACATAAGAAAAATTACTTGAGTATAAATGGAATTTTAAAAACCTGTATTATGGATTATAATAACCGATTGATATTTCATATAAACTACTCGGAAACGTTTTCGAAAGTCAGTGGAAGCAAAATAAACATTGTTTTCATAAATGCTTCTTTAAATCGTGGAAATATATTGATTTATGAGATTTCTAAGGATAAATAACGCTTTTTGGAAATAATGACTCTGAAGAGGCTATTGTATATTTTCGTTCTCAGTTACATTTCTTTAGATTAAAAAACATTTACCTTTTTTACAGTGTATATCACAAATTAAAAAAAAAATGTTGAATTATTGATCCGAATAATATATGTAATATCTTTATTCAATTTTGACAAAAACAGAAAAAACAAAACAATAAAAAGGAGAAATTGAAAAAAACCCAACCTCTTTACAGATTGTTTATCACCGTATTAAGGAAGTTCCTGTGTTATATTTCTTTCCATTAGAAAGAAACTGATAATAGAATTTTGTGATTTATTAGGATTCGCTCTATAAAAATGACAAAACAATAGTTATTCTTTTTCCACTTGTTGGGTTGAAAATGATCAACTTGTATCTTGCTATGGAAAAGCCACACACCCCTTTTCAGAAGAACTGTAGTCTGACAAATTTATAGCTTAAACTTATTATAACTCTATTCAGTTTCAAAATTATGGTACCTCATGATTTAAATAAGTTAAAATTATTTTATGACAATTTGGAAGTAATCTTTTTTGCAACGAATAAACTACTTACCTGAAATTTATTCATACTGAATGTGTTAGCATTTTAACTGAATATGATTAGAATATGAAAATTATTTTCATTTTATCTTGTACGGTACATTAATTTTTATATAAACATTAGCATATATATTCTTTATTGAGTGTTTTAATATTGAGTGGCCCACAACTATCAACTCATAATGAAATATTTTTATCAGCGTATTTGAATTTATGCATTCAAGAGTACAGAAATATAATGATTATTTTTATGTTATTTCTGCTTTTGCTAATTTCTTATTTTTATCTTTAAACCCTTTTTGCTGAACATAATTTTTTTCTTGAGTATAAATGGAATTTAAAAAACTTTTATCACGGCTTGAGAAAGTTGATTGATATTCCATAAAAAACTACCCGAAAACGTTTTTGAAACTCAGTGGCAGCAAAATAAATACCGTGTTTAAAAATTCCTTTCTAAATCTCGAAAATGTATTAGTTTATGAGATTTCTAAGGAAAAAGAACTCTTTTTGGAATTAAATGACTCAGTAGGGCTATTGTCTATTTTCGTACTCAATTATAAAAAACATTTATCTTATTTTTTCACAGTACATACGGCTAACTATAGTGAAAAATAAAAACTGAAGTACTGATCCGAATAATATATACAGGGTGGGGCATAAAGATCTCCCCATTTTAAGAGGTCAATAAAAATATATCACACACTGAAAACAAATACTATTTTATGTGTACATTTGGAAAGAATAATGTTTGCTATTAATTAATTTTTACAATCTGTAATTTTTGCTATTAATTTTGAGGTTTTGTCGCACAAAATATGATATCGTCACATGCAGCAGCATGTAACTTTTTCCTGTGGGGTTACCTGAAGGATAAAGTTTACACACATAAACCTAAGTCCTAAGACACTCGACGAACTGAAGAATGCTATTCGATTTGAAATTGCAGCAATTCTTCCAGCAATGGTGGAAAAAAATATGCCGAATTTCCGGGATAGACTTCACAAGTGTATAGAGATCGAAGGAAAACATTTAGACGATATTATTCTTCGTACAATAAAACTTCGAAATTAATAGCAAAAATTGTTACAGATTGTAAAAATTAATAAATGGCAAACATTATTCTTTCTGAATGTAAACAAATTTTTTTTTCAATGTCCTATATATTTTTATTGGCCTCTTAAAATGGGGGAGATCTTTATGCCTCACCCTGTTTAATATATCTATTCTATTTTGACAAATACAGAAAGAACAATAAAAGGGAGAAAATGGAAAATGTGAGCACCTTTGACATATAGTTTATCACCGTACGTTAGAAGTTCCAGTGTCATATCTTTTTCCAGTCGAAAGAAACAGTTTGTAGGAGCCTGTGAATTTATCAAGACTCGCACTGTAAAAATGACAAAAGAAAAGTTATTCCTTTGCTACTTGTTGGGTACAGAAGATAAACTTTTATCGAACCATGAAAAAGCCACACTCCTCTTTTAAGACGATCTGTGCGCTGCAAATTTTGCTGTTTAGAGCTTTTCGTAACTCTATACAGTTTAGAAGTTATGACGCATGTGATTTATAAAGCTAATAATACTTTATGACAATTCTAGAAGACGTATATTTTGCAGCGAATAAATTACTTACCTGAACTTTATTCATATAGTATGTGTTGAAGTCTTAAATGAAATAGGTTTGAATATGGAAGTGTAATTTACTTTTACTTTTTGTAATATATTTATTTTATATAGACCTTTGCACTAAGCACGTTATTTAGTTTTTCATTAATGATTGGCTGATTACAAAAATAGAAGAATAAACTAGTCGGATGTGGTAATCCCAAAATTTCCTTTTGTCTCATAGTTGTTTATGCTTCCAGAAAATTGAAGCATATAAGCGACATCGGTTAGGTGATTTCAGCAACGAAATTTAACCAGCAACAACTTATGTCGAGTTCTATTTGAATCTGAAGTTTGATGAACTTGCATGATGATTGTTTCATTACTTCTTAAGATAGAGCTATTGCGGAAATCGTGAAAAAATCATAATAGAAATGCCATCTGTTGAGCGATTTACATCAAGATTTAGAAAAAGTCTATTTATGACTAGGTCTAACTGAATCTGAAGTTTTATAAAAATCTGTGCATTTGTTCTTGAGATTGAGCTAGTGCAAAAATCGTAAAAAATGAAGCATAGTAGCTCTATCTGTGAAGCGATTTTCACCAAAATGTGGAAAACGTCAACTCACGACAAGGTGTAACTGAATCTGAAGTTTTCTGTGTAATATTGCTACCTGTTGAGTGATTTACACCTAAAACAAGTCAGCATTAATATCTATCATGGACTAACTGTATCTAAAGTTTGATGAAAATTTGTGAATTAATTCCTGAGATAGAGATATTGTGATAATAATGACTCATGATACATAGCATCATCTTCTACAGAACGATTTACACCAAAATATAATTAGCACAATATTGTATCAAGGAATCTGAAGTTTTATGAAAATATGCCTATTAGGTCTTTAGATATAACTATTGCGTAAATCGTGAAAAGGCAATATAGCAGCGCTATTTGTTGGCCGATGTACGCTAAAAACTAATCAGCTCCAGCTTATATCAAGATGCAATTGAATAAAAAGTTTTGTGAAATTTCATGCATTTGTTTTTGAGAGAGAGCACCCATAACATACACACATATAGAGTTACAGACAGACTCACAGACAAACATGTTTTTTTGGGTTATTTGACCACGTCAAAAACCAGAATTCGAAAATGTTTACTAACCCAATACTTTTTTCTTGTAAAGATAGAAGAACGTAAAAATATAAATATGTAAGAAGCCAACCCCTTTGAGAGTAGAATGTCTACGTGTGTTAGAACCTGGATCATGCCGCAAGAAAAAAACAAGTTGGAAATTGCACGTGAAGCGTAGCAAATGAGGTGCGTTCGTACGATATTGAAGTTTTAAAAATATCACTCTCATATATCAATCTCATAAAATTGTAAATAGTTTATTACAATTAAAATGCGCAACAAACAATGTTCTCTCTATACTCATTATGTAATGGATTACTTTTGTGTGGCCTTATAAATCAATAAAAAAAGTTTTTTGCACCACCGATTATGCAAAATCTATATTATAATATGTACTTTATGATGCATATCAATATTATTATGTTCGAATGAGTGTAATATTATTAAAATACATTTGAAACTTTTTTTTCCATTGACTGTAATCTAACGGAGTATTTTTGATTGTCCCTGTATTTGATCTATGCATCCTGTTTTTAAAAAATTGAAATGACCTGACAAAATTATGTAATAAGTAAGTAATTTAAATTTCAAACGCTTTAAATGCAATTGCAACATTTTTCTCCATTGACCGTAATGTAATGGAATAGTTTTGATCGTCCCTATAATTGATCTATCCATCCGATTCTCATAAAATTTGAAATGGCTCGACAAAATTATGTAATAATTATATATTTTAAATTTCAAACGATTCGGTTGGGTAGTTTTTGCGTTGTTATATGCGGACGGACAGACAGACAGACGGACGGACTGAACGACAACTATACGTATTTACATAATTACGAACGCACCTAAAAAACAGGTAGCGAAATTCTTGATTTACTGAGGGATCATCCAGATAAAGGGCTAAAGACAAGTTATTCTTATTTTATGATAATTTTCGAAGGCATTTTTTTTTCGCATCGAATGCACGAACTATCTGAAGTTTATGCACGCAGTATGCATTAAAGTTTTAACTGAATTTGGTTAGAAAATGAAAGTTAATTTTATTTTCATTTTTTATAAATTTTATTTTCACTTTTAATAATATACAAGGTGGTTATAATTAAGATGATCATTTTTGGACCTATGTTTTGGTAGATAGATATGGAAGAAACTTGGGAACTACATTAAATGGACCATGGGAAAAAGAAATTTACAATAAAAACAGTTTAATTTTCGATTGATAGATGACGGTTTTTACCGATAGATTGCGCAGGAAAAAGAACAAGCGCTATTGGTGAAGTTATTGTATCAAGTAGTAATTTGTCATGGAAACACCTCACATAGCCAAAGTAGTGCCTATATGAAGTGGTGCGCCATCTTTCAAGACAAATTATTACTTTTCTGATAAAGCAACTTCACTAGTAGCGCTCGTTTTTTCTCCAGTGCCATCTATCGGTGAATACCGCCATCTATCGATCGAAAATTAAATTATTTTTTACTGTAAATTTCTTTTCCCCATGGTTCATTGAACGTATTTCCCAAGTTGAAGATATCTGTCTACCAGAACGGACTTTAAGTAGGTCCAAACAGGGTAATTTTAATTATGTATTTATTTTTATATTAACAATTTTTCAATAGTGAATGGTTGATTACCATAAGAGAAGAATAAAAAGTGCCGTTAAAGTAAGGAGCCAGCCTCTTTGAAAGATAGATTATCTACGTATGTTAAAAAGTAGACCATACCGCATATAAAAGATCCCTGCATGCTCTTCTTTCAAGCCCAGGTGGATTTCGAAGTTAAGTACTCATTTCACTCAATAAAAACTAAGTCAAGTTAGAGATAAACCCAGTTAGCAATTTTATCTAGCCGCTTTTGACGAGTTTTTAACCCTTAAGCGGTAACTATGAGTCACTAGTGCCTCGGTCAAATTTTCTTTCCTTGCTAGCTTAGAGGAGAGAGTGGGGAGCGGGACTAAACTACCCTGAAAAAAATAGTACACTAGTAGGCTATTAGCTCCCGAAACGCCGATGTTTTAGTGCGTTCACAGCCGACGTAAGAGCCAGTCAAAATTTCGAAAAGGCACGAGTGACCCAGGGTTACCATTTACGTTGACGAAAAGTGTAAGGTAAGAAAAAATTTGTTTGGTTAGGAAATGATGTTTTTTTCATAAAAAATTCATACATTACACTCACTTGGGTTTCCGAACCTTACTTTTTATGCAAACACGTGTTTATGAAATTGTTTGGTGTGATTGCAGTTTGCTCTCCATCTTGGCTTCCTTCGATTGTTTATAAATGATGATATCAGTGTTGCTGTAATTTTTCATTGTTATATTTTTTGTTTAATTAAATAAAGTTTGATAATTAACATAATTCATAAATAAAATTGATTGAAAACTAATAGAATTTCTATTTCATTGTAAATTGTACCTATTTATAAGTAAAAAAAAACGTCATTTTTATGCTCAAAACTTAAGCATTTTTTTTATTTATACCGGTTATTTTTATTTTTTTGTGAAAGTACCATTCTTGATTTCCAATTTCCCGCTTGAAACAACAAAAAATGTTAATTCTATCCAAAGTTATGATTTTTTAAAGAAAATGTGCATTTTTCACATTTTTATTTGTTTATTTAAACATATTGTTTAAACAAATTAATAAATCAGCAATATTGTGACTGATTCTTGTTTAAGGGTAGTTGATGTAATAATATGAATTTTTTTAGAATTTTTAAAGCACTTTAAACCACTTTTTACAGCGCTAAGCACGAGTGACCCATGATTACCGTTTAAAGGTGCCGAAAAACACGTTACCGTTTAAGGGTTAATTTAATTTATCTGTAAAAGCTGGTTTTATCAGAATTATGTTAATATAACTTTTTTTCTTCAACCCCTATTTTTGTTTTTTAATAAAAAAAGATAAGATACGAACGTCAGATGTCAAACTCTCTGAAAGATAAATTGTCTACGCATGTTAGACTTGCATTACAATCTTTTCCGCAAGCAAAAAGGAACAGATAGTGAGATTTTTTATTTAAGGAGAGATCTCCATAATAATGACAAAAGACAAGTCCCTTTTCCACTTGTTGTATGTAAAATATAAGCATTTATCGAACCTCGAAAACGCCGGAATCATTTATTACAAATAATTGAGGTGTCAGATTTATAGTTTAAAGTTTATCGGAACCGTCAGAGTATTTTGAATTTATGACACGAGGTTGAATCAAATATAAAGAAGAATTTTTTGGTAGATTATTTCAAAAATATCATTTATCAAAATGCTACCGATGCCATTTTTCTGCACGGCTATCATTAATATCTACATATTTTTACCAAC
This sequence comes from Maratus speculifer, assembly GCA_964019185.1. NCBI lineage: Eukaryota > Metazoa > Arthropoda > Arachnida > Araneae > Salticidae > Maratus > Maratus speculifer. The sequence goes on along the minus strand of OZ025297.1, from coordinate 75,274,065 downwards.
ATATTAGGAATTTACATATATATTTATGATATTAATCAATTTCTCAATTAATTTTCCGTAGTGAAATTACGCCTGTAACTATAGATACGTGAATATTCATACTTCTACTAAACGCAAGACCAACTTTTTAGTGAAAAATGCCCAAGCCGGGGATCGAACCCGGAACCCTTGGAATAGCGCTCCAAGTGCTTTACCATTTAAGCTACGAGGACGATGCCCAGCCCAGCATTTTTCACTTCATATGTTGGTTAAGCTGCAAATCGCAGCACTAAATCCGTCTTCATGAGCACACAATTCTGTGGCGTAACATGAGACACTAGAGACCCAGCATCGGTAAATCACATATATATTTATGATATTAATCAATTTCTCAATTAATTTTCCGTAGTGAAATTACGCCTGTAACTATAGATACGTAAATATTCATACTTCTACTAAGCGCAAGACCAACTTTTGATTTGCAGCTTAACCAACATATGAAGTGAAAAATGCTGGGCTGGGCATCGTCCTCGTAGCTTAAATGGTAGAGCACTTGGAGCGCTATTCCAAGGGTTCCGGGTTCGATCCCCGGCTTGGACATTTTTCACTAAAAAGTTGGTCTTGCGCTTAGTAGAAGTATGAATATTCACGTATATATTAGGAATTTATTTTGTTTTATTATTTGTAATTTTTTTAAGTTTCCGTACTCAAACATTAAAAAAGGAACCATTAAAAGACCACTCCTGTGCCTGTCTGCGCATCTGTCATATTCATTTTACTTGTAAACTGTGGAACGTGGGAAGTTCAAGTTGTCTGAAGCAATAAAGGGTATTAGACTATTTACAGATTATATACCATTCACAAATATATTTAGTAAAGATGTAACGAATCTATATAAGTTACTAGAAAAAAATCTTTTCATTGTTTACCGTGTGAAAACTATCGTAACTCCTAAATCAAATATACATTTCTTTTGATTTTAAATATTATATCTTTAGAGATATCGTCGAAAATATAATGCAAAAATATGTCTCCCCCCACCCCCAAACTCCATTTTCACGTGTATTGAAACTGAAATTATGAAAAAATTAGGAGTAGTAGAAGATAATTAAAGTCATGTAAGAAAAATATTTTGATTATCCTAGGTGATATAGTTTTAGAGAAAACCGCAATTTTCCGTTAAACACAAATTTCTATATTTGCGTTCGTTCAGAAAAAGAGTTGAGGAGCACTGGAGATACCCATCGCCACAGAAGTATAAAATAATTGTTGATAATTATTTTTGAAAAAAAAAAAATGTTTTTTTTAATTAGCCATGATATTAACCTTTAAAGACACGAGCAGCATATTCTATGCGTCATAGGGCTTTAAAGCCTAAATAAGAACTTTTAATGATAGTTTTGTATAATGCTATGCTCTGTTAATAATTCATATGTTTATTGTACGGAACCCTCTGTGTATGAATGTTATTTTCACCTTTTTAGAAGGGTTTATTTATTAAATAAGAATAATTTGGACGTTTACGAAGCTAAATGCCGAAAAATCTTTCATCTCCTTTATCTAATGATAATCTTTCTTCATGCTTCTTTAAGGCAGCTTTTTAATAAATCAGAAATACTTTCTGACACATTTGTGAATTCATTTTTGGTCGGAAACACATAACATTTTAACGGGCTTGTATAAACAGCTTATACTTTTGTCGATGATCCCTAGCTTGCATCCTAAATGTACTTCACATCGTTCAGAGATGTGTTTGAAGTGTATAAAGTACGAATTTTGGCTTTTAATATATCTGTGAAATTTACAGTTATCAAGCTAGATTTTTTTTTTGTTTTTCATTCAGGAATAGATAAAGTAAAATTCTTGTAATTGGAAATTTTGCCTTATGAGAGTCATGTAAAAAATTTAGTTTGAGTATTTTATCAAACAGACCTTCAAAAAATGTCCCCCCTCTCTCATCGCCATGGAAGCTAAGTTACTTATAGATTCGCGGTTTTGAATCGTTTTGAATTTGTTGTTATCTTAACTCCACATTCTGAAGTTCTACTGCATCTTTATAAATACTAGGAGTGATTAAACAAGCGATAAAACATATTTACGAGAGTGATGCTAAATTATTCAGCAAGTCGAAACTTAGATTACCGGGTTGGAGGATGTTTATTGCACTACTGAATACTTGTAACTTACATTTTTCTTAGCACGCATTTTTGTCTTTTTTATTTTCAACGGAATTTCGTGTAATCCAATTTTTTTTGTAATCTGAACAGGCTTTTTTTTTTGACTAAACGAAATAGATTACAGGATCTTATGATTTTTCTCAGAGCTTCACTGTAAAAATGAATAGACGTGTTCAAATGTGTCAACAGACGTGTTGATGTTTCATGTTTTAATTGTGATTTTTTAAAAGACTATTTTTGCCAGCAGAATATTAAATACGTTTATATGATAAAAATCGCCATTTGAGATGATTCTTCCACTTTCTATTGAGTTTTGCATATTTGAGTCTGTTTATGTTACTTGAAATGTTATTCTGGATTATTGTTGCAAACAAATGCTTATTGTTGTCTCATGTTGATAGTTATAAAAATTTCATGGTGATAATCATCTTAAGGAAACCATGTAAGGGAAATTCGGACAAATAATTGATTTATACTATTTTGATATCATTAAATAGTTTGAACTTTTATCTGTCCAACGAATTATCACACATGTTTATATATAAAAAATAAGGGTTGAAATTTTTCATAGCACTTTACAACTTAATGGACATTTATTAAATCTTTACACAATTTTTTTTTTAAATATTCAATTTTTCAAGTCTGTGTTTCTTATTTCAATATGTGTTAAACTCAAGAACTCAGATTTTTTATGATACTTATATCATATTGTACATTTTAACACAGGTATTTTCTGATTTGTTGAGAATTACTTATTTTAAACACCGAAATCTTAACAAAAAGTCTAATTAAAAAAAATCAATAAATAATTAATAATAATTTTTCAATTTCACTTAAAAAGAAAATGGCCTGTAACAAAAAGTAAAACAAATTATTCTAACTACCATAAAAAAAAATAAACCTCTATCTTTCACCATTTAAGAGAGAAAAGGTATATAAAGTTAATAAATTTAACACGGCAGAGATAGGGCTTTTCTGGTCAACTTAAAAATAATAAAAAATTGCAATTAATTTGCTGTTTTAAAATGCACTTCATTTGAAAGTACACATTTGTTTTTAACTTGTGAAATAAATGTGGAAATATGATATTTAAAAGTGAAGATATATGCGATCAGAATGAAGCGATAGAATATATTTCTATATCATACTAATAAAAATTTATATTCAACAAAGAAAAGGTAAGCACTTATATTATAAATAATAATTTTGCTTATAAGATGTCACTTTATAAATAAAACATTTAAAATACATTTAAAATTGACATGTTTCAACTCATTTTCATTGAGTCTTCTTCAGAATGTAAATAGAAAAATTACAATAATTATGAATGTTAAAAAGTGGAATAAATAAGTATTGAATTCAAATTAAATATAACGCTCTCTATATTTTTGACACCGTCCGTGTCCCTACCATCTAGTTTATCCTGCAAACCGCCCAACCATTTAATCGATATATTCGGGATGTGAAAAGATAGCGAATCGTTACAAGCGTGTGAAATTTTAAAATAACTTTAACTAAACTTTATGAATAACTTAAAATAAAAATTAGATCAGTAAATTAATCTATTCTCATTAAAAGGTATGTCAATGTTTTCTCTTTCATTCAGTCTGGATATAGCAGCTTTCACATTGAGAATATATTCCGCTATTAAGTGTTACTTGGAAGCTTTAAGTTACTAACAATTACTATTATGTTTTATACGATAACTTTATATGCACATTTTAAAATTCAATTACATGTGTCACACACTATTTATATGCAGGTTTAAGCTGGCTAAAATTGACTAATTTTAAAATCCATGTTGTCTTTTTTTACTGTCTATACTTAAACATATAAAGACCTTTTCTTCTCAGCTCTTTCACATTTAAAGATGAAGATGCAAATTTATTAATACCAACTATTATTTTACACTCTCCCTATATATATATATTTATACATCTTGTTTGAATTTTCAATCGTTAGTAAAATACTTTTCACTACCGGCCTTGGCGACCAGTTTGGTCTCCCTTGAATGTATACTACGAATTGAATCATATTGCTTTTATTCATAATTAATTTAATTGCTCAATTTTTTTTCAAATTAGAAGATTACGCTAGCGAAATAGACACAGATGCTATATACGCACCAAATTGGCGCAATTAAAAAAAATGGCTGTGCCTCAAATGCCGGCTATTGTTATTTATTTATTAATAAACTGTTTGTTTTCTTTTATTTCATTTTTAAAATGATATAAATTGTTTTATTCTATAATCATTAACTAAACTTTTTTTAAAATTATTATTTCCATTTTAAAATAATAGAAAGAAGTTAAAAAATATGTATGTAACTGGTGTTTGAAAGCGAAGTTTTCGCCAAATTGGCGTCAGTGTGATGCATATATGACATCTGTGCTGATAAATCAAGAACTCAGTGCTTTTATGCTAGCCTGGCGCAGATAATAAATCGCCAAATATTGTACCGTTGCATTTTTCCGCATTTAATTAATTATTTAAAATATAATAATATAATTATTCCACTCATTTCATTTATAATATATAACTTTAATTTGAAGCTGAAAAGTTGAAAATTAGTTTAAAAAAATAAAAAATAATGATATTTGGAAGCTCTATAATTGCAGCATAGGTATAAAATTTAAGTAAATCCAATTTACCACAGCCTGAATCTTACCAAAGGACTTTTGCACAGTAACCCATAAGATGTGTTTCACTTGGCCGTTGCCATTAAACAATGAACAAATAAAAAGGATTTCTGTGCCACATACGGTAGCTTAATATAAATATAGATACTTGTAAAATAGTTATTTATTTTTGCAGCTATTTAATGCTTTTATTAAACTATATGTCTATATTTTGAATAGTAAATATATGACTAGAACAAATTGAAAGGCAAGTGTTAAAATAATAAAACATAGGTAGCTTTTTTACTGTTAGTTTAATATCATTTATTAAATATTTCCGTGTTATATCTTTCACTGGCAGAAAAAATGAAATAATACGATCTTTTATTATTTATTGAAGGATGTTCAATAAAAATAAAAATCTATTTTGCTCTTTGCTGCGTACAAAAATAAATTTTTATTGGGTCATAAAGAAGCCACGTTCATTCCATTTAGATCTCTGAAAGTTTCAAGTACGTAATTTAAAGTTTTTATTATTTTCTGTGTTATTTTGAAGTTATAGCATAACAGTTTGTAAAAGACAAATCTGTTTTACGTTATTTCATGAAGATATATTTATTGTTGCTAAATAAATCCTTCTAATACTTCAAATACTTTGTGTACAGTACAAGAAATATTCCAACACCTTATATAAAAAGAAAAATGGAAAATTTCAAGGAAATTCACTTTCTATTTTACCACTTAATATTGTGATTCTGTCACATGTATGTAGATATTTATATTAATTATGATTATTTATCCGCTTATTATTATTACTTATTACAGCAAAGTGTGGCCCAACTCATCTGTGTTTAGACGTATTTTTCCACTATAGATTTTTGGCAAGAAATAAAATTGACATAATATTTTCCTGCAATCTGCATCCTATTTCATATCCATAAGCAATTTTTTTTCCAAATGTATACAATTTATTTAATCTAAAGAAGCCCTTAATCTATTTTATTAATTAATAATTATGCATATTTAATAAATACGTATCATTAACTAAAAATTATGCGTATACATATGTATGCATTAATTATTTTAATACATACAATATAGTTACTAAAAAAAATTTCTGGACATTTTTGTTTTCGTTTTCGGCCAAATATAGGAAGATTCCTGAAATTCGGTATTGGTTTCGGCCTTAAAAACGTGTTTCGGTCGATTTTTAGCTAAAATGAGTTTGATTTCTTGTGCTGTTAACTGTAACCCAGAAAAATCTATGCGAATGTATTATCAGAAATCTCCTCATAGAGGGGTGTCTTGTAAGTCACTTTTTGCCACCTTGCATCGGCGATTGTGTGAAACAGGCTCGTTGGACCTGCACAAGCCGGATTCTGTTTGTTGACGAACAACTCAGATATTTTCTACAGAAGAAAGCGTCCCACGAGAAGTGGAACATAATCCTTCAACAAATACATGAGTTGTTTCCCGAAACAAGCCATTTCTCATCCATATCGTCGTTTTAAAACGTGTCTCCTAGTGTCTGGAAAAAACTGAGTATCTCTTGTAATAGATGTAGTCGTAAATGTATTAAATGGATAGGCATACAGTATAAAAAAATGATGTAATTTTTTTGTTACCCATTTGGAAAATGAGTGTTGTTTTCGGTTCAGAATGACCCTTGTGGTGACCACATTTTATTTTATTTTTACAAAGTTTCCTTTATATTTAGAAAAAAGTTAAGCAAATATCAATCTTTACACCGTCGTCGTATAGAGAAAAAATGTACTTTTATATGCAGTTTGTTTGAAAATTGTATCTCAATTGATGTACTATTAAATGCAATTTGTTGATAACTGTATTTCAATTTATTTTTGAGATTATTAATTTTTTGTAGTTTTTTATTCTTTTTCTCTAATGTTGGCAACTTAAGTACCGCATTTCTCTGAAAAATAAAGTAAAGACAGCCATACAATAAAAATAGAGATGAAGTATACTGACTGGTGGCGACGCGAAAAATGCACTCCTAAAGTCTGCTACATTAGGCCTAAAAACAGCCGCGTGCTTTCGCAAAAAAGAAGAAAACTTTTAGCAATACAATTTTTAATTAATGATACAATGAAACGCTACTTTAGAATGCTTAAAAAGTAACTTATGTCTCAGATTAATTAGGAAACCACAAATGTGTTTCAGAACACATATAAACTCTGATTAATGGTAAAATAATTATATTTCTGCATAATTCTTCAAGTAGTCGTATTCATATTTTTTTTTCATTCAGAAGAATTTTTATTTGAAAAAGAAATCTAAATATCGTTGTTAATAATTAAGAAAGCAAAACAGTTACAAAATAGGTAGACAAAAATTATCAAATGTGGAAAAAAAAAAGAATCCAAAGAAAAACGTCGTATGAAAGATCGTCCTTTAAAGAAAAAAAAAACGAGATCTGATTATCATACCCACTGGTTACGAAATGTGCTATGTTCACGAAAAAGGAAACAATTTAATGTTGAACTAATTAACTGTAAAAGTCTTAATTTTTAGTCTTTGAAAAACATATTTTCCAAACGGCTGTTGAATTTGTTAAATTAAATATTTTATAATTTCTTTTTTTATTACGTAAAATTTGGAGTACCATCTAGAGAACTCGGATGGGGTTTGCGATTTTATGTTCCAATATGATTTTTGATTCTTTTTATATACCTGCTTTGCCCTTTCATTTTGGCCACATTATTTTGAATCACCCTGAATATGCTTCTTTTTTATGGTTTATGTTTTTGTTTGTGATTTATATGCAATATTTAAACGCTAAATTTAAAAGTTTGGCTCATTTAAAACTATTTTATACCTTTACTATTTTTTTAAAAGTTAAAAATAATTATATATTTACTGATTCTTCAAAATACTTAGAAATATATAATAATATAACATTAAAATAAATTACTTAATGTGAGTTTTCTTTTGTTTATTTCCCTTTAAAATTGCAACAAGGCAACAAAAACATAACGTACTTGCATGAGATTAATTAATAAAAAAAATTTAAATACAACACCTGATTAGGGGATTTTAATAACTATATTTTGCTCATGATTTTGAAAATAAGAGATTATATTTCAAATATGGAATATATTTACCGCATTCATTATTTATCTTTTTTTAAATTTTAAAGAAAACGTTTGTAAATTCGATCGGGAAAATTCTTCTTTTCAGCAATATCAACAAGAGATAAAATTGAGAAATTCGACGTTTTTCAATGAGACATGTAATGTAAAATCTTTCTTCAAGAATCGATTTCCGTCTTTTTAAATGGTGCCCGTTTTCAAAGTATTCTTATTGAATTTCCTTTTCTTTCTATTAAACTAGCTATTTAAAGTATATTTTTAATTAAATGTTTATAGTGTAAAATATAGTTTAAATTATACTTGGATTGTTTTGAAATAAATTTTATTTACACACAAATATATTGTTTACTTTAATTCTTAATTGTTTTATATTTTTATTTTGTCATTTTATTCTCTTTTAACAGAAACTTCGAAATTCAACAACGTTTGTGGTTAGCACTTACTTTCTAAGAAAAAAGAATGCTCGAAAACAACACTAATATCATAGCATAAAGATAAAAAATTTCTTAGAATTAAACAATAAGTTTTTACTTGAAATTATTACCAAAACTTTTACCAACTCAAATAAATCTGTGATTTTCAATTATTTATAGTAAACTGAGATGAGAAATTTGATGTTTACCAATGATATTCATAAAGAGAAATTTCATTTGAATATATCGATGCTGTCATATTTAACACTCGGTTAATATCCTTTGTATGCGAAAAGTACCGTGACTTTTTTATGGCTGAAAAAGTGCTTTGAAAAACACCAATTTGGAGTCATTTTTCTTTGATCTTTTGATATAAAAGCTAAAACAAACACACTTCTTGTCAAATACTATCTCTCCCAGAAATATTTATGTTTAATAAATAATGAAATTACGTCATGTAATCTCATAAATACAAAAAAAAAAAAAGGTAATGTTTTTGAGAATAGAATTCAGTGGGATTCTGAGGGTATGTATGAGGGGCGGTTAACGGGCCAATGGCTAGAGTGTTTGTTTTTCAAATTGTTGGTGGTTTGTTTTTACTTTTCGTCAATCTTTTCTGTCCTTTATTATTGAGGTAAGCAATTTTTTTCATTCTTTGCTGTAATTTTCCGAACTGTTTGACACTTTGTTTATTTTGACATTGGATGCATAATGTTGAGTAGTTAGCCAGCTTATCAATTATGTCGAATGGTGTAATAAATGTAGTTCCAGATAATATTTCAGAAGCAACGCTAGAAAATATTGAAATGTTGGACTCTCAAGATAATATTCTTGAATTTGATAAAATTAATCAAAATGTTACTCGGTTATTGGCTCACGAACGACTTCCTGCTGCAAACGGCAGCAAATAATGGTGGAAATAATTTCAATATCTTTCTAACAAGTAACTTGACTGCTGCTGTTCCAAAGTGCGACCCTCTTGCAATCCAAACAGAAATAGTGCCCAAAATTGAAAGGAAGAGATAATGTGCAATGCATCCGTACTGGTAGTTTTATATTTATCACGAAAGACGTGTTATGTACTATTGATATCAGTAAGGTGTCTATTTTCATGGGAACTGTAGTTTTCTCCAGAATCATCTGGAAAAACATCACAGTTTTTTATTTTTCAGTGTTCCTGTTGACATACTTCTGTCGGAGTTAAAACAAGAAATTACTGATTCAAACAACGTTTACGTTCTCGAACTGCGAAACTTCATTCGTAAGGATAGCAAAAATGTGCTCTCTTCGGTACTAGTTACAGGACTGGGTACCGCCCTCCCTTCGAAAATAAATATTTGGATGATAATAAAAAAATAAGTCAATTTGTTGATCATCCACGACAATGTATGAAGTGCTATAAATTTAATCATGCCACTATGAAATGTCAGAATGCATTGTAAGACATCTGGTTCCAAGCATACGGGTCAATGCCAAGAGTCCATGAAGTGTAGTAACTGCGGTCATGAACACCGCGCTATCATCAATGTCCTCTTCGCTTTAAAGAGGTGGAGTTGTTAAAGTTTAAATATAAAGATTTTCTTTCATTCATAGATTCACAAAATTCTCGCAAAAAACGAAATCTAACTCATGCATTAGAGCAGCAAGTTCACAAAAAACAGATCTAGAACAAATTCAAAAAATAATTGAAAACCATACTAATCCCATGTTAAAAATCATAATAAACCAGTCTAATCAGCAGATTCAAAAAATTGTCGAATCTATCACAAATTTAACCAACACGATAATGAACTATTAAGCCAAGCTAGATGATAATTTTCCTAACAGACGGAAACTCCCGAACCAGGGTGGGAGTTGCAGGTGATGTAATTTTCATGTATTTTTCAAGGTTTAATTACTTTATTACTCGTGGATTCACCCGATTTGGGGTGCTCCTATTTCCCCTAGTGTCAGTGAAGATTTCATTAATTGGCTTCCAGATAGTCCTTTCTGCCTCATAAACACTTCGTCGCTACTCATATCTCTCTAGGTGGGATCTGTTTCCTCATTGTCTTATCTTTATGCTCTGCTAAACTTTTTGCCTGTTACTTCCTTCATGTCGCAGATGACCTATTTGACAGTGATTATCTCCCCGTCTCCTCTGTAAATCTCTTTCTTCCTCCCCATCCTCAGTCATTCCATTTTAGATGGCACCGGATCTGTATCTGTCATGAAGCCAACAGTTATCTCCCTCTCAGCAAGTACTGATTATGATTCCTTCCCTAGTTTGGTCCAGAATATAACGAGGAAACATAAAATCTCTAGTATCCCGTATCCCAATGGCAATCCTGCCTGGTGATCAGCCAGATGCAATAACTTATACAGACAAAAAAAAAAAAAAAAAAAAAAAAAAAAAAAAAAAAAAAAAAAATCTGCTGCGAAAAGCACTTTAACTTGGGTCTATGGACTACTAAACGAGATATAAGAGGGTAGCTACGAAGCTCCAACAGGTTTTCAAGGATCCAAGTATTATTTTTGGGATTCGGCATGCAAGAATGCGCATGATCTTATATAATTTTTTTAGGATGATCAGAAATCGCCCCTGTTCTGCCCCCCCCCCCTGATGATTACTTCTGCCTCTCTCGGGTTGGGACCGTGATCTCTGATGCTGTCTCCTAGGCTGAAATTTTGGCTAGCCATTTTAGAGCCAATCATGAGCCAATCTCATTGGATTATGGTGGAAGAGGCTAAATCGTCCAGCTAAATCGTCCCTTTGAAAGCACCGAATTAAAGGAAGCTATCCGTTGACCAAGTCCTCATCTCCGGGCGAAGATAATGTTAGTGCAGCCTTCTTTAAGGGGTTGAATGAACAGTCAATGATGCACTTATTTCAGATATATAATGACATCTGGAGCTCTGGGGATATTGATCTGCACTGTACATCAGCCGTTATATCCCAATTTTAAAGCCTGGAAAATCAAAAAAAAAGTTGCCTCATATCGTCCGATAGCTCTGCCCTCTATAATGTGCAAGATCTGTGAATGCATGATAGGAAGCCGCACAAGCAGCCATCTACTTCAAAATAATATCTTCCACCACAGGAGCCTTGGCTTAATGACATTTCGGGATAGCCAGATCACCTTGCAGATGCTAAATCTTGATACTGTGAGGGCAATGAAAGGGAAGAAATTCACTTTTGGTACGTCCGTAGACTTGCAAGCTGCGTACGATTCAGTTTAAGTGGACGGCCTCATCCTGAAGTACGCACAGATAGGCATTACATGCCTGATCCTTCGTTAGCTTCACCGTTTTCTGCAGAATAAGAGCATCAAAGTGTTTTGGAGAGGCCTCTTTTCATCAACTCGCACCATTGGAAGACGGGTGCCCCATAAGGCAGTTCTTAGCCCCATCTTCATGCATGATTTCTTTGAAGTCTTGGATAAAGGTCCTTTTTAAAACTCTTTATAATGTCAGATCCTATCATCTTCTCTCTCTGGCTAACTCCTACATCCGGAGTATAATAGAATATGGCGCGGCCTCTTTGCTATATGCATGTGATTCCATTCTCACGAAGCTTAGTTTTACACGTTATAGCTCTCAGGACAGCTTTCGGCCTCCCAAAATGGATGCCCAATATTACCCTTCGTCATTATGCTGGCACCTCTCCCCCTGCTGCTGCCCAATCCGCTCGTTGGGCAGCAAGTCCCCTTTCTGGGATTTTCAAGAAGGCAACCTTTTCTGCTTAGTTGAAAGCATCTCAAACATTGCGAATACTTTAGAAAAGATAGATTTTCAACTTGAACATTTGATTCCTTTCCAGATACCCCTCCCGAGCACCCAGGTGGTTGTGAAACTTCGCTTAGAAGATCTACGTTTCCAGCGGAAGGATCTCGATAGCAACATGATCTTAACGCTTTATAAGAATTTCATGCAGAATTTCACTAATGGCTGGCAGATCTTTGCCACTGATACTTCTAAAGTCACATCTAGTACTTCTATTGCAGGGTGCTTATTACCTCTCAGTTCTGCTACAGAATTCTCACAGTGAATTCCATCTTTACAACTGAGGCCTTAGCCATCGGGACTGCCTTTCGGTCGCCCCATTATTCTACTTACTGCCTATCTGTATTTACAGCGTTTCAATCCGCTTCTCTCAAGTCACTTAGAGTTATTTTGTAGCTTTTAAATAAGCTTCAAAGGATTGCTTTGCATTCTCCGAGTACCTGGATTTGCTGGGTCCCGAGCCATCCAGCTATATCTCTTAACAAAAAAGCAGATAGTATCGCTAAAGAAGTATGTGACTCTGATGTCTTGCTAAACTGGATTTCACCTGAAGATCTCATTCAATATAAGGAAAAAAAAATCTATCATATTCCCAATCAGTTCAAGCAAATACATTAGCTCACATGATAATATCCCTCTTGTCAAGCAGACGTATTTTTGGGCTTCGAATCATATGCTTCTATGCTTTATTTTTGAACAAATATTAACGTATATTAGACCGAAAAAAGCCTTGAGATTGCTACTTCCAGCTTGCTTCTGATTGTCTTTTTAAAGATTTATAGAACTCTATTGTGATCAATATATTTTTAGGTTGTTAAACTTTTGTTTATATTACCTGGTAGGTCTAAGTGATCATCTAGGACAAAGCTGGGTGAATCTGCTAATTAATGAATAAAATTTCATTTCTTCTTAAGCAGTATCCGTGAAAAACATTAACAAAACTCAGTTTTATTTAATAAAATTTGTAAAACAGAATTTTGTCTAAAAAAGCCTTTAATACTGCTACATCTCAAGATAGAAAATGTTTTTAGTTAAACTTTTTCCTTTTTATTTGTTTTAATATAAAATATCTAGATATAGCTATTTTTTAGATTAAATATTGTCTGTGATATTCATAAAAGAATAAACGTATACAGAAAAATTGCTCTTTTTAAATAAAATTTTACTAACGAAAAGCAATTATTTTCCTTACATAATATTAATTATAGTTTTGTAATATATTTTTATTATATCTGCTTCTTCTATTTCGTTATGAAATAGTTATAATTTACATTTAAAATAATTAAAAAATGAAATTTTTAGTTAAAAAAAACGACGTGGAAATTTGATACTGTAAAGATAGATTTTTATAAGTTTATTCGATGCTTTTGATTTTGCATAGAATTTTTATCCAGTTTTGTTAAACGAAAATTTTTAAAGCCATTTATATTACTTTTTTCACTAATAAATTGAAAAAATATTAAAATGATGAGTGTTTTGGAAAGTCATTTTTTGGGCCTTAGTTTATTTTGTAGTAGCTTTCCAATCAAAACTTTTGTCATTTCCACTCAGTCCGGATAAGTTTGTTTTCATGAATGCTGGCAATAAATATAAAACAAAAACCTCATCGTTTTACAATGAGATATGTGCAGTGAAATCTTATTTTTGAAATCAATACTGCATTGTTCATGGAATGGGCTTGTTTTCAAAATAAAATTCGTTTTTCAACTATACTTCTTTTTGTTTTTCAATTTTTAAATGCATTTATTCTAAAACATTTATTTAGAGATAACTTTATTTTTTTAATGTTGTGCTTCATAATGAAAAAAATCCGAAATTCTTGTAAAATAAAAGTAAAAAATAAAATATTATTTTTAGTGTTTTCAGCTTTTATTTTAGTTATCTTGTTCCTCCATGAATTGGAGCCTTAAACACTGACACAAACACACACACACAGATATAACAATCTATAATGGTTATATATAAGCATTCAAATTACTATGATGCTAAACTGCAAGTAATTATGAATGTATGCTTTATTGATGTATTTTTTCTTCACTTTGAATTGTAAAATTCTTTTTGAAAGACCAATTTTTATCATGGGTGTCTTATATATTATTTAATATATAATTGGTTAGCTATATGTTTTGTAACGTTATCAAACATCTTACTTTCTAGGCTCGAAGTTTATTGCTGCATTTGCGCATATCAGTAGTGTATCACCATTTAGATTTCTACTTTAGTAGCTATTTGATGCCTTTCTTTGTTTTTTTTTCTCCTTAAAATTACGTTTAAATTATGTTTCTATCTTAATTTGTGCAGGAAATGTTAATTTATTGGTTTTGGTTTATTTTCAAAATCAAGCTTCCAAGCAATAGTTGCTGTGCAAACGACTTCTTGTGAAAATGCCTTTTTTTGCTTCATGGTTTTTTTCACCAATTCTCCTATTTAAATTGTTATAAGTATTATGTAGCCATTTGATGATGCAAGCTTATTATTTTCATTTGTTTATAGTTATGATCCATTATAATCATTTACATGTAGTTCAACGGGTTTTTTTTGGGTAACATGTTACACAATTGTGAATTGTATTCGCTATGAATATTGATTTGTACTATTCTGTAATCTAGGAAAATGTAACGTAACTATGTACGAAAATATACAATTGCATCTTCCAAAGTATGTACTATTCTGAAAAGCTTTTTTATATTTGACATTATTTTTACCAAGAGGTGTCAAAAAATATCTTTTGAATTTTAACTTAAAATTATTCCCCTGTCCGCAATTATTTTTTTTTCACTTTTCGCATAATGGTTGTTAGATTAATTCAGCGTATCATTTTTGTTCAGTTCATACTGGATCTAAAAATAGGCATATTATATGGTATTGTTATTTCTACCATGAAATGACTTTTGGCACCTTAAGATTTTCATAATTTCTCATTTTAACCTTTTACAGGTCAATGTTTCCAATCGGAAATATAAATTAAAAAATTCATTAACGTTAAATTTCATCAAAATTGATTTGAAAAAATAGCAGGACTAGTAAGAAGATAACTTGATTTTCTGAAATAGAAGTTACATTCGTATCATTAATGGGGAAATGTACAATAAAACATAAAAATGATCAAATAACCAATCATAAAAATGATGTTTTGAATTAGATAACTTGATTTTTTGAAATAGAATAGCTACATTCCTAACATTAATGGAAAATTGTACAGAAAATCCCGAAAATGACCAATGATTCAAATTAGGAACATTCTGAAAATTATATATATATGTATGTTTTCATCATATTGATGACTAATATCCCTTATCTACACTATTGAAAATTTTGCTCTAATTTGAACCAAATTTTGGTGCTTAGTAGCTGCCACCATAAGATAGTGAAATGTTGTACCAACATTTGGAGCTTCCTATTTTAACCTCGTTCCAATTGGAACTATACTTCAACAGGAGTTCCAAATCTTGGTTCAAAGTTTCATCATCTTACAGTGGCTGCTATTGAGTACCAAAATTTGGTTGAAACTAGAACAAGATTTTTAACAGTGTAAAGCATTTGAAGGCATAATGTGCAGAAAAAAAATTATGTACCTGGATCTGAATTTGACATGTAAAAAGTTTCAAACGACTTTATAAATAATATCAATAGCATTTTACGGCATCATATCAATTTTCATCAGATTAGAGAATCCCAATTTTAACTACACTCGTGTAAGAAATTAAAAGAATTTTCATACTTGATCTACAATCTCCAGAACTACTGGACAGATTTTAATAAACTTTGGTGTAAACATAGGTTGATATAATACAAATAAAATAAACATTCAACAGTTATAATAGACACACATGTTTGTGCGTAACACGCATGGCAGTCTGAAAGTCTGAAACAGCGGTTGCAAAATGCACAAAAGAAATGGCTTAATGTGGGGGGGGGGGTATGGTCCCCTCTTACAGCTATACAGGCCTCGCAGCGTGATGTCATACTGGAATAAGGCAATTTACCAGTGCCTGTGGCAATTGGTCCCACTCGTTCAGCAACGCTGTTTTCAGTTCCTGGATGATTTTCAGAAGGGGGTTGCGAGCTGCAATTGCCTTCTCCAGAGCATCCTAGACATGCTGTATAGGGTTGAAGTCTGCAGACCTGGCTGGCCAATCCATCAGGCGAATATCCTCATGCTCGAGAAATTCGTTGGTCAGAAGACTTCTATGTGGCATCGCGTTATCGTCCTATAAGATTAACTCGGGGCCCACTGCACCCCGGAAAAGGCGAACATAAGGCTCCAAGACCTTATCCCTATACCCCACACCAGTCATAGAGCTTCTGTCAAAGACGTGGAGAGTTGTGCGGCCGTCGAAAAGGATGCCTACCCAGACCACTACACCGCCATCATAATAATTGCTAATTTTGCGGACATTGGAGGGTATATAGCTGGTCCCTGGCTCTATCCATATGAAAATAAGGCAAGAATCGGTGTTTAGACTAAATTTGGACTCGTCGGTGAACAGAACGGTCACCCATTGCTCCATACTCCAATCACTATGCTGCCTGCACGATGCTTATCGGTCTCTCTTGTTCGTAGACGTGAACCAGATGCAAACAGTCGGTCTTCTGGCAAATAATACTCTCTCCTTCAATCTTTTGGAAACAGTGACTCTTGTTACACGGGTTTTTGTAGCTGCATACAGGTCCTGAGTGAGCTGAGAAGCTGCAGTCCATTTGTTACGCCTCGCTAAAATGGACAAATGGCGATCTTTATCTCGATAAATCCAGTATCCTGGAAATGTTTCCATAGGTTTCCACTGGGCGTTAAAGGAAACTCTCTGCATATCTGGACTTGCTATTGGCCTGCCTGTAGCCTCCCCACAATTCGCCACCTCATTCCATCATCTAAACGTTGATGGTTACTCATTTTTACTGTTCCGATGTGAATTTAACTGATTGCTGCAAGACAACACAAAGAAATTCGCCGAGGTGTCCTAGCGGACGCAATTCATCTTACACTCCACGCGCTTATAACGCCTGTTTTTCTGCGGGTTCCGCCTACACACACGTATACGCTTACGTACACAGTAAAAATTGAAGACCCAAATTGGGTTGAAAGATTTCTGGGTATAGTAATTTTCCTGAAATGGGACAGTAAGGATTCCAAAATGGTAGAGTATTGTTCCCAAAATAGACAACCCAAAATGGTTCAAAACAGAGCAGATCTTTATTAACATTAAATTAATCAAAATTTCTGAGGTATAATGTATATACTATCTAAGATATCTTAATTGTTTTAATGTCATTAAAAATCAGACTTATTTAAAACGATTTTGTGCTACGAACTGAACTTTCCAAATTAGAACAATTCTGTACCCAGAAATCTTTCAACCCAATTTGGGTCTTCATTTTTTTACTGTGTATTTGCCATAAAAGATTTGCAGATATCTAGAATCAATGGTTTTTCTTTCAGTTCAGTTCTTTCCATACAATTCGATAAAACAGGCAAATTCTCTTAAAAAATTCATCAGTGTATAACGGAAAATACAGGAGTTGCTACTTAACTTTGATATTAGTTTATTCCCTGCCATGTTGCTTCTTTAATGTAGATCATTACAGTGACTAGTTAAAAATATTGAATTACGCGTTTTGTTTTCCAATTCTGATAGTGAGTTCAATACATATGAATATTGTGATCATTCGTTTTGAAATTGTGGTATTAAAGAGTTCAGTAACACAAAAATCTTTACATTTTCTAAAAATATTTTATTGCATTAAAATCATCTTTTTCTTTTTTTTCTCTGCTTAAAATGACGTGTAAATCATGCTACTATCTTAACTGGAACAGGAAATATAAATTTTTATGCTTTGGTTTGTTTTCAAAATCAAGCTTTAAAACAATGGTTGTTTTGTAAACGACTTCTTGTGAAAATGCGTTTTTCTTCATGATGGGCTATTTCACCATTTCTCAGAGTTAAATTGTTATAACTCAAGAACAGTTAATGATAAATGCTTCAAACTTAGACCATGTCTTTTTCAATTGTTTTACTTTAATTTTGATTTAACAAATTTGAAATAAAATATTGACCCCATTGACCCCAATATGGGTCAATGAAAATTTTGTTTGAATAATATATATATATATATATATATATATATATATATATATATATATATTGTTGATCTTTTTTTCAATGTTTTGTATACAATTTTCATTAGAAATGCATAAAAACGTAATAATAACGTCATTAATCAGTCTAAATTTGAAAAAAAAAATTATTATCCAAAAATTATGTTAATCCTTTATAGCTATATAAGCCAATTAAACAAAATTACGTAAGAGAGTTATGGTTACTGCACACCAATTTAAATTTTGCAAATTTTTTGGCATTACAAATTGAAAATACAAGACTTTAGTAAAACTCCAATAAAATTGATGAAATTTTATAAAAAATTTATAAGAGTGTTAACAAAATTTTTTTTTGTCTGAGCAACAATACGATTTTTTACTTTAACTAAAAAATTTGCTTAAAACAACTAAAATGTATTCAACAAAACATGTTTTGTAGTTTTAATCAATTCCTTTTTCTGGGTGTAAAACCCAACATTTGGACAGAATGGTTTTAGCTAACAGATTTTACCAAACAGACAAAAAATATTGATACACTGTAAAAAGACTTTAAAACGTGTCAGAAAATCGGTGGAAGCAAAAGAGATTTTTTTTACCTTATGAAATATCAGTTCTTTAAACATAGGATAGTGGAATAGTGGACAAATCGGAAGAGGTTTATTCTATATTTTCGTTCGTGATTATGTTCGTAGATAAAAAAAAAACCTTTATGTTGTCTTTAATAGTAAATATATATATATATATATTGTCAATAGTTTAATTTTATTGCAATTTCCATAATTTTACCTTATTTCACAAAAACACAGTTAAACCATTGAAAATTTTACTATCCAATTGCTGTCTTTCGTATCCATGTTCATCACTGCAACTTTGTAGTGAAAAAATTTTTATTGCTATTAATTATTTTCAGTTTATTTTTTTATGTATTTTTCAAGTGTTCGTTTCATATTTATGTTTTAGAATTTTTTTTTATATGTCATACTTTTAATCGGAACTGGTGTGGTCACTTGCAGTTATGCAATTATGCTCGGTGACCAGCGGGCCATAGCTTGCCAGCCCCTACACTAAAGTGTCAATTTAGGAAAAAATGCCTTTTCTGTCATCTACTGTATCATTATGTTTGTTATTTGTGTCATTTTAATTTCAGGTTTGAAGTTGTTAAAGTTGTGATATATATATATATATATATATATATGCTTCACCTATGTGATGTAATAAAAAAAATTGACGACAAATACTGAATTTCACATCAAAAGTTTTTTATTTATCCTTTTTTACATCAATTTGAAGTAGAAGTATGTTTATTTTAGAACTATAAATTACAGAATATCTTTTTGTCTATTGTTAATACGTAAAATTTTGCTATTAAATTTCTAATGTAGATAGATCATCATTCATTTTTTTTGCCAATCCTTAAAATGAGGAGTTACACTTATCGTCCGATTAAAGTTATATAAAATGTTTTTATTACCATACATTTTGTGCTATTTCTAATTAAAAATAGCTTAAATTATAATCAGTAATTTTCTTTTTTTTTTTTTTTGGTTAGTCCAGGGTCGGCGAACCTATGGCACGTGCCGTAAGTGGCACGCGGTCAATTATTTTCGGCACGAATAAATTTAATTTCTCAAATAAAAAATATTAAAATATCTCCAATAAAATAATGTTGAAATTGTATGAAATGTATAAATTTTGACCATCTAGGGTTTGTCTGAATTTCATTAGTTCAATTGTAATACAGATTGAAGGGCCGCTGTAATACAGATTGAAGAGAAGCTACTATAGTAACAGCAATCTAGCTCAATATTGGCTCAAAAATGTTTCAATTTATGAGACTGTCAAAAAGGGAAATGAAACATTCATTATAAGACATTATAAGAAAAAATGACAGTTGTAAATTGTAATTTGATTAATTATTTTATATCTAACATGGAACAACAGAAATATACCTTATAAAATATAACATCAAGTATTTCACATATTTTAAGCTAAAAAAATTAAGACATTTTGATTAATTAGCTTTTTTGTTTGTTGCTACGCCAGGATCACTTAAAGTATACTATTATTTTCAACACAATCTAATTGATTGGTAAAGTAATCATACGAATTGAATATTTCCAGCTGAGCGAAAAATTGACCTGGCTGGGAATCGAACCCAGATACTTGGCTTACAAGGCCAATGCTTTACCTGTTAAGCTACCTGGGCGATAGCCAGCTAGGATTCTGAGCGAAAAAATCCTAGCTGGCTATTGCCCAGGTAGCTTAACAGGTAAAGCATTGGCCTTGTAAGCCAAGTATCTGGGTTCGATTCCCAGCCAGGTCAATTTTTCGCTCAGCTGGAAATATTCAATTCGTATGATCACTTAAAGTATATTTTTGGGGAAAATTGGCACGCGGATGTGAAAAGGTTCGCCATCCCTGGGCTAGTCAATTGTATGAATCCTAAAATGATATATGTTGAATTCTTCAATGAAAAACAAATATTTATACAATTAAATCTTAGTTAACAAATAAAGGCATTATCCCCCCTCCCCCCCAAAAAACAATAAAAAAGGAAATAAAGTTATTTATAATATAATGATTAAAATAGAAAAACAATGTTTAAAGAAATATATGTGTGACACTTTCTTTGAAATTTTATTCATGGTTTTCAATGAAAGATTTATGAAATGATCATTTCTCATTTTGATAATTTTATTAGTCTTGTTGTCGGTCAGGCATTATCGCCATTTAAAAAAAAATCATACAATAATCGGAAACAAGCGTAAAAAAACAAACTATTTTCTAATACTTTTCTAAGTCAGTAAAATTGCAATATTTATGCTATTAAATATAGCATTTTGAGGAAATTAAATTATGATATATGTGATAAAAGCACTTCATGTTGCGAATATGCCAATTTACTGTATTTTTTTTTACACTAATAAAATTTCATCACCAGAAGATGTGAATTATTATAAACCTTGAGCTTGATTAAAAGGCGGCATGAAATACATTTTATTCTCGCGTCATTAATTCCTTATTATTTAATTCCATTATGTTCTTAGTATAATAAAAATAATTATATCCCATTATTTAATATATATATATATATATATATATATATATATATTCACATTTTTACCGATATAATTTTGATAAATTTTGATTTCTGTTCAATTTTGTATATTGATTTGAAATTATGAATAAAAATTTCACGTCAATTTATCCGCAACTAAAAGTATTTAATGACTAAAATTATGTTAGCTTATTTTTTATGACTAAATTGTTACGCTGAAATTAAATGAATTTATTACTTCTGAAGCTCAAACACAATTCTTTTTCATATCATAATCATGGAGTAAGTGTTTTCTCCAAAAAACTTGTTTTGTGACCCATCATAATGTAGGCATGAGTAATTTTTTAATACTCGACAAGCAAAATTTTCGCAAACATATCAGCTCTAAGAAATTGTAGGAAATTTAAAATATATATGATGTAACAACGAAGTTTAAACAATGTCTAATTATTTTCTTTATTTTGACAATTTGTTGATTGTTAAGCAGAGTTAACTGTAATTTTGGCTACATATTTGTGAAGAATAATATTAATAATAAAAATGAAAAACCAAGAAAGAAATATGATTTACCATTAGTAATTGTGGTATGTGAATTATGTAAATAATAGTTCCTGTTTACGGTGCAACCGAAAACATTGCAATATGGATCTGATTTAAGTGTAATGGAGCGATGATCCAAATTAGTACTTTTACAGAGAATTGACACTTGAGTTAAGAATAGTACGGTGGTAGATCATAGTATGTCCCGATGACCAGATAATAGTATTATTAAGTGATATATGATTATTGTACTTCACTGTCATATTGAGTGGGTCACTGGCCTGGAAGAAAGGAGAATAATGTAAAATATCGGATCATCAACAAATAAAAGAAATAAACTAATTAAAGTTCAGTTTGGATACTGAACGAATTGATTGATACAGAGGATTACGGTATGTATCAGTCGTATTTATGAAGAAAGAAAACGTAAAAAACGAAAATAGATATAGGTTTATAGGAGAATTAAGTAGGTAGTTATACGTCAAGATCCGAAGTTTGAACTCGCAAAAGTTTGAACTCGCATAATTTCAAGAAATTGCTACTTACGAGAAGATGTGTTAAGGAGAAAACAAGAATGACACAGAAAAAATAACAGCAACTTCAAAAATGGAATTCTTAGGAGCGTTTGTAAAATGTTATTAAAACTTTTTCGGAGACATCAATAGAGAAATGCATATTGATATTCGGTATGAAAAGCTTTTGCATGACGAATTTTTTTGTAATTAATGGTTTAATTAAGTAAAAGTAAATATTCACATTTTTCCCGCTGATGTTCAAAGATGATGTGAAAAGCATGTGAAAACCTTTAGAAAGTAGAATTTTACAATAATTATTTTCTTCACGGTTCTTTTATTTGTGATGAACTTTGAATGAAGCACAATCTAAAACTAACATTTCTTTATAACATTTTCTACTGATACTTGGTGCGAAACTGCTTTCCAGGTATAATTTTTCACTATCTTTTATATTTCTTCAAATAGCTTGTTTAAGCTCATATATGAAAATATTTATGGTGGTATCGGTAAAGAGCTCCGTATTCGACATGGATGTGATAAAGCTTATTATAGAAGTACATTATTGCTATTAGTATGTCTTCATATTTTGTTCTACTGATGTTTTGCCTGAAAATGTTTTGCTGCAAGAACTTTCTTTCAATTAATATATATTTTTAACAATTCTCTTCTTGATATTTTGTGAGAAAATCAATATAGAAGGTACAATTTTAAAATGAGTGCTATTTCATAATTTCTATTCAGTTGTACCGTGTGGAAAAGTTTTATAGCAAGATATGTTTGCAGTTAATACTAATTCACAAATTTTCAATTAGTTTTTAATACTAGACGCTTTTTTGGAAGTGCACATTTACAATTAATGTTACTTCATAGTTTTTCTGCAGCTCTTTTTTGTGGAAAATATTTATACTTATTATATTCTTGAAAGTAATATTTCTCCAGAATTTTCTGCTGATGTTCAATGTCAAAATCTTTTGCGAGAAGTGCATTTTTACTAATATTTCTCCATAGTTTTACTTTATGTATTCAGTGTGAAAGGCTTTTTGGGTCGTGCGATTCAACAATTAACGTTACTCCATAGTTTTTTTTCTGTTGTGCATTGTGGAAAAGTTTTGTATGCAGGACATTTCAATTAATATTTATTCAGAATTTTTTTTTTACCGATATTCAATGAGAAAGTTTTTGAAAAAAAAGTGCATTTTTACAGCTGATGTTTCTTTATACATTTTTGAATTCATATTTTTTTGACACATTCATCATGAGTAGAAGTTTTTGCGAGTAGCACCTTTGTATCATTACTATTTATTCATACTTCTTGTTTCAATGCAAATCAGAGATAACCTTGAAAATATACCTGCTGATTATGAGCAAAATGGAGTAATTACCGTAAAAGTATGTGATAGTTTAATGAAATACTGTCAGTCAGCACAAACATAAAATTTATGTATTTAGAAGCATAACATAATGCTTCATCATAACTTTTTACACTGATTAATGTTCAAAATTACATAGACCAAATTATTTGCCTATTTACTGTAATTCTGTTTCGAAATCGTTAACAAGAATATCCAGCAATGTTTTTAAACTTTTTCTAACTCTGTTGAAAAATTTAAAAAAAAGAAAATATTTTAGTTTACAAAGTGTCATTTGATGTTGCCGGGAAACACTGCTAGAAATATTTCTGTTGCTATTTATTTTTTATAGATCAACTCGTTTATGTAATAATATATTTTGGCTTAATTTGTCTTTTCATCTGTTTTGAATCTTGTTTAATTTGATCTTTCTTGATCAATATTATACTAAAATTTTTTAATTGTATAAGAAAAAGCTGATTCTAGCTTATTGTGTTTGTTTTTTATTAGCACTTTCCAACAAAGTTGAAAAGTGCTTATGCATTCGGTTTGTCTGGCCGTCTGTCCGTCTGGCCGTCTGTCCGTCTGTCCGTCTGGCCGCCTGTCCGCGCTCTAACTCCCGTAAATATACTGGGATTGCTATGAAATTTGTATACGTTATTGAGGTTTGCCCTAGCACGAACCCTATTGAAAATGAAGTATCTACCATGATTAGTTTATCTACAGAGAGAATCAAAAGTTTCCCATTACATTACGGCCTATGGGGAAAATCGTTAATATACTCGGATTGCCATGAAATTTTAGGACGTTATTGACGTTTACCCTAGCATGAACCCTATTGAAAATGAAGTTTCTATTATGAATAGTTTATCTACAGGGCGAATCAAAAGTTTTCCATTACATTACGGCCCATGGGGAAAAATCGTTAATATACTCGGATTGCCATGAAATTTTAGGACGTTATTGACGTTTACCCTAGCACAAGTCCTATCGAAAATGAAGTTTCTACCATGATTAGTTTATCTACAGGGCGAATCAAAAGTTTCCTATTACATTACGGCCTATGGGGAAAAATCGTTTCAAAGGAATTTTAAAGATGTTATACCCTGTCAAACATATTAAAATATGCATTCTATAAAATATAAGGTGAAAATGTAGCTATTATTCATTTACAGGGCCACACAAAAGATTTCCATTAGATAATGGTAAAAGGGGGAATTGTGTTTGACATATTTTAAATATATTAAGCTTTTTCATGTATAATAAAATTAATATATGTCACTGAAGCTTAATGTAAGTTATACGCTACTGTCTTGCATAATATGAAGTACATAGCATTTACAGGGCCACACAAAAGATTTCAAATAGTTTATTCTTTCCGAAGTACCGTATACGTGTCCGATGATGGCTGATGGAGGGATGAAATGCATTTTAATTATGATATTCGCGTTTATATTTCCATAAATTTATGCACATTATATGGTGTGTATAAATGTTGTAGTTGATATACAGGGCTACCCAAAAGAGCTCACCAACGTTACTAAATTATTTAAACGTGGTTCTTAAATAAGCTATGCATTTTTACGCTGAGTTGCATTCAATTTACTGAGAAATGTTTGTAGAATATAGATAAAGGGATATACAGGGCCACGCAAAGAATTCGGTACATGGACACCTATGAATGATGATTTATGAGAATGTGATTTCAGTTGTTTTAAAAGTGTTTTAGTTTACAATAAATTTTAGCCTAATGCTGACGTGTAATAAAGGTACAATGTAAACTACAGGGCTGAACAAAAGTATTCAAGTATGTTTCCATCTAATAGTATGAATTGCTGAAAAAGAAATTTCAAGCTCTGGGTATTTTCTTGTTAAGCTAAATTTTCCCATTATATGAACTGACATATGAAATACAGGGCTGTTCAAAAGTACTGGAATACATATTTGGGTATATTTGGCTATACACTATTATTTCCCTAAATAGCAAAGTTTTGTTAAAGATTTCATTAAGTGTTGGAAAGTGCTTCATAATCTATGCTTAACGCATGATTTTTCTTACTTGTTCTTTATAAAATGATTTTACGGTGTCAAATTATCATTTTTAGCACTTTCCAACAAAGTTGAAAAGTGCTTATGCATTCGGTTTGTCTGGCCGTCTGTCCGTCTGTCCGTCTGGCCGGATGGCCGTCTGTCCGTCTGTCCGTCTGGCCGGATGGCCGTCTGTCCGCCTGTCCGTCTGTCCGCGCTCTAACTCCCGTAAATATACTCGGATTGCTATGAAATTTTTATACGTTATTGATGTTTACCCTAGCACGAACCCTATTGAAAATGAAGTATCTACCATGATTAGTTTATCTACAGGGCGAATCAAAAGTTTCCCATTACATTACGGCCTATGGGGAAATATCGTTAATATACTCGGATTGCCATGAAATTTTAGGACGTTATTGAGGTTTACTCTAGCACGAACCCTATTGAAAATGAAGTATCTACCATGATTAGTTTATCTACAGAGAGAATCAAAAGTTTCCCATTACATTACGGCCTATGGGGAAAAATCGTTAATATGCTCCGATTGCCATGAAATTTTAGGACGTTATTGACGTTTACCCTAGCACAAGTCCTATCGAAAATGAAGTTTCTACCATGATTAGTTTATCTACAGGGCGAATCAAAAGTTTCCCATTACATATTTTAAATATATTAAGCTTTTTCATGTATAATAAAATTGATATATGTCTCTGAAGCTTAATATAAATTATACGCTACTGTCTTGCATAATATGAAGTACATAGCATTTACAGGGCCACACAAAAGATTTCAAATAGTATATTTTTTCCGAAGTACCGTATATGTGTCCGATGATGGCTGATGGAGGGATGAAATGCATTTTAATTATGATATGCGCGTTTATATTTCGATAAATAAGGTACCCTGGGGTAATAACGCCACGTTAAGGTTCTACCAATTTTCACGGCTTAGTTTTAGATTGTATTTTTCAAACAAATATAGGATCTGATAAAGCAACTCATTGACTATCTATATAAAATAAAATAATTTAACAGATATGTATTCATAAAATGTAATGGCGTTTTTTCTTGACTAATGCTATTTGGCGTTATTACCCACCTATATGGGTAATAACGCCATGCAAACAAAACTATGAAATAAGATGGAATAATTGCATGTAAATAGCCCAATTCTAAAAATACAAACTCTACAAACTTAGAAATTGACGAATTGCATTCTAAGCTATTGAAAATGTTCAATTTTTTGTGAAAGTGTAAGAAAAATAAAGGTGTGGTGTGGGAGGGGGGGATGAGGCAAAAGAATATCAGACCGTGAGCTTCTTTTTGCTTAAAAAGGACCGCTTAAATAGAAATATGAGAAACATTGAACAGTTTTAACTGTGTTTATTTGAATCAGTATTTAGGATGTAGCTCGGACACTGTAGGGAATCAACCGGGGTATTAAAGTCAAGGATTGGCGTTATTACCCCGGTATAGTTATTGCGCAGTACATTTTCAATTACAAATTATCTCGAAAAGATATTCAAAATCTTCAACAACATTTTAAAAGTACATGAAATGCACTACAAATTTATGTAATTAACAGAGTATTTCCGGATAAAAAGATAGTCTCCACATCACAAAACGTATCTCGCAAATTTTAGATCAAGCGTTAATTTTAGTTGTTTGTAAAAACAATAAGACCTAAAAATGAAACAAATTAACTTGCAGCTGTTTTTTGCAATTTATATGACTCAAAACACTTCTGCGCAGAGCACATGGGTATCATTTACCTGATTATTTAATAATTATGCAAAATATAAGCACTTGGCGTTATTACCCCGCCTGGCGTTATTACCCCAGGGTACCTTATATGCACATTATATGGTGTGTATAAATGTTATAGTTGGTATACAGGGCTATCCATAAAGAGCTCACCAACGTTACTGAATATGAGCGTAAATTATTTAAACGTGGTTCTTAAATAAGCTATGCATTTTTACGCTGAGCTTCATTCAATTTACTGAGAAATGTTTGCAGAATATAGATAAAAGGATATACCGGGCCACGCAAAGAATTCGGTACATGGACGCGTATGAATGATGATTTATGAGAATGTGATTTCAGTTGTTTTAAAAGGGTTTTAGTTTACAATAAATTTTAGAATGATGCTGACGTGTAATAAAGGTACAATGTAATCTACAGGGCTGAACAAAAGTATCCAAGTATGTTTCCATCTAATAGTATGAATTGCTGAAAAAGAAATCTCAAGCTACTGGGTATTTTCTTGCTAAGCTAAATTTTCCCATTATATGAACTGACATATGAAATACAGGGCTGTTCTAATGTACTGGAATACATATTTGGGTATATTTGGCTATACACTATTATTTCCCTAAATAACAAAGTTTTTTTAAAGATTTCATTAAGTGTTGGAAAGTGCTTCATAATCTATGCTTAACGCATGATTTTTCATACTTGTTTTATTACTACTTGTTTTATATTATTTTATTAATTGTTCTTATTTATCAATTTCTTTTAAATATTTTTTATTTTATTTATATCTTCATTTATTTTGTTTGTCTTTCTGTTTATTTATTTTATTAATTATTTATTATTCTGTTTTATTTTTTGTCCTGTTCACTGAATTAGACAGATACTAATCATTCGTAAATTTATCAACTTTTTCAATAATAATAATAAAAATAAATAATAAAAATATTACAGATTAAAACTTATACTTAATATTATTTTTATTATTTTCTTCATTATTTGAATTAATATCTTGATATTCAATATGGTTTTAACCTTTACATAATTGGCAGTAGTTTCATAATTGTTTCCTTATTTGTTAGTCCAACCTTATGAAAATTAATTGCAATTAATGATAACTGCAACTAACTCAACATGTTAATATTTTAACATTTTTTAAAAGTTATGTGTATTTTAGATTGTGTCATTTAAGTTTTTTACATCATTTCAAAAAGTTCTTAACATTATAAGCAAAACTGTTGGTCTTTGAATCTCGAATTTAATACTTAATTATTGTGAAATAATTCTTATTGGTTACTTAACTATTATTTTATTAATATTTCTTAATTTGTTATATTAGTTTTACTCCCTTGTCCTTTTTTTATATTTTCATTTTATTTCTGTATTTCTATATGTATATGTTTTTGTTAAATATTTTATATGATCTGATATTAAAATTATCATGACTAAAAAAATGACAGCATCACAGTATGTTTTGCAATAGAATGAATGATTTTTTGAACTATTTGCTTCTTTTAATAAACACTTCTAAAGATGCATTTATGTTTATATCTGTTAAAAGTGATTAAATTACATTTACAAGTTAAATATTCTCATATCATAGAAAGATCTCTAATGATTGTCTGATATAAAATCTTGATGGATAAATTATTCTACTATTTTCAAAATCAAGCTGTAAAGTTTCACTGTCATAATTTGGGTGTAGTTTTCTTGTTTAATGACTTCTTGGACAGACTATATAACAGCAACAGCAACAACAACAACAACAACAAAACTTTACAGATTGATTTTTAAAATGTGGAATAATTTATGCATAAAGATTTTGTTTGCCATTTATTATCCGAGAATCATTAGAGATCTTTTTGCAGAGTGATAATACAACCGCAAGAAAAGTGACAGATCTCGCAAAAATTAAATTTTGCATTTTATTCCACTAATAAATCTATCCCTTTATCTACCGCATTATGCATTCATGAAAATTTTATATTCTAATGCATTTTACGCAAATTGTTTAAACTAAATTAAAATATTTACAAAATCATTTAATAAATATTGGAAGGATTTTAGAAGGATTTATTAAATTTTAATTTACAGGGATTTTGTGCTATATTTATAACCCTACTCAAATCTTTTATTTTTAATTATTTACTTTAATATTTTGTAAAATCATAAAATGTACAAATATGATGTTCTTGCAATATAAATATACAAATACTTCCGCATTGAAAAATCCCCATCCCCCTCCCTCAGCATCAAGAAAGCTGTAAAGATGCAAAGGCAAAAGAAAAAAAGATGCAAAGGCAAAAAGATGTCATCCTTTTAAAAGTGTTTTTGTTTTGTGTGCCCAATAATGCTTTTGGAACAAGATAAAGTAGTGTATCTGTAACTCATTCTAAACAGTATTACAACTAAGCGACGTATTAAAAGAATTTCATAATAAGTTATTTTAATGGTACTTATAAGTACCGTCGGTAGATAAAGGGTTAACATAAGCGCGTATTGTTATAAAAAATGTTTCATAAGTATGGTTATACGGAAAATCACTTTATTATGCTATTTATTACTTTTGTAACCACAGACAAGAAGTGGAATCTGTGGGGAGTTAAAATTACACAACAATACCCGTAAGACATGGTGACGTCACTGCAACGTCGTTGTGAAGTCACATCGTGACTTTGTGACCATCGATTGTCGATGTGACGTCACGTGACGTCGATGTGAAGTTACAGTGACTAAAATGTGAAGTCGTTATGGCCGTTTTAGAGCTTTTTTGTGACGTCACATTGTGACCAATTTGTGAAAAGTGTGTCATTTGTGACTACTTTGATATCAACATTGTGACGAACTGTGAAAATTTTTTTAGAAAGTTACATCTTAGTCACAATGTGACGTCACTGAGTGGTGGCATTTTCGTCACAGATGACGTCACTGTGACCATGCATGCTATGAGGGTACAAACTTTATCATATATCGTCATTTTGAAGGGAGCTGGTCCCCCAGTTTCCGAATTCCCCTGACTAATGTAAAGTCTATGCGCGTTTGATGCATTCGTCTATTTAAAATGCCTCTTCGGGAAATTAACATTTTTAACTTCAATTTTTTGTATACATTTCTTAGAAAAAGTATCTTTTCTTAGTTCTCAAAATATTTGTTTAATCTATGCTTAATTTAGTATGAAGTGTTAAAAGTTTACTCACATAAGAATAGTACACAGAAAAAGTAGTTAAAAATATTAATTTTCCAAAGAGATATTTTAAATATTCAAATGTATGATACCTCTAGATTTAGCATTCACAAGGGAAATTCGAAAGCTAGGTTTGGTTTGTCTGGAGCACCATGCACGTTTTAAAACACTATAAGTAAAAGATTCAGAGCATGCTACTTAAGATATATTTCATTTTATATGAAGTGTTAAACTTTTACTCACAGTTCGTCAACTTTTAACAAAAAAAAAAAAAAAAAAATAAATAAAAAAAAATAATAAATTTAGCATTTATTTTAGAAATTTTTGTGAGAAGTAAGAAAAAAAGAAACATTTTTTAAAAAGATTACACAGGAAAAAGAAGTTAAGCATATTAATTTTCCCAAGAGATATTTTAAATACTATACGAAGGAATCAGGCGTCCATTGACTTAATATTATGGAGAGAATTCCGAAGCTGAGTGACCAGCACCCTTAAGAGTTTTATACTTTTATGCACGTTTTTATACCTACATGCAGAGGTAAGTACCATCATTTCATGTTACAACAAAATCATGGAAATTTCCTTTTGCCTCTTCTGTGAAATTTACTTTTGTCTAAATGTGACACTTTTCTTGCTGATAAGCGACATGCTATGATTAAATCTGCAGGATATCCACTCTAAAATTTTATATACATAATATGAATAATTCCTAATAAAATGAGGTAAACTTTATAAACAGATATTCTTTAGTTATTAAAAAAATCTTCGGAATACTTTTTTGTAAAATAACAAAAAAGTTGCATTTTCAAAAAAAAAAAAAAAAAGCTTTTTTATGCGCAGCGTGTTTATAGAGTCATTATGCATTTTTGACAGGTCACAGGAAATCAACAAGGAAAATTAGAAATGTAAAAACTTCATCAAATAAAAGAAAAACTCTCCAAGTTTCATAACTGTTCAGTGCAGTTTGACATGGCGTTCATTTGTTACCCTACACACATCTAAATAATCAAGATCTTCCGCCACACAGTTAACGACGTCTGGTGTAACAGGGTTGTAATTCTCTATTTCAAATAGAGGCCTCATGGAGCTGCACTGAACAGGTATGAAACTTTGTGAGTTTTTGTTTTATTTGGAGAAGGTTTCACATTTCCACCTTGTTTCGTAGATTTTCTGTGACCGATCAACTGTGCACTTTGACTTTATGGACACACTATATTTTGTGTATATGTTTGTTAGAAATGTTCCATTCAGATTGATCAGGGATACGCGGATAATATTTAGGCATGATACAAACAATAATATTGTAGTTTCTATAAAAAAGTACGTCGAAGTTCAAAAAACAACATTTTGAGAAAATTTAATTTAAATTTAAGCATATAATGTTTATGTATGTTGCAAACTAACGAATAATTTAAAAGCTTTTTACTTCTTCTTGTCAGGGAAGCAAAAATAATAAACTCGAAAGAAAAAAAAGATATTTTTCAGAAGTTTGCTTTTTAATTGTTAATAAATCATGCGACGATATTTTCAAGCTAATATTAAACGGTTGAAAGAGTTCTTTTTGAATTTCTAGTTTGAAATTTAATATTTTAAAATCATTTTTATTATATAGAATATCCCAAGTCGATGTCTAAACGGATATTTTTTAGTTTTCCTATTTTGATTGCCTTTATTTTTTCGGCACGTTTGATGTCATCAATTATCCTATACAATATATATATATATATATATTTATATATCCTATAAAAATTATTCAAAAATATTGAAATGCAATTGAAAGATTTGAAAAGAACATTTCTATAGGCTTAACATTAGCTTGAGAGAATCGTTAAGTTACTATTGTAGCCTTGTAAACCACTGTCTACAAAACTAGAGGTGACATCTTGAATAATGTATTTGTATTCGAAGAAAGTCAGGCCCTCACCAGTTGCCAAAAAAATCTGCTCTCGAAGCTGGCAAACGGGAGATGCTAGGTTCGAACCCAACCGCGTCCGTCGACCTAGTCGTTCGGAGTTTCGGTGATTTTATTCGAACCTTGTGTTTCCTTACGTAAATATGTGTTAGATTCGCTTTAAAAGATCCTCACGTAGAGCACAATCCTATCGGTATTATATTCCTCTGCAGATTCGGCCGTCATAAATAACTCCAAATGAAACGTATAGAATGTAAGATCCACTTCAAATGGACATATCTTCTTCTGAGTGTTCCCAAAATTAACGTAGAACCCAAAGCCAGCGAGCTAAGATTTATTAAGTATGTCTTCTTTTATTAAAATTTCCTTTCGTGTTTGTTCATTTCCTTTAAGAAAACAAATAAAACCGATTTAAAAATATGATATCGTACTCTATTGCATTTATATTCATCTTCTGCTTGCTTACTATCTGATTTTAATAGGAATGTTTTGCTCATCAAGGTGTTTTGTGGAAACACTTTCTGTTACCTACATTCATTTTAAATCGAAGTGTTAACAGTATCAGTGATTTTGATGCAGCATCCGATCCTGAGACTGGGATTTGGATGTGTTCTTATAATTATACATGGACATTATACATAAGCATCATACATTATACATGAACAACTCGTTTTACAAATCTAAAAATAATTACTCTCTGCATATGCACGTGTTTAAATTTAATGAAAATTATTAGCCATTATACAAAAATTAGAATCTGTCAGGTAAAAAACAAGCAAGTAAACCACGCAGAAAGACGAACATATAAATTTGGGATTCTAATGATATAGGAATGAAATTGAATTTATTTCCTACTTTTAAATCTTTGAAATTTTTCATTGTTGCAGCTTGACAATGATTTAGTTTATTTTGTCGATTATTTATTGCCGTATCATTAAATTCATTGTTTTTAACTCCCAAACAATTGAAAGAACTACAGACAATGTTTGGTAATTTATCATCTGTGACGGGATAATTGGAAAATGCCTTAAAATTAATGAATTAATTAGTTATAATACATTATTGTAAATGTAGTAAAATATTGTGTTGTAAATGGAAACACAACCTTGTACATAATTTATATAGTTTTAGTAGGATTTATATAATTTTAATAGGAATAAGGAAGTGAATTATAAACCGATTAAAATTCCATATTTACATACGAAATGGAAGTTTTTTAAATGGAAGAATGTTAAATCAAAGAAAAGCAACCCAAAACATATGAGTTCTTTTGTTGTAAGTTGGTTAAAAGTACCAAATAAGCATACTTTTTTAAAATGAGACTTAAATAACCACATTTATTATAAGCCTAAAAATATTCAGTAATCAGTACATTTTCTTTATTTGTACATTCATTTTTGCTGTGAAGAAGTATTATTTTAACTATCAAAAGTAATATCATAAACGAACTATGAAATTTGAAATAACTACATCAATAGTTTGCTAAGTAAGTTCAAACGCAAACGAATATTTCTCGCTTATAAGCTCGCGGACGTTTTTAATTATTTAATGAAAATTTTCAGAAAGTTTTGGGAATAGAAACTTCATCCAAATTTTGTTGTGTTATTGCACGAGTTTGAAATTAAATGAGCTTCGATGGAAGCATGATTTAATAACTTGTTATCTTTACCTGTTATTTTTTTTATAGAGAAATCCATTTATTTATTGTTAAAATTTTAATTTCTCTCTGGAATATTTGGCGGAAATAAAATGTTTATATTGTTTTAAGTGTAAAATCAGTTAATCTTTTGTTATTTGGTTGCACGAGATTGAGGTAGATAAAAAAAATATATATATCAGTGAGTATTGACTCGACGGTATGAATAACGTATAAATAAGGGAATTAAAACTCAAAAATACGCATAATAGATATACTAAAGCACTCCACTCTGCATTATTTTAGCATATCTATCGTGAAAATTGTAGAGATTTAACTCTTTTCTTGAGATACATTTTTCAAACATATTACATTTAAAACACTATTTTTTTCCGTATTCGACGTTCTAATTTTGAAATTGTGCGATGTTTATAGAAGCTAAAAAATTGCAGTAAAAGCGAAATTTATTGTCAGGTGTTTCCACCATCAGTATGACGGCAGCGGAATTCATCGACATGCTTTTAGTTTAAATTAAAGATTCATCATTTAAAAGAAATCTCCAAAAGGAAATGAATTTTTGCCTTAAAAAATCAACCAGAAATCAGCTGCGAAATTTGAAGTTTGTTGATGAAAGATTATTTCCGTAATGATAGTTTTAATTATTTAAGGAAATCTTTCGGAAAGTTACGGGAATAAATATTTCTTGAAAACTTTGTTGTATGATCGATCGTGCTTGTAATTAAACACATTCCAATTGGACCTCATTTTAATAAGTTTAACTGGCGACTAGTTCATTAACAGCATTGCAGCTCTTAGCAAATGTTTACGAATATGTTAAAAATATATTTTTTACTTTTAGAATAAAGATATACTTTTAAAACTTGATTTTAAAACTTTTACTGATTCATTATCAACTATTCAAATGACTAACGAAAAGTTAAAAAATACATATTGAAATTTTACTGAACATTAACAAGTTGTTGAATACTAACGATGAAAATCATATGCGTGTGTTCTTCCGAAATTTATTCTTGCAATATATTTAGCATGTTTTAAAAGCAAAACTTTGACTTTATGTAAAAAAAAGATAAATGTACACCTGCACCTAATCAATAGACTTTATAAAATAAAATGAATAAAAATTTGTGAAGTGAAAATTTCCTTTTTCGTCAAAACGTGAGAAGCGATTTTATTTATTCCCCCTAAAAATGAGATAAAATATAAATATAAAAATAAAATAAAATTCATCATTCTAACGTAAAAAATATCTAAAATTCTACCATCTCTTTCGTTATATCTAGAAAATATGCTTCCTGTTACTTTTCGTATTTAAAACGAAGCATGTACATATGCCTGTTTCCACTCAAAACACGGAAAATTCGCAAGCTGAAGCTCAAGAATTTTTTTTAATCTTTCACTTACACGAGGGAAATTTTTTCAAGTAACAGCAACAACAGAATCTTTGAATCACACGGAATTTCTTGAGTTTTTTGGCGAAAATATTTTTGAAGGTGTTGCAAATGAGTAACAGTTCCCTTTGATGCAGTTTTTAAAATGAAAATGACAATATAATGTAATTATTAAAACTAGTATTTATGGCGAAAATAACTTGAAAATACACTTTTAGAAATAGTGTGCATTAAAATAATTTAAGCACCGTATCTCTGCTAAGTAATCTTTTTCAAGAATAAAAAACAGAGAAAAATGATGCGCCACATGTTGATTATAAAATATTCCAATAATATAAGGACTATATTTTACAATTTTGTTTTTTGGTTCAGTGAAAAAAGAAGTCCTTGAAAAAGACTATTTATTGTTATATGGGAACGATTTGTTTAGTATTTATTTGAGAAACAAGACACATCAAACAAAATAGTAGGGATGTCACGGGGGGATATTTTTTAAAATTTTTTGGTTCGGTTCATACTTCCATACGCAAACTATAACTTTTGCCTTTTTTTTTTAAATAGGTGATACGAATTGAATACAAAATAGTGGCTTTATTTGATTTATTTTTCTTTATTAAAATTTATGGCAACTCTTTTATTTTGATAAGAAAATACATCAAAATATATGAATGAGAACACAAAAACAGAAGAAAACCAATCATACCTTAGTGAAATTTGTAAAATAAATCTGCCGCAAGTGAACAAATTAATTATTGCTAATGAGTCCTGCAATATGAGCTACTATAGTTTCGAAAAAAATTCCGAATCTCCTTATTTTTTTTTGTGCTTATGTCAGAATATTAAAGCGATACTTTATGGAACACTAGTGCACTTATATAATGTGAATTTTGAACAAAATAGAGATCTAAAACATATGAGAATACATTATGTTATTATTCTTAGAATATGTATTTCACAGATGAGATAAGAAAGTATTGAATTTTTGATTTAGAAAGTGAAAGTATCATTTTAACAATGAATTCACAGAACTGAACAAAAAATTATTTAAACACAGAACACAGTTATTTTTTGTCCAATATGAAGGATAATGATACATACTTTCAATTTAAAAATTATCATAAAAAAGAATCTCAGAATATTGTCCCCCTTGCTTTATACTTTTATTGTTTAACGAAATGGTAGAGAAAAAAAAGAATGTGTTAAAAAAATATATATATATTTGTAAAGTATCATTAAGAAATACTCAAAGTAAATAAACTAAGCTATGTTATTATAACTTGTAACTGAGAATCAATTAAAAAGAAAGTATTAAATTAATGTTAATACAAATATTAAGAATACACATAAATAAAGCTTTATGTTATGTTTTTATTTCTTTTTCCTTTTTAATATTCTTAATAAAAAAACAGAAAATCATACTTTAAGTGGCACATTTAAGATATTAGAAAAAATATTCAGTTATATAACATCCAGTTTATTTTTCAGTAACTAAAGAACTATCAAAGTAAAAATATAACTTAAAAAATTAAAATAAGTAAACAATGTCAAAAGAAAATGATTGATTTTGAATTCTTTTCAATTTTTCTTTATATCATTTTGTGTAACACTAGATATCAATTTTGCGTGAAGCTGATGCAGTGAATCATGAAACGTGAACAGAAAATATTTTGCTAAGACACACAATTTCTTATAACTGCTTTTGTTATTCTGAAAAGAGGACATAGTTATGTAGTACTATTTTAAAGACAGAGATATAAAAAGATAATTTTGATGAAAGTAGAAAAAATAATTTAATAGCCACCGAACTCGAGGACTTAGTTACGAAATTTAAATTTTATATGAGGACCCCAGAAGCCAAGGGGTATAAGTGGCAAAATTGAAAAAAAAAAAATAAACTAAGTACACAGACGACCTGAAAATATGCAGTTTTCATTTCAGGTAAAGTAATATAGGTGATTTTCTTATTATTTGCTGAGTTATAGAGATAAACCACTTTTTCCGAAAAACAAACAATATTGATTAATTATACATTTAAAGAAAATTGTACTCTATTTTTTAAAAAGTTATTGAAATAAGAATTCAAAGGCCAGAATGCAACAAACAGCAGTTTCCTATTTCAATTTAGTTAATTGTTATTGATGTTCCAATTTAACATCAATTACCTTTAAACTCAGTTTACTCCAAATCGAAATTTTGTCACTTGTACCCCTTGGCTTCTGAGGTCGTCATATATCCCTGATCCTATAAAGGATATTTAAAAAAATTCCTAGCACACTAACAAGTAAGACAAAAAAGTCCCATTCATCTAACACTAAAAATAACTAGTCCAAGAGCTGACAGTACAAAAAACTATGTTATCGAGTACAAGAAAAAACTATTTATTTTATGAAAGAGTAGTAATAGGGGATCTAATGATCCATGTCAGCCGGATGTGAAGTGGTGCATAAGCCAAAAATT
Source organism: Maratus speculifer (assembly GCA_964019185.1). Classification (NCBI taxonomy): domain Eukaryota; kingdom Metazoa; phylum Arthropoda; class Arachnida; order Araneae; family Salticidae; genus Maratus; species Maratus speculifer. The sequence goes on along the minus strand of OZ025297.1, from coordinate 75,236,070 downwards.
AATACCACTACTGGTTTACTTGTAGATTTCACATTGTGCTTGCCGTACAATCAAAGGTATGAAAACATGAAAAAGTGGGAACAGGAAAACCCAATGATAAACCTGCGAGTGAGCCTCTAGTGATATTAATTTTTGGCTTATGCACCACTTCACTTCCGGCAGATATACATCATTAGATTACACTACTACTACTCTTTCATTTTTTTTGATAACATAGGTTTTTGTGCTGCCGGTTTTTGGACTAAACAGAATTAGGAAAGTGTGAACTGCATGACTTATAACAATTTTCTACATCTGAACACAAATGAGTTGGGCTATACTTCGAAGACCGCACACAAAGAGCTCAAAGTATTATAAAAGGATTCATTTCATGTCATTTCTGCAATGTATGCGCCGAGGAAAGCCATTTCGAGCTAGTTTTAAGTTAACTTTATTTTTTATTAAATAAGTCTTAGATTCGATAATCTAATTGCGTTTTAAAATACGCATCATTTTATAATAAATCGCGACTGTTGTTTTTCATCCTTTCATTAAAAAGAATTTTGTTATTTTTTGTTATATATCTTTATTTAATGTGTTAGAATAAAAACATATTTATAATTTATAGTGTAATGTTAATTTTACTATATATTTTTAGCAAAATTGTACATATTTTTTTAATATGTAAAAATGGAATTTAGATTTTCAAATCTATAATAAAATACTATTTTTACTCCCAATTTTAATTTTAATTTTTATTTATTTATTTATTTTTTATACTGGACGATTTAAATGAATGACGAATGTTTGAAAAGTAATCTGACATTATTAAAATACGAAATTTTACATTCTAAATAATATATATAGCATATTCATTTTATATATAAAATGAATATGCTAAATAGTATGCGATATAAATAAAATTTCTAATGTCTTGTGATATACACACTATATGGCAAAAGATGACCGTCCACTTGCGAGTTTAGACATTTTGTTAAATATCAAGAAAAATACATGAGGAATTATCTTGAAACTCTAAATGTGTAAATATAATAGTAAAAATCATAAAAGTCCGTGAAGTTTTTTTCCCGAAACTTCAAAGGGGACCATCAACAAATTAAACAAGTTGGAAATTGCACGTGAAGGGTAGCAAATGAAGTGCGTTCCTACGATTACGAAGTTTTAAAAATATTACTCTCATATATCAATCTCATAAAATTGTAAATAGTAAATTACAATTAAAACGCTCATCAAACAATGTTCTCTCTATACCATTATGTAATGGATTACTTTTGTGTGGCTTTGTAAATCAATAACAAATGTTCTTTGCACCACAAATTATGTAAAATGTATATTATAATATGTACTTCATAGATACATATTCATTTTATGATGTTCGAATGAGTGTAACACCATTATAATGCATTTGAAACATTTTTCCCCATTGACCGTAATGTAATGGAATACTTTTGATTGCCCCTGTAATTGATCTATGCATCCGATTTTCATAAAATTTGAAATGACTCGACAAAATTACGTAATAATTATGTATTTTAAATTCAAACGATTCGGTTGGGTAGTTTTTGCGTTGTTATATGCGGGCAAACGGACGGACAGACAGACGGACAGACGGACGGACTGAACGACCACTATAGGTGCTACGTATTTACATAATTACGAACGCACCTAAAAAGAATGAATATCTTTTGGATAACTCTGTCAAAACTAATGTAGCAAAAGCTCTCAAACTGTAGATTATGATTAAGTGCCTTATTGTAATAAAATGTGTTCATTTTTATGTCGATGGCATGTATAGGTATACTCATAAAAACAGTCCCAAATTTTTCCAAGATTTTTGGTTATAATTTGCAGAGTTCTTAATAATAGAATAATATTCTTTTTCTGAAAATTTATATAAGTCAATAGATGTAGGCATGTATGTAAGCATATAGCATTTGGAACATTTCGTCAAATTTTCATGTAAATTTCCTGAAACGGACAGATTACTGGGTCTGAGATGTAAAATGAGGAGATTTTTATATGTAAGTGTAAGATTTGAATTTTTAAGTTTCGCTCTTAGGACATTTTGTCAATTTTCATGGAAGGATCCTAAAATGGACAGATTACTAATTCCGGGATGTAAAATATGGCGATTTTTATTGCATAATATTTTCTTCGTATTTATTTATTATTAAAAACAGGCTGATTACTAGAGTATAAGGTTTAAAATATTGAAATTTTTAAAAAGAACAAGATGTAAGGATAAGGTGAGATTTTTAAAGGATCATGCCATATCATGTGTGGAACAGATTTTCCAAGACATTACTGCTGTTTTAATAATGCTATTGTATCCACAAATTAAAATAACTGCGCACCAAAAAAAAAAAAAAAAAAAAAAAAAAAAAAAACAAAGAAATCCGTTGAATTACGGAAATTGTGCTGGCAATCAAAGCGCCAATGCTATATCCGAAAATTCCTTTCCGTTTATTAGCGGATTATTTTAACGGAAATTCTTTTCGTAAATTTCAGAAAAAATTCGAAAAATTCGCAAATTTGCGAAAAAATTTGCCGTTTTTTCGCAAATTTTCTTCTTTTTTCATATATTTGTATTTAAAAATTTCTGTCTCAAAGGCAAAATATAATAATAATTCAAGGACAAACTTACATAATTATGAATTTGACACTTCGTTTTCAAGAACACCTTTACATAAAAGTCAGAAAATCACAACTTAATTCAAACAACACTAAATCATCAACATTTATCCTCACGGGATTTGATCCAGTGACCAGTTCTCTTCCAGATTATCGCCTTTAACGATTATGCCACGGCTTAACAAACCGTAAAACATGGTGACGTCACTGCAGTGTCGTTGTGAAGTCACATTGTGACTTTGTGAATACGATTGTCGATGTGACGTCACGTGACGTCGATGTGAAGTCACAGTGACTAAAATGGGAAGTCGTTATGGCCGTTTTAGAACTTTTCTGTGACGTTTCACAAAGTGGTCACAATGTGACAAATTTGTGAAAAATGTGTCATTTGTGACTAATTTGACATTAACATTGTGACGAAATTGTGACAAAAGCGACGATATTTAAATTGCCAGAAACATGTTTTTTTTAAGTAAATAACATGTTTTGAAGGATATTTATAAATTTCTAAAGATTTTTAAGAAAGTCACATCTCAGTCACAATGTGACGTCACTGAGTGGTGACATTTTGGCCACAGATATGATGTGACCAAAGTGACTCACAGTGACGTCACTGTGACCATGCATGCTATTAGGGAAACAACGCTTCAAGTATCGTTACTTATTTCAGATGTCTTTTATGAAGCAAAGGATAACATGTTAAATAAGGAACGTATTTTCGTAAAGATGGTATTTTTCATATGAGTATACAATTCTTAATGTTTTACATATGCTCCCCTCCCCCTCCGCCCTATAATTTTGAATATTTAGCTTTTTAATTTCCTGTTTTATAAAAGATAAGAAAATTTAGATAAAATAAAGTAAAGAAAGTTTGTCTTTAAACAACTTATAAAATTTATACTGCTTTAAAAGAAATACAGTAATTTCCGTAAAATTTAGGGAAAACTTACTGGATTTATATGGATTTATTACACAAAAGGGTCAATTACGGTAATTGTGGTGTTTTCTTGAAAAAATGAAACTATTCCGTAAATTTTACGGAAACATTTGTGTATATTAATGTTTTTTTTTTACTGTGTGTTAATATGAAAATATAGTTTTTTGTTAATTTTAATTTATAGTTTATATTTTAACAACTTATAAGTTAATAAATATAGGTATTTATTAATAGTCCAAGAGCCGACCTCACAAAACCCTAAGTCTTCGAGAACAAAAAAATTCCCTTATTTTATGGAAGAATAGTAATAGGGGAATCTAATCTGCTGGAAGCGAAGTGGCGCATAAGCCAAAAATGAATACTACTAGTGGTTGACTCGTAGACTTAGCAGTATGTTTTCCTGCACCCAATTTTCCATGTTTTCATACTTTTAATTGTACGGCAAACACAATGTTGTACGTACGAGTGAACCACTAGTGGTATCAATTTTTGGCTTATACACCACTTCGCTTCCGGCAGACATGGATCATTAAATTCCCCTATTACTACTCTTCCATAAAATAAAGGAAATTTTCTTGTGCTCGATGACTTAGGGTTTTTTGCGGTCGGTTCTTGCACTATAAGCGTCACATGCGGTACACTTTTTCGTTTTTCATGGAATGGCCCTAATCCATATTAATGCAGTTTTATACAATTTTTCTTTCTATCGTTGTTTGTTTTGCGGCCATGAAACCAAACAAACTTTCGGATCGTTCGAAAGAATCTTTGGCAGTCCTTGGAATCCTAGTAGATTTTGCAGTTCAGTAAGTACACTCATGTTCAAATTTATCTTTACATAAATAAAAATAAGAATATTTCAAAAAATGCCCAATCGGTGTCAGCCATTTTTGTAGGGAATATGTGAAATACAAGCCAATTAGCATTATCCAATCAAAGGTGATCGAACGGTTACTGATATATATATATCAGGGTGTTAGATCACACGACGGAGAAAGAAGCGCGATACGCATAGTCAATATGGAAGTAAATTTCTGCAGTATAGTGTTTAATTTCAGTGTATAAAGACCTAAAACGATTTGTTATGACTTCGCAGTATCATTTGGAAGAATCTATGAAGTGGCGAATTATCAGCCGTTTAGAAGCAGGCCAAAAAATCACAGAAGTAGCGAGTTGTGAATATTTCAAAGCAGACAGTCCCAAAGTTATGGAAATGATTTGAGAACTCTGGCACTATTGTCAGGTGGCTTAAAAAGATAGTAATCAAAAAACAACTGTATTAGAAGAGCGATATTCGGTAATAATTACCGTTGTAAGAGACATTCTAGTGTTCGACAGTTAAAGTCAGAACTTGCAGCCAGCCCTGGAACAGTCATATTCCGCAAATTGTATACAATAGGCCTAATCAAATTGGCTTTTATTTCAGAAAGCCAAGGATATATGTGTCATTGTCTACGCAGCACAAGAGGGATAGCTTGAATTGATGCAAATAGCATCAGAACTAGAGTGAACGACAATAGAGCCATGTTCTTTCTACTAATTAATCAAGATTTAGTTTAACATCGGATTCTAAATGTGTTTGCAACTGGAGGGTGTCAGGAACATGAAATCGCCCTTCGCACATGATTGAACGTGAGAGTTTCAGCAGTGCAGATGTGGTGGTAAGGGGTGGAATAATTATCAATGGACTTACATCCCTATACATTTTCAATATCGGATCTGTGACCAGCGTTATCGAGATGAGGTATTAGAGCCTTATGTCTGAATTTTCAGAGGTTCTTATAGACCTGATTTTTCATTTATAGACGATAACGCTCGTCTACATCGAGCATACTTCATTGACGATTATCTTGAAAATCAAGCCATTGAGTGAATACCATGGCCAGTTAAATCTCCTGATATCAACGGGATAGAAAACTTATGGGACTACATTAGGAAAGTAATTGCACAGAGACATCCTCCTCTTAGAGATAGAAATGAACTAAAGACCGCATTGCTGAAAAGCAGAACTTAATTCCCCAAATGGTAATTACCAATGTTATTGCTGGAATGAAAACACATGGTAATACGTATGTTCATGTCAGAGTAAATCGAATTCTTCATTAAAATCATAAGCCTCCAGTTTTCCTGAGTTATTCCTGTTTTTCGTCAAACTCCTTCTCAGCCATTTTTGTCATTTTTATTGTTTTATGCTACAGTTTTATATCATAAGCAATGTATATCATAAGCACTGAATGAAATGTGTTTTTCCTTTACATTCAGTGTTATGATGCTACATATAATGTCACAGAAATTCATAAAACTATTGTTCACTATTTCTGCGAAGTGATTCTATGCATGTGTAGATAGTTTTAGACACGAGTATAGTTCGATTCTGCAATAAATTTTAAGTGACAATTATTTTGAGTGTTTAATTTTTTTCAGAAATTCTTTAAAGTCACATTCGGATGTTAATAAAAGCTAGAATTTGAGTCTTTTAACTCGAGAAAGAATTTTCCCTCTTCCCATTGTCAAACTGTTTTGTAAACTAAACGAAAGAGTTCAGAATAGCTTTTAAATGCTTTGTTAAATGTTATGCGAAAATGTCCATCAATCACGATTCTTGGTTTAGACATATTTACCGCGTTCTTATCATTTTGGAGTAGCGTAAATTTAACAAAATAGCTATTTTAAAATATAGAATGACACATAAATACTGTTACGGGGAAATGTCAATTTAGATTAATGTTTTTCTCGCATTTTTGAGCTACACTACCGTTTGAATAATGTTCTATTATCCTTCGTGTTTTGTTGTTTATTTTAACTGATATAAATTCACTATTTTGCAGGAAATCATGGTGTACAAAGGCTAGTCGTGCATTCATTCAATAAATCCCCCCTCCCCTTAAACAAACTTACCTGTTTGGGGGATCATGGAGCAAAAACTCCTGTGCAATCAAGCACAAGTCTCTAGATTTTCTAAAAAGTGCTCTGAAAAAAAGCCTGGGCCGAAATCACGTCGAAATTCGTCTGTCGCGTTCATCTTGAAGAATTTCCAGGAGCATCAAGTGTTGTGTTTGGAAACAAGATAACATTAACACCCTTTTTTGCACTTAAAATATTATTAATAATTCAAATAATTTTATTTTTTTAGTGAGATCGTAAAAGTTAGTATCAAGAAAAATATTGAACTGTGGCTGCAAAATAACACTTTGACATTGTACTCTTTATTAAATAATTCGCCAAAAAAATTTCATAATCAATAAAAAGAAAACTATTACCTAAAGAGCCCTGAGTAAATAAATAAATACCTTGAAACACATTGAATGCACAGAGGATTAATCATGAAATCTTTATTTTAAGGAAAATATTATTTTCAAAGAAATAGGATCTTTAGATAATGGGGAATCTCTTTCATATATTCATCCTTCAAAAACAATTGACAGGCCATCCTATTTTTCATAATATAGGTACCTGAAACAAGATGGCAACCTTTTGTTATTCTCCCGGGGAACTGGGAGAAGCCTGATATAGATATAACAGCTCATTTGATGATCCTAATATGATTATCTTGGGATGGAACATCACTACTTATTCGCCATTTTTCTGCGCTATGACATGTTTCGTTGAAAAATATATCAACCATAAGGTATTTTGCCCCATATAGTTGAGACAATGCATGATTCAGAAATGACACGAGACTCGGTCAAATGCACAAAGCTCCCCATAACGAAAAACAAAAACAGCAAATCTCCATCGATCCACGAGCTCTAGTAGTAGGAAAAAACTAATAATTCCGTATAGGTGTGTTCGCAGCTAGCGAGAAGGGGTTGCCGTAAGGATTAAAATTGCCCCTTTTGGCAGAGACAAGAAAAAGAAAATAAATATGAAAAACTTGCATTGCATAGCTTGTAATGTTATGGGAAAGTTAAAGCTACCCTATTAATAATAAAATTTTATAGGTATCATAAAATACGATGCCAACATTAGAGGTAAAGTGCTTCGACATTTTGAATTACGCATAAAACTGATTTAAATCTGATTGGATAGGGACGTTACTACAAATAGGAAATGCAATCAGAAATAGAATGTTGTAGAAGATTGTGGAACATTCCAGATGATTATTTTCCCGAAAGTACAGATATTAACACTACCTTCATCATTTAAAAATAAATTAAACGTTATATATATAAAAAAAAACCTTACAGGTTAAGCTTTAAAAAGTAAGGGAAATCAAATAATTTTCGAATGCGAATTTTAATATGAAATGAATAAAGATTAATAAAATATATATTAAATTAAAATATAGCAGTGGTTGTAAGTAACCACAACACTGAGACCCCTGCATTGCCGTGTAAAGAAGCCATTACGAAAAATCTCGATTATTTCTAGTGCAGAGTTTTTTTTAATTTTCGAATGGTGATTAAATAGGATATTCTGTTCCTTCAGTTGAAAGTTATGATTTTTTCATGGCGTCAAAGTATTTAAGAGATACCCTATAGATTTTTTATTTTTTTTTAACTATTTCACAAATAACAAAATTGATGTATGTTGCTTAGGTTTACTACAAGTTACTTCCTGTGTAACAAAAAATGCGTTTCAATATTGTTGAACTAGATATAATATTTTGACTTATGAAACGGTGCAGCTTTGTTACATTATTCTGAATGTGTTGAGAAGTGTTTCATAATCTATATTTGACGCACGATTTTTTCTTTCTTATTTGGTTTTGAAACCGATTACAAAAGAATCTTATTTCTGAAAAGATTCTTATACAGTGTCTCACAAAAGTGATGGGACACTTGTGCTTTATAAAAAGAAACTGCAATAAAATAAATAAACAAACATGTGCAAAAATTTTTTGGGTGTGTTTCATATTTAAAGTTAGTAACAATTATTACATAAGATACATTTTGTCAAAATATTAAAATATTAATTTAGTAAAAATACAATTGTTCAGAAAGGAGCAAAAAATGGCTCACATAAGTGATGAGACACTTACTTTTCCATCAAATATTTATCCAAAAATTTTACTTTTTAAAAGGTTTTAATATTTTGTTGGATTTCTTTTTACTTTTAAAACACGATTTAATCTTTTTGGGATGGATTCGACTATTTTTTTGTGATTTCTGGAGTGATTTTACCACATTCTTCTTGAAGCACCGATTTTAGTTGTTGTTTTGAAGAAATGGTGTGTTTGCGAATTCTTGATTCCAATTCTTGCCAAATATTCTCTATGGGATTTAAGTCTGGAGATTGTGGTGGTGTTTTTATTATTTCAGGACAGTTATATAGCAGCCAGAGTCTAACGTTCAGAGCAGTGTGCTTGAGGTCATTGTTCTGGTAGAATTTAAAATCGTTATGAAGGTTCAATTTTCGTGCTGAAGATTTCAAATTTTGCTTTAAAATATCAATATACTTGTACTGATCCATTATACTGTCAATAAAAACAAGATTACCAACTCCAGCGGACGACATACACCCCCATACCATAACTCCTCCTCCACCATGTTTTACTGTTGGTACCAAGTTCTGTTTGCGAAATTCTTCCCTGGGTTTTCTCCACACCAAGATTCTACCGTCAGAACCAAATATATTAAATTTACTCTCATCAGCAAATATAACTTTATTCCAGTAATCAGAATTCTTATTTATGTTGGATTTTGCGAAAGCTAGTCTGAGTTTTCTATTCTTTTCACTTACGAAGAATTTTTTCCTGGCTACTCTACCGTGATATCCAGCAGATCGAATTACCCTTCTATTAGTCTCAGGATTAACAATTACTCCATATAATGCTTGTAAATCAGCAGCAACTTTTGAAGCACTATTTCTTGGATTTTTTTTTATATTTCGAACGATAATTCGCTTTATTCCATTGGATAGCTTTGATGGTCGGCCAGGTCTTCTTTTATTCTGAATCATATGATTCTTTTTATATCGTTTAATGATATTGAAAACTGTTGAACGACTCAAGTTAACTGTTTCAGCAGTTTTTCTAATAGATTTTCCACGTTCAATATGCAAATTAATAACTAATTTTCGAATTTCAGGCGAAGTTTATTTTCGTTTAGCATTCATGGCTACACAGAGCTAAAAAACACAAAAATTCCAAAACAAACTGGAGAGAAATACTGCAGGCGATTTTATAAATTATTGCCAATTGCTTTTAAGTAAAAATAAAACCCCAAAAAATATTTTTATTGCTTATTTCAGACGATTTTTGTTGCATATATAATGGTGTCCCATCACTTATGTGAGCTATTTTTTGCTCCGTTCTAAACATTTGTATTTTTATTAAATTAATATTTTAATATTTTGACAAAATGTATGTTATGTAATAATCTTTACTAAATTTAAGTATGAAACACACCCACAAAAAAATGTGTACATGTTTTTTTTTAATTTATTTGATTAGTTTCCTTTTGTAAAGCACAAGTGTCCCATCACTTATGTGAGACACTGTACATTTAAAGTCTTTGATTTCTGAAAATAAAGGAATTATTTCGAAATTGTAAGTAATTCTGAAAAGGTTGCGTTTTATCTTCGTACAGTTTTACTAGATCCAGAAACTTTTTCGTCATATTTTGAAAATAGTTATCCTTACTTTAAACTTTTCAATTACCATATATATACTTAAAAAATTATCTCGCAGATCCTTTTCCAAACTAATCATGCATTTTAAAAAGATGGATGGTTTTTTGTTACGAAAGGTTAGAAGAACTTAATTAGCTTCGAAATTTTATCTTAAATGAGCGTGTTGAAATAGGAAAAGTTATTTTTTTCTAACTATTCGTGCACATAAAATGTAAGAAATTTTGATATTTTATGATAATTGAAAAATATACGACAAATAAAATATGTATTTTTTATCATTTTGAAATTTAATACTTTCATTAAAGTAATTTTAATCTAATTTCGATCTAAACTAAAGCATTTTTCCAAGAATAAATTAGCTGTGCAAATAATTTACTTGCCCCATTTTAGGTATTCATCAAATTTTAATGAATTTGCATTATTAAAATTTGGAGAATAGTTGTTTCTTTCGGTCTAGAAATATTTTAACCATATCTGAAATCTTGTGGAAGTCCGGTTTTTTTTCGTTTTCTGGTTTGTACATGTCCAGAAATAAAATACTTCTGTTGCTACGATGAAAAAAAAAAGTGTTAAAAACTACAAATAAATAAATACTATTCAAAAACAAATTGAGATACAGCTTTCGAACAAATTTCATTTAAAAGTACAATTTTCTGTATATGACGGGGTAAAATTTTAAAATGTGCAATGAATATATAAGTTTAAAAATTTGCAGTGCCGAAATTTGTAAAACTGAAATTTCATTTAAAAATTGTTTATGATTGGTCCAGCAATATCCATGGCTTACGTAACACATGACTCTGTTACATAGTTGCCAACCTCCCGATTTTTTTGGATCGGTAAGAAAATGAAAATTGTGAGACATAGTTACCTATAAATGTCTTTATATGTTGACACGATGACAGCATAAAATGGATATTTATTTGCTTACTAATGGCTTTTTTCGGAGTTTATGAATTTTTGCATTTTTTCAGGATGGTGAAAAGTAAAAAAGCAAGTTTATTTGTGTTTTTACAATCAGGGATTTAAATAAATAAATCAGAATCTTCGCTTGTAGAGTATTTAAATAAGCATTTTTTTTACATTCTTCTATCGTCACAAGAATAAAGTATTGGGTTCATGAAAATTTTCGAAACCCAGTTTTCGACGGATTTACCTATTTTGGGGATCGGAAAACCCGAAAAGAATTTTTTTACAAAATGTCTGTCTGTTTGTCAATCTGTCAGTCAGTGTGTTTGTATGTGACAAAAATTTTGTGGGTGCTCTATCTGAAGAATTAATGCACAAAATTTCACAAAACTTTGGATTCTGTTAGACCTTAATATAAACTAGATGTGATTAGCTTTTGATGTATATCACTCAACAAGTAGCGATGCTATACTGCATCATTTACAATTTCCATAACAGCCATATCTCAAGAACTAATTCATGAATTTTGATAAAACTTTAGATTTACTTAGTACATGATGCAACACACTGCTGATTAGGTTTTGGTTCAAATCACTCAACAGGTGGCGCTGTCATGGTGCATTATTCCTGATTGCCACAATAGCTGTATGTCAAGAATTAATATACCGTATTTCACAAAACTTTAGATTTTGTTAGACTTTGATATAAACTAGACCTGATTATTTTTTGTTGTATATCACTTAGCAGGTGGCGCTGCTATGCTGCATTATTTACAAGATCCCTCAACATGATACTCAGACAACCTCATGTTAGGCATAGATTATCATTTAATTTTGGGCAGTGTGATAGCAAATTTCGAAATGTTAACATGCATGAGATAGAAGAAATTTTTGTGATCGTTACATCCGATTAGTTATACTTGTGAAATTATTTGTTCGAGCTTTTTTTATATGTGTTTTTGTAACGTATAAAATATAGGGGGTTAGGCACGAACGATTTGTTTTTTTTAATACATATTTTTTATTAGCTATTTGGGAACAGTTAGTTATGTCCTCTTGAAGATAATTATAAATAAACTGCTTTTAAGTTTCAAATCAGACTATTCTTAGTTTATTATTAATAATACTTATAATTCTATTAGTTTCTTTAATGAAATAAATATACATTTTTAGTCGTTCATAATGTATCCAATGGGTATGGGTAATGACTAAGGGCTGTACTTACTTATCCATTGATTAGTTTCAACACAGAATACACACGTACTGCTATGTTTAGATAAAACTCCTCTTTTTTTTGCTGCATTTTGGGAATAACGGATTTTGAGCTTTTCTTTCGACGATCACTTTTAGAATTTTCAAGCTATGCGTTAGAGAATTTCACAAAAGTTGCTCTATACATTTAGCTAACACAATATACGAAAGGAAATTTGGATAGTGTTCACACATGTGCGATGAAAAATTACTTAGTATGTCTGCTCATTATTTATATAATTTTTATTATTTTTCAATTTCGATTACAGGGTATTGTGTACACAGTCGTTTGTCATGTTTTCAGATAAGAACATTATTTTATGTTAAGAATTCTGCAAATTATAAGCAAAAAACTTGGAAAAGTTTGGGATTGTTTTTATAAAAACCTTAATTTTTCTACGGGTATACATGCTACCGTATAAAGATGAGCACAGTATTTATTACAATAAGCTACGTAATCATAATCTAGAGTTTTAACGCTTTTACTTTACTAGTTTCAACTGGATTATCTAAAAGATATTCGTTATTTTTCAATTTGTTGACAGTCATTATGGAGTTTCGGGAAAAAATCTTTACGTAAATGTATAACGTGTACTATTATGATTACAAATTTAGAGTTTCAGGATAATTCCTCATGTATTTTTCTAGATATTTAACAAAATGTCTGAAATCGCAAGTGGACGATCACTTTTGGCCATATAGCGTACAATTTAAATCTTATTTCACATAAATTTAGATAAATTAGCATAAAAGATGTAATTATGCTGTTACAAATATTATGCACATTTCCATATTTAGTACGTTTACATTTTATCAAATAAATACAAAGTACATTAAATTAAAAACATTAACATTACATTAAAAAATATTTTGCAAAAAAAAAAAAAAAAAAAAAAAAAAAAAAAAGATTTTTAGCAGAAACAAAAAAATAAGTGCTTTAAATTAACATTTAATATATTTTCTTAAGTGTATGTTTAAACAACTTTTAATCCAAATAAAAGAAGATTTAATATGTCACATCTAAAATATTAATATTTCATTTGCAACTATTCAATGTATACCACACAGACGAACTTATGACGTTTTCGTCAACTTTATTAAAACATATGTATATATTTTTTTCATTTTGAAAGTTAATGTTTTAATTAAAGTAAAGTAAACTTTAATCAGGGCAAAATACATAAAAAACACATTTTCTTAAACTGTAAATAATTATGGTTTCCGAAAAATGTTTTTTTCTTAAAAAGATGTAACCTAGGAATATAACATTCTAATATTTAATTAAGTTTTATTTTTAAAGATTGCGTTTATTTAGAATTTCATGAAAAGAAAATTTAACGAAATTTTGGAATGAAAAGACTTATGGGTAAAATATAATTCGTTTTAATATTAAATTACGCCGTCTAAAATGTGATTAACTTTAAAAAGTAAAGATTTAATGCAAATTTTGAACTTTTTTTGGCAATATTTTGTGTACATTAACATAGTTCACGTAATTAAAGATGGAGTTTTTTGTTCTTTATATTCTCTTCAAGATAGACTAGAATTATAGCTATTTGAACATGCCAATTCCAGAACATTTTTGTTTTTCATATATATTAATACTTCAAAAAGTTGTTCACATATGTTAAAATACTTAACTGAAATTATTTTTTCTAAACAAATAGGAGCTATCGGAGAACCCTATTGGGAAATTTCAGCATCTATAATTTGCTATTTAAATCCATTAATGAAATGAGCAGATAACGTTAAAAATAATTAAAAAATCAATATAAAAAATAATAGCACTTTCTGTGTCCCTGACAACGCTCGCGGTTGATTGATTGGTTGGTTGTATTTATGACGGCCAATGGACTTTACCCGCGTGATGTCAGCCGCAGGTAAATAGAAAAAAAAAATACATATAGCCGTGAAGAATATATTGACAATGCTCCCTCTTTGTCCAATAAACAGTGTTTTTCGGAAGATTTTCCCCCGCAGAAGCGTGGTTGTTGCAATTCGTGGGTAAAGTCCATTATCAACACAAGGGATACAGGCCCTCGTATATGCATTTCGTGTCTATTTAAACAAAGAGAAAACAGCACTGGATGCAGCAATCTCGTTGCACAGGAATCTTATTATTTGAAACTGGGTAACATCGCGATCGGTTTACTGCGCGTATGAGCGCTAAAAGCACAGTGTGTTTGAACAATACTGATAATGATGGAATTCCTGTTGTTATGTAGAGAGCATCAGTGGATACCGAGCAATAGTTTTTTACAAGAGACCCATAATTTAGATTAAACACGAGTTTAATGTATTAAGACTTGGAATACATAAATCACTGAACCAAGCTTCATGTCCATAGTCTATTTGTTTTTTTAGGTACTTTCGTAATTATGTAAATACGTAGTCCCTATAGTTGTCGCTCAGTCCGTCCGTCAGTCAGTCATTCTGTCCATATATAACAACACAACCTCACCGAGTCATTTTAAATTTAAAAGATATAATTATTACATGATTTTATCTTTTTAAATTTTATGAAAATCGGATGTATAATTCAATTGCAGGGACAATAAAAAATATTCCGTTGCATTACGATTAATGAAAAAAAAAATATTTGCAACTGCATTTTAATGATGTTACACTCTTTTGAACATAAAAATATCGATATTCATCTATGAAGTATGTACTAAAATATACATTCTGTATAATCTGTGATGCAAAGAATAATTGTTGTTAATTTACAGTGCCACACAAAAGTATTCCATTACATAATGATATAGGAGGAAGAGGAAACATTGTTTGGAGATGCATTTTAATTATATTAAACTATTTTACATTTTATGAAATTGATATACGTTGCTGAGGTTTACTACAAATTATTTCCTGTATAATATAAAGCATATCGTATTTACATGGACACACAAAAAATTTCATACCTTACTGTATTCGAAGTACTGTATACTATTAGACCAAATCTGAATATTTTAAAACTTCGTTATAGCCACACCTTATTTGCTACATTTGACGTGCATTTTACGACTTGTTCGTGACTGACTCGTACCATATTTTTAATAAGTCTATAATCAAAACTTTATTTGTACATCCATATTTTTTCCCTAACACTTATTACCAAAATTCATTTTTTAAGAAATGATTTTTAAGTTCTGATTATTAAATAAACTAGGCGAACTATCTAAAGTAGTAATAAATGAAAAAAAAGATAAAATATGTTTCAATTTTTGAAAAAAAATCTTTTTAATTAATTTTAATTTCTATCTCTGGAATGCATTCTATATCGTATGTATTGTATTCGTCCTTCTTTTCAATAGATTTATTGACAGAGACCCCTTTGATAAGCTATTTATAGATTAACTGGAGACAAGGAAACATTGGAAATCTGACGTAAGTAATTTTGTATGCGCATTGTTTTCCACTAATTTGTTCGATGATTGAAAATTAATTATTTTCAATAACTAAAACTTTTATTAAAGTTGTACTTTTGAGTTTTACGCAAGCATTCTTTTCATAAATTCTAAAGAGCATTTCATGTATATGCTTTCATTTTGTGAAAAAGATGTCCGCAGATTTAAACAATTCCGTGACATATTTTGAAATACTTTGACATTTTGTTATCTCTAAAATTATTGGTTGAAATTTTAATCACTTAAATGAAGCTAAACATTAATTTCCTGAAATTTGTTTTGTTATTTTCAATACAAACTTCTTTGTTTAATTATAGTATTTTAAAACATTGTTGATGTACATATTTATATTTTTGAAAGAAAACCTTTGTCTGAATAATATAGATAATAGACTATGAAGTCATAGAATTTTAAAACGTTTTAAAAAACTATAGAAATATAACCATTGAAACATGAAAAGCTTTTATTTCAATGTGAATTTGGTATAGTAAGTATTTTATTGAGCTCATTTGTTGATTTATTTTTTCATAGATCTATGGTTGGTTGGTTGTATGAATTTTAATGGCACAAGGTCCCTTTAGGGACATGCTGCGCCAAGAATAAGGTGAGAATTAAATAATAAGACAATGTAAAATAATTATACTAAAGAATAAAATTAAAACAAGTAATGTGATGAAACATGTGATAAAAATGTAATTAAAAATAGGTCAGTGAAGTTAAAATAGAATGATTAAAAAACTAGCTAAAATCTCATGAACCGTAAAGTAATAAGACATGAAATATTAAAAGCCAAATACTCTATAAAATCATATATATTTGAAACACAAGTTAATAAAATCAATCGGGCACGAATTCCTCAAGCATGGTATTTTCATCATCATCCGAATCATTGCTATATGACTCAGATTCCACGGCCTTTTTCACGTACTGCTTCAGCTGCTTCGGATCCTTAACGTTTTTTATGCATGAACTAAGGTCAGAATATTTTTTTCCTCTCCCCACAGTCTTCCATTGTGGAGAGGCTGCAGTTGAGGTTTTCTTCTGATCTTTTTGTACAGGGTTATTTTTCAGATTCTGTTTTCTAATATTATTTGATTTCTGTTGTATGTTGGTGTTTGTGGCAGCTTTGGTCTTAGTCTGGGGTTCAGATGATTTTTTGGATAGAGCTGTTAATTTTTGTCGTCGTTTCTCTAAGTCAATTATTTTAACAGGTTCAGATGATGGTAGCCAGCGTTCTAATTGTGGATTTCCAGAACATTTAGTAGGGAGAGAGATATCACGGGATTCTTTGATTGCGGTGTTGGTTGATTGAGTTTTAAGTGAATTACTTGGTGGATAAGAAGAGTCAGTCTGGGTGCTAATGTGTCTTATGGATTTTGCTTCCTGCTTAAGTAAGATGGAGTAGGAAATTCCAATGGATGGTGTTCTGGATTCGACAACTTTGCGGGCATCGGAGTAAGACAAATTCTGAGTAATTTTTATAGTAATTATTTCTTTTTCACGGTTCCAATTAGGACAAGTGCGAGAATATGCTGTATGATCACCTTTACAGTTTGCGCAGCGTTAGGGTTCTTCACATGATTTATTGTCGTGACCGACTTCTGCACAACGTGCGCAGGTAACAGATCCACGACAATTTGTGTTTGTATGGACGTAACGCTGGCATTTAAAACATCTGAGAGGGTTTGGTATATATGGTCGAACTGGACAGCTTAGATACCGGCTTTAATTTTAGTAGGTAAAGTAGGACTATTGAATGTTAGAATAATGTGTTTTGTAGGCAGCACTTCTTCATTGCGACGGATAGTAATACGGCGTACGTCTATGACATTTTGTTTTAAATTTTCTAAAAGTTCAGCTTTAGTAGAGAATAACAGATCAGGATCGGATATGACACCACGACTTGTATTTAGAGTTTTATGTATTTGTACTGAAACAGAAAAGGTGCCTATTGTAGAGCAATTAGAGAGAAATTGCGACTGTTTTGCTGTAGAAACCTCAACTAGTAATCCCCAGATATAAGTTTTTTGAGAGAATGACCGTCCCCCAAGACTGACTGGAATGTTTTTGCTATGAGAAATGGTGAAGTTTTTTTTATATGAACTATCAGATAAGCTATCAGTACGTTTAATGATGAAAAAACGAGTGAATGATAGAGTCTGTACGGTTTGTTGATCTCCACAAGGGAGAGGATTAGAAGGAATAGAAATATTTCCATCTATATTAAAAATAGTAAAATTCAGACCCCGGCCGCACCATCCACTACCGAGCCCAACAAGGGGATGTATATTCGTGCAACAGTGCTAATCAAAACCCATACGGTCACAAGACAACCCTATGTCAGCCTCCGCCCTTAACGAGATGACTGGTAGTTTCTCGATCACTTGATCCCTAAAGCCAGTGACAAAAGTCAGCTGACCAGCCGATTGGAACATACGGGACCAATATGCACCTTCCGTCTACCTGAAGCAGAGGCCAAAGCAGTGTGTTGGTTTCCCTCAACGTCAGGATACCCCTTTCCAGGGACACGGGTCGCCACGCACGGCCAACACGTGGGTGGTTTACAATTGTCCATGAGTCGATATACAGGATGGTATCGACTCATACAGAATCGCCCTCACCTTCGAAAAGGAAACCACAACGAGAGTGAAACAAAGATGACAGGAAGACAAGAAGTAAGAAGAAAAGGAAAAGAGAAAGATCACTCAGGTGCCGGGGTTGTGAAGCCCGTGAATACCTAAAGAAGGTATCCCCCTGGGGGAATATAGATATATGAGTTCAAGTTAATTGTAAGAACACGATTGATAAAATTGTTAAACATTGTGTGTACAAAATCAGTTAGGATATTTTTTAATTGAACTTATGGCCAGTGGCATTTGATCTAATGACATATTACAGAAAATATGCTTTTGTTATTTATTTGGTATAATAACGTTCAATATACAGCTTCATTCCAAAATATTTAATTTATCACCAATTCATATGAAGCTGCTATTAATTTACCATCGGCAAATCTTTTAAACAGTGTAAAAAGTTTTAAATTTAAGATCTTTTATTACTATTATTATTATTTTAGTTTCTATATATCAGGACAAGTATAATTCTATCACAATTTTCAAAAAGAATTTTTTGTCTCATTTAATCGTTTATAGATTGCCATGTCTCTGGCTTTAGTGAGATGTATACTTAATAAAAATTAGTTTTATTTTATTTTATTTTGTTTCTTTATTGAATTTATCTGTATATCATCATCTACGTACTTGGATTCGGGAAATTGTTTTCTTTTCTTTGGGATCAGAATGATTACAATTGTATTCATATTTCTATCGAATAAGAAGCTCTGTTCTATGAAGAAAATTCTAGCAGATCTTTCATGTATCGGAATGTTAATAACAATAGAGAGTTAAATAATGATTAAAAGGGAGATGAAGCAACATAATCCTAGGATGGCTGGTCAGGCAACAAACTAGGAGAAAACATGTGGGTTGTCTTTTACTTTATAGGAGAGATCACATACAATTTTGAAAAAAAAAAAAAAGACGCTGCGAGATAGAGCGAGATAGAGCGAGAGAGAGTTCCATCTAGACCAGAGGTGTCGAACATTATTGAATGTGCGTGTCGGAAATTTCAAAATTATTATTTACCAACATTGTAACGTGTCAGAAACGTTTTAATTTTGATAAAGTCAATAAGTACTTTTTAATTTTTTTTACTTAGACATTTTTACATTTACACTAACTTCGATCTCAACTTATTTATTATGCTGTTTTAGCTCAATATAGTCCTGTTTCATCGAATTCTCTATTAATAATCTATGAATGACGTTTTTTTATTGTATACTTTGGAATCAGATCATTTTTAGTTCTTCATGTAGAAGCAGGTTAAATAAATAAAAAAAATAATTAAACTAACAATTAAATTTCAGTTTTTAAAATTAAAATGTAGATATAATAAAATCTAAAATTACATAGAACGCTAAATCAAAATAAAATAAAATCTAATGTGAAGTTGTTAGTATATAAATTAGCTATATTAATATGCAAACTATTTTTTAAAATTCAATTTTAAAAAATAACGTCTTTGAAATTTGATAGAAAATTGTAATTATTTGGGAAGACCTATAAGTTGAATGGTTTGACAAGAAAATGGCGCTAGATGTTACTATCATTGAGATTTAAAATACCTTAA
Source organism: Maratus speculifer (assembly GCA_964019185.1). Lineage (NCBI taxonomy): Eukaryota > Metazoa > Arthropoda > Arachnida > Araneae > Salticidae > Maratus > Maratus speculifer. The sequence continues at coordinate 75,216,178 of OZ025297.1, read as the reverse complement.
TCCATTCAAGAGTAACAAACTATTTTTGAGTAAATTAGATATATTTTACACAAAATTATGCTTAAAAAATATTGTTGTCTATAAGCTGAACATCTATAAGTTTTTTTTAGCATGCCAGAGAATATTTGTATTTTTAACACAATCAAACTGTTTGGTAAAGTTGTCATACGAATTATATATTTCCGACTGAACGAAACATTGCCCAAGCCGGGAATCGAACCCAGGTACTTCTCTTACAATGTTATGATCTACAAGGTTATCTGAGCAAAAAAAGCTCACCGATTGTCGTGCCCCGTTAGCTCAAACGGTGAAGCATTGGCCTTGTAAGCCAAGTATCTGGGTTCGATTACCGGCCTGGGCAATTTTTCGCCGAGTTGGAAATATTTAATTCACAAAGAAGATTTCTTTGTTCAGATTCTGAATGTACTAGAGTTCCAGAGATACCTTTTTTGTTATCTAACTGAGTAAGCCTACTTGAATATGTGCAATAGAGACGAGAACTGTCTATTTTTTAATATTATAACCTAGTAGGTATACATTTTCGTAAGTGTAATTTAATGTAGGGAAGGATTCGCTATATCTGTTCCTGTAAATGTAAACATGTGTTTAATGTAACTAATTTGTAAATAAATCATCCATTAACTCTACTTAAAGAATCCTATTTATTATTTCCAAACTTCTCACACCATATCCAGGTTGACATATTTATATCGGTGATAGCAGCATTAAGAACTAAGGAGTGTATATTTAAATACTTAGGGTTGGTGGGTTAAAATTTGATTAATAGTTATCATCGTATCGGTAACGAACTATTATAAAGCTTTTAAAAAACTAAGCCTATGATATATTCTGCTGAAATATTTTTAATCTGACGAAAACATAATGGGTAAAGATTTTTGATTTAAAATAGTAGTACAGTAAGAGCTAGTCTTACTTATTTACCAGAAAAAAAAGCTTCACTTATCTAAATATGGATGTCTCGGGGGATACGATCTTTTTTAAATATTTTTTATTTCCTGAAAGACGGCACATAACACTTAGAACAATAAACAGACATAAAATATTTACATATAGCGCTTTTTTTTACACAATTCTAGTTGCACACACCACCAACAACAATAAGACATGAACTCACTGCTCACAGCCAACTTTCGAAGTTTCGAACATAATTTCAAATAGAACGTTTTTTAATAGAACTAGTGTTGCCAGATTTTTTTAAACGAAAAATACTACAGCTACATCTTTAATTCAGCAGAGCTTAGGTCACGTGACGCGTGACAGTCTACTTCTTCTTTTTTTCTTTTTTTGAATGGATAGGCGCGTGTTACATCCTTCCCCTCTGTTTCCGATCTACGTCTCGGCGAGGAAACAGGATGCTTTTTGGGTCTTTCTCTTTTTCTCAAGGGTGCATCTGGAATAGTTTCAGAGTCTTGGAAAGGCGACTAGGCAGAAACGTGGTAAGATCCAATTCGTTCAGTAGGATTTTCCAAACTAGCAATGTCATATGTCACTAGTGACTTTTGAGTCAAAACTATGTATGGCCCATCTCTCATAGGCATAAATTTTGCTGTTTTATTTTTACTTGCCTTGCTCACTGGGTGTAGGTTAACCCATACTTTTTCTCCAGGCGTAAAATATACTTGTCTACGATTTTTATTGTGTCTCTTTCGCTGATCTTTTTTCATTTCAATACGTTCTTTCACACTTTTTGCTATATTTACAAAATGTTTAAGATATGGGGTTGTCTGTCCCCCTGGTTGAAAACATTTTCCATACCTTTTTGGATGATCATTAAGTTTCTTCCTTTCATTGAAATTTAGATTTTTATTTTCATCTTCATGTAAGGCATACGGACCAACTTTGACCGCATCAGCACACGTACTATTTTCTTGTTCATATTCATCAACAAAATAAAACTTCTAATGAGGTTTATCCCTAAAATGCCATGTTTTTTTAGCGTTGTGCAGGAAGTCCATCCCTAACAGAGTTCTATTACCTTTGGCATTTGGTAATATAATTAACTCTGTTTTGAAAACTCGGCCATCGATCTTTACGGGCACAATGGCGGTCTAAGGGTTATGATCGAAGTAGATCTGCAAAAGTTTTTCAGAAATTTCAACATAGGAGGGACCGCAACAGGTAGTATTTCATACGAAATCTACTTAAAAATTCTTCATAAGAATTGAATCAAATTTCAATTAGATATGGATTTAATTTAACATTTCGAAAATTATTGACATCTTAAACCGGAAAAACAAAGCTTAATAAGAATCCGTTAGCAAACTCCAGAATATACAATCGATAATAAAATTTCAAGTATTACATATTTGTAAATATCAATTAACTATTTTTATATTTACGAAAATTACTCTATTCTTTAGATTGTTTTAATTAAAAATGTCATAGTTTTTTTGAGTTAGAAAATTAGAAAACAAATTAAAATGTTGAAATATTTCACAATATACACGTTAGTAAAGACGCACTAAATCTTCATTTATAAAGTTAATCATATTTTAGTCTTTTTAATCTAGCATTCAATTATTTATCTTTTAAAATAAAATAAATTATATATCAGCTTTTTAAAATATTTTCTTTTCATAAAGATTTTGAATAAGTGTATTTTTTAAAAGAAAAGTAATTAAATATTAATTTAGAATACGTTTTCTTCATATACTCTTTAAAAATAGCTATTTATTTATGAAACTTAATTATTATTATTTTTTAAATATTGTATTCTTATATATTTTATCTGTAATGAAAGTCATTTATTCCAAATGAATGAAAATTTTGATCATGAAAGTAAAACAATTTTCTGTTCGTTCAAAAATTTATAAAAATTACTGCAAAATATCATTTAACCTATTTGGTTTACATGGAATATTTTGAGATGAGGGAAGAAAATAGGGTATCTTTTTACAAGCATTATCTGTATAAAAAGTTTAAATATTAATTAGTTTTTTAGGATTTTCAGTAATAAAATTTGTCCAAATTATCTCAAAAAATTATTATTTTACGAAAATCCTTTTAAAAAAGAAAAAATAATTAGTCGTTTAAATTATGAAAATGTAAAATGCAATAGGTTTAAAATATTGTTACGAATTTTGTAAATAGTTAGTGTTTGTACTGTAAAATAATGTAAATAATCTTATTAAGCTCCATTCCTTTACTTATATTAGTTTTTGTTACATTGTCTCTGTTATCAAGCAAACTTGTCCATTATTTTCAGTGTATGTCTACGGCAGATTGGCGAAATAATGAAGATATCGCCAAGTTGGCGTCACTTTTGGCGACTAATTTTGGTCGCCAAATTTGGCGATATATCGCCAAGTTGGCGACAAACTTGGCGATTGTTGGCGATGGTAACCCTTTCCTCTCTGGTAACCCCCCTTAGATATACTGATACATTGTTTGTTGTTCCGTGGATTTTTTCGAGTAGGTTCTAGAAATTTCTAGCACATGCTTCGAACCTATATAAGAAGAGAAGCGATGCGAGCTGTTGTTATTATTTACCAGTCAGTCATAGAGTGAACTTCTAGGTTTAAGCAAGTTTGCTTGATGTATTGAGTTTTATCTACGTTGTTTTGAATGTGATATAGTGTTGAGACATTGTATAAAGAGTCTCTGCGACCTATATTTGTACTTGTTCGATAGATTTAAACAGTTATTTTGGAATATCTTGTAATATTTGTGAGTTTCGAAGACTCTGTTGTTCTGAAGTTCTGTAAATAAATTATTTTCTACTTTTCTATAAGCAAGAGTTTGAAGTTGTCTAACCATAAGATCAAAAGAACCCAATATACGCTACAATTTTTGGTGTCAGGAGTGGGGTCTTATGGCGAAAACACGAACAATGGACGTACAACTGAAAGAACTGTTAGAAGCTATTAACGGATTAAGAACAGAGCTGACCAATAAAATTGATAAAGACCAAGAAGAGTTGGCGGATAAAATGAATAAAGGCCAAGAAGAGTTGGCGGACAAAATGAATAAAGGCCAAGAAGAGTTGGCGGATAAAATGAATAAAAACGAAGAAAGAATGGAACAGTTGACAAACAAAATTGACAAATGCCAAGAAGAAGTGACCGAAAAGATTAATATAGGCCAAGAAGAAATGAAGAAAACTTTAGAAGAAAAGTTTTCGTCGGTAGAGAGACGAATAGAGGAAGTAGAAGAGAAAATTCAGAAAGAAGTTAGTAATGTAGAAGAGAAAATGGAAAGGAAAATATAGGAAGTAGAAGAGAAAATTCAGAATGATGTTAAAAATGTTGAAGAGAAAATGGAAGGAAAAATAATTGAAATAGATGAAAAGCTAAATAAAAGAGTACAAGATCTCGAGAAGAAGCTTTCAGCGTCCAGTGGTAATTATGAAGAATTTAGGAATCCGCCTGCTTCTCCCGTGCACATCAAACTGTCGACATATGACGGAAAGAGTTCCTGGCAAGTTTATAAGACCCAATTCACCATTGTAGCCGAAGCGAACAAATGGAGTGACGAGGTGAAAGCTTGTCAGCTGGCAGCATCTTTAAGAGGGGAAGCCGCCGACGTGCTGCAAACATTGCCCGATATGACGCAACTCAATTTTGAGACTTTAAGTTGTGCACTTGAAATGAGATTCGGCGAAAAATTCTTCAAGGATTATACGAGAATACAAATGAAGAGCCGCCATCAAAAATCGAGTGAAACCCTTCAAGAGTTTGCCTCGGAAATTGAACGACTTGCAAATTTAGCATTCAGTGACTGTCCAACAAATGTACGGGAAATGCTCTCACTGCAATATTTTGTAGACGGAATAAAAGATCCAGAAGTGCAAATAGCGGTACGAATGGCAGATGTACAGGATTTAAAGGCTGCACTACTATATGCCTTAAAGTTGGAAGCAGCTACACAAGCCAGCCGAAGAGATCGTCATTCAGTCCGAGGGGCAACGGTGAAGAAAAGCTCAGACAATGAAATCGACATCTTGAAAGAAATTAGGAAAATAAATCAAGAGCTTGAAGCTTTGAAATACGGAAGAACAAGCTCAAGAAGACAGAATCTCACGTGCTGGGGATGCGGTGATACAGGACATCTCCGAAGAAATTGCCCCAAAATCCACGAACGTGAGATAAATTCAAACAGTCAGCAGGGAAACTAAATTTTGGCCATCTCGCGGGGCGGAGGTTGCCAGAGAATGAAAAGCCCCACCTGAAGATCCTCCAGATATCAAAAATGAGCGGCGGTGATAACGAATTATATGTGATAGGCTTTATTAACGGAATTCAGTGCCGTATGATTGTCGATACAGGAGCCAATGTGACAATAATAAGAGAAGATTTGGCTCGAAAATTGAAATGTAAACTCATCTGGACTCCACCATGCGTTACCCTGCAAACTGTGACGGGCGACAAGATTGGCATATATGGAAAGGTCAATTTAACTATCAACTTTGGAGGAACGAAATATTACCATACGGCATATGTGGCTGACATAACAGATCCTTGCTTAATCGGACTAGATTTTCTGAAGAAGTTTGACTTCAGACTTGATTTCAAAAATAACAAAATGATCTCAAAATTTGAAGAAATAAGTCTTTTTGGATTAAATAACGAAATTGAATGTAAACAAATAGTAATAGCCAAAGAAGTCATTAATCTAGATCCAAGAACAGAATTTTTAGTTCCAGCTGAAATTAAAAATGAAACTAATTACCGATTTGGCCATATAGATTATCCAGTAGACAATAGTACACAAGCAGGAGTATTGGTGGCTTCTTCTGTAGTAGACCTCTCGAAAAAGACCATTCCAGTCAGAATTGCTAACATCAGTGATAAGACGAGGACTATCAAGAAAGGAGAGGTGATAGCATCATGTGCTCCTGTGACGTGCGTAAGTCAAAATTCCAATCACTCTCAGAAATCTTCAGATAATTTAGTCAAGGATTTGTTACAAAATACGGACTTAGATCCAAACCAGAGAGATGCTGCTGAAAGTTTAATTAGAGAATTCCAAAGTTTATTTTCCCAAACATCTGAAGACTTTGGACGAACTAAAATGGCACAACACCGAATTGACACGGGAGATCACTCTCCTATTAAACAGCACCCTAGACGATTACCTTTTGCCAAGCAAGAAGAGGTGCAGAATTTAATTAAAGATATGGAAGAAAATGACGTCATCGAACCATCGACAAGTCCATGGGCGTCTCCCATTGTATTAGTAAGAAAGAAGGATGGTTCAACAAGATTTTGTGTAGACTACCGCCGATTGAATGACGTCACTAAAAAGGATAGTTACCCTCTACCAAGGATTGACGACACTCTCGACACACTTGCGGGCAACACTTGGTTCTCGACTCTGGATCTGAAGAGTGGTTACTGGCAGGTAGAGATCCATCCCGACGACCGCGAGAAGACTGCCTTCACAACGGGACAAGGATTATGGCAATTCAAGGTAATGCCTTTTGGTCTATGTAACGCACCTGCAACTTTCGAACGGCTTATGGAAACGGTTCTCCGGGGGCTGTCGTATGAAGCATGTCTTGTTTATTTAGATGACATCATAATCATAGGAAAATCTTTTGATGAACATCTGAACAACCTCAGGCGGGTGCTACAAAAATTAAAGGAAGCTAATTTGAAGTTAAGCCCTTCGAAGTGCAGTTTGTTTCGCAATGAAGTCGCCTACCTTGGACACATCATTTCGGCGGAAGGAGTTAGGACTGATCCGGAGAAGATATCGGCCGTGAAAAATTGGAGTCGTCCAGCAGATGTTCACCAGCTTCGAAGTTTTTTAGGATTATGCACCTATTACAGAAAATTCGTCAAAGGCTTCTCGATGATTGCAAGACCACTTCATAAATTAACAGAAGCCAATCAAAAATTTATGTGGACACAGGAATGTGACGCTGCTTTCGAAAAGCTTAAGGAGGCCTTGACATCCACTCCAATTCTGTCGTATCCTCAAATCGATAAACAGTTTATACTTGATACGGATGCAAGCAACGAAAGCATTGGCGCTGTACTGTCCCAGGAAATCGACGGCCAGGAGCGTGTTATCGCCTATTTCAGCAAGTGCTTGTCAAAGGCCGAGCGAAACTACTGCGTAACAAGAAAAGAGCTTCTTGCTGCAGTGAAAGCCATAGACCACTTTCATCACTATCTTTACGGTCGAAAGTTCCTGATCCGAACTGATCATGCTTCTCTAACTTGGCTATTGAATTTTAAGAACCCTGAAGGCCAGATAGCCAGGTGGATACAAAAGCTTCAAGAGTACGATATGGAGATACGCCATCGAAAAGGCTCATCACATGGAAATGCGGATGCTCTCTCAAGAAGACCCTGCTCAGAGAATTGTAGATACTGCGACCGGGCTGAGAAGAAATTTAATGTAGTAAGACAAGTTACAACTGGGTCTACATCATCGCAAGATCCGTGGAGTGACGAGAGCCTGCGTAAAGATCAACTTGCTGATCCTGAAATTAAGCCAATTCTAGAGCTGAAAGAGGAGTCCAACAGGAAGCCCAGCTGGCAAGACATGGCCCATTACCATCCTACGACTAAACGTTATTGGGCTCTCTGGGATTCCTTACATTTGAAGAACGGCATCTTGTACCGAAAATGGGAGTCTGACGATGGAAAGACATGTAGATGGCAACTACTACTCCCTAAGTCGAGAATTTCTATAGTCCTTCAAGAACTGCATGGTAGTCCCACAGGAGGTCATTTTGGTGTAATGAAGACCCTGCAAAAGGTTCGAGAGCGTTTCTACTGGAATAATGTTCGCAGTGATGTAGAGAAGTGGTGTCGAACTTGTGACACCTGTGTAGCACGTAAAGGTCCAAAGAGGCGCACCCGTGGGCGACTGCAGCGTTATAATGTAGGAGCTCCTTTCGAACGAATTGCACTAGACATCCTGGGTCCTCTTCCTAGAACATCTGATGGCAATAAGTACATCCTCGTTGTCATGGACTACTTCACTAAGTGGCCTGAAGCCTACGCCATTCCTAATCAAGAGGCGGTAACAGTAGCAGACATACTAGTTCAACACTGGGTTTCCAGATATGGAGTTCCTCTTCAAATCCATTCCGATCAAGGAAGAAACTTCGATTCGACTGTGCTTAAGGAAATGTGTGGACTACTCGGCATGGACAAAACTCGAACTACACCCCTACATCCTCAATCGGACTGCATGGTGGAGCGTTTCAATCGTACCATCCTAAATACCCTCTCTCTCTTGGTGTCTAGAGACCAACAGGACTGGGACAAGAAATTGCCTCTTTTCCTGCTTGCCTACAGGAGTGCCACTCATGAGGCCACTAGTTACTCCCCTTCTCAAATGCTCTTTGGTCGTGATCTTCGTCTGCCTGCTGATCTTTTGTTTGGCCGTCCTCCTGATGCTCCTTCATCGCCTGAGGAATATGTCGATAAACTCCAGGCGCGGATTGAGGAGATTCATCGTCTAGCGAGGAACCGAATCGGACTGGCAACGGAAAAGATGAAGACACGGTACGACACAAAGGCAACAGGACATGAGTTCAACGAAGGTGACAAAGTTTGGTTGTGGAATCCGATCCGTCGTAAGGGACTGTCGCCAAAATTACAAAGAAACTGGGACGGTCCTTACATAGTCGTCAACAGGCTGAATGACGTCGTCGTACGCATACGAAAATCGCCACACGCCAAACCCAAGGTAGTACACTATAACCGGCTAGCCCCTTATTTTGGCCAAAGTGATTAGAAATTCAAAACTAGAATTTTAGACCATGGTCATGAAAGTCACTTTTTGTAAATATGTAAATAGTAATTAGTTCTTATTTATGTAAATTTTATTATTATTGTTATTATTTATTTATTTATTTATTTGTTTATTTATTTTAAGTGTTCTCCTCTAACTCAAGGATTGCACTGCCCGGGACGTGCAGTCTTTGAGGAGGGGGTAGTGTTACGAATTTTGTAAATAGTTAGTGTTTGTACTGTAAAATAATGTAAATAATCTTATTAAGCTCCATTCCTTTACTTATATTAGTTTTTGTTACATTGTCTCTGTTATCAAGCAAACTTGTCCATTATTTTCAGTGTATGTCTACGGCAGATTGGCGAAATAATGAAGATATCGCCAAGTTGGCGTCACTTTTGGCGACTAATTTTGGTCGCCAAATTTGGCGATATATTGCCAAGTTGGCGACAAACTTGGCGATTGTTGGCGATGGTAACCCTTTCCTCTCTGGTAACCCCCCTTAGATATACTGATACATTGTTTGTTGTTCCGTGGATTTTTTCGAGTAGGTTCTAGAAATTTCTAGCACATGCTCCGAACCTATATAAGAAGAGAAGCGATGCGAGCTGTTGTTATTATTTACCAGTCAGTCATAGAGTGAACTTCTAGGTTTAAGCAAGTTTGCTTGATGTATTGAGTTTTATCTACGTTGTTTTGAATGTGATATAGTGTTGAGACATTGTATAAAGAGTCTCTGCGACCTATATTTGTACTTGTTCGATAGATTTAAACAGTTATTTTGGAATATCTTGTAATATTTGTGAGTTTCGAAGACTCTGTTGTTCTGAAGTTCTGTAAATAAATTATTTTCTACTTTTCTATAAGCAAGAGTTTGAAGTTGTCTAACCATAAGATCAAAAGAACCCAATATACGCTACAATATAATAGAAAATAGCATAACCAGTAGATTCATGTGCTTCTTTAGCATTGCAATCTTTAAATTTGTTTTCTGATGTAGTTTTCATAAATTTATAATTAACAGCATTTTTTAAATTCAAACAACTCTTACACCGAAATGTGATTTGTGCTATGTCAAAAGCCTTTCCAAGAAACTTTCGTATAATTACCTATTCATCTTTGTGTGTTTTATACATCCATAGATACAGGGATATTGACATCAAAAGTAACATGTATGATTGTACTCAATCTAAAAGTATGACGGAAATTTATTATGCAATGCGATATGTTGGCAACAAATTCTATCCAATGATACCTCATTCATCTTCGTGCTCTACACGTTAGTTGGAAAAAAGGGCGACTACAGAAAAATGATATAGAAATAATTTAATAGGGTAAAGCATATTAGATTGCATGTAAAGCATATTAGATTGCATGTATATTGCTTGAATAAATCCTATTTTGAATATCCCAGATTTCCAGTATCTAAGATAGATGTTGTTTTGGGTAATGGAAAGAGACTAGTTTTTTCCCATCCAAGATACCTTCAAGGTATTTTCAGATTGCAATGATACAAATAACTAACATAGATTTTATTACAATGAATGGTTATTTCGCTTTTAAGGCAGCTCTTGAAATTCCCTGCGTAAGAAATACAAAACTTACAAAAACATTTTCTGACTCTTTTTTATTCTTTTTTTCACTTTTTTCTTTTCTTTTTTTTTAAGTGCAAAAGCATAAAGATGGCAAAAAACTTGACAACTTAATGTGCTTTCTAATAAAAATAAATTTAAAAATGTGTCAGAAAATAATTTCTTCAGATTCGAAAGTAGCCTTAAGAGGATGCATTTTTAATTTGTCCGGAACAACATCGAAGTTTTAAAAGACGCTGAATAAAATCCTTACAACTTTGTTATATAAGGAAGTTTTGATCTATTTGGACGATATTATCGTCATGGCGTTTAATGATAATTTAAAGTTGTTGAGGGTAGTCTTCATCCTATTATTCAAGGATTGTTTGAAAGAAAAATCGAAGAAGTATGAATATTTAAGACGTAAAATCAAATATTTAGGGTTAAGATTACACAAAATGGACTTGAAACCGACTTGGGGAAAATCGAATTTTTTACGCCGGTGTCTACCCAAAAAATTGGAAGCAATTGTCAACGTCTTTAAGTATATTTGCATGGTTTTCAAAACTAATTCCTCATTTTCTGAATTGTGTGAGTTATTGTATGCTTTGAAGAGAAATCGAAAATCTTTTAAATTTTTAAAAGAAGCTTTCCAACTCTCACTTTTTGCAGAACTGATATACAGTGTACATTTTATGGTGCATCACTATTACATTATATGGGATTTTAATTTTACATGAAAAATAGTTGCATCAGTGCAGTACTAAAAACAGATAACTTTACAGAACTGACAAATGTATGGAGCGAACTTCATTACATATTAGGTAATTGACATGTTACGAAAGGTTCGCACACCGAGCATTTGTAACTAAAAAAATATTTGAATAAAAAAAATTGGAATAATAATTATTTTTCTTGTCTTACCTATTATAATATGTGTAATAGTTAAAAAATATATATAGATTTTCTAATTTCGTCATTTTTGTATGCTAAACCTGTACATTGTACTGTAATTGAAAATTATCCTGTGCTGAAAGTACTTTAAAGGTTTATGAATTATAAATTTATTAGAAATAGTCGGGTTTCATTCTGAAACTAGAACTGTATTTTTGATTGTCTATGCAAAGTAATAAAAAAAAAATCAAAATGATTTCTTCCCCTTTAAAATCTCTACATTAGAAATTGGAGGTACTTTGATGACATGGCATGTGATGTAAGTATTTACTTTTGTTTTTGATGCTCTAAAGTTTAGTATTTCCAAAGGCATTTTAATATGAGAATTAACAAGATACACTATTAAAAATGTGGAACTTTTGCTGCATCGCCACTCCACTGCTTTTATAGAAAACGATTGCTTCACTGTATTATGGAGCATTCTCATTGGAGAAAATAGAGATATTCTATAAAAGCGGTTGAGTGATGATGCAGCAGAAGTTTAAAATTTTGAACAGTGTGTTAGATTATAATATGAAAACAGTCAAATATATTGTTTTATTGAATTGATACAATGAGAAAAAATACTCTAGAATATTATGTTTTGATAGTTGTTCTTGAAACAGAAAGTGATTTTCACACAGATTACGACCTATTTACTTGTTGTACTGAAGAATATTATGATTTACTTATTCGAAAAACTTGAATATTTAATTATTGTTAGGAACTTTATTACATTGAAGAAATATGAAGATTATTTTTGAGTCTATAGACATTTTAGAACAGAACATTTCATTTTCATTTTCTGTATCAAGGGGTATTCTTAAATGATTGAACATTTAATAGCAGTTATATTTTTTAATTTAGTTAGTTCCGTTTTTGAATTTAATTTGAAGTAATTCTGATTACTACTAATTTTGAAGTAATTTTGATTAGTTTTGATTTTAAGTTAATAGGGTTAATTTTATTTTGCGAATGATTCTATTTACGAGAGTTGTTTTTTAAGCTTCTAAAAAAAGTAAGAAGAAAAATATTTTTTTTTTGAGAGAAAACTGCTTTATTCCTTTTAAAAGTGTTCGCTTTTAAGATTTATACACTTTTCTATACCGTTTAAATCAATTATTGAAGCAGTTTTTCTGATCTGAAGTTGATATCTCAGAAACATAGTTTTGAATGGTATTAACAGCTTTTTGAGGTGACGAAAATCGCTGCCCACGCATTTCTTGTTTGGCATAAGGGAACAATAAGAGCTCTTTAGGCGACAAATCAGGAGGCTATGGGCAATGGGATATTAATTTGATATTTTAATCCTTCAAATAATCAATTGTTTCATGTGCTTTGTGGGAGCTGGCAGCATTTTTGCCGATCCCACCGAAGCTAGCATAGGGGAAAAAAATACGGGCTTCTGATTGGTCGGAAAATTGTTTGCAAATAGATCATCTTAAATGCTAATGTACGTATTAGGAGCGTATATGGGTATATCATTAAAATAATAATAATAAGAAGAAATTGCCTTTTTTTTAAATGTAATATAGAACAATTGAATTTGACGCCGTAAAATTAAAATACTATTATTTCTAAATAAATTGTTCTGATTGTGTATATATGTGCATATCATGTTAAAAAAAAGTAGAAAGAAGAAATGGCAATTCTATTTTTATTATTTTCTAAAAGTAATGCAGAACAATTGTTAAACATCCTGATTAACTTCTTTTAATTATAAATTCCGAATTATCTATTTCTTTATCTATTAATAAATATGTAAAAACAGAAGGAAAATCTAGCTTTCAAAAGCTTTTCAAACAGAAATTGATGATTAGATAACTCAAAAATGAAGGAAAGCAAAATTATTCGACCAATCAGAAGCCCGTATTTTTCTCCCCTTTGCTAGCTTCGGAGGGATCGGCAAAAATGCGAGCTGGCATTGTCGTGATGAAGAATGATGGGGCGTTTTTCTGTTGTTTTTCCTGATTTCGTTGACAAGTTCGTTTAGTAAACAAATTTCTGTATATCATATAGCGTTAACAGTTTTTCGATCCTCTAAAAGAATGATTGCGATATGTTCTGTACGACCGAAGAAACGAGTAATCATTTTTTTGGAAGAGCTTCGTGAACGAACAACTTTCGTAGGATTCGGTTCATCTGGAAACACTCAAACAGTGGATTGTTGTTTAGTTTCCGACTCACCCGAATATATCCAAGTTTCGTCTGTGATAAAGATGTTTTATACAGATTTCGCAGTTCCAAATTTGAATTTTGTATAATATTTACTTACATTAATTTGCACGAGCTTTTTTTGAGCTTCTGACAAATTGTGTGGAATCCATCTGGAACAATTTTTTTTGTAACAACTAAATGTTCGCGCAACATCGAATGTATTGCAGTCTGTGATATGCTAAGGAATTCTTCTATTTCACGATACGTGACATGTCGATCTTTTTCAATCAGCTTGTGCACAGAATCGATGTTGTTTGGAACCATTAACGATTTTGACTGTCTGTCACGTGATTTGATCTCTCATGGACGCACTACCACAACGAAATTATGCAGACCAATTAAACAGTCTTTTCTGATGGTACTTCTTTGCCAAAAGTTTCAGGAAGCTAGATTAAGCATTCTTGTCGGGTAAGCCTTTCTTAACATCATAATGAATCATCCAACGAAAATCATCAGTTATTTAATTTTTCTCACACACTTTTTTCTGTAGAACACTCACTGTAAACAAAATACGCGGACGATTTCTAAGATGCGATTCCAAGATGAAGAATTGTGAATTTTACGAATATCCCGAACATAAATTTCAGTAGCGCTTTGTTTCTTGGTCGTTTGTAAAAATCTAAAAGGCTATCCTCGTATTAACTATTGTTTAAAATGAATGATTATGAGAAAAAAGCTGTTTAACTTTAAATTTAGAGAGATAGAGTTAAAAGCTCTACAACAAGATTAGAGACTATTTTTGATAATATGAATACAAAAAAAAAAAAAAAAAAAAAAAAAAAAAAAAAAAAAAAAATTGATTACATTACAAATATCAGATGATTTTTAAAAGCGTTATTTAAATCGGATTCATGTTCAAATGATGACAATTCTGAACCAGGAGAATTTCAAGATATTTTTTTTAAATTAAATAATTATATAAATAAACTAGATTTTTTGAATCCTTCATATGATGTTAATGTATCACGCACAATTCTGTGTAATGATCGTGAAAAGACTTATTACTATTCTTAATCAATGTAATATTCATTTACCAACATTAAATATTCCAGTATTTTTTCGAAAAATTTCAGAATGAATAAAGTTTAAGGATATGTTTGTTCCACAGTCTTTTCGCAAATAGGTTTAAGTAACATTCAGAAATCTTAGGCTAACTTTCTAAAAAACCAGCTACATTGGTTAAGTACATTAATTTTTCTAATGGATCTTACCAAGAAGCTTGGGAAAATTTTTTAACTTTTTCAGATCTGATGTATACTGTAGGATTTACAATATTTTTGCTCGTGCATAAATAATGTTAAAGACATTGGTGTGAATGGAGCCTAATCGATAGCAGAACTAAACAAAATAGCAATTTGTTTCTTATAGTGCTTTTTTAGAGATCTACATGCTATATAAATTTGGCTTGCAGCAGAAATGTATGAAACGTGAAAAAATGAAAACGTAAATGACTTTACTGGGGGGTTACGATATCATTTGTCGAATTCAATTGTAATAAAAATTTATTAGATATGTAGTTATTTTATGTTTTTCAATGTTCCTGCAGCGTCAAAAAGTAAAATGAAATTAAAAAATCCTAAGAATTTGTCCAGAAATGTATTTATATTTAATTCCCATGTATCATCAAATTACGTTACAAAAAATAAATTTAAATTTTTTTTGCTGTTCATTTTTTCTTAATTATCAGTTTGTTATTATAAATTCATAACTGAAATTAAAAAATAAAATAAAATACATAAGTAAACTTTGAGACATGAAGAGACTAAACAAGTTTGATAAAAACAAACAGACTACGAATTAATATGATCAAATTATTTGATTAAATTAACAAAAAACAGTTCTTCATCCTAATAAAGTAAGTATAAAAAATACTTCAAACGAGTTATTAAAGGTACGAAAGCTGTTAATTATAAAGCTACAAATAGAGACCGATGGTTGATATATTTGTTATTTCACAAACATGATCCTTAAAGTCGAAGATGTCTATCGATGGTACTGAAAATGACTTTCCGACTTTGATGTTTGTTTTTTGAGTTTAACATAACGAAAATGATACAAAACATTCCAAAAGTTATAATTTCTTTGATTCAAAGTACCGTTCAAATGATAAAAATTCTAAGATATTCTTAAAATGTCAAGCAACAGATTCGCTGTACAAATATGTTAAATTCAAATGCTTGGTTGTCGTTACTAGAAAAAAAATTATTAAGCGTAACAACTTTTGTTTTTTTTTGTTTAAATTCATAAAATTAACGAATACTGAATGGAAGAATAAAATATTTTCCATTTTATCAAAAACTAAAAGACATCTGTGCTTCAGTGCTTTTAGTGCTTCAGTGCATTTTAGTGCTTTATTTCTGCATATTATTAAAGCTCTATAATAATGAAAATAAACCTTATTCTTTGACATATTTTTCGATTCGGATCCGGGATGCTCATTTTTTCAGTGTAAATGTCATAAGAATCTTAGAATTAAAAAGAAAGGATTATTTTAAATGAACTGCTGAGGTATCTATTGAACAAATTGGCAGTTCAATAACTCGTACAGTTGGTTAAAGTTACTTCACACTAATGAGACCTTAAAGGTTCAGGCAGGACATCTGAATTACCTACTGAATTATTTGGTACAAAAAATATAGAACATGTTAAAAATATTAAGTTAGCAGTTGAAGATTTCTTAAAACTACAAGAATGTGATTCTATTTTAAGATATGGTATAATTGTTAGCACCGAAAATGAGCTAATTTCTCACAACAGCATGAATAGTTTTGTGGTAGAAGGAAAATTAAAACTAAATTGTCGAAAAATCTAAATCGATGGTACTGAATACCAATCTTAAATAGACATTGATTATAATTAAAACAAAGACATGCGTGATTGAATTTCGTGTTGACTCCTTGAGATTATTTTATTTACTTGTAAATCTTCTAGGAATTTGTACCTTTAAACAATCGCTTAAGCAAAACAAAGGTATAAATGCAGTTCGATAATCTGGAAATTATTATAAAAACGAAAGAAAATTATCTTAATTCATAAAAGTTTACTTAAAAATTAATCTTTAACATCATTTTACAGATTATTAAAAAGTTTCATCCAACAATTTAATAGTAAGCAAAACATCAATTTGCTAAAAAACAAACAATGAAATTTTCTTCGGTTCTGCGGACATCTTTTCAGTATAATGAAATATTTTGTATGAAGTGCTCTTTCGGAATTGTGGAAAGTATAATTACTCAACATTCAAAAGTATAATGTTAATGAAAATTTTAATTACTGACGATGATTACTTTGTCATCCTTAATACGGCTGGAGTAAAGTTATAAATAAACATGATTGAGTGCATAAGTCAGAATATAGTTTTTCTTTTTCCTGTTTAGTATAAATTGAACAGAAAAAAAAGAAAATTCTCTATGTTAAAATATTAAAAAGGATGCAACAAAAGAAGTCGAGGCAGAAAGTTTTAAATTAATTAGTTATTCTTAATGTATGTACTTATAAAGTTTTAGTATATTTCTTTGCTCTTTTTGAATTAAATATTTTGTACATTACTTGTTTTCATAATATATAAATACTTACATATAAACTAATAAAGTTTCAACACTTATGTTAAAAACTATTTCTTAATAAGTATTTATTTCAAAACGGAAAACAATTCGTATAACTTCTCTTTCGATATTAGCTCAAAGTTTCACGAGACAATTAGATGGAAAATAAACCATCAGTTCAATAAGAAGCATATAACAGAATTTTTTTTAATTTCGCGGATATCTTTACAATGAAATAAAAGATTATCTATGAATTACTATTCACTGTTTATGATAAGAATAATTATACCAGTTTCAAAATACAGTCTTATTAAAATATTTAATTACTGAATATAATTACTCACAGCCAATTGTCACACTATAAGAAAATAATAAACAGACCTCCATCACGAGTACATTCGTTAGAGTTGCATTTCCCCTCTCCTGTTTTCTGTAAATAGATCAGGAAAGCGGGGAATCCCACTCATTTATAAAGAAAGACGTGAAACGAAAGCCGGATTTGAAAAGCCAAAAATTATAATTAATTAAAAATTCTAAATATTTTTACTTATGAAATTAATATATATACACTGTAAATTCGTGAAATACTTCTGCAACAGTAACTAAACATAATAATTTACACTTTTAACTAAAATCGTTTTCGATTGTGTTGTGAATGTGTTCCAAATCTGTTGTGCCAAGAAAAAGGTTGTGCAGAAAGTGTTGTAAAAAATTACAAAAAGATAAAATAAGTTTTCAAGACATACATTTTTAAAATGTGTAATTTTAAAGGAGGCACCAAATAATTGTTTTGAAAGTGTTTTACATATGTTATTTTATAGTGTCCTAAATTATGTGGCGTTTATAATCTATTCTGTCTATGAATTACTTTTCACTGTTTATGATAAGAATAATTATACCAGTTTCAAAATACAGTCTTATTATAAAAAAAAATTGTAATTTAAGAAATTACACCAACCATTTGAAAAATGTTTCACTCGAAACATTCATCTATCATTTTAAGCTAAATACCAGTTGTTTTATTGTGTATTATCCGTGCCACTGCTATAAATGACTTTATAATACATGCTGCAATTCGAAGGTACGGTTCGTTTAAGTTACATCACTCCATTGTCGCCAAGCATAAAAGTTGGCGGCGAAAGAAACATTTCAAACTATGTAACATTGTTGGTGCGAAAGTAATCATTATTAAAATACAGCTTTGGCATATACTGTTTGATTTTACAGAGCGGAATTTTGGTGATGGAGGTTTTAAACCAAAGTCGATCGCAGCACATGCATCTGTGAATGGGTCCATCAGACATTGAATCAAAAAAGTTTTTTTCCAGTTTTTCCCAAGCCGATTGCTTTTTAGTTTTCTTTTTAGGTGGTGGAAAATCAAGAGTAATAGCTATAACATTTTCCGGCTTGTTAGAATTACTATTGGCACTCAAATTTTCCTGGTTAGAACCGACCGATTGTAAAACGCCATGGCTAGTGGATTGGTTGCCCTCGAGACATGATGTTTTACAATTAATCGGTTCGGCATTAAATTGCGTTCTTTTTCGTGATCGCCTTTCAACACGTAATTGGTTTTCAGCGGCTCGATAATCTTTTGATTTACTCGTTTTCTGCATTGAAAGACGTTTTTGCGCCAAACCAAATACTACTTAGTTATCCCGTCGACCAATTTCGCCAAATGATACGACTCGCCAAACTAATAAGCAACTTATACATGTTGACTAAATTTTTATTTTAAATAACAAAAGAACAAATAAATTAGTAAAACATTAATAAAAAGTCGAAATAAAAATCACTTTATGATTGTTTAAATACGCGTATTGTGTTTAATGTCATTGAATGCGATATTCACGTTCATTCATTTCTTTGGCTTCGGCTTTTTCCGTATCTGTTAATTTCCGTCTACCCATTTTTAAATTTGTTAGTTTTCTCCTTTATTACAATGATTTTAACCATTTTAATTTACTATTCAAATAAAAATTCTTCTAAAAGTAAAGAATTTAATTTAAATTCAAATAAAAACTCTTCTAAAAGTAAAGAAATTAATTTAAATTCAAAAGTGACCACATCATCTAAACATGGTAACATCATCTAAAAGTGGTAACATCATCGGGTCCATTCTCCCGAAAACAACAACCATTTTTCAAATGGTTAAAAAAATTTAATTACTGAATATAATTACTCGCAGCCATTTTCACACTAAGAGAAAATCATAAGCAGGCCTCCATCACGAATACATCCGTTAGAGTTGCGTTTTCTCTCTCCTGTTTTCTGTAAATGGATCAGGAAAACGGGAAATCCCACTCATTTATAAAGAAAGGTGTGAAAGAAAAGCCGGATTTAGGGGAGAAAATTAATTAAAAATTCTAAATATAGATAGTTATGTAATTGATACGTATAGCAAATTCGTGAAACACTTTTCCAATAATAACTGGACATAATATCAATATTTCTAACTAAAATTTTTTTCGATTGTGTTCTGAATGTGTTCCGAATCTGTTGTGTCAGGAAAAAGATTGTGCAGAAAGTGTTGTTAAAAATTACAAAAGGAGAAAACGTGTTTATAACGATTATTTCGTTATATATTGGTTATTTTCTTAAATTATTCCTACCCCCCGTCTCTGTTCAATTCAAAATTAGTTTTAAGTTGTCCTTCATTCC
The DNA here is from genome assembly GCA_964019185.1 of Maratus speculifer. Lineage (NCBI taxonomy): Eukaryota > Metazoa > Arthropoda > Arachnida > Araneae > Salticidae > Maratus > Maratus speculifer. The sequence continues at coordinate 75,196,539 of OZ025297.1, read as the reverse complement.
TTTTCCATTTTCTTTGCTTATTAATTCTCTAACTGAAAAATCGGCAGCTGCTTAACTTTGTCTGTGAGAAATACATTCACATATTAATCAAACCGTTTAAAGCTATTTGCAGATGTCTGCTATTTCCGATCGAGGCAATTCTGCATTACCTTATATGGACATCATCTCTGTTTCACAGTTAAAATTTATGCTTACGCTTCTTTTCCTTTCTCGACAAAACCCTAAGAAGAATTTAACATCTGCGCAGTAAAATCTGATGTCCCTTTGGTGTGCCTCTTTATTAGACATAATAACACGTGTAACATTTTATCGTTTGGCAACCTTTCCTTTCGCATCCCAGCTTGGAAACCATATTGAATTCTTATCTTGCCGGCTGCATTTTAACTGTATTTGGCGTATACTATCCATTGTGCATGGGCGAACTTGTGTATGTTGGCGATTTTCTATCATGCCAAAAGTGGCAGTTTGTTGCTATGTACGAGGTCACTTGACTCTCTGCGCTTGTCTTGTTAACCTGCTATTCTTCGTTCGGAGATTTTCTCCGAGTCCTGTAAGTGTGCCCCCCTTCGTAATAGATGTTAAAATAAAGTGTAACTTTGCAATCATCGTGGGGTTTTTTTTGTACATCTGAACCTGGATACATGATCATTTCGTTCTTCTAAATGCCTTAACTAATATCTGCAACCACCAATCTCCCTTACAAATCTCTGGTGCCGTTTGACTCTCGTTTTTTCCCCACATAAAAAAAAAAAAAAATATGGAGGAGGGCACAATCAACTGCGACTTTACGGCGGATGTGATGATTTTGGTTCTTTTTTTCGTCTCTGCATTCCCCGATAAAAAAAGGCAACTGCTAGTAGTCTTGGCTGCTAAGCGTCAACAGATGTGGAATTGATCTTCAAAGTGGTGTTCCCGTCCTGAAGTTCCTTTCCTGGACACCCCCTTTTCCTCCCCTGTGTGCTCCATCTCAACTGCTTCGGAGGGTCTCCCCTCGAGATTCCATCTTCAAAAGAAATCTGCGGCTGATTGTCACCTGAGCGCTGGGTGCCCCTTTTGTCATCTCCATCGTCTGTGTGATTGACGTGTTCATCGCAGCCAGATATCATCGAGTGCTGCATGTGCTCATGTTGGTGCTTCTATACCAGAGTGTTTTGTGTGTTTTCAGTGAACGTAATCTACAGAAAGGTCATTGTGTTGTTATGCAACTTAAAGTGATTCATCGTGCAAAAAAAATAGTGATTCATCGTGCAAAAAAATAGTGATTCATCGTGCAAAAAAATAGTGATTTATTCGCGGGTGTCTGCAACGAAAGTAAAAAAAAAAATTTTTTTTGCACATACAAAATAAGTCTTCAATTCGGTGAAAATCCATCAGAAAGAATTCATCGTATGAATCAGTTAACAGTGCACAAAAATTAGTAACTAAATAACAGAATTCCAACTAAGAATTAAAAAAAATGATGTGTCACTACCTTTGATAAGTTATCTGCTATTCGTCAGTAAAAAAAAAATATAAAAAAAAAAAAAGTGCACAATGAAAATCCAACCTCAAAAAAAGTCTACATTTTGAATGTGGGAGCAGAGCGTGCCCCAGTTCCCTAAGTTTTGTCTTATTAAATTAGTAATCATTTAATTATTTTTAAAAAAAAAACTAAATCTGAAAGTTAACCCACGTACTTTGTTTATTTCATGTTCTGCTTTCACATTCAGGACACAATGGTCAACATTTATGTTCTGTGTAGAACATCAATATAATTCTGTTATTGTGTTTTTGCAAAGATTTTAAATTGCGAAAGCACGGTAACTGTTGTCATTTCTAGTTATTATTTTTGTGACATTTTATGCAGTTTTTACCAGTTATTACATTTATGTGCTAGTGTTTCATATTTTACGTCCCACCCCTTTTGTTTGTTTTTTTTAATTTGTATTTAGATTCTCTAATATGCTTAAATGTGTTTAACCAGTTTTGAACTTTAATTACAAGGTTAAAATAAGAACATTCCTTTTTCATCAAAAAATTATAAATAAATCAGAAGGTTTTAAGTTACAAAAAAAGGAATTTTTTTTCCTAGTGTAAAGAAGTTAAAGGATTTTTTTCTTGCTTGCTAACAGTTTTGCGGTTTTCTATAGAGTTTTCTTTGCTTTATTATCTAATGTAAGTACTTTGTTAAAGTGAAGGAATATATAGATATATGTTTCAAAGTGTAATTATTTTGCCATTTTATTTAATTTATTTTCTAAATGTGTTAATTTTGTATGTGCTTCCTTGCTTTACTGTCATAAAAGGTTCAAATAAGATATCTTTAAAGTGAGGTGTATATTTTTTTAAGATCTATTTATTTTGCTAGTTTACGTAGTTTACTTGCTAGGAAATTTTCTTGTTTTCAATGTGCTTTAGAGTATAAGTCAGGTCTGTGTAACAATTTCTCTAAAACTTGTGAGCGTAAACAAACAAAAAAAACTAATCATGGCGGCAAAACAAATTCCGATAAATATCATTCAATTTGATGGAGATCCAGATTTACTTAAATTTTTCTTTGATCAAGTTAGAGTCTCTGCAGAAATTAATAAATATAACCCACAAACAACTATTGCAATCTTAAAGGGAAAGTTAGTTGGGCCTGCACAAAAATTTCTAGCCCAAAATCCTGACCTGCAAAAGATAACAGACCTCGATTTGCTGGAAAAGGAATTTGCGTCATTTTTCGCCCCCCCTAGTAAATGTGTTGCTTCTGTTGAATTGTCCAGTTTAGCACTTATGCCTTCTGAGACGATAAAAAACTTAGCTCATAGACTAAATGTTCTTGCGGCGACTGTTTATGCAGATATCAACGACGAAAGTGCACGCAACACTATTAAACTTATGAAATTTCTAGAAGCCCTTCCTTCAAATATTAGAATAAAATTACAGGAAGAAGGCATTAATGATTATAAAACAGCAGTTGAAAGAGCGCAAACCCTTCATGAAATTTTAAGGAATGAAAAAATCTTACATTCCTTACCTTCGGTACACAGACCAGAAAATCTCATCGAATCGCAACTGAAAGAAATTTCCGAGAAAATAAATGCATTATCCTTTGCCCCTCCTGATACTAAAACCGAAACTGAGCAAAAAAATCTCCAGACTAGACCAAAACATTTCGCAGGTGTTTCACGCTTCAAAAAAAATTACAAAAATCGAAACTACACTAGGCGTTATTCCCCACACAAGTTTTCACAAAAAAAACCAGTTGTTTGTCAGTTATGTGGACGAAACAATCATGATGCTCTCTCTTGTTTTAAATGGAAAAGAGCAAACACTCAAAGAAAAAATAATTACACGAGTTCCACTCCACAATTTCAGGAAAACTGAAACAGAGATACAATTTTTATGCTGATGGTGTTGTGTCTCAGTCTAATACTTCTACATCAGCAACTTTTCCTTTTGACCCTGTATTACCTAAAATTTCAAGTTCGAGACTAGTTAATTCAGTAGCTTCCCAAACTTTTGACTCCATTAAGATAGCAAATAACATCAGTACACAAACAGAAAGTGATAATGTTCAGATAATTTGTAGTGTAAACACTATCTCACCATCCCTCCCTCTTGTTAAAGCCACTATAGCAAACCATGATATTACTTTATTGGCTGATTCTGGTAGTAGTATATCTTTACTTTCACAAAAATTATTCAACCAACTTAAACCGGTCTTAAAATATAAAAGACTGTCCACTGACGTCAATATTAAAACTGTCAATTCTGATGTTTCATTTTCCGCCTGCATCAGAACATCCATTAAGCTAAAACAAAAAGCGTTTTCACATCACTTTTATATTGTTGACATACCCGAGTCTTCCAGTTTTGAAGGCATTTTAGGTTTCGATTTCATAACTAGATACAATGTTGTCATCGATACTTTTAACAAGTGTCTCCACGTCAACAATAATTTCTCTGTTCCTTTAAAAACCAGTAAAGAATCTTCTGGAGAGAAACAATCAAAATCATGCAATTCTTTGAGTGATGTTGTAATGAATCAAGCGGTGTTCTTAACTCGAAAAATTATAGTAGAACCTCAACAACAAATATGGTGCTCTGTTTACACCCCCAATAACATCAACAATGACAGAAATTATCTATTTGAATATTTGGCACAAACAAAAGAATTAATAGGAAATGATGCCATTATTCAAATGAACAAATTATGGAATAAAAGAAAGAAAACTTCACAAATACATCATTTCTTCTCAATAACACTTAAAAACACTTCTGAAAAGACCATTCATCTCCCTAAACACACAAAAATAGGTCAAGTATCTGAGATTGAGGAAATTCGCGACTATACTTCTGAAATGTCTGACAAGCAAAATAACTCAGAACAGAACTTTGTAAATTTTATTCAGGCGTCTAATGAAATCTTACAAAAAAGAAAGCAGGAGTTATCGGCTAATGATTTTAAACTTTCTCACTTAAAGTCTGACGAAGCAAAGAACCTAACTAAATTGCTACTTAATTATTATCCTGCCTTTTCCAAATCATTAGACACACTTGGTCATACTGATAAAATTGTACCGGATTTAAAATTCATTAATGACTACCCCATAAAGACACTCCCTTTCCCTCTTCCCCAAGCTGTGCAAAAGGATGTTTTAAACCAAATCAAACAGTTGCTTGATGCCAAAATCATTGAACGTCATTGTTCCGAATGGGCCTGCCCCATGCTTCTTGTTAAAAAGAAACCAGACGGTACAGGTATACAGAAATATAGACTCGCATTAGATCTCAGAATGGTTAATACTATAATTCAAGGTTCGTCCTATCCACTTCCAAAAATTCAAACTATTATTTCAAATCTTTCACAATATCGTTTTTTCTCTTCTCTCGACTTTCATCAGGCATATCATCAGATTGATTTGCCTGCAAAATTTCAAAATCAGCTCACATTTACTACAATGTTTGGTTCTTTTCGGTATAAGAGATTAGTATTCGGCTTAAAAACGAGCGCCTCAGTGTTCCAAGCTTTAATGGACTCGTTACTTGATGAATTACAGTTAGAAGGTGTCTATACCTACCAAGATGATCTTATTGTTGGTGCCAATTCATATCAAGAAATGTGTGAGAAGTTGGATAAAATTCTTGCAATATTAGTAAAATATAATTTAACGCTGTCCCCTAACAAATGCACTTTTCACAAAACCAGTTTAGATTATCTTGGATTTCACATAGAAAATCAAACTATTTCTCCTGTTCACTCGAACATTGTAAAAATAACATCTTTTCCAACACCTACAACAAAACGTCAATTAAAAGCACTCATAGGCGTCATTACATTTTACAAATCTCTGGTTCCATCCTTTTCTGAACTTGTGCAACCTCTCATAAACTTAACTACTCCAAAAGCTAACTTTAAGTGGACAAGTAAACATCAAAAAATTATGGACACCATACAGAAGATATTCTTTAATCCACCCATGGTTAGATTACCTGATTGGAACAAAAAGTTCTATTTAAATACTGATGCGTCAAATATTGCCATTTCTGGCGTCTTACTACAAGAACATGATAAACAACTATTACCTGTTGCATACTTTTCAAAATCTTTAAAAGCATCCGAAAAAAAATATCCTGCACTTAAATTAGAACTCATGGCAATTCATAAATCAGTCACTGCTTTCAAATATTATTTATACAACAGAGAATTTGTAATCCTTTCAGATAGTAAACCATTAGAAAAGTACAACAAAACTACAAATCCGGCTGATATTATCTCTCGCTGGCTCATGGATCTCTCAGAATACACATACAAATTTCAACATATTCCAGGTAAAAAGAATGTACTCGCTGACTATTTATCTCGCTGTAACTTTGAAAATAATCAACAGACTTTAGCTACAAACCCTGAACTTATTCATGACACTCAACCCTTACCTATTGTAGAATGTGATACTCCACACTCCAGCTCGAGTGATTCTAATATGCATGTTAATTGCCTTATTTCTGGTACACAAACAAATCCTGACCCTTTATTAGAAATTTCGAATGAAACAGTTGCTACTGAACAACAAAATGACCCTACTTTGTCTGTTGTTTATAAAGAAATCTTAAAGAAAGGATCTTCTCAAAAATTTCCTAACTACTTCATTCATCCTGATTCGAAAGTATTAATGTTAAAGAAGGAAAATATTTTTAATAACACTTTTTCGTATCACATTATTGTTCCAAATTCACTTAAAACCAAAGTCTTAACAATTTCACATTTATCCCATTTTGGCTTTAATAAAACTTATGAATTCTTGTCAGGTAGATATTTTTGGAAGGGTATGTATGTAGACACTTTAAACTTTGTTGCATCCTGTATCAAATGTCTTCAAACTAAACATCACCAAACTCCACCTGCACCCTTACAGCCCACATACACTCCCAGGTACCCTGGTCACACTATCAGTACAGATCTCCTTGGACCGTTTGCTAATGGAAAATATGTTTTAACTATCACTGATCATTTTTCAAGACATATTGAACTCTTTCCACTTAATGACATATCTGCGAGTAAGGTTGTTAAATGCTTATTCTCTTACATAACCACCTTTGGGAGACCTTCGGTTGTCTTATCAGACTTAGGACCCCAGTACACTTCTCAGGTATATAACATCTTTAATGATACAATGGGCATTAAGGTATTACACAGTTCTGCCTCGAGACCACAATCAAATGCGATTGCAGAACGAATCAATAAGTCAATCAAATATTCAGTTAATATTCTTTTACAAGAAGGTCATTCTTTCGAAAATGCAGTATTTATACACAAATCACTTTATAATAGTTCGAAACATGCAACTACATTATATTCTCCTAATTTTCTTCATTTTGGACGTGAACTTTCTCTAATTTTTGACACTTTTGATCAGTCGTGCAACCAACCCTTTCTTGATAAACATATTGAAGTACACAAATTGCTTGATGATTTGAGTAAGATATATCACAAAGCTTATAACAACATTAAATCTGCTCAAGATAAAAGATATAAATATTACGGTCAGAAAGCTAAATTAAGATCCATTTTCTTAAAAGACATTGTATATCTAAAATCAAATGACAAGTTTAAAACAAAGTATACTGGTCCATATATTGTCACTTGTAAACATTCTCCTGTGTCATTCTCAATTAAAAGGTTGTATGCTCCTGATAACACAGCATTTCGAGTACATATTGATAGACTTTTACTTGCACCTCCTCGTTATGGACATTTATTTGATGCATCAAGTCATATAAACAACACTAACTTTAATACGTTTTATCAACCTCACACATACAATCTAAGAAACAGAAGCTAATGTAAATCACTATTTATTATTTTTATGTCTTGTTTTATGATACCACATATCCAACCAAAGAGCTCATGGTTGTGTGTATGTTGTTTTTGACTGATCTTTAACAATATCATGGCTGGTCCATCAATATTGCTCTGAAGATCTCTTAAGAACAATATTAGGTATCATTGTTATCCTTTAACACTTAGATAGCCCTTCATACTCACTTAAATTTTATTTACTTTTATTTTGTTTTCTTTTTGCAGTACACTTAAAATTTCTTTGACAATACTCATTAATTCAGTATTTTTCCACTAACTAACCTTCCACTTAACATTTCTTGTACAGTAAGTCAAACATATTATAGTTAGATAAACAGGTACTGTAGTTTGGAAATGTAAACAAAAGATTCATGTAATTAAACTAAACACAGTTTTTATATATGACTTGTTCATCACCCCACTCGATTGTGACACATTTTTCGTCTCTCTTCACTCTAGGATTGTCTGCCCATATTAGTTATTATATGATATACATTTTTTTGTTTTTTTTTCTTTTTGAATTCTTCCCTTTGAAGTCTTGTTCCCGTTCAAAATTAATGCCCTAAGGGTTCAAGCTTCATTGTGTTGAGAGACAAAATTTTGGAATTGGAGTTTCGATTCAAATTTTTGAATTGTGATTCCAATTCACAACAATTCAAATTTTTTCATGTAATTCGACGTGGGCTCCTTCAGAAGACCGCTAGTGCCTTCGGGGGAGCGTCACAATTCCCTCCTCATCTAAGGCTAGGCCCTAAGCCGATGCCATAATACTTGTGTTGTACACAAGATTCAGGGTGACGCATATTTTTATGGGCGTGCTTGGAGCACCTCTTTTTTTTGTCATCCTATGCTTCGGCATGAAACAATTTTTACAAAAACATTTTTATTTTTTTAATATACATCATATTACTTTTTTAATTTTTGAAAAATATAGTGCTATTATGTTATTTTGTGTATTGCCATTTTATATTCATTTAGTATTAGTTTCATGTTTTGTATATATATTTCAAAATTTTTACTTGTGTCATGATAACAATCAAAACTGCAGTAATATTTTTGTACTGTCTGAGTCGACTCAACTTACACATATAAAATACAGTACTACTTTGGATCCATAAAATACAAATATAAAAAAATATAGAGACTTTAGAACTGCTGACTGTTTTTGAATACAAAAGTCTCCATTATCATGACGTTGAAATTTCTACAGATACATATAAAAAAAACAAAAAAAAAACTTTTGTATTTAGGTATGTTTTTATGTTATAATATTTTATGCTAGCCTATGCACATTGGACTGCAAAAGTTTTTTTTTTGTGGTACACCGGGTGATATATATAACGATTATTTCGTTATATATTGGTTATTTTCTTAAATTATTCCTACCCCTCGTCTCTGTTCAATTCAAAATTAGTTTTAAGTTGTCCTTCATTCCTTTTCCATTTTCTTTGCTTATTAATTCTCTAACTGAAAAATCGGCAGCTGCTTAACTTTGTCTGTGAGAAATACATTCACATATTAATCAAACCGTTTAAAGCTATTTGCAGATGTCTGCTATTTCCGATCGAGGCAATTCTGCATTACCTTATATGGACATCATCTCTGTTTCACAGTTAAAATTTATGCTTACGCTTCTTTTCCTTTCTCGACAAAACCCTAAGAAGAATTTAACATCTGCGCAGTAAAATCTGATGTCCCTTTGGTGTGCCTCTTTATTAGACATAATAACACGTGTAACATTTTATCGTTTGGCAACCTTTCCTTTCGCATCCCAGCTTGGAAACCATATTGAATTCTTATCTTGCCGGCTGCATTTTAACTGTATTTGGCGTATACTATCCATTGTGCATGGGCGAACTTGTGTATGTTGGCGATTTTCTATCATGCCAAAAGTGGCAGTTTGTTGCTATGTACGAGGTCACTTGACTCTCTGCGCTTGTCTTGTTAACCTGCTATTCTTCGTTCGGAGATTTTCTCCGAGTCCTGTAAGTGTGCCCCCCTTCGTAATAGATGTTAAAATAAAGTGTAACTTTGCAATCATCGTGGGGTTTTTTTTGTACATCTGAACCTGGATACATGATCATTTCGTTCTTCTAAATGCCTTAACTAATATCTGCAACCACCAATCTCCCTTACAGTGTTTCCAAAACATATTTCAAAACCTACATTTTTAAAACGTGTAATTTTAAAGGCATCAAGTAGAAACTATTTTACATGTGTTATTTTATAGTGTCCTAAAATATGTGGCGTGTACTATCTATTGATAACTTGGGACAAAGTGTTATTCAGCATAACACTATTGTAAGAATATATTTTCATCAAAACTATTTATAACACTATTTGAAAGAAATTAATAATACAATTTTTAGAACAAATTTCTAGATAGAAACACTTTTGCAACACATTACGAATACATTTCTAGATAGCAATATATTAAGAATACAATCATAACAGAAGGAATGCTTTGCATATGAAAAAATTTAATTCACAACACATTAATGTGTTGTTAATTTGATGACAAAAAATATTCCAAATGTGTTTATTTTTGTGTTTGAGAATTTGCAGTGTGGCTTAAAGAATTTAAATAAAAAAGCAATGGGAGTTACGAAATTCTATGAAAAAAAAAACGAAATCTTTTTTTTCTGGAACTATGGTAGCGAATTCAATAAATTATTTTTGTATATTGCAATTAGTTATATTTATCATATTGTTTTATTAGAAATTTTTTAGTAATGTTAATAATAATAAACAAATCCTTGCTATTGAATTCACATAACTATTGTATTTTTTCTTTTAATTCTTGACGTACGATGAATTTATAGTTTAGCTACGAACAAATCTGTAAGATATAAAATAAAAAATTAAAATTGTTAAATTAAAATTTTTACAGGAGAGCTAACAAAATCGTTTAGTAGATAAAAATGACATATTAAAAGGAAATTATTTTAATTTATAAAGATGAAATGTTTTTGTATATATTTTTAAAAATGATGTCAACATCATTACATAGCTCCAAAAGAAGCCAAATTTTCAAAGAATAAAATGCTTTGTAAAAGTGTGTCAATGAGATTTCTTACTTGAACTTTAGTATTTAATGAAATTAGAATTATAAATCCTTACTAAATGTATGTAAAATCATATCCCCCCCCCCTGTCCATTAAAAAGACAATAGTGAGATATTAATGTAATACGATAAATGATAGGCGATATTAATGTAATACTATGACCTTGAGAAAGACAATATGGGTTACAATTATCTTCATGTGTCAATGTAGGCTTTAATTAAATTCAATCTTGGTACGAAAATTAAAATTAATTTTATCTACATGAAGTATAATGAACGAACAATTATTTATCATTGTTCTAGCTCGTTAGTTTAATTTTTCTACTCCAAAACTGCACAATTTAAATACCAGCATTCTTTCTAGGCTATTTTCTAAAACGTTTTTTCAATAGCAATAAGTGCAACACATACAATAACTAATAATGTATAATAACTTAAATAAAATTAATAACACATCAATCACAACCAAAATAAATAACATATTTATAGCATTTACTCAATTAGGCATTAATAAGTGACAAATGATATTGAAGATTATTACAGGTTAAGTAAATAACTAATAAAATAATATATTTGAAAAATAATCATGATAATTATTTCAATATTAATAACTATGTCTTAATATTAATACTATGTCTATTAATTATTATTTAACTATTTGATTGTAATCATACACAGAATAAATTTGTAATCTTGGATGATGATTCTAAAAATTAAAGTATCCTAAGACTATTAACTATTATATTATTATTATAAATTCTTATGAAGAACAATATTAGCATTTAAATACACATTCTCTGAATGATTCAGTCCATTAAATGCAAGAAAATTTTAATTATTTCTAATATGTATATGAAAAAACAATAACAAATACAAAAAACATAAGAAAAATAAAAAAAACGCATTAGCACTGTGTAAAAAGCAAAAATGTTAACTGAAAGTTATTAAAAATGGGTAATTAAATTTTGCGATAGTTAATTTTAACTGTGAAGATTTATTTAAAAGAATATTGCAATATTTCAAAAATCATAGTCAGGGCATATAAAGGGCAAAACCTATTGGTGCTTTCTTCTTTTTCTTTCATAATCAAAAGGCGTATACTATAAGAATTAACATTTATTAAATTCTGAAGATTAATTTATAAGCTTTTTCTGATTCAAATATTAATTTATTATTTTTAACACAATATTTTAAACAAATGTATTTAAAGTAATAAAGTGCATTTACGTATCCATCATTTAATGGAGTCCCATTACCTGCGATATGCTACTCCATACTCCATTTTGTTGAGCTGTTTATGTGGCAAACAATATGTTGTTATTGTCAACAAAGTATCTGTGTGAAATATGTCCTCCGGCCGTCTGCCCAGGTAGTTTAAAAAGTAGAGCTTGGAAGTTTAAATCAAAAATCTTGAGTTCGAATCTTGGCGTGGACATTTTTTTTCAACCATTTGGAAAATATCAGTTTGTATAAAATACCATTGTTAAAATGAAAGAACCTGAAATTGGATTTATCCCTTTTGGTCCAGATATTGTTTTGGTGATTGAAAATTACTTATATTAATTTCATATTTTCTAAACGAAACATGATGTTGGAAAGAAGCGAAGTGATTTATTTTAATTTCTTAAAGATAGCGATCTAAAAGTTTATATTGATTATTTAAAGTGTGAAAATTATACGAAAATACTGAAATTCTTATCAAGGAATTCTTCTTTATTAATGCATCCAATTTTGCTGAATAAATTAAATTAAAATTGGATTCTACTTGTCATTTGGAAGGATATTTCAAAAAATAAGTAAGTAAATAAATATATGATAGGAAAATGTGTATATATAAAAATATTATTCCGCAAGGTCTAACTATTTTAGGCAGAATATATTGTAGGAAATTGCTGCCTATATGTTTTAATATAAACATGCCTTCAAAGTTTGCAAATACCTGGAAAGAGACAATAGTTTAATTAAACAGAGTGCTGTTTAGAAGAGTTTCTTTCCTCAATACATCAGTAGATTAGTCGATCAAGCAAAACAAGCAAGGCATAAGAATAAATTAAGTTTGAGCAAGTTTATTTATTGGATGCTTAAATATATCACTCAGCTTTATGAGAAATGGAGAAATGCATTACTGAAATATAATATTAATTCAATAGCTGAGCCTCCAGCAAGATTGAAAGATCTGATTTATAGTAAAATCGATCCAATTACAGATTATGAAAAAGAAGGAGTTTAACTCAATGCTATGCAGCATTTAACTTTGAAAATGCTTATTTTATATTGGTATGACATGTCGAAAATTTAAAGAAAGGTTAAAAGAGTACTTATCTGATATAAAATTTAACAAACCGGGTACAGTTTTATCCAGATTGTATCAAAAACAAAACATTAAGATAAACTTTGAGAAAGTTATAATAATCACATTTGATATCTAACTATTACTCTTCAACAATCCGTGAACCCAGTAAGATTTTTCTTAGGCGTGATTCTGTTTACAAGTATGTCTTTCTTATAATATTCTCGCTATTTGGTTTAAAATTCAGACTATTTCAAGAACTTTTGAAAATATGACTTGATCTTTTCACCCCTCTTCTAAAGCAGTGAAGTAAATTTCGTTTGCGTATGCGTTATACTTTGTTTTGCTTTACGTATGTTACCTTCTACTCCAATCAGCCGTATTTACCTGTTTGAAAATGAACGCGTGTACGTTAAGAGATCTCAATATTATATTAATTAATATCGTTATATGCTTTTAATATTTTTTAAGTAATTTTATGTATGTTTAAAAGTTTATTTTAATAACAATATGAAAATTCCTTCACGACACTAGTTTTAATACTGAGTTTTGGTACTATTGGCGGAATACATCAATGTATTGATGTATTCCCTTACAGTGATTTTTTATACAAAGTAGCAAATAGATTATTACATCAGCACCAACATCTACTGGTATGCCAGTGAGAAAGTTTCCTGATTTCGTTTGATTTCGAAACCATTAAAATAGTACAGCTAAGAGTTTTGAATCCAAAAGCTAAATTATCATTTTAAATCTATTGCCACATTCGATTTTTTTACGTAGATATACTACCATTCTTTACCAATAAACGTTTCTACCAGATCATGTGGAATGTGTACTAATGTATCAATAACGCTTTCCAAATGACAAGAGATAGTTCTTTTTATGCAAGTCATATCATTCGAAAATAATACAAACAGTATGTCACCTCTGATTGCTATCACCTATCAATGTGCTATCACCTATTGCTGTCACCTATCAATGCTCTTATGCTATGCGAAGTGTCAAAAAATTCATCGTGTTATTGACACAGGGTCTACGATTTCTTTATTGTCTCTCAAATGTACAAGAACATTTAATGACAGAACTGAATTTATCCAACGTGTTATAACTATACTAAGCTAAATATAACTTAAAAGTAAATGACACACTTGAACCGTTGGATGGAAAATACATAATATTACAAAAGTAATATGTTTGTATTACTGATATTGATTTGGATTACGTTAATTTGAATTTGAAGGACTGAGATGAATATGAATTAAGTATTAAAAGAAAAATGCATCTCATGAAAATTTAGTGTTAAAATCTCAAGTTACAAATAAAAAAATAAAAAATAAATAAAAAATAAAAAACAAGGATTAATGTCTCTTGCGTGACATAACCTCAGGAATGAGTGTGGGATGTCCGACATGCGTGTTTTGAGTACAGTACGGCGAAATTTAGCTTTAATGGGTTATAATTGTAACAGCAGAAGACCGACTCGGATGCCATTACTAATAGCACAACATCGCCGACAGTGGTGCTCCTGGGCTCGTGACCATATCGGATGGACACTAGATGATTGGAAAAAAGTTGCTTGGTTCGATGAATCACGATTTCAATTGGTAAGAGATGATGGAAGAGCACGAGTGTGACGCAGACCTCTTGAAACCATGGACCCAAGTTGTCAACAAGGCACTGTGCAAGCAGGTGGTGGCTCCATAATGGTTTGGGCTGTGTTTACATGGAATGGACTGGATCCGCTGGTCAAACTGAATCAATCGTTAACTGGAAATGATTAAGTTTAGTTACTAGGAGACCATTTGCAAACATTTATGGACTTCATGTACCCAAACAAAGATAGAATTTTCCAGGCTGATATTGCGCCAAGTCACAAGGCCATAACTGTTCGCGATTAGTTTGAAGAACATTCTGGACAATTCCAGCGGATGATTTGTCCACCGAAATCGTCCGACATGAATCTCATCGAACATTTATGGGACATATTCATTTATGGGACAGATCAGTTCATGCATAAAATCCTCCACTGGTATCACTTTCGGAAATATGGACGTCTGTAGAGACTGCATCGCTAAATATTTCTCCTGAGGACTTGCAACGACTCGTGGAGTCCATGTCACGTTGTGTTGCTGCCCTTCGCTGGGCAAAAGAAGAACCGACACGCAATTAGCAGAGTATCCCATGACTTTTGTCACCTCAGTGTATATCGGATATCAAGTGCAAAGTTTCGTTTTACACATTTTCGATGTTATTGTTTCAAAAATAAGATATTGTTATGAATGTTTATAAGAAAGTCTGCTTTCCACTTATCTTTTTAGATAACAGTTCTATAAAAATCTTTTGAATTAGTCAATTATATTGTTAAATCTTTTAGCCAATCATCTTTTTTTTTAACTACTCTTTAAAAACAAGAGCCACAAAATAACTCAAGTTGAGAGCCGAAATCCACTCATCTTACAATTTTAAAGTCAACTTCTCGTAAAGTGATGAAACAACTCTAGTAAACGAGTTGTTTTTAAGCAATTTAAATCAAGATGAATGAAATGTTTAAATAAAAACTTATTTACGATCCAATAAATTGCAGCTCGTTCTGAGAAGTCAAATCCACTCTTTCGTTTAAAGAGTGTACAATAATCTAAAACTGATTCTTGAAATATTATTAAATTTTAAATATTTTCTTAAAAAGCCATGTTTTTTAAATCATATCAAGAATTATTTAACATAACTATTGTTAAAAATGAAAACGGTCAAGTACAAATATTACTTGCGCTCAGAGGGTTCTGTATAATAAATATATGAATTACTAACTGCATTATATTATTTAATTAAAAAAAAAGAATAATAAGACTTTGTAAAAAAAATACAACGTTGAATTGGGTATAATTGTATGTACTAGAAAAGTATGAATATCTATATAATTCTATGGGATTTTAAGACTAAATAATAATAAATATTTCTATTCTGTATAATTTTTTTATTGTATTTTAATCTGTTTTCTGTTCTTTTTTATATTTTTTTGTGGGCTTAATTCAATACTGAACAAAGAAATATTGCATAATTAAACTTCATTTAGCACTTCACAAAACTAAATTCAACGTAATAATAATCTTTTGTTTTTACAATGTAGCTAAACTAAAACCCCTGTTTCAAGTTAAAACTTGGCATTGTGCTAAGAGAGCTGTAAGTATGTCACAAATATGTAACACTGCCATGGTCCGCGCCACGTTTTTTCAGATAGGTTTTAACACTAGAAACACTGGAAATTTAGTCAAGTTTTAGAAAAATGTTTCACACCAGAGCTTTCATTTAAAATACTTTAAATTTTATTGAACGTTTCAATTCTTTGTACCATTTAAACTTTTTTATAATAAAATTTTTGGTTTTCACACCAGTAAATATGAGGATAAATATAAATTCTTTTTCCACAAGACAAGTTCCTTGATAAAATAACATACAAAATAATCTTCTTTTAAAAGTGGCGGGAAATCTATAATTTAAATTTTAACGATGAAAATACTTTGGGCGTTAATGGGTTAGTTCTAGTTATTTAACAATTTAACGTTCATTGCTTTTTTACTGCTAATGGACATTGCATTACACAGATCTATCTTTAAAATTTGTTATCTAGACTTTAAAAACGATGGTGCATTGAATACGTTGCTCCTGTCATTATGTATGTACAAACCGGCCGTATCTATAAAGGTTAATATCTCACCTAATTATCGAAATTTTTTTCGAAAATTATTATCAACATTGCTTTTTACAATTATATGATAGGTAGCTCCAGCACTCCTCAACACTTTTTCTGAATGCCCAAAAATCGAAATTTGTGTGTAATGGAAAAATGGTCTTTTAACAAAAACTATATGACCTGGGATAATCAGTGTAGTTTTTCTGCAAGGTTGAAATTAATGTCTATTATCTCTAATTTTTTCATAATTTTAGTTTTATTAGATTCGGAAATAGATGAAGGGGGGGGGGAGAACATATTTTTGCTCTACAATTTCGACGACATTTTTCAGAATATAAATAAAAGATATCTAAAATTAAAAAAAACGTGTTTTTGAGTTCAGCGTTACAAAACCCTTCACACGATAAACAAATAAAACATTTTTTTTCCAAGTAAATTAAAGCTCCCCTACGTTTTTCCTAAATATGTTTGTGAATGTTTAAAAATCTGCAAAATGTGGGCCAATAATCTTTGTAAATTCATACAACTTGAATTTTCCTCGTTCTATAGTTTACGAGTAAAATAGTTGTGACAGAAAAACGGACAAATAGACATAGGAGTGATCTTAAAATGGTTCCGTTTTCACCTTTTAAGTATGGAACCCTAAAAAAACAGTTTTTTATTGACAAAATTTTAATGCTTATTTCAAGGAAAAACGAGAAACAGTCAATATTTAAAAAAAATTAATTAAAAAACTAACATTTTAGCTATAATAGACTAACACCAATTTTAAACATCATTAAGTATTTTATAATTTAACACACGCTCTTTTTAAAGGCATATTTAATAAACTCCGCAATATCTCATTAGCTAATTAGATATTTTCTTACTTATGCAGTGATAGTATATTAGTTAGTTTCCTATTTTTCATACTTAATACATTAAGTCATGGGGTTTCGGTTAATGAGAAACTTGATGCAGATATATCGAAAGATTTTACATCATTAAAACTTTTTTTATCAAAAAATAATGAAATTCCTAAAATTTTTAATCTGATTGAAAGTTTTTGATTTTTTCAGTTTTTTATAATTAATGATGCAACTGATAAAAATTACTAAAATTAAAGAAATCAGATGAAATGATGATGAGAAAATGAATATTTAAAAATCCCTGTACATCTTTATACAGGGTGTTCCTAAACGAATGCAACGAACTTTCAGGTATGATTATACTAACCAAGACAACTTATTTGTATAAAAAACTATAGTTTCAATTCACTAATTCAATTAAAAAACATACGATATCTAATATGAGTCAAATTTCAAATTTTGCTCACAATTTTAACTGCAATGAAGATATTCTGACAAACCAATTTCAGTAGACATTTTAAGCTATTGCATAGCTTTTATCGCGGGTTTTGAGCGCGGCGACCGAATGTAGAAATTTCGTAACGAAAAATATTTAGAAATTCCGTAACGAAATAAAAACCTAACACTCGGCTAACCATCGTTTCAGTTCGGCAAACTTCGGCATGGTATCCTTCTGTAGACTTCGGCAGACATTGACGCGGTATTTTTCAGATATTTAGAGGATATCAAGTAGCAAACTTATAATTCTTATTTCAGTTACTATAAATCTATAGTTTCAATAATAAAAATTCCTGATAGAATGTGTATCGAAAAGAATCGTCTTAAGATAAAATAAGGTAGGATAATGTAGCTTTTGGTGATTGGAGACCCGCCCAATGGTGAGGATCGAAAAATTTAAAATGCTTATAACTCGCGATCTAATTTTCGTAGCGCGGCCAAATTTTGTTTGGTAATTTATTATGAGACAGTGTTAATTTTTGGTGACAGGAGACCCCCACGGTAAGGGTCGAAAAAGTTAAAATGCTTATAACTCGCGGTCTAATTTTCGTAGGGCGGCCGAATTTTGTTTGGTAATTTATTATGAGACAGTGTTAATTTTTGGTGACAGGAGATCCCCATGGTGAGGGACGAAAAATGTAAAAATGCTAACTCGCGATCTAATTTTCGTAGCGCGGCCAAATTTTGTTTGGTAATTTATGATGAGACAGTGTTAATTTTTGGTGACGGGAGATCCCCAGGGTGAGGGTCGAAAAATTTAAAATGCTTATAACTCGCGATCTAATTTTCGTAGCGCGGCCAAATTTTGTTTGGTAATTTATTATGAGACAGTATTAATTTTTGGTGACAGGAGATCACAAGGTTAAAGTCGAAAAAGTTAAAATGCTTATAACTCGCGGTCTAATTTTCGTAGCGCAGCCAAATTTTGTTTGGTCATTTATTATGAGACAGTGTTAATTTTTGGTGACAGGAGAACTCCCACGGTGAGGATCGAAAAATTTAAAATGCTTATAACTCGCGATCTAACTTTCGTAGCGCGGCCATGTTTTGTTTGGTAATTTATTATGAGACAGTTTTAATTTTTGGTGACAGGAGACCCCCCCCCCCCAAGGTGAGGGTCGAAAAATTTTAAATGTTTATAACTCGCAATCTACTTTTCGTATCGCGGCCAAATTTTGTTTGGTAATTTATTATGAGAGAGTGTTAATTTTTTTTGACAGGAGATCCCCCTCGGTGAGGGTCGAAAATTTTAAAATGCTTATAACTCGCGATCAATTTTCGTACCGCGGCAAAATTTTGTTTGGTAATTTATTATGAGACTGTTAATTTTTGGTGACAGGAGAACCCCCATGGTGAGGGTCGAAAAATTTAAAATGCTTATAACTCGCGATCTAATTTTCGTAGCACGGCCAAATTTTGTTTGGTGATTTATTATGAAATAGTGTTAATTTTTGGTGACAGGAGACCCCCCACGGTGAAGGTCGAAAAAGTTAAAATGTTTATAACTCGCGATCTAATTTTCGTAGCGCGGCCAAATTTTGTTTGGTAATTTATTATGAGTCAGTGTTAATTTTTGGTGACAGGAGACCCCCCCCACGCTGAGGGTCCAAACATTTATAATGCTTATAACTCGCAATCTAATTTTCGTAGTGCGGCCAAATTTTGTTTGGTAATTTATTATGAGACAGTGTTAATGTTTGGTGACAGGAGACCCCCCCGCGGTGAGATTCGGAAAATTTAAAATGCTTATAACTCGCGATCTAATTTTCGTAGCGCGGCCAAATTTTGTTTGGTAATTTATTAAGGTATTGCATAGCTTTTATCGCGGGCTTTGAGAGCGGCGAAAGAATCTAGAAATTCCGTAACGAGACAAAAACCTAACACTCCGGCTAACGTCGCTTCAGTTTGGCAGACTTCGGCACGCTATCCTTCGGTAGACTTCGGCAGACATTGACGCGGTATTTTTCACATATTTTGAGAATATCAAGTCTCGGACTTATGTTTTTTATTTCAGCTACCATAAACGTATAGTTTCAATGATAAAAATTCCTGATTAACAACCATGTATTGTAAGATAATAAAAATATTTTAAACGATATTAACTTCTCATTTATTCAATAAAAGAAAAAAAATTATTGTTGGTCATCACGCTCAAAAAGTGTAACTTGAATTAATATATATATATATATAAAAAAAAAAAAAAAAAAAAAAAAAAAACTGCATAAATAAAAAATAAATAAATAATTATAATTGCATAAGTTGATAAAAAATGCTATGCAATAGCTTTACCGCGGCAGTCCTCGAGTGCCACACGTATTTTTTTTTTTGTTAAAATGTAATGAATCATGAAAGGTGCGAGAAATGTTCTGTAAAAGAAAAATAAAATTCTTAATCTAGGAAAATTTAATACATGATAAATGAATACATACGTACACTTTTTCCGAGTTACCAACGCATCTGAAAAGTGTACTTCATTTTAGAAATTTCAAAAACCAATATATCTTCCAGATTTTAAGTAGCATTGACAAAAACTAAGTATTTTGCGAAATTAAATTTTGAAAATCTTACCGAGTAGTCTTTGTCGGATATTATAATACGATCAAATTTTGTGTGTGTCTATGTGTGTATGTAAATGTTATCTAAAAAATTGTTCTTAGCTATTTTGACTAAATTTTCTTCCTATCATTTTGGGTACGAGAGTGCATTGCACTAGGTCACATATCTGAGAATATTTGATTCGTGAAGTACTTTGGTGTCATTACAGGAAAATGCATTTCGATAAGAATGAGTGTTGAAAGAGTTATATTGAATAGTCGCAAACAAACGAAGTCATAAAATTGGGAACATTTTGCCGAATTTTGCGATATTTTATAAAAGATTGGCGACATTTTGATATGTGAGAAAAGATTGACTTTCAATACTATCAATATCAAAACACATGCTGCCCGTCAAAGGAAATAATGTCACCAAATTTGGCGATATTTGGTGATATTTGGTAAAAATATTGGCTTTTACAATCGGAAGGGCTGTTCTAAAAATTCTCAATGGGAACAGAGATACACGATTCAGCCAATAAGAGTCCATTGGCCGTTTTTCAAAACACAATTCAAACAACAAGAGTCATTGGATGCTTTTCAAAACACAATTCAACCAATCAAACTACGTAACAATTTTTCGTGATTAATCCCATACCTGTATAATTAACAAGGAGACTGCAAGGGTGTGGGGTATTCAAATCAAATTACGTTTTTTTTGTGTGAATAGTACTCAGTAAGAGAACTCGTATGACAAAGTCGTAGCGCGTAATACTTAGTAGTTATTGAGAGAAAAAAAAATTAAACTCTATTTTTTTATGTGTGTTTATTTTAAACGGATGTCTTATTATTTGTGTGATATATAATATGTCATTTTTTTAGCAAAATGGCGACCAGCAAAGATATTCCAGGCTCTTTTTTACATACAGACTCTATTCCTGAATCATCTTTGTGAAATGATAAGTCTCAATTGTTATTGAAAAATGACGTTCTCTTTATCGAAAATAATTTAATTGCATCCAATTCTTCATCTGTTATACTTGAAGATACAATGCTAATTGGCGAAGAACTGCATGAAAAGACTTTGGAAATATTAAATGAAAAGTTTATTTTTTTAAGATGAAGAATTAATACATATTAATGAAGAATGTGAAAAAGTGATTTTTGATGTGGAATATAATGATTCGGCATCAGAACAATACGAAACCGAGTATAAAAAAAGTAAACCTAATGACTGCATTTCATTGGATTATAAAACAGAAGTTATTAACATTGCTGAGGTACATCTTGCTTAAAATTTGTCACCCAATGTTCTGAGGTTTTGGAATCAAAATCTTCAAATTGTGCAGCAACAGCCAGTGCCCATTGTTGTATGTTCCTCTTTGTGACTTGTTGGTAGTTTTGTCTCGCTCCAACGAAACGACCATAAGTTCATTAATCGATTATAGTATATTTATCAAAGATAGTTCCTCCTTTTCTAACATCTTCCTTCCACATCGAAAGGTACTCTTTTTTGTTCAAATGTCTGCAGTCATTTCTTTGTAGAAATGTCAAGCTCCATGTAGGATGTACCTGAGCAATGTTAATAACATTTTTTCTATAGTCCAGTGAAATGTAATTATTAGATTTACTTTTTATGCAGGGGTTTGTATTGTTCTGGTGACGAATCATCATGTGCTATTTCAAAAATCTCTCTTTCACATTCTTCATTAAATGTATTATATATTCATTTTGGAAAAACATTGCTTTTCATTTAAAATTTCCAAAATTCTATCATACAGTTCTTTGCTAATTAACACATTGCATCTTCAAGTATAGCAGATGAAAGGTCTGATGCAATTAAGGGAGACCCGTAAGAAAAAACCTAAAATTTTTATTATTGATTTTAAAGTAATGAATTTTGGTGTACTATTTAAAAATCTTCTTGTAAGGAATAATTAGCAAAAAAATTCACTTTTTATTAAAAAGTATATTTTTCATGGGGATTTTTATGATTTTTTTTTGTCGAAAAATACACTTTTTAAAATTACTACTCCTCATTCAATTTTCAATATTTTGGTATTACTAAAATTTCTTAAATAGTGTTACAGCATATAGAAAAGAACTAAGGAGAGATATTTTTAATTTTCTATTTTAATCGGCTAAAAAAAAAATACGCATGGTAAATTTCCTTAAATTCGTTATAATTTTCATGTTTACCAATTTATGTTAAATTTTCAGAAATAGTTAAACAAATATCTCTCCTTACTTTTGTTGCAAATTTTTTTAAGATTCGAAAAACATAAACACTTTGTTTCTAAATCATTTTACCACTGAGACTTAGTACTTTGAACTTAGGCAAAATATGAAAAAAGTAATTTTCAGGAAAACACGTTTTAAATGGCCGCTAGTCCTTTAAACTCTATAGTGAGTACAATTTAAAAAGCTCATTTTCTACCTGTTCCAAGTGTTCCGAGTTCTGAAATTTTGCATGGATAATCGCAAATATGTATTTTATCGTTTTCTGAGAATTTTTTTTTGAACTTTTGATGATTTTTGGCCGAAAATGGGATTCGGGTGTCCCTTAAATTATTTTTGGTAAGGAGACCTTCATAATATACAACTGCACTTTTCAATAACAATTTTGACTTCTCACTGTACAAAAATAATTCAGGAATAGGATCTGTATGTATAGAGGAGCCAGGAAAATCTTCGCTGGTCGCCATTTTGCTAAAAAAATAGTATATTATATATCACACAAATAACAAAAGACATCCTTTCAATGTAAACATGCATAAAAAGTATTTTTCTATATAACTACTAAGTATTGGGCTCTAAGACTTTGTCATTAAGAATTCTCTTACTGAGTACTATTTACACAAAAAAACTTACTTTGATTTGGATACCTCACACCCTTGCCGTCTCCTTGTAAGTTCTTAAGTTGAAGCCCAAAATGTGTGAAGTTGTTTCATGAATCTTATAATTATGATAGAATATGTATAGTCGGATTAGGATAAAATTTAAGAGGATGCACATCTATACATATAATAAAACAGTAGGACCCGGTGTGTCTGTACATTGAAGATAATTGACAAAAATGGAGTCAGGGCGATAAAAGAAAACCAATGAAACACAAAAAAATTTTTTTTGAATTTTTTGTCTGTCTGTCTGTCTGTCTGTCTGTCTGTTTGTTCGAGGTTATCTTCGTAACTACTGAATGGATTTTTATGCGGTTTTCACTAATGAAGAATGCACACTCCCGGGCAGTGTATAGGCTTTGTTTCATCAAAATCGGACAACAGACAAAAAAGTAACAAAAAGAAACAAAAGAAACTATTAGGTGCGCTGCTCACGTTTTTTAGTACATAACGTTTTTTAGTACATATAAAATCCAATAGATGTCACTGTGCGATTTTAAAACGCGCTATCGTTATGTTTTCGCCAGTCTACTTAAGTATGAGAAAGTTTCAAGCTGGCTGTCGTTCCATGTGGTTTAGTCGGTAGAACGTCAGTGCGCCATACTGATGGCCCGGGTTCGATTCCCAGCATGGAATTTTTTTTCACTATGTTGGCATTAACGCCTATAAGCAATTAAAAGAATTTGAAATATTGTATTCAAGGCGAATTTTCTCTCTGGGAAAATTTTCTTGCATTAATATGTCAGTGTAATTTTTTTTCGATTTAATTTTTTTTTTCGAAACTTTGTTTTTCTTAAAAAATTACAGTAAATATTTGATATTTCCCAACGTTTTTTGAATGATCGACTTGCTTTTTTTTTTTTAATGTATGTCTGAACCTTATCTAACTACTTCTTCAAGATTTCTTTAGATAAACCGACCAGCGTAGCGGGCGAAGGCCGCTAGTTGTAAATATTGATTATTTCTGTAAATAATAATATTATAAAATGAAATTCTTTATAGGAATACTATAGCTAGAACTTATTGTATCAAGATGATTCCAAAACTAATTTTAACTGACCGTCATTCGGTCTTTCCTGGTGGTAACAAACGAAGTCGTAATTCAATCAGCTTTTTCAACATGTAATAAAGATTTTTCGGATACTATCGATTTCCGCATAAACACTTTCGTGTTCAACAAACACGTTTCATGTAAAGGTATAATTAAAGTAAAAGTATAAAAATTGACATTAAATATTATATTGTCAATCGTGTAAGAGTAGATTCGCCCCCTCATTCGAAAATATTTACTTGCGGAACGATAGCATCCTAAAAACTTATATTCCGCTTTGAGAAAATTGATCAAAGTTCTATAAAAAAAAAAGCGAAGAAGTTTCTCAAAATTATTTTCATCAAAAAAAAAAAAAAAAAAAAAGAAAAAAAATAGCCAGGAATTTTTATAATACCTTATCAGTACAGTTTTAGAAAGAAATACAAATAATAACTGCGATAATTTTAGTTTAAATTGCAGTTATACATTCTTTAAAAAATATTTTAAAACATATATGTTAAATTAAAAGAACTAGCTGGATGTGCCTATCCGAAAATTTTCCTCTATCTCATATATTTTAATATTTAAAAAAAAAATAGTTACACATGTTAATACTTGTTGATACTTCAATAATATTAGTTAAATACTATACCAACTTTGATTTTCATCTTAGTACATCATCAAGTTTTGATTCAGTTAATTGATTGGATAAAAATCTATTAATTTAGATCATGACATTTATTAAAATCAATAGTTTTTCCTCATTCTGTTGTCTTCAGTTGTTTGCGAATAGCTGGCTTAGCAGGACGTGAATTCACGTCGCTTCACGAGCCGCCGATGGACAATTGACCTACGAAAAATGGAGAAAATTATACAAAATTCTCTATCACAGCAACCCTTTCCCACGGAATATTTCGAATCCAAGGTGGGTTTTCTGGCCATAATCAAAAACATGAACAAAAAAATTCATTCAGTTCTGTACGTAACTTAATGCGTTTTTAACGATACAATGATGAAAATTGCACCGATATCGCTATTAAAGTGTATTCTTTTGGCGGAAATTTTTCACATTCGGTCCTGCTTGCCTTTGAAAAAACGTGCACAAAATTTTTGGTTCAATTCTATACACAAATTCCTAACTTCTTGATGGCACAATAATGAAAAGGGCACAGACATCGCAATTATAGCGCCACTTTCCACCGGATTTTTTTTCAAGTTCAGGCAGAAGCCAAAAACATGCACAAACGCTTGGTTCAATTTTATGCATAACTTCATACAAATTTCGATGGTACAATAGTGGCACATGGAGTGATGGACAGACAGACATTCCGTATAAGCGTTTTGGGATCTCTGATCCCTAAAACTGCAAATTTGTTGAAAATTGGAAGATGGAAAAAATTTCGATTACAATTCTGTCTTTTATTGATGATAGAGGTGAGTAAAAATAAGAAAATGACCATTTTTCCCGCCTAAGCCAGAGATAGCAAAATGATCAAATCCCATTTATTCAGGATGTATATACTCAACATAAACTAAAATAACCCACATTAAGAATAAATAGTATGTTGTGTAATATTTTAAGTATTAAATTGTTTCAAAATTCAGTAAACAATGCACACAACAGTATATTTATGACACACACATGTATCACATGAACACAACAGTGATGAAATAAGATACAGTATTAACGTGAAGAACAGAGGGGTACAAGTGCTCAGATCAGACATGCAGATTGTAAATGTTCAGTGGCCTTTCTCTGTAGAAATTATTGCTCCGACTTGTCTTCTTGCTTTCACAGAAAATGATTTGTGATTCCTGGAATGACACCATAACAAAAAGTCTTACCGATCAGAAAATAGAAAGAGAAAGCTTTCATATTTCTTGGTTTTAAAGTTTTGCAAATTTTAGACGAAGATATTTTTACTCAAATTTTAAGAAGCTAAAATGTAACAAACCCGATAAAAAATATTCTTTAATACTGAATTTGAATTAGAATTGTACTAATTTAGTAAGCTATTGGAGTTTGTATCATTTATGGTTACTTATTTTTGGTGGCCAAATTTAGAGATATTTCGTCAAGTATCTTGGCGATAATTTGAAGCTAAAGGATATTAATAGAATTTAAACATTTCCTGACAATGCACGATGCAAATGGTCGACATTTTAAAACAAAATAGTGAATGAAGCTGGCTAACAAACTCGTTCGAGACATTGATGTATGTACATTGATGTATGTGCATACATCAATGTCCCGAACGAGTTTGTTGGCCAATCAATCCTATCCAAAACTGTTTATAAATGTGAGAGTCACCGCATAACGAAAATCAAATTGTTTCAAAATGTCAGCCAACCTAGAAATTCAAGCTACTATATCTTAGCTATTTTTTAAGATAAACACAAAACAAAATATGCTTTGAAATCCATTTATTAAGGTTAAAATCTTAGGAAAATTATATTTTTCATTTTTTAATTTATTTTCATTACTTTATAATTTTTAAAATTCTTTTAAAAATTCAAACGGGCGCCATTTATAAACAAGATGGTGGACGAAGCTGGCCAATGAACTCGGTAATGATATTGGTATGTATTATGTATACAATTATTCTCATCTAAATCAGTTAATAAATATAGAGGAATCGTATGATATAAATCAGTTATAAAATATATATATATATGGGTCAGCATTTGGACTGAGGCTTCGAGGTCTGAGGTAGAGGGCTCTTGATCGGTGAAATTTTTTTCAACAAATGCTTTTTTTTGGATGGCTGCAATACTTTTTACTTTTTGTAACAAAAGCTGCTTCTAGTTGAAACCTAGCATTTTACTTACATGATTAGTGTTCGTATTCACCCTTTACCTCAATCTAGAAAACGCGGTTTAACGCTAAAGTTGTATTTATCATTAATTTGATTGGATTTTCGCTACTATCGCGTGCAATAGTGATAATCTGGAATATCATTTGAAAGTTCAAACATAGTTTTTTCTATGTTAAGTTAGATGATAAACACGAGTTTTATACTATTGGAAATCACACTATTTAAAAATTATTTCATATAAATAAATAGAGTAAAAGGAAATAATTATAACATTACACATTATTTAGCAATAATCAAGAAACTGTATCATATGCCTAAAATAAAACATTTAAAGAAAAAACAATAAAATCCGTTCAGAATTTTAAAAAATTAGTCTCTCTTTTCAAAGTAACGTTGAATTTTATTAGCATCTGTGACAACTCAGGTTCCCACTGCAAAAAATGTTGCGTCTTATCGTCTCTGATAGTTTGTTACATTAGTTCAGAAATATTGTACCTGGTGTAAACTATAAAATTAACATCATTGCTTTGAAGCAAGATATTGGTGCATGTTTTTTATTTAATTTATTCAAGAACACACGTTGCATGCCTACGTGAGTAAAAGCAATAAAACTCACGTTGCAGCTGCCAAACATCTTTTCAAAAAGTTAATAGAATTACATTTGACTATTCAAATTTCTTTCTCTTTTTTTATTCGTAAGAAGAAAGGATTGAATAATTAAAAAAAGTATTGTAAATTTTCGACTTTCAGGTTTGATGTACTTACAGGTTTTAATATGCCGAGATACGATTTGACTTTTTTTTAAATGTTTGTCTTTCTGGTAAAAACAGTTTGCGGTAACACTAATTCACGAACTAATTTCACCAAACTTCATATTTAGATACATATTTATATCTTGATGTATGCTGATGGTAATTGAAATTTGGAGTATATTGTCCCAAATGCGATGATGATGCCTTGATTTTCACGATTTAGAATATTGCTATAGCTGTAGAAGATAAAATTGCATCAAACTTAATGTGTAAAAGGATTATTATGACAAATCTATGCTTATTTAATTAAAAAAGATTACTCAATAGGGAATGCAGCGTTTTTGTGAGGAACGTTATATCTGTATCTCAGCTACTATTGAATATAATTGCACCACAATTTATTTAAAGTTATCAGTTAAAAATATATATGTTGGTCCGATTTTGTTTTTGGTTATCGAACAGGTGTGCTCTTGCTCTATGTTTTTATCATTCATTGAAAAATTGTAAAAAAAAGCAGTGTATTTCATATCCATAACTGTCGGTATGAAAAAAAAAATTAAAAGGAATTAAACTTTAAAATTAAATAATTTTACAAATTTTTTAAGTTTGACCTATCAATATGTCTCAGTAGTGGAAAGAGTCAAGTTTAAGTAGGCGTTGCTTTAGGTGAAGATATTTAAGCATAGTTTGGCAAAAACAGAAACAAAAGCATATCAACATATATGACAAATATCAACCTAAAAGTATTTTAATTGCACTGTATTATTATTTGCTTTGTTTATCATACCCGTAACAATATTCTTATTATTTTTTTACAATGCAAATAGAAAAACATGAAAAAAGTGTGCTGCCACGTGATGTAAGTTCAAAACAGTTTGAACGATTCGAATACAAGGTCCAGATGTATCATTTTAAAACGTATAATAGTTTAAAAGAAACAAACAAAAACGTAATTCGCGTGTTTGTCTAGCCATACAGACAATGAAACAAAATCGAAAATTGCTCTTGCATTGGGAATTATGTTTCGTTTTATTCTACCTTAAGAAATAAGCTTAGAGGGCCGTCATCTTCATATTCAAATTGCAATAAAGTTCGATTTTTCTATACGAAAACAATTTTGACATCTCCTATTTGGATTCTTTGTCTTTTTTCATTTCTGGCTGAAAAGGGAAGGCATACTATTTCCATAACGCTTGAAATATGTGCAATTAAATTAATTCCTACAAATGCTTTTTGAATTGTGTTTAGAAACTATAATACTTCCAGTGCAGTCTGTCTTGCCGCGATTACAAATGAATTTAACATGAGCGATTCATAATTTTACATTCTAAATTATTCCTAAACTATTTGATTCTTGTGTCATTATAGAATGTTCAACAAACTATGCTATTTGGGTATGGAAACACGGATATATTCGTAGGATAACTGGTAAACGATGTCATAAGAAATAGGTTATTTTTAAAATGGATTTGTAATTAAAATCTTTTATTTTCCTTAAGAGTGGTGATTTAAACCAAGTTTAAACCAATTAGTTCTAACCCCGAAATTTCACAATTATAGCAATATTCAGGGTTCGTATTCTGGAAGGATTTGTAATGACCTTTTTAAAGAATTTTTTTAATGTAATATTTATTTTATTTAATGAAAAATAAATCCTTTTTCAGATGAAACAACCAGTACTTTAAGGAATTTCTAATAGTAAAACAATTAAAATCCTCTAACTTTTTCATGTTTACAAACCCTGATTATTTTGTAATACAAATTTCTATATTTGTTAAAAAAAAAAGGTTTCCCTTATTTTCAAATACATTTCTTCGTAAGTTCTCATGTCTATTATTTCAACATTTTAAAAATAAAAGCATTTTGTCTCTTAATGGGTTAAATAATAAGGTATAAATAAAAATTAATCCCTGAACTTTTGAGGAATAATTTTAGTTTTTCTTATAGTAGTTTCTTTAAAAATGCGCCAAATTTCGACGCGTTTTTTTTTTTTTTTTTTTTTTTACTAACTAAATTTTTTTTTTTTTTTTTTTTTTTTTTTTTTTTTTTTACTAACTAAATTTTTTTTTTTTTTTTTTTTTTTTTTTTTTTTTATTATTATTATTAACTAAATTTTTTGATAAAAGTATTTGTTCCAAAATGAATATTGAAAACGAACTTTATAATTTTAATACAATTATAGAAAGTTATATTTCAGTTATCAATTTCAAGACCTTTAGAACTGCAGTGATTTAACTTAACATGATTAGTAAGAACTGATTTATCATGAACAAAGTTAAATTTAATTTACTAGAAAACTATACTGGAATTTAAATAACAGTATTAGTATAAATGAGAACGAAAAACGAAATGTGCGGTGTTAAAACAGTATTTTAAAGTTTGAGACGTACTTTGTTTAACAGTATCAAAAAAGGATTTTTGGTACTCTTAAAAAGATCTATGGAAATATGTTAAAAACAACAAACCTGTTAGACTTTCAATTAAAAAATTGCTTTCATTTCGTATAACTTCGAAATTAATTATGAAATATGAATTGTAACATATACAATTTTTAACCAAAACTGATTTCTAGAGGCTTCAAATTCGCAAATCCAAAATTATATCTCATTCTGCTCAGTCAATTTCGAACCATACTTAGGTTAATCACATTACACCAAAGTTTCATACTTCCTGAAATACGTGACCGAATGACATCCCTTTTTGTATCCTGGGGTAATATTTATCAAAAAATCCAAACATGATGTCAAAATTAGATTTTGGAAATGAAAATTTTGAAGTTTTGTACAATTTCCATATGTAGACGACCCCTTAAAAAATTTAAATATAACATTAATTAGTAGGCTTATTACTAAATTATTCGCTCCAATATCCTTTTTACACAAGGATTTGCATTAGAGTTAGCGTGATGCATGTTCTTTTTTTGGCTGACTGTACCTTTTATTAAAAAAAAGTATTACTCACTTTTAATGGAATGTATTATGCAATTTTAATGGAAAGTATTTGTTTAAGAACTCCAATTTTCACTTCATTCTGTAAAAGTTTGTTTCTTTTAGGTTTAATTAAAAATTTTCAAATTTAGTTAATTAATTAATTAATTATTTTCTAGCTTCCACTAGTTGATTTTTCGTTAAACCCCGAGGCTTTCAATTGCTTCTAAATTTAGGAGAAAGGATTTTTCTGGTAATGCATTCGAACTCTAAAGTTAAATCTGAAAAATGACTCACGGCTAGAAAATGTTTTGAGAAATAGTTGAAAATGTTGCATTTTAGTCTGATGCAGATGAAAATAGAAGGGCTTCTCTAGTCATTATTTATTTTAGTTTAATGGATTTATACTTTCTAAAGCAGCCGAATATATATATATATATATATATTATACAAAATGATCATTTACATTATGAATATGCAAATTGAAAAATAAGTTTATCCTTCATACAAATTTCAAAAATATATTGTTACATCAAGTGGTTCAAGGAAATAGAAATACAATAAAACACTGCATATCATTACATATACACTAGGGTGGAGCGAAAAAAATTATTTTTTAAAAATCACAAACGGGTAGGTGCCAAAAGTTGCCTTTATACTAGTACATCAACTGCGTGAAATTTTACCGCTGAAAAAAAATGGCTTGAGTCTGCGCTTTTGCTCCAAAAATTGAAATTTTTGGTAAAATTTATCATTTTTTGACATTTTTTCAAAAAAATTAAAAAAATTCCTACAGAGAAGGTTATTATTTAAAAGTGTTACTTAAACCTTTATATTTATCTGCTTAACATATTTAAACTATAAAACAATATCTTTATTCCGTATAGGTGGAGCAAAACAGACAACATTTTGTAAGAAAACGGCATTACCACTCTATTGGGACATACAATGAATTGTTGCTTTTAATAGAGCTCTTCTTTTCAAAACTACCTTAGACATACGTCGTGGAAGTGGCTATATTTCATATACCACCCGTCCCAACTATTCGATCATCTTAGTACAGTGTTTTATTTATATATTGATTTGTGATTTTCTTTATCAAAATTTGGCATGTTTTCGATGCATCCACCTAGTTTATCTGTTCTTTGTACCACATGCTGCTGTGACTATCTTAATGTATATTTTTACAGCTTATACAAAAAAATGATAAGTAGAGTAATGTACGGGAATATTATTAAAGGGATCTATTCGGCCATCTATTATCTTTATCAGACTTGCATCCAGTTGATGAAAGTGATTGGAAGTTCTGTTACCACAACATTTTTTCAGTCAATTATATTTTTTTACGTAATGACCTGCTTCAAAGATGATTTCAGGTATTTCAACTGTAAGTATGCCATCATTTATTCTGCTTTTGCATTTTTTATATGCTGAGAAGCGAGCTGTTTAATATGATTTCTGGTGATCGTCAGAGAGAATTGCAATGGAAATTTGTCCTCACGTGCAGAGCAACCGTTGTTGTAAATAAAAAAATTTTTTGCATTAGTTTTATGCCGTTTGCTAAGTGTTTTCGTAGCCAGGTAACTTCCCATTAACTTTTAGATCCCCATTTTATAAGTGAACAATATTTGATGATGAATTATCCTGGGCATAAATTTATAATGCATAGTACTTTTTGAGAGAATGTACAGACTCTAATCGACTATAAGTACTCATTTAAATTTAGGAGAATTATATTTGTCGCTGTGAGCCATTTTGCATTCGGTAAGCTTAGAATTGTCTGTAATAATGAATCATATGCTCCAGTGAATTTCCTCTGCGTCAATTATTAGAGAAGTCGATATAAACGTTATAATCTACATGGATTCATTCGATCAATAAGAAAATCTTTGTCTACGTACTATTCACTTCTTATTGCAATTTTTTTTATAAAATAGATAATAATTTTGAAAAATTATTTTCTCAACTTAAGTAAAAGATATTCAAAACGGACTAGAAATTTTTGTCGGAGATTGCAAAGCTAATTCATAAGAAAAGCTATTTCTCAGAAGAAATGGGGAATAGGAATTTAGAAAACATCTCGCACAAAAAAATAGCTCATAAAGCGAATAAAATTTTCTGCTTTATATAAGCACAGATTAGCAATCAGAGTCTATAGATTCACTCACAAAATATATAAGCAAAGTTTATACCGCAGGATATTTTATACCAAATGTAATACACACCTAAAGAATAGGTCTAAAAACTTGTTAGAAATTACTCGACTACGAAACAACACCAGAAACGGCATAAAACAAATACTAAAACTTCTTTCGAAATATTGTTGCTTTACACGCAAATTTTGTTTGCAATCCTTTGTGACGATCGTCAGTCATAATATTAAAATGCTAGCTTCCCAAAATATATTCAATGTAATAGGTATATTAAATAATGACATACTAGAAACTGAATTCATACAATCAATTTTTAGGCATATCATTATATATATAATGTAATTCATTGAAATAATATTGTGGTAACAGAACTCCCAATCAGAATGTATTAATTGTATGAAAATTTAATGAAGATAATAGACTGCTGAATAGGTTCCATTAATAACATATCTAATACATTACTCAGCTTCCTCTTCTGTTATACAAGGTATAAAAATATACGTGCAGCAGGTCACACCTGTATCATCTAATGTCAGTGAAAACAAAGAAGAGGTGAACTACTTTGATACATAGAAAACTTATGCCCTTTTTCGGGAAAAAAATAACAATTCAAAACATAAATAAAACACTGGGCCTAGATAGTTGGGTGGCTGAGAAGGGTGGGATATGAAGTGCAGCCACATCTACGAGTTATATACAGAATAGTTTTGAAAGCAGATAGGTAAGAAATGCATTCAAAACAACATTTCGCTCTATGCTCCAATAGAGAGCTAACGCTGGTTTTTACCAAAAGTTGCCAGATTTGCTCCAATTATAGAGACTACAGATATTGTTTTATAGCTTAAATATGTTAAGCAGATAAATATAAAGGTTTAAGTAACAGTTTTAAATAATAACCAGCTCTGTAGGAATTTTTTAATTTTTTTGAAAAAATGTCAAAAAATGACAAATTTTACCCAAAATTTCGATTTTTAGAGCAAAAGCGCAGACTCAAGCCATTTTTTTTCAGAGGTAAAATTTCACGTAGTTGATGTACTAGTATAAAGGCAACTTTTGGCTCCTACCCGTTTTTGATTTTTAAAAAATAATTTTTTTCGCTCCACCCTAATATACACTATATTGCCATTGATTATGGGACACTTGCGATTTTAGACATTTTACTAAATATCTAGAAAAATACATGAGGAATCATCTCGAAACTCTTAGTGTATAAATATAATAGTATACGTCATACATCTCCGTGAAGATGTTTTACCGAAACGCCATAGGGGACCGTAAACAAATTAAAAAAGAATGAATATCTTTTGAATAACCCTGTCAAAACTAATGTAGCAAAAGCGCTCAAACTCTAGATTATGATTGAATGCCTTATTGTAATACACTGTGTTCATTTTTATGCAAATAGCATGCACACTCGCAGAGTAATTAAGGTTTTTATAAAAATGGTCCCGAATTTGTCCAAGTTTTTCCATTATAATTTTCAAAGTTCTTAATATAAAATAATATTTTTTTCAGAAAATATGACAAACAACATTGCACTCAGTACCCTGTAATCAGAATTAAAAAATAATAAAACCTATATGAAAAATGAGTAGGTTTACTATATAATTTTTTACTGCGCAAGCGTCAAAGATATCATAATTTCATTTGCATATTATGTTAGCTAAATGTATAGAGCAATTTTTGTAAAAGTCTCAAAATCATAGCTTGAAAATTCGGAAAGTAATCGTCTATAGAAAAAGGACAAAATCCGTTGTTTCCAAAATGAAGCAAAAAAATGAGGGATTTTATCCAAATGCAGTAGTACATCCCATATTGTGTATTCTATATTGACACTAATCAATGAATATATGGATACAACCCCTCTTGTTTTTGCTTCATTTTGAGAATAACGGATTTTCGACTTATTCAATTGACGATTATTGTCAGAATTTTCAAGTTATGATTTTGTGACTTTCACAAAAGTTGCTCTATACATTTAGCTAACATAATATGCAAATGAAATTTTGATATCGTTGACGCATGCGCAGTAAAAAATTATTTAGTAAACCAACTCATTTTTTATATAATTTTCATTATTTTTTAATTCTGATTACAGGGTACTGTGTGGAAAATTGTTTGTCATATTTTCTGAAAAAAATAATATTTTATATTAAGAACTCTGAAAATTATAAGGAAAAAACTTGGACAAATTTGGGACCATTTTTATAAAAACCTTAATTACTCTGCGAGTATGCATGCTATTTGCATAAAAATGAACAAGGCTTATTACAATAAGGCATTCAATCACAATCTAGAATTTGAACGCTTTTGCTACATTTGTTTTGGCAGGGTTATTCAAAAGATATTCATTCTTTTTTAATTTGTTGACGGTCCCCTTCGGAGTTTCGGGAAAAAATTTTCACGGAGATGTATGACTTATACTATTATATTTATACACTAAGAGTTTCGAGATGATTCCTCATGTATTTTTCTAGATATTTAGTAAAATGTCTAAAATCGCAAGTGTCCCATAATCAATGGCAATATAGTGTATTAGCCATGTTGAATAAATGGAAATATTTATGGAACCAAGGGAGGAACCAGAAGGTCCAAATTACACAAAGTTTCCTTAATAACATGTACGATTTTATCCCTGAATTAGCTATAACAAGTTAAAAATACAAAATCCGGGCCACTTACACAGTAAATGCAGGATAAAAAAGACAAAAAATAATCTGAAATTAAGTCAGGATGATATTATTTCATAGGAGTGTTATCATTATTATCATTTTGATAAAACCCCTTATCACATGAAATTTTCATTAATACTTTTAAATTAGATGCTAGGAAATTCTCCAACTCTCTCTTATATGCAGCACCATTTGTTTTTAACCTTCCTATCCTGTTCAAATTTTACTCAATCTTGATAAAAACATTTTACACCAGAATTGTTATTTAAAACATTCTAATATGTTTAATTGAGTTATTATTCTGAATCTGTTATTTAACTTTCTTTAAGAAAAAAGTTCTCGTTCGAATCGTATAAATCAAATTATAGTTATAGGTCGATTAGACCCATTCAGGGTAGGAAGGTTAATTTAAAAAAAATATTGCACAACTTATTTCCGCATGCTCTAAATTGAAAACATACGAAATCTTTTGAATACTTCAAATAGTTTAGCTGAAGAGCACTTAAACACGTGCACTTAATTACGGCCACCTGCTATATAATTTAATTATAACTTGTTTTACAAATTATGTTATTTTTGCCTTTACAAAAATTATATTTATACACGATCTAAAATATACTTATAAATTAATGGTTTTGGAATGAGTATTAATTACTCGTCTACAGCTGCTAACTTATTTTTATTATTTTTTTATGAGTTTTAGTACAGTATTTATGTAGCTGATGTTTACTTTCTCGCATTTAGCTATATTGATGATTTGATTGTTTTAAAATCCAGTAGCGACTTTAATGAAACTTCTCATTAAATTTATCCTGATTCCCTGAATTAAGGAAAACAAATGGTAATAAATTGCTAGCTGATTACCTTGATTTAAGAATTTTAATAAGGTACTTGTACCCAATATGGACAGAGCTCTCAATATGGACAACACTAATATCGTTAAAAGTAACAATTTTGATCGAGTGATGGTGCACATGTCATCAAAGAAAATCAGTTGAAAAGATAATTAAGTCTTCAAAGTGCAAAAAATCGTTGTTCGCTATTTAGAAGGAAACTTGTTCTTTCGTGGTGTGCTGATCATATTTACAGGTAAGTTTAAATTCTTAATATATATTGTAGCGGAGATTATCGCTACATATCTTTTCCCCTTCATAAATGCAATAATTATTTCCCTTTAATAAATTCTTAGTTTTATTTTAGATTCCCTTTTCACTAATAAACCCATTAGTTAAAGTAATTCTACATTTAATAGTTAAGTTCTAACTTTCATACTCCCACTAATAGAAGTTAAACTTTTCATCTTTTGGAGCTCTCTGTATAAAATAATAATGAAACTTCCTTTCTCACAAATTTTCTGTTGCGTCTGTGAAAAACATCTGCCCATAGATACCGCACTTATTAACAAAATAAAGAAAGCTCTGGGCTTAGTTCATCATAATCTTTTATCCGTTACATTTTTATTAATATCTTCCTCACACACCCTGTTTTCATTCTCACAATTAATGCTTAAAACTAGAAATACTTTTATCTCTGTTTATCCTGACTGTGCTTTCTTTCTGTTCAATTGCGCATCTGGATAATATAATTGTGGTCAGCAAAACTCCAATTTAAGTAACGGCCTGCTTTGCCCTTGTCTATTTCCCAGGCTTAAAATATTTCTGTAACCCTAATAGATATTCGCAGATGCAAAAATAATCCTTGGGTTCCAGACCGCAAACGTTAGCTGATACTGAATGTGTAGTTTGTCAAATATCGCCAAAATTCTTTGTATGTAAAACTTCTTATGCCTTTTGGCGATAAGGGCTATGACGCTGTGTCGGCCACTTCAACGATTGCCAGCAGTCGATCAACATGTAGCTAGCTCGCTTGAGCTCTCAGAATCCCCTCCCCTTATGGGGAGTTGCAGTGTCGTGCCTCAAGTTAAATAAATGTATCGTTAAACTATCTCTCGCTTTTTCGGAGTTTTTTTTGTGTGTGCTTCTTTTTGGTAAATCACCTGGGCCTATGAACTAACACCTTTACATACTATATCTGGTGCATCTGGCCTTTTTTTCTCCGGTCAAAAAAAAAAAAAAAAAAACGCACACACACACAGAGAGTTTAAAAAAAATAACAATTAAAATCTTCGACAGAAAATCTTGTATCAAGCACCCTCGGACATCAACGAGTCAGCACTGCTAAAAAAAAAAACCTTTTTCCGAAATGCCAAGGCCGTCTGTGTGACGTATTTCCCTCCCCGAAACCTGCTACAGTCTATATTATTCATTCATGACTTCTCCCGCACTCAAGAAATGTTTTATCTTCTTTCTTTTTCTCCCTGTGGTTCTGCAATATCTATGAAGGTCACAATTTATCAGCTGGTTGTTTCGCCGGAATATGGGTCAAGTGTTTTCGGCTCCGGACTGCAGCATTCTGTGTTTCATTTTACCCTGCGTTGTGATATGGCTAAGTTTTTTTTGCAGTGTTGTGATGGTGAATCACAAAAGTGTAATTAGTGGTGGTGTGTTTCATCATCTACGTTCCTGTGAGGTGTGCAACAGATTAGTGAGAGCCCACATGTAATAGATATGCAACATATTGTAAGCCTGAATCATCGTGCTGTGTGTCAACATTCGAGAATGCTAAAATGAATAAAAAAAGGTTTGTGAAGAAAAAAAGTGATTTCCCTCGCAACGCCAGCTGATGTTTGTGTTATGTGTCGATGAGTGATTAGTTATGTCAGCGCACCATAAGAAAAGTTTGTGTAGCACAAAATGTCTATGATTTTCCATACAGCTTATTATTATAAAAAAAAAGAGAGAAAATTTATGCGTTACGGGTCGTCGAACCTGTACGCACCTTTTTTTTTTAGCTTAAATTGTTGTCATCAACAAAATTACAGTGATAAAGTACCTTCGGTGCAAGTAACAGTGTGAACATTGTGTTTTTGTGCTACTCTTGTGCTCTGATGGTTCAGTCACTGCGTCAAAAATTACCGACTTGCATAATTATAACATAATAGCTACAAAAACAGTCAAATTACTTTAAATATTGAAAAGAAGAGGGTTTTATAAAGCTAATAAAACATATTTTCGATTGCTATTGCATATACTGCTTAAAAATGTTTCCTTTGTTTATTAATTAGAAGATTTAGAAATACTACGCCCGATTTCCAATAGGGACACCTTATATCTACATTGGAAGTACAGCAAGTGAATCTTCAGATTCACAAATTTGTGAAAGATCTGTTTAATATTGTTTTATTTACCTAATTCTCAGTAAAATGATGTTCATATTTATTTTTAATCTTAATTATAGCATCCGCACATTACATTACGAATTAAGACACTAAGCACAGTTTGTCAGTGATTACTTGAACGACTTTTATTTTCTGAAATGTCACTTAAAATTTTGTTAAGAACCCAGTTAACACTCCTGTTAACAACATACCTTGTAACTGATCCACCTTTATCACTTGCTAGATCATTTTACATAAAATTTCCTTGACCATCGTGTTATCGACTCCAACTGTAAGAAGGAAGAAGACATAAAGTTGTCAGGCGATAAATTCAAAAGGCATCAAAGTGTTAAAATCCTTGTTCAACAAGATGCCATCTGAAAAATCCGCCAAGAAATCTTCTCCAAGAAGAAAATCCACCAAAAGTCCAGAAAAATCAAAAGAAGCCTCCCCTCAGTAGGGTTCTGTTGGGTTGTTGCTGTTGTTGTATGTATGTCGGCCAATTATCTACACTACACTATGGGATATAGACCCTAAGGGGTGGGATGCCCTCCGTGGGGGTCTTTCTAAGGGAACCTAACCCGTATTTACGCAAGGTTCGAAGAAAACCACTGAAAACTCCGAACGGTTAGGCCGACGGTTGCGATTGGGTTCGAACCCAGCACCTACCGTCTACCAGTTTGAGGTCAGAACCTCTCGGCCACTGGTGGGGCAGGGTTCTGTTGGGAAAATCGCAGGTATAAACAGTATGACTTTCTCATCAAAGGAGAAATGGTACTGCACCTTTTGCAGCTTCGATGCTTTGTAGACGTGCGGCCATGCATCACAAGAGGCAGATATGTCCATGAGGATTGTCTGAGATTTACCGCTTATAATGAATAAGTTATTATTTGTCCATCTTGTGAGGACTGAGTAATAACAGATGTAAATTCTGCAGACAGATGCAATAATGCTAAGCATGTTTCATTCTAATGAGAAAAACTTTTCTTAGCTCTAGAAAATGAACCGTAAAATAGATCGGTGATAGTGTTAAATCTCCTAAGAGCTCCTGACAAACACGTGCAGAATATTTTCAGCCTCACTGATGATTCTAGGGGGTGAGGGACTTTCAGAAGCAAAGACGATCTGATGCCTCTAAATTTTATTCTTCAAGGTGCCAGAGTCGACGCCTTTGCTTGTACCGAGGTTTAAAACCCTTAATCACTTTTGAAACACTTTAGAGACCGTACGTATTTTAAAACTCTGCTGTATCCCATACAAAACAGCAAATTATGGCCAAAGCATTCCTCACCATGTCATTCTCAACTTGTTGTTCCACAGCTACTTAAATAATTACATTTTAAATGTATTTACATTACCATTATTACCATAATTAAATGCATTTACATAATGGCCTATTACATATGTGGTGTAGTTGAGTGGGACTCCAATAGTCATCCACACAATGATGTTGCCGCTCTTAAGGAATTCATTGAGTAACAATGGCAAATGTCCCCAACACTCATCTGATTATTACCTGTAGCTAGTTTTGGCTGTCTGTAGAACCAGTTACTGCAACTAGCAGTAGCTTCAATGAATGATGTCACCCTCTGTACTCTAGTACTATACTTCTAGTGTACTTTACTGTTTCGAAAACCCCAATTGATTTGCTCTCAAATACCTGAAGTATCCTGTATGTTTTGCTGAGTTTAGTAACTGTTTTATTCCGAAATATTTTTGAAGATAAGAAACAGAAGTTTCCAGATTCGCGAGGAATTATAAATGCCATATTTTTGAATTTTCATAAATTTTACCTCTATATTAGGGGATGTTAGGGTATTTTTAAAAAATAAATTTTACTTTTATATTTAATAATTTAGCGCTTTGCATCATTAACTAATTGAATATAAGAAGTAAAAGATAGCAGAGAAAAAGAAAAATAGTTGAGAATCGAATTGTCTATAATATTTTTGAACTATGGTCATGCGTAAAATGACATGATTTTGTATGTAATTTATAAATTAGAGGACAAAATAAAAGAACAATACTGCGCATCAGCTTTACTTGTAAAGAAATATGATCATATTTGAAATCGAGATATTAAAATTTAAATACCGAGATTTCACATAAAAAGAATATGGAACTGATATAGTCGTAAAGATTGCTTTATGACTCAATGCAGTATTGTCATAAACAGAAAAAAA
Source organism: Maratus speculifer (assembly GCA_964019185.1). Lineage (NCBI taxonomy): Eukaryota > Metazoa > Arthropoda > Arachnida > Araneae > Salticidae > Maratus > Maratus speculifer. Next base: position 75,155,637 of record OZ025297.1, on the reverse strand, counting down.
ATTGAATTACAATAGCCTCTTCGAATTTTTCTATTATACAGTGCAATTCAAAACAAATTGAAAAAAAAAAGTATATGTGACTGCGTGGAACTATAACTATACAAGTTTCTATAAATGTCCGATTTAGGCTCCTTCCCTAAACAATAATTTATGCTGTAATACAACCAATGTCACATTTTCGCTAACATATCCAGCGTTACTGAGTCCTACACGTCTCTTGTTTACTTCCAGAATTGAAAATTAGGCCTCCATTTTTATTCAGAAATTTTTAGTTCATATCATAAATAAAAAATTACATGCTATGCTTTAGTTATTGAGTGAAATTTAGGAAATAATTTAAAGTGGCATTTCTTTTTTCGAAATTTACAGTATGAATTTAAAATTTCGAATTATAATTGGAGGCCATAGTAGCAACCCTGTTTCTGCTTTAATTGCTAGAAATTCTGAAAAAGTGTGGGCACAGAAACTTTGTTTATCACTTACCTGGAAATAAAAAAATCGCACGGCGTTAGATTGACCACAACTGATGGAGATTTTACATATTTTAACACATAAGAAGCTTTTTCTTGCAGGTGTTTCGCCATTTTGAATAACAGCGTCTCTAGTGACGATTTTGATAATGGCAGATTTTTCGCTGTTGACAGATAAATCTTGAGTAGTTGTACTTTCCAGTTTATATTTATTTTCTTATTATCTCCTTTATAGCAATTTAACGTTGTTAGCCTTGTCCCATTCTTGTTGAATCACCCTGTATTTAGAATTTTAAAATGATACTCATTGCTAAATAAATATTTCTCTTAAAGGGGTCCGAAATACAAAAAATCTTCAAAATTTATGTAAAAAAATATTGCATTTAAACTCTTTTTTTCATTCTCTTTTTTTTTCCTGCTTAAAATGACATTAAAATCCTGTTTTTATCACAATTGGAAAAGGGAATATTATTTTTTCTATTTGGTTTGTTTTCAAAATTTAGCTTTCAAGAAATGGTTGTCATGGAAAAGGCTTCTTGTAAAAGTGCATTTTTTCATGATTGGTTTCTTTTTAAAATCATTTCTCGTATTTAAATTATTATATACCAGCAACCGTTACAGATAAATGATTCAAACTCAGAAAATATTTTTTTATATTGTTTTAATTTAATTTTGATACAGCAAATTTTGAAAAAAAAATAGATACTTTTGAAAACACGATAAAAAAGGTACATAACTTTCTTTTTTAATTTTATTTTAAATATTTTTTTCTTTTAATCAGTATTTTTTTAATGTTGAATTAAATACTATACATTTCTGTTTATTCGAATGAGAAAAATTGAAATTCTACAAATATTATTTGGAGTTATAACAATTTTAAATTACCCCACTTTTTAAATAAATTTTAAATTACCCCACTTTTTAAATAAATTTTAAATTTAAAAAGAAAAAAATCGTAGAAGTTTTATCATGTGATTTTGTTTACAAACGATATTGTTAATCATAACAAACAAAATTCAAGATTTTAACTCAATAAATAAAAACTATTTTATTGTGTATCCCGGACCCCCTTAAAATAAAATAAATCCCTTTTCATGGTTTGGTTTTAAGTTACAAAGTACATAAAATAAATTCTAGGTCTTTTTATGAATATACACAAACATTTGTATTTTTCTCTCTAAAATTTATTATGCGTTAGTTTTTGCGTGTGAGAGCTCTTTCAGAGTGTTCATAAATTTTTTATAATGCTATTTTATAGTCACTTTGAGATCTACTCCCTGCGTTTTGGTGAATATTTTAAAATAAAACATTTTGCTTCTGACATAGTCTAGTGTATGGCTGTTGTACGCATGACCCACCATAAACTGTTTAAAAGATTATCATGAAGATTATATAAAGAAAAATACACTCTCCCGTAATTCTGTAAAAATGACTGAAAAATGTAATAAAATGTAAATAAATGTAATAAATGTAATCTAAATAGGTTAAAAAAATTTAAGAAAATATTTATTTTTCTTATTATAAAATGTATCAGAATGGGCCAGAAACATATGTAAGTAATTTTTATTTTATTTTTTTTATGTTGTAAAAGTAATTGAAAACCTTTAATAAAATATTATATTTACCGTGCATAAGTCGAAAAATTTTAGACAAAATTTGGAAGTTGAACATGAGGAGGTTGACTTATACACGAGTTAGTAAAAATATTAAAGATTTCGTAGATAATCTGTGGTCAAGTCTTTTAAGTAATTACCTATGGATGTAGGATTGGAGAGGGAGATAAAAGTTGCTAATGGTCATTTCCTTGAAATTGACACACACACAAAAGTTAAAAAATAATGTATTTGTTATTATTCAGCATTCATTTTATCTTCCGATAGAATTCACTTCAATACAGGGGCATTAATTTGAACATTTTAATCCCCTTTTTTCAAAAAGAGTTCAACTTGAGAATGCTTTTCAGATAGGTGTTCTAAATTTTCTATAATACGGAGAAGTACCGTAAAATGGGGTGAATAGGAACAGCGGGGTGAATAGGAACGAAACTTCCCGGTCATACAAATAAATTCATTTTAAATATATATGATGATATTTTTAGTTGCCGATTTTTTTTATAAGAAGGTAATATCATGAAGAGTTGGAAAATATAGTTTCGACATGCTAGCACATTTACTTGGGTATATAAAAAAAACTTCAAGAATATCCTCAAAAATCTCATTTTTTCAATATCTTCAAAACTTTGTCTGTGACTACAGTATTTTTCGTAATTTAAACATAAGAGAGGGGATTTTTAATTAATGACAGTCCTGTAAACGATATGCTGTATTAGATTCTACTTATTTCTAAACTACATAATGAGAAAATGAAAAATGGCTTGTAACATCAGTGGTTTAAGATTTACGGGGTGAATCGGAACAAGTTTTCCTCATGGTTTATTTTTCTATACAATAATAGTTTCATGCAATATATGAAAACATATGTATGAATATGTATTGCAACAATATTTTGTTTGTTCTAAATGCTTGAAGATTTTAAAGATGCCAAGAAATTACTTGGTTAAACAAAAAAGTCAACGCCTAATCCAACAGTCATGGGACACACAATAAAAGAATTTAAAAATAGCAAATTAGTTAGAAAAACTGCACAGAATTATTCTCTGACATCCACAACATTGCACAAACATCTCAAAATGAAAAACCAATTAAAAAAGAGAGAAATGCAAACTGTACTAAGGGCTGAGGATGAGGTCGTATTAGTAGATCGTATTAATACATGCAGCGATTGGGGCTACTCAGTATTTTCACTTACCCAGTGACTTCTAGAAAAGGATAACACAGGACAGGGCTGAATTTGTATTAAATTCTACTTCTGCAATTCGAATATAATTTCTTAAAATAAATTTTATTTTTTCTTGATTTCAAAGTTGTTTTCTAATTTTTAAAAAGGCATATCTTTACTTGTATATAAAATAAAGGCTTGATTTCACAGTAACTACGTGTTTCTATTCCTCCATTATCATTATTACCTTTTTTTTATTAACCTTATTAAAATCTGAATCGGAGGAACTAAAGATTATATCATTTGTTCCGATTCACCTCTATCTGCGGGGTGAATCGGAACACCATTAAAAAAATAAATAATATTTATATAAACAGTAAAATTGTTTCGTTTTTGCTTAAAAAGTAAAGAACAAAAAAAGACCGAAGTTTCTAGTAGAAAAATAAAAAAAATAAAAAAATCAGTTGTTGCTTTTTTTTAACGTTAAAGTTGAAAAGTGTTCCGATTCACCCCATTTTACTGTACTGTACTTTACCAGTCTAAGAAGCTGTTTACCCTTGTAAATTAAGCTTCAATAGATTTTTAAAAGAATATTTTCTTTTTAAGTATCGTTAAATAAATATGAAAAGGTGTTAAAGTAGCTTCTTAGGTTTTACATAGTTATACGGTGTCTTTCTATTAAAACAAGCAACTGCTTGTAAGGTACAGATTATTTGAAAAAGAAAATAAAGTTAACTATGCTTAATGTGTCTAGTAAATGCATTATGTGCATTCTGCTATGTCTCGGTATGACAAATGAAGTATTTGTTTATCTTAAGGCTTTTATTAAGGGAAACCGGCACCCTTGATTCGGATAAAATTGACGAAAATATTTATCTTCTGATTCTTTGCTTAAATCATAATTTATTATCTCTAGCACTTTCTCATGAAGTTTTGTAAAGGGGCTGTGGAAATATAACGTTATAAGGGTGGGGGCGTTAGCATATGATATCGTAATATATATCTAGGGGGAGGAGGGTTTTTTCTTTTGATATAGATATTATTTCTAATCCCATCAAATCTCTGTCTTTTTATTTATAACATGGTCTGTGATGCAAAATAGCATGCTATCCTTTTTTAGCCAGTTATCTATTTTCATAAAAATACAAGGATATTACAATATCAAAATTATTATAAAAATATTTAATTCCAAAATATGGAATGCCCCCAAAGTTTAACATTCCTATTCTTCTTCAGGTGTGTGTGCATATATAATCATGGCTCGAGAAACCGCATGTGAAGTCTATTTGAAACGAAGCTTGTGTTTACCAATAAATAGAGAGAAAGAGAAGGAATATTTTTCACTTGTTTTGTTGGTAAGAATTTCTATCTGCCCTTCACCCCTTCTCCTTTCGGTGCAAGTGCAACAGTTCTTTATTACTGTTGAGTGCATTATGTAGTAAAAAGATCTTATAAATGTCTCTTAAATAGTAGCTATTTCTTTAAAGTATTATTTGATACAAATTTTTTCATATGCATTATTGACTTATCTTCATTTTAATCATAAAAGTATGCAAAAATAAATGTAATCAGTTATGTATATTGCTTCGAACAAAAGAAATAAATTTTAGAAAAAAAATTACACTTTTATAATAATATCATTAACGGGGAGGGAGAGGGTCGAGAGATAATAATTAATGATATCGGAAAGGGGGAAGAAAGTCCAAAATTACCGAAAAGTTGATAACATTATATCTGCACAGCCCCAAAGATCCGAATATTATAAATACAGTTTAAAGCAATTTTATTACATCGGCTCAATTTAAATAATACAATCCACTTCACTTAAAAATGATTTTTCTCAGTTTGTGTTTTTTGGCAAATAGGTATGCTCAAATTGATAAAATTTTCATGTATGTTATTCAATTGATTCGATTTTTTGTGGGGTTGTTCCTTATGGTCATTTTGATAAAACTAAGTATCGGTGCGATAAAGTAAAAAGTTTTTAAAAACATATAAAAGTAAAATAAATGCAGTTTTTTACTGTAATTTTACACGTATTTGTTCATTTTATTTTTTCCTCTAAACTAATTAACTTTTGAATAAGCCAGATACTTAAAATTATACAGCGCACTTCTACGAATAATTAAAATTGTACAAGAAGATGCATTTTAAAATTTACTTACATTCCCTCCCCCCCACAAAAAAAATTTCAAATTTTGACAGTGGTATTGAACAGTTTCTTGACAAAATTATTTCCACTCATAGAGTCCTTTATTATTATGCCAAAAATGTACCTTAAAATGATTAAAAAAAAGCTTATAGGGTACCAAATACTTATTTAACATCGAAACATGTACGTATACATTAACGTACACATACATGTACGTACATTTAACATGTACGTATCGAAAATATTTTACTGATTTTAAAGTAAAGTTTTTCATAATTTCTGGTATCATTCAAACATTTTAACATTTTAGACAAAGAAAAATTACTTTTGAAAGGGTTAAAGAATCACATTGTATATGCACTGCATATACATAATATTCACATACATCTTTAAGACATAATTTATCACCGTATTCTAGAAACTTCCAGATTTATATATTTCATCGTTAGAAAGAAAACACATAATATGAACTTATGATTTATTTGGAAACAAACTTGGTTTATAAAAATAGGAAAACAATACTTAGTAGTTCATCACTTGTTATTTGTAGAAAACAAACTCTTTATAAGACCATAAAGATGTCAAATTTATCGATTTTGAAAGAACTATAAAGTTGCCTATGCTACAAACAGGAGGAAATTTACGGTTTAAAGAATATTGTAAATTTTATATGGTTTCGACATGTTACTAAATCTGTGTTATGTCAGCTTTAGATATTATGTGTTTTTGAGATAAAACTTTTGTCTACAGAGTTTATTTATATCCTGCGTGGAATTATTGCATGTGTATAACAAATATGTATACAATAAATGAAATAAAATAAAATTATTTTGCACTAATATTAACATGATATATTTTTATGATTATAAAAGTTAAGTGTTTTGTTACTGAATTAAGCCAAATTTTATTTTTTCAGATTCTGAAATACATTGGAAATATTATAATAAAGCTGTTTGTTGGTAAAATTCTTGTACCAGGGCATGTAATTTTCCCCTCCCCGCAAAAAAAGAGATGTATTTTGTTGTGTGATGTACAAAACCTCTTGGATGATTTTATATAAAATCATGCAGTGGCATCAGGATTTTCTTATGATCGATTTTCTGATCAATTTTCAAAAAGAATGTAAAATTACGTTTTTAAAAAATATAAACAAAATATAATATTTATGAATAAAGAAGCTATGTGATCAGATTTTATATGTAATTACTTTCAAAATTTGATTTGTAATCAGTTAGAAGTTAAGGAGGAACTACGGGTGCTAAAAGCGCAGAAATGTACTCTAATATTTTTGTGCAGCTATTCATATGTTTAATAGAATTCATACACTTATAATTAACAGAGAAAATATTAGCTTAATTTAAATAATCATCCATAATTAAAAACGCACTTGAAGCAATTATTGCTCGTTGACAGCACTGTAACTAATTTCTTTTGTATGTGCTGTCAAAGAACGATAATACTATGTACACCATATTCTATGATCAACATCTGTAATTGCATGTCAGTTATGCAAATTTCTGTATGTTTTATGTAGTGTAAAAGATCAACCGAATGTAATATAATGAAATTATTTCAAATACAGGATGGCTATAATTAAAGTTGCACTTTGAAATGGTCGTAAAAAGAAAACTACCGAACCAAATGTTATTAAACTTGGTATTAGTTTAAAGGAGATCATGAGAATTTATTTCCAGCTAAAAAAAAAGAAAATTCAAATACTCACCTTCAGGGGGAAAGGCGCTATGTGCAATGTTGTTAAACGAAATAAGACATGAAGACATTGGTTTAAAATGTGTGGAATCGTTTCTAAAGCGTGTTATGTTATAAAGCATGATCAATGTGGTGTCCGCCATAGCGATTTGAGATTGTAAATTTTGTGATCGTTAATTTATAGCTTGAATTTTAAGAACAAGAACTGATTTTGTTACACGTATGACTCATTCGATTTTTGTAGCCTTTAACGCATTTAAATAAGAATTTTGTTTAGTTCAGTGTTTATTAAGGATACAACAATGTTAAACTGTGTAACAAAAGGGTTAATTTAGATTCCGACATTTAATTCGTTTAATGATATTGCATAAAGCGCCATTCCCTCCCTGGTGGTAAGTATTTAAACCATTTTTATTTATTTATTTTTTAAGGAAAATTAATTTTCACGTTCCTTTTTAAACTATTACCAAGTTTTACAACATTTGGCCGTAATTATAAAAAATTAAGTTTCTTAATGTTTTTATTTGTCAAAAAATATTTTTATTGACTCAACTAGCTTTAAATAAAGCTGCTCACCGGGCCAATATTTTGGTCAATACAACAACAACAACTAGCTTTAAAAATGAACAAATCCATATTCCAAAGAGTATTCTTGAAAAATGCTTGAAAAAAAGAGATAATTGTTGTCTATTTTGCACTTTTCAAATGAATAAATACATGTAGTATAATATTTAATTGTTTACAATAATAGCAAAACCACTTTCTTGATAATAATGCTTGTAAAATAAAGTCGTTTGTTGTATTCAATCGACATTTCAAACAGTAGTAATCATGCTCGGCATGTTATTGAAAAAGCTATAAAATGTGAATAGTTGTGTAATGTAATTTACTACGAACATTCCAAGTAACAAAACAATTATTAAACTTATTAGTTTAGTCATTTTTAAAAAATAAATGTTTAAGAAACTTTCAGTCATTCCGTCCCGTCAAATGACAATTAATAATTTCAGCCTTAATACAGATAGGTTGCTCAAAATTATAATTTTGCACTGGTTATACATCACATTTAAAATACGTATTAGCTTAAAACCTCAAAATTTTCCTAATTAACAAAAGTTTCCAGTTTTAAGTAACAGGTTAGAGTCTTTGTTTTCAAAATGTCATTCCGTCACACAATAAGAAATTACTCAAAAAGGAAATTAATAAAATAAGTAAAAAAAAGGTTTCAGGTATTTTGTTTAATCTTTTAATTAGTAACAGTAATTTGCAAATTGAAAAATCCATTCTTATTTGAAAATAGAGTGTATATTTAGACGATTTCTTTGTGTCCACTTTTTAAAATTTGTTAACTGTTTCATTTTTTTAAAACCATAAATTGAAAACAATGCGAAAAAACACTTTTTACGTACTAAAACATTTGCCTTAAGTATTCAAAAAATATCTGCTAACTAATAAAATGAAGATTACAGATAAAAAATAGTGGTATCTGAAGGTTTTTAGTAACAAAATGAGCAAACTCTCTTTGTCCGAACTGTAATAATTCAGTTAAAGGATTGAAAGCTGTTCTAATTTACCTAAACTTGTTAAAAACTGTGTTCATTACCCAAATTTGTTAAAATCTGTGTTTATTTACCCCAACTTGTGAAAAGCTATCATCACTTATCCCATGTATACACTTGTGCCCGTACAACTTACTTAAAACAAGCGTGCAAACACACGTATTACATAAGATGAACTTGTACAGAAAACGACAATTGCAATCGAATTCTTTGAATTTAATTATGAATAATTCAGACTACAAACATTAATTTATCATGAATCCATTTTGAAATGTTTTTTTTTTCATCAGTATAAATTCATTTCTTTTAATGGTTATCGACAAAATATGCTAATTTTAAATGCAACAATTATTTGTAGACACTGGAAATAAGAAATAAAAATTCTTTTAATTAAGTCGTTCTATTAATTAGGTAGTTCTTATAAACTACCACATGTGTGCACTTCAAGTGTTCTGAATGCATGAATTAATAGTTCTATCCATAGTACTCATTTCCGATCGTTGTTGCCCCAAGTCGCGACAAATTGCCTTATTTGGCGAGTAAATAAACAGTCAATCTTGCCAAATGAGGATAGCTCAACATTTGCTTTTTGCGTGTGTTTGTATATTGCCAATATAGTTGAGATTCTTATCCGCGTTATTGAACGATTGATGTGGATTTTTATATTCCATTGCGCCGTGTCATTTGTATTGCTCTATTAATGGACATACTGACTCAATATTTATCCAGTTTAGCAAACAGCAAAGACACAGAAAGGATTATGCGAATAAGCATTTTAATTCTTTTATCAGTTAGTCGCGATCTATGCGCTGGTAAAAACACAAAGAAAATTACCTCCATCAAATGACAAATAGAGAAAAGTTTTGATGGAATATGGTATTGAAATTAGTCATTTACCATATTATGCATTTGCTGCATTTAAAATATCACTGGACAATCAATTTTGTCTATTGGTTAGAATCGAAATCTCATAGTAACTTTTAGTGTATATTTTCACAATTTTAAATCAAAGGTAGCTGTTAATTTTAATTTAGAGTGCTAAAAAAATGCCGGAGAAATTTAGAATGCATTTATTTTTTACGAGTTTCTATATTGGATAGTCTATTTTCTAGATAATGTCAAAAAAAATAAGTCATTTTAGAACATATTGAAACGAAAGGAGGAAATAAAAAGTTAAAGAATAGATTTTCTAGTATTTCAAGCCGAATCTATTTTGAAAACATTTCTTTTCATTTGGGTACTGTTTTATTTTCTTATTCGCCACATAGCTAATGTTGCTTTACAGCCAGCAGGAACTCTGGTTCTATCTCTCGAACAAATTGAGACAGAGTCTTAAAATTTGGTTTGCACTTAGTATGTAATAGTGAAAAGAAGCCTACTGAATTTCAGTAAGCTCGATGATCTGGATGATAATCGTCAATAACTTCCAAAAATTTCCTGGCATTTCGAGTATATTTACGAGAGTTAGAGCGCGGACGGACATCCATAAGGGCAGACGGCCACACAAACCGAAAACAAACTCTTTTCAACTTTGTTGGAAAGTGTTAAAAATTAAACAGATTGGAAACTGTACGCCAGACTAGGTGAATGAGTGGGTTCGTACTATAGCTAATTTCATAAATATTCAAATCTTGATGCAAGAGCTGTTGCACTCTTATGCAGAAATGCATGTGTTTAAGTAGGTATCGCTTGCAACGAGCCAAAGATGCATGTTCCTTGGTTTCACGTGCTCCGAATCCATGTACAGGTCTCCCAAATGGTCCGCCAACTTGAACATCAGTATTTTCTTAGAAAAATTTTCGTTTTCTTGCAAATTGCGCGGAAATCGCTTTCGGTAGTTAGTTTTGGAACAAATACTCTAGAAACCTATTATGAAGTTTTCTGTTAAAAAATATTGGTGTTCAGTTCGCGGACCATTAGGGAGCCCTGCATGTACATTTCGTTTTCTTACTTTCCGTGTTTGCCAACACTTTGTGTTTTTTTCTTTTGGTTCTTGTTGTTTTGTAACATAGAATAAAGAGAAAGAATAGATGTAGAGTGTGGTAGCTGTAGCTGATGGTAAAAATGTAACTCTAACATCCACTACGGTTGGTTCAAAGGAAATCACGTGCTTCCGCAAAAAAGAAGATAACTTCTAGTAATGGACGATTCTCTCCAAATAGGCCAAAATAAGATTTATGAGGGAGTGATTGTGAGGGAGTGATGAATTCTAACAAAATGCCCATTTACATTTTAAACCATTATCTGAATTGAGATTAGGCTTAGTGGGCTTTAACTATATCTAAATATTTATAAATCAGTTATAATTAATATCTTTAAATATTTATCTACATTCAGTTGAGGCTGGTGAGGGAGTGAAGAGGAAGGTTTAGCATCTCATCACTCTCTCATCAGCCTCTACTGAATGCAGGTAAATATTAAACAATTTTAATTATTACTGATTTGTAAGTATTTGGATATAGTTAAGGCCCACTAAGCTTAATCTCAACTCAGATAATGGCAAAAAAGTAAATGGGCATTTTGTTAAAATTCATCACTCCCTCACAGTCACTCCCTCATAACCCTTATTTTGGCCTATTTGGAGAGAATCACCCTAATATTGTTTTTAATTCATAATAGACCGAGAGGCGATAGCACAAGCAATCACCTCATCGAATTCGTGGCTGAAAATCCAGAATTAGTTAAAACTAGATTTGCATATTAAAACGCAATCGGTCTGTCAAGTCATATCTTGGTGGAAAATATCTGAAAATCGGATTTTAGGGTTGACGTGTTAGCTTACCATTGTGTTTCCCTGCAGCCAATGGTGAGAAAACATGGAGGACTGGAAGCAAGAAAACACAACGGTAAAGCTACGAGTCAGCCGCTAAAACTAGTTTTTTAGTGTTTTACCTCAAAGATATGACTGGCAAACCAAATGCTTTTAAGTATATGAATCAAGTTTTAACTAATTCTAGAATTTCAGCCATTAACTCGATGAAGTTATTGTATGAGCTGCTGTCTCCCGCTCTATAATGAAATGAAATACTACTTCAGAATGCTAAAATATAAGCAGATCATTTTCATTTTGAGGAAAAATTCACGAGTGATATCAAACATTTCGGTTTCTGTTCCATGTTTTTATTTTGTTTGGGTTTATAAGGCACTTAAGTTTAAGCGTTATTGCGCATCATATCCAAACCGTTTTTACGGCGTGCTGTAATCTCCATCTAACTGTTTCATCCGCAGTTTTGGAATGTGAAAAACGGTGGTGTAATGTGATGTAATCCTTATGACGGATCACTTATTTTTAATATAAAATAAATTGCATATACAGTCAACTGTATATGTATTTAGAACATATTTATTTGGAATAGTCAACAGCGTTTGATATTAGTTTGAAATGCAAGAAGAGCATGAACACAAAATTTATTACAAATATACATATTAAATTCACTAATATGGAAATATATGACTTTAACTTAAAAAGGACGTAATCACGATGGCGATCTAGAATCATGGTATAACATTGAATTAGTTACGTATGATGCGATTTATTATACTGAAGAAAACGCTTAACCTTTTTAAATTTTGATTCGATTTTCATCACATTTGAAATGATTCGACAAAATTCCACAACAATTATATATATTATATTTCAAACCCTTCGGTGGGTATTTTTCGAGCAAATAGACAGATAAACAAACAGGTGGACTAATGAGATGACGAGTATAGGTGTTACGAATTTATATAATTACGAACGTCCCTAAAAATGGAAATTATGCATCTCTATATGCTTATATTACTTAAAACATTTTTTACGGATTAATATTATAAATTTTGAAAAAAAAAAACATACGTACTATAAATAAGGAGAAAAACAGTTTTCTAAGACCTGAATAGTTTATTTTGTAGAAAAAGTTTTCTGAATTCAGTTCAGTCTTGCAATCTCTTCGTTTCAATGAAATCTATGACAAATACAAAAGGAAAATTTAACGTTTGCAAATGAGATTCGTACGGTTAAAATTCGTTTTGAAAATCGATATCGTGGTATTTGAAGATGTGTAGATAAAAATCTTTTTTGTATGTTACAAAATTTCCTACTTTCTGTCTACTTTATTCTGAACATATATAACAGATCCTTTTTGAAATAAAATTGCTGTGCTTTCTATTGGAAAAAAGTAAATAAAATATTCAATTTACAATTAGATTTCTTAAGAAAGAAATTTAGATTTTAGACGTACATTTTAATTTGCTACTAGTTATATCCACATCAATGCAGTATTTTGTATTATTTTGATGTATGATAAGAAATTACCTATGGATTTACTACAGCATATTCTACATGCATTAAAAACCTGTTAACTATTCAAAAACGAAAAAAAAAAATGCTTAAAAATATAAGATATTTTTATGCAAATAGAATCAGAAATTTGTGACACGATTTCATAAATGAAACTGTTAAAAGTACATTTTTGTTAAACGAAATTTTTTACATGAAGGGGGCTCATATATATCTTCACAAAAACGATATCAAAAAATAAATCTTTATCTTTTTAAAAATATCTCTCCTAATATGAAATGTTGTTATTCCATTGTTCAACGAATTTTTTAAAGATTTCAACACAAGCTCTTTGTGTAAGCTGCTTCAGTGAATCTTGTAAAGTTGGAAAGAGGTTGCACCAGTACATATCTACTACTTTATGAAGGTATTATAAGGTCGATTGAGTTTTGAGTTTTTCTGTTGATCATGATGTCCTGAATGTCCATGGTGTTCATTTGTGCGTGAATGATTTACCTATTTCGTCATTTTGTTAAGTTTTACAATGTATGTCTAATTTTCTAAGAACTTTATTTTCCTATTATTTGTCAACGATATGATAATCAGGCATCTGTGGTTGCCCAGCTGCTATTAATATTGCAGTAGGAGTAAAATCGGATGAACAATAACAGTAAAAAATTCATAATGTAATCTTGTTTGGATTTTCTAGATTTCTTGCTTTGAACATCGAAACTTCCAGAAGTAGCCATTAACGTTTTCATTAAGAGCACACACTAGTCACGCGGTAAAAGCCGAGCGCTAATGTAAAGTCTATGGGGGCGTTCTTTTCGAATATCTCGCTGAAATTTTAATATTTTTACATGAATTTTTTGGACAAGATAGCTGAGGACGATCCACAACTGGCCTAGTTTTTACTTTTCCAGTTTTCGTTTCAGATTTTCTTTAAACAATTACTCAAACTTTCGGAACCGGTTTAAACCGGTTCTGAAATTGAAACTATCGTAATATAAAAAATATATAAGCAAAATCGAAAAAGTAAAAACTAGGCCGGTTGTGGATTGCCCTCAACTATCTTATGCAAAAAAATCATGCAAAAATATTAAAATTTGAGCGAGATATTTGAAAAGAACGCTCCCATAGACTTTACATTATCATCCGGGTCTTTTTGAGTACTTTTTCTGTGACTATTGTGGGCTCTTAAGGCCCCACACTAGTCACTGAAAAAGACCCGGATGTTAATATATAGTCTATGGGAACGTTCTTTTTAAATATCTCGTACAAATTTTAATATTTTTACATGATTTTTTTTCTTAGGATAGCTGAGGACGATCTACAACAGGGCTAGGTTTTATTTTTTCCATTTTAGTTTTCGATTAAAAAAATGACTTTAACTTTCCAAACCGGTTAGAACCGGTTCTGTAATTGAAACTATCATAATATAAAAAATATATAACCAAAATCGAAAAAGTAAAAACTAGCATAGTTATGCTTCATTCTCAACTATCCTATGCAAAAAAAAAAAAAAAAAAAAAAAAAAAAAAAAAAAAAAAATTAAAAAAAAAAAAATGTCAAAATATTAAAATTTGAGCGAGATATTTGAAAAGAACGCTCCCATAGACTTTACATTATCATCCGGGTCTTTTTGAGTACTTTTTCTGTGACTATTGTGGGCTCTTAAGGCCCCACACTAGTCACTGAAAAAGACCCGGATGTTAATATATAGTCTATGGGAACGTTCTTTTTAAATATCTCGTACAAATTTTAATATTTTTACATGATTTTTTTTCTTAGGATAGCTGAGGACGATCTACAACAGGGCTAGGTTTTATTTTTTCCATTTTAGTTTTCGATTAAAAAAATGACTTTAACTTTCCAAACCGGTTAGAACCGGTTCTGTAATTGAAACTATCATAATATAAAAAATATATAACCAAAATCGAAAAAGTAAAAACTAGCATAGTTATGCTTCATTCTCAACTATCCTATGCAAAAAAAAAAAAAAAAAAAAAAAAAAAAAAAATTAAAAAAAAAAAAATGTCAAAATATTAAAATTTGAGCGAGATATTTGAAAAGAACGCTCCCATAGACTTTACATTATCATCCGGGTCTTTTTGAGTACTTTTTCTGTGACTATTGTGGGCTCTTAAGGCCCCACACTAGTCACTGAAAAAGACCCGGATGTTAATATATAGTCTATGGGAACGTTCTTTTTAAATATCTCGTACAAATTTTAATATTTTTACATGATTTTTTTTCTTAGGATAGCTGAGGACGATCTACAACAGGGCTAGGTTTTATTTTTTCCATTTTAGTTTTCGATTAAAAAAATGACTTTAACTTTCCAAACCGGTTAGAACCGGTTCTGTAATTGAAACTATCATAATATAAAAAATATATAACCAAAATCGAAAAAGTAAAAACTAGCATAGTTATGCTTCATTCTCAACTATCCTATGCAAAAAAAAAAAAAAAAAAAAAAAAAAAAAAAAAAAAAAAAATTAAAAAAAAAAAAAAGTCAAAATATTAAAATTTGAGCGAGATATTTGAAAAGAACGCTCCCATAGACTTTACATTATCATCCGGGTCTTTTTGAGTACTTTTTCTGTGACTATTGTGGGCTCTTAAGGCCCCACACTAGTCACTGAAAAAGACCCGGATGTTAATATATAGTCTATGGGAACGTTCTTTTTAAATATCTCGTACAAATTTTAATATTTTTACATGATTTTTTTTCTTAGGATAGCTGAGGACGATCTACAACAGGGCTAGGTTTTATTTTTTCCATTTTAGTTTTCGATTAAAAAAATGACTTTAACTTTCCAAACCGGTTAGAACCGGTTCTGTAATTGAAACTATCATAATATAAAAAATATATAACCAAAATCGAAAAAGTAAAAACTAGCATAGTTATGCTTCATTCTCAACTATCCTATGCAAAAAAAAAAAAAAAAAAAAAAAAAAAAAAAAAAAAAAAAAAAATTAAAAAAAAAAAAATGTCAAAATATTAAAATTTGAGCGAGATATTTGAAAAGAACGCTCCCATAGACTTTACATTATCATCCGGGTCTTTTTGAGTACTTTTTCTGTGACTATTGTGGGCTCTTAAGGCCCCACACTAGTCACTGAAAAAGACCCGGATGTTAATATATAGTCTATGGGAACGTTCTTTTTAAATATCTCGTACAAATTTTAATATTTTTACATGATTTTTTTTCTTAGGATAGCTGAGGACGATCTACAACAGGGCTAGGTTTTATTTTTTCCATTTTAGTTTTCGATTAAAAAAATGACTTTAACTTTCCAAACCGGTTAGAACCGGTTCTGTAATTGAAACTATCATAATATAAAAAATATATAACCAAAATCGAAAAAGTAAAAACTAGCATAGTTATGCTTCATTCTCAACTATCCTATGCAAAAAAAAAAAAAAAAAAAAAAAAAAAAAAAAAAAAAAAAAAAATTAAAAAAAAAAAAATGTCAAAATATTAAAATTTGAGCGAGATATTTGAAAAGAACGCTCCCATAGACTTTACATTATCATCCGGGTCTTTTTGAGTACTTTTTCTGTGACTATTGTGGGCTCTTAAGGCCCCACACTAGTCACTGAAAAAGACCCGGATGTTAATATATAGTCTATGGGAACGTTCTTTTTAAATATCTCGTACAAATTTTAATATTTTTACATGATTTTTTTTCTTAGGATAGCTGAGGACGATCTACAACAGGGCTAGGTTTTATTTTTTCCATTTTAGTTTTCGATTAAAAAAATGACTTTAACTTTCCAAACCGGTTAGAACCGGTTCTGTAATTGAAACTATCATAATATAAAAAATATATAACCAAAATCGAAAAAGTAAAAACTAGCATAGTTATGCTTCATTCTCAACTATCCTATGCAAAAAAAAAAAAAAAAAAAAAAAAATTAAAAAAAAAAAATGTCAAAATATTAAAATTTGAGCGAGATATTTGAAAAGAACGCTCCCATAGACTTTACATTATCATCCGGGTCTTTTTGAGTACTTTTTCTGTGACTATTGTGGGCTCTTAAGGCCCCACACTAGTCACTGAAAAAGACCCGGATGTTAATATATAGTCTATGGGAACGTTCTTTTTAAATATCTCGTACAAATTTTAATATTTTTACATGATTTTTTTTCTTAGGATAGCTGAGGACGATCTACAACAGGGCTAGGTTTTATTTTTTCCATTTTAGTTTTCGATTAAAAAAATGACTTTAACTTTCCAAACCGGTTAGAACCGGTTCTGTAATTGAAACTATCATAATATAAAAAATATATAACCAAAATCGAAAAAGTAAAAACTAGCATAGTTATGCTTCATTCTCAACTATCCTATGCAAAAAAAAAAAAAAAAAAAAAAAAAAAAAAAAAAAAAAATTAAAAAAAAAAAAATGTCAAAATATTAAAATTTGAGCGAGATATTTGAAAAGAACGCTCCCATAGACTTTACATTATCATCCGGGTCTTTTTGAGTACTTTTTCTGTGACTATTGTGGGCTCTTAAGGCCCCACACTAGTCACTGAAAAAGACCCGGATGTTAATATATAGTCTATGGGAACGTTCTTTTTAAATATCTCGTACAAATTTTAATATTTTTACATGATTTTTTTTCTTAGGATAGCTGAGGACGATCTACAACAGGGCTAGGTTTTATTTTTTCCATTTTAGTTTTCGATTAAAAAAATGACTTTAACTTTCCAAACCGGTTAGAACCGGTTCTGTAATTGAAACTATCATAATATAAAAAATATATAACCAAAATCGAAAAAGTAAAAACTAGCATAGTTATGCTTCATTCTCAACTATCCTATGCAAAAAAAAAAAAAAAAAAAAAAAAAAAAAAAAAAAAAAAAAAAAAATTAAAAAAAAAAAAATGTCAAAATATTAAAATTTGAGCGAGATATTTGAAAAGAACGCTCCCATAGACTTTACATTATCATCCGGGTCTTTTTGAGTACTTTTTCTGTGACTATTGTGGGCTCTTAAGGCCCCACACTAGTCACTGAAAAAGACCCGGATGTTAATATATAGTCTATGGGAACGTTCTTTTTAAATATCTCGTACAAATTTTAATATTTTTACATGATTTTTTTTCTTAGGATAGCTGAGGACGATCTACAACAGGGCTAGGTTTTATTTTTTCCATTTTAGTTTTCGATTAAAAAAATGACTTTAACTTTCCAAACCGGTTAGAACCGGTTCTGTAATTGAAACTATCATAATATAAAAAATATATAACCAAAATCGAAAAAGTAAAAACTAGCATAGTTATGCTTCATTCTCAACTATCCTATGCAAAAAAAAAAAAAAAAAAAAAAAAAAAAAAAAAAAAAAAAAAAAAAAATTAAAAAAAAAAAAATGTCAAAATATTAAAATTTGAGCGAGATATTTGAAAAGAACGCTCCCATAGACTTTACATTATCATCCGGGTCTTTTTGAGTACTTTTTCTGTGACTATTGTGGGCTCTTAAGGCCCCACACTAGTCACTGAAAAAGACCCGGATGTTAATATATAGTCTATGGGAACGTTCTTTTTAAATATCTCGTACAAATTTTAATATTTTTACATGATTTTTTTTCTTAGGATAGCTGAGGACGATCTACAACAGGGCTAGGTTTTATTTTTTCCATTTTAGTTTTCGATTAAAAAAATGACTTTAACTTTCCAAACCGGTTAGAACCGGTTCTGTAATTGAAACTATCATAATATAAAAAATATATAACCAAAATCGAAAAAGTAAAAACTAGCATAGTTATGCTTCATTCTCAACTATCCTATGCAAAAAAAAAAAAAAAAAAAAAAAAAAAAAAAAAAAAAAAAAAAAAAAATTAAAAAAAAAAAAATGTCAAAATATTAAAATTTGAGCGAGATATTTGAAAAGAACGCTCCCATAGACTTTACATTATCATCCGGGTCTTTTTGAGTACTTTTTCTGTGACTATTGTGGGCTCTTAAGGCCCCACACTAGTCACTGAAAAAGACCCGGATGTTAATATATAGTCTATGGGAACGTTCTTTTTAAATATCTCGTACAAATTTTAATATTTTTACATGATTTTTTTTCTTAGGATAGCTGAGGACGATCTACAACAGGGCTAGGTTTTATTTTTTCCATTTTAGTTTTCGATTAAAAAAATGACTTTAACTTTCCAAACCGGTTAGAACCGGTTCTGTAATTGAAACTATCATAATATAAAAAATATATAACCAAAATCGAAAAAGTAAAAACTAGCATAGTTATGCTTCATTCTCAACTATCCTATGCAAAAAAAAAAAAAAAAAAAAAAAAAATTAAAAAAAAAAAAAATGTCAAATTATTAAAATTTGAGCGAGATATTTGAAAAGAACGCCCCCATAGACTTTACATTATCATCCGGGTCTTTTTCAGTGACTAGTGTTGCAGGTAAAATCTTCGACGGTGACTTTCCAGTGCGGTAAGGAGATAAAAGCTTGGTATTTTAAAAGAATTAGAATCCACTGGATTCCCTTGATAATGATATTACCATAAGTGGTATTTATAGTGTTAATTCCAGTGTTTTTAATGATATTTTAGAATAAGTAAAAATGACATTATCTTTTGATTCCTGTAAATTATCAGGAATGATATTTTGTTTTTAGCTAAATTTTGAATTCTGTGAATATTTTGGGACAAGAATACCCTCTTAGTCTACTAGTATTTTAAGCTTAATTTCGATAGTTTTTAATTTAAGTCTACATGCTCCATTGCCAATAACCATTATTATTGCTTTTAAATAAAGTGTTATAATTGGTAATAATCTGGTATCATGGCTAATTTTTCAGTTAACTGCTCGCAAGTGTACGTCAAAATGTCAGCAATCTGTTGAATTTTCTTCTATACATCATTCTGTGGAAATTGCTGCGATCTGTTAGCTGTAACAATGGAAATAAATAAGATTGTGTTCCAAAATTTTTTCCTGATTTCAAGACTTTCTTGAGTAAGAAAATAAGTGAAAGCCAACATGTTGGAGTCTATTCTCTAACTCTTTAAAAAGGTACTCATTCACATCCCCAGTGTCCTTGCAGTTTGTTCATCTTCTCAGTGTAACTTTCAAGCGTTTCATCTTATACATTTTCAAGCGTTTCATCTTATACTTTTCAAAAACAGTCAATTGGTATATCGAAAACATTTGTTCATTTTTTTTTTGTATTCATAATTCTTTTTTTAATGATTGTTAAAATCAAATGGTAATGAAGGTAAGAATCTTTCAGTCTATGCTTTAAAAATAGTGAATAATTTCAAATATTGATTAGGGCTCATACGCATTAGGGGATTCCTGGGATCTGTTCTAAATTGCGTTTTTTATTTGCACAATTGAGAAGCCTAACATTTTGAAATTTGGCATTGGTAATTTTCTAAAAGATGCGAATGCTGTCTAAGAATAAAATTTGAAATTTAAAAGATGAATTTAATTAAAAGCGTTTTAAAAACGTTCTAAATTAAGATTTCAATGTAATCTTATGGAATACCAAGCCAATTTATAAAATAATGGTTACAAATTCATGTTGATAGAACCTGTTTAAACATAAGGTATATTTTATGTCGGTGTCACTACTTCTTCAGGGTTGCAGGAGCAAAAATCATTATAAATTGCGGTGTCTGTGATATTAACGAGGCTTGAAACTTTAAATACAGTATAGTAGTTAGTTATAAATATCCCCTAAGAACAGACGAAAATAAATTCAAAATATAAAAGACGCGAAGCGAAGAGAAGGAACGAAAAGTATTCTAAAAATTTCCTAAATTACTATTTCTATGCAGTCTTAGGAAATAATAAACCGATTATAAGAGTAATGGTTGTGAACTAAAGGTAATAATCTCTGATTCTACTCAGACTTTATAATTTTGGCCGGTGTCGCTAGTACTTAAGGTTAACAAAAATCTAAAAAAGCCTTTAAAAACTTTTTAAATGAAATTTCCATAGAATAATAAGAAATACCAAACATTTTTCAAAATCAATATTGGCAAACTAATGGTGATAGTTTCTGTTTCAACATAAGCATTTTATGGTGGTATTACTAGAAAAATGGTAGACCCTTAGACAAAAATCTTGGAATTTGACATGATAGTTAATTTTGTGATGTAAATACATACTAAGAAGATTCCTAAAAAATTCAAGGCATTAAATGAATACTGAAATAAGCTTATGGATTGAGCATAAAAGTTACAAAATATTTTCTAGATTATCATTCATTTAGAATTAGTTTTAGCTCATCTTATTAATTTAAATCTAATTTCTGCCTAATGTAATGTAATAATGAAGTCAAACAGTAGCTTAAATGGTAATGATTTAATGAATTATTCCTAATGATATGAATTATTCCTAAAAGTATAATTTCTTCTATTAAAAATTAGGCATACAAATATTACTTGGCATATTTCATCTATTACGCAGTAAAGGCGCGGAATTTGCTGATTTATAATAAACAGATTATCACATAAAATAGCAAATAAAGCCTTTGTGCACAAATGTTTAAAGATAGAAAACCAACGATTATAAATGCACAAACAAAGTATGAGAAGGTAGCAAATAGCTATTTCGAATCTACTATCGAGATTCTTCATCAGTGCGAAATTCAGCGAGCTAAAATTAGCAAAACTGAGCAAGTTTCCTCTCTCAAGCAGTAATTCTTTCACTGTTAAGAATATTTTTTGAATTTGCTAAGAAACTTCACAGTTTTAAGCCACAAAGCCACATGATGGTTTCTTTTGATGTTAAATCATTATTTACTAATGTTCCTGTCGAAGGTGCTTTAGATTGCCTCAAGAAAAGGCTCTGTGAATTTCATATTTCCTTTTTCGAAATCGAAGAGCTCATTCATCTAACTCGTGCTTGCTTATCTGAAAATACTTTTGTATTTAACGGGAATTTCTTTCATATGATTGACGGTTTGGCTATGGGTAATCCTCTTAGTCCGACTTTATGCGATTTGTACATGCATTATTTTGAAATAAAATTGTTTGAAGTCTTAAAATTTCCGTTCTATGTTCGTTACGTAGATGATATCTATGCTTTAGTTGATGTGAATTCAGATATAAATCATATTCTCTCTGTCATGAATTCTATTGATTCTTGCATTCAATTTACTTTTGAAACTGAATTGAACAATTGCTTTTCATTTCTGGATGTTTTTGTTATTCGCAATGAAGATAATTTTCAGACTACTGTCTTTCGCAAGCCTTTTGCGGTCAGTCTTCCACCTCACAGATATTCTTCTCATCCTCCTAACCAGAAAGTTGCGGCTTTTAAAACTTTTGTTTTCCGGGCTTCCAATATTTGTTCAACTCCTCAGTTACTCAGTGATGAACTTAATTATCTAAAAGCTATTGCTGTTAATCGTGGTTATTCCCCCAATATTATAGATTCAATTCATAGAAAATTGACAAAATCCACCCAATCTGAAAGAAAAAACTTTAATTCGAACTCCAATGCTTTGGTTGTTTTGCCTTTTTCCCCCAAAATCAGTCAGCAAGTTGCTAAAATTTTAAAAAAGTTCGATTTCAATGTTATTTTTTCTCCTGTTAATAAAATTGCTTTTTCAAATCTTAAGCACCCCATTGATCGCTTAAATAACTGGAGTATTTACCAAATTTCTTGCCAATGTGGTCTTTCCTATATTGGTCAGACTAAACGTGCTCTCAGATTTCGTTTAATGGAACATAAAAGGTATGTCAAAAATCAAGAGCTTAAACGTTCCTCTATTGCTCAACATTGTTAGTCTTCACAACATAAGTTTAACTTTTCTTCAGCCTCCATCATCTATAAATGTCCTTCCATTCTTGATCTTGATTTTTGGGAAGCTTACTACATCATAAAAAATTCTCACTCCTTAGTCAATGACTTATCTAGTACTCCTTATTTTCCAAGTATTTGAAAATCTTTAATTTAATACTTTTTTTTCACTCGTTTTTTAGTTTTTGTTTTGCTTGTTCTCCGATAGATGTCGCTACTTGTCCACCCAGTTGTTTTCGACTGCTTTCTTCTCATTGGTTGCTTTTCTATAGGCGGGATTGTTCCCATAGTGGGTATATAAGCCTGCGTCTCTCTGTCTCTTTGCTCAGTTTTGCTATTTTTAGCTCGCTGAGTTTTGCACGATGAAGAATCTCGATAGTAGATTCAAAATAGCTATTTGTTACCTTCTCAAACTTTATTTTTGCATTTATAATCGTTGGTTTTTTATCTTTAAAGATTATCACATATTTTTTTCCTTTAAGATTTGTTGACAGAGTGTAAGATTAAATTGCTGCAATTTCTAGCAATGCATGACAAATTTGAAAATTATATTTTGAAATATAAATATAATTTGAAATATAATTTGAAGACTATAATTTGAAATATAAATTAATCTGTGTGCTTGCTACTTACATTCATCTTGTTGCTAGAAATCGAGCATAATTGAACATTCTTATTCTTGAAGTAAATAAAAATATTAATCTCTTTTAACCCTGTTAATTTCAAGCTATTTTTTTTATAAAACGCATGTTATGTTTTCAAAACGTAATTACATTGCACGAAATATTTGTCTTTTAGGTATTTCTACTCGAACTTTACTAACTTTATCTTGCATTCGACGGTTTACATATATAGTTCTATTTTCAAATTCAATTCATACCACTATATTTTAGAAATAAATGTTAAAGTATATTTATCATGCACACATTGTTAAGGTACAAATAAAAGTGTTTCATTAAAAAAAATAATGCCAATTCAAGAAAATTCAAGTAAAAGTTGCAGGTACCATTGTCCCGTGCTAAATAACCTAAGCCCAATATGGTTTGACACTTTTTATTTAAAATGTACATAACAATTCGGAAAAAAAAATCTAGAGTCAAGTAAATTCATGTAAAAGTTGCAGGTACCATTGTCCCGTGCTAAATAACCTAGGCCCAATACGGTTTGACACTTTTTATTTAAAATGTACATAACAATTCGGAAAAAAAATCTATCCGCTACATTTAGTGGCTCCAAATTGAAAGTTTTCTGCAAGGGGCCGTCTACTTTCTGCGACAATGTTGCCATGTCACCACATTTCTTTCATGGGGCAACAAATGTTACGTCTGTTCAAAGGAAAAAAGATAGAACCAAAACAATAAATCATAGTGTTTAAATATCTGATTTTTTGCTTTTAGAATTACGGTAGCTCTGATAATATTTTTTACTAAACAATTATTAATTTTCCATATTGCTATTTTTTAATAAGTATTTTTTTTAAATTATTATTTTCAAGTATACTATGGGAGTTTTATCCTCTAACTATGGTCGTCATATTCGTTTAATGTAATTCTGAAAACGCGTTAATTTGTTTTAAATATATTACGGAAATTTGAATTATAAAGAAATGATTTGAGAAGACCTTCTCTAGTCAGGTAGCGATAATCATTCCTTTGATTGAAGGATTTTTTTTGGTTCTTAAAGCTGAATTAACTTCTGTCGTGCAATGTAAAACATTTGTGTAACATTACTCCAGTGTTATGGTGTGATTTTCTTTTCACTTATATAATGGTGCAATTTAAACATATGTCACTGGTGTAACATTACATATTAGTGTAGTGTTACACCGGTTATTTTGGTTTATCGTTATTCCACCATAAATTTGGTGATAACTTTGCTGCCACCAGCTTTATGGAGTAACGTTACACAAATGCTTTACAGTGTGACAGCTAACGGCTCTGTAACAAAATGGCTGTAGAAGATATTTAGACGAGCTTCTCACTATATGTTGCAGCAATTAGTGTATGCTGCTTTTCCTAGATTTCTTAAGTTTATCTATAAATCCATATAACATCATTTTTTATTTCTTTCGTACTTAAATTTTCCCGTAGAGTGCTAATTTCTGTGTAATTAGAATGTAAAAAAAAGCATAGCTCTCACACGCAGCAAAAGTGACACAATACAAAAGTAAATTTCATAGGAGAGACAAAAGAATATTCGTCTTTTTATTTATCCATTATATGTAGAATAGGGTAAATCTTGTTATCATTTTAAGAGAAAAAAATAAAAAAGGACGGATTTTTCACCTTTATAACACTGGAGATTACGAAAAATATATTTTTAGAAAAAAAAAAATGCCATTTGTTTGTCTGTGTGCCTGTAAACGCTCTATCTCCCGAACAAACTGAGATAAAAACTTGAAATTTGGTTTGTACTTAGTACGTAAAAATGCAAATAAATCTTTTTAATATCAGTAACCTTGATTATCCGGAACTATTTTTTTGGACTCTCAAAATAATCGTTCTGATATAAGGTTTATAAAAATTTTCGAAATTGCTTATTTTAAGGAGTGAATATAAAAGACAATACAATAACTTAAATTTTATATAAGGAATGGAATTCATTGATAATTCAAGTTTTAAGTAATTAGTTCCGAGAGATTTGTAATCATATTTTCGACTCTTCGATTTTTATAACCTTGTATTTCATTCAAATTTTAATTTAAATGCATGTTTTAATTGGAAATGAAATGTTTAATCCAACACCTTTTTAATTCCTTTTAATTCTGAAATTTTACTTGCGCACAATTTGTCAAATTTTTGAGCCTCTCAAAATGATACTTGTTTAAATGTGGATTTTACTTAATCTTAATGTTTTAAATAAATCTTGTAACTATATTGGGATTACCATGTAATTTTTATAAATTATCACCGTTTATTATAGCACAGTCTGTACTTAAAATGAAATACATAGCATTTATACTTTGTTAATGGGAGAGTTTAAAAAGTTATCTGATATATTACGGCCAGTGGGAAATTTATATGATATTGCATCATTTCTAACATAATGACATTGATATCCACTTATGAAGTGCACTAAAGAATGTATACTGTAACATATGAGTGGAAAACATTTATTTTTCATTTTCAGTGCCACACAAAAGAATTTTGTTAGATAATGAGAGAAAACTGCTTGAAACATGTTTTATGTTACACTATTTAAAATGTAAAAAGGTGGATACATATAACAGAAGTTTAGTATAATAGTGCAAGTATACGTGCAGCAGAGCGCTATAGACGTTGCATTTATTGTTCATTCACAGGGACACATAAAATTTTTTGTCAAAGTATTGTATCTGAAATAGAAGCTGGTATTGGAAACAATTGATGGATGTATGTTTTCAGTTATCGTATGTGTTTTTAAATTTAATTTAATTTCTACATATCATGCGGTGTGTAGAAGCTCTATTTATAATATAAAGAACTACACAAAATAATTCATAAACATTACTGAGTATAGGCGTGAATTGTCGAAAAATGGTTTTTAATTGAGTTATGCATTTAAAAAATGGATTATATTCGGTATACTATCAGTTGTTTCTTGAATATAAATAGAAACATTATCAAAAATATTAATTTGCATGAAAATAAGAATTAACCGAAGATTCATAAAAGAGTTTCTAGGTACTTAAACCAACCCCTAATTGCTGCTTACGGTTTCACAGATGGCTACTTTTCTTCAACTGCCACAGTGTAATTTTTAGTCCAACTGTAGATACTAGTGAAACTCTTTTCCATTTGAAGCTCTACTGCTATTGACTTCTGAATAGGTGAATTTTTATATAATAATTCACTGCATGAAATTAATTCGTAGAGCTCCAGGACGTACATTGCATATGTCCTTGCATTTCAGTAATCAACGGCTGTAACGTACAGCCCGTACGTCGCTAACTACACAGTAATGGTTGCTCATTTAAATCGGGTTGGTCTGTGATATGCAACATATACAGGGTGTCCCCTCTCAACGGTGACCAATGGCTAATTTCTAAACCGTTGGTCATAGACATATAGTTCCAATTGCAAAAATGCTTTAAAAAAGGTAAAGAATTATTTTTTAAGCGATTTAGGTCAAAAAAAAAATGTTTTACTAAAAAATTACGAAAATTAAATTTTTATACGGTCCCCCGGTCCTATAAGCGATATTTAGAAAAATTTTACCACTACTCTAACAAGTACGACAAAAAAAGTCCCATTCCTCTGCGATCTAAATTGACCGAGTTATAGCTGTTCAAAGTTGAAGCATATTTTTTGCTGCAAAATAGGGATCAGTCACAAATTTATTGGAAATAAACATCGGATTGAAAATTTAACTTAAAACATTGAGAGTAAAAACATTTTTTACAATGTTGTTTCTGAATTTTTGTTGACATTTACATGTTAAAGTAATATATGCAATTTGTGCTAAAAATATAAGTAAAAAAATAACAGAAATTTTGTTAAATTAAACTATGAAAAGCAACAGTCACAAATCGTTACAAAATGATACATATTTAAAGCTCTATTAGATTACTCAACCTAATAGAATTTGATATAGTCCTATAAAATAAATAAATGGAACGCACCTAAAATCGTATTAATATTACATTGTCATCGGGTTTAAATAAGATATGGGTTTGAACCTCAATCAGATATTTGGAAGTGAGTTAAAATTTGAATAAAAATTTTGAACTAGGAAAATTTACATACGAAAACTATGAATGAAATAAAAGCTTATCAAAATAACATACCTTTTTAAAATAAAATCACGAAAAGAATCAGCTTCATTTGCTTGCAAAATAAAACATACGTAAAAATACAATTGAGGATATGAATTTCAAAACTCGACTTATCGCTTTTTGATTTCTCTATCAGTCTATACGAACCTACTCTATTGTAACAATGCAATCTCAAAATTTATAATGAAAACTCATAGATGCATTTAAAGTTTTTTCGCTATTTCCCAAAATTTGATTTTTTCGATAAAGAGAATTTTGAAATTCATGTCTTCAGTTATTTTAATAACCAATCTAGAAGTTAATTAATTATAATTAGCACTAGCGTAAAACTTATACGGTGACAGCGCCTTCAGTTAAATCGCTCATTTAAAACATTTTGTAATTGGAACTATATGTCTGTGACAAATAGTTTAGGAAGTAGCCTTTGAACAGCGTTGGAAATCGCCTCCCTTTATAATACTTTAAGCACTTAGTGTACGTTCCCTTAAAGCTCAGTCGATCTCATCCGTTTTCAGCAATAGAAAAGTGGTTTAAGTCATGAAATTTAAAGTTTTATAACTCGGTCAATTTTAATGTTACATGAATGGGACCTTTTTTGTATTACTTGCAAGAGTGTTGAAAAATTTTTACTAAATATCACTTATAGGACCGGGATACCGTATAAAAATTTCATTTTCGTAATTTTTTAGTAAAACATTTTTTTGACCAAAATCGCTTAAAAAACAATTCTTTGCCTTTTTTAAAGCATTTTCGCAATTGGAACTATATGTCTGTGACCAACGGTTTAGAAATTAGCCATTGGCCACCGTTGAGAGGGGACACCCTGTATAACAGGGCACTGTCTGAAGTGAGTTTTGTGATACTAACTTTGCAAAGCCCTTCACCGGTGAAATTACGCGTTGAGATCAAGGGGTTAAATACAGAAAAATCCTTTTATGAATAGATAAAACACAATTTAATTCATCTCTAAAATAAGCTGTTTCAGAGACCACTCACAGTATATGCGACACTGTTTGTTACAGTAGTTAACTGGCCGTTTCGTACAATCAGTCCTAATTTGCATAGGAGATACTGCAATAACAGTTTTAAAAGCTATTGCTCTTTGCGAAAGATAAGGTAAATTTAAAAACAGGCAGTGGAATGAAGCAGATTTCCGATTCAAGATATACTACACAGGTAGTGCAAAACTATTGGAAAAAAATATAATTTTAACTCAAAATGTAATGCTTTCATTGATTCACGTAATGCTACATCAGTGGAGATCACCATTTTACTCAGAAAGGTCTCCTTAAAGCGCATTGCCCAAAAATTGTAAAAAGTAATACTAAAAATCTACGTATATACTAAGTTTTCTAAAATATAGTTTTCAAAATTTCACATTTTACTTTTTATCTTTTGTACTTCATATTTTCCTATGTTTTTATCATAAATTATATGATTCATTTTGAAATACTTCTAGGTAGTGAGTGACAACAAAACTGTAGTTTAGTATACAATCTTTTGTTAAAACAAATATAAACAATTAGAAAAATAACACATAGTTATTAAATACCTCTAGTTGTAAACTTTAATTAATTCAAACTTTTCTTTCTAAACACCACCCGACTCATTGTTTTCATTTACAAACGTACTGACTGTACTGCAATATTAAACTGATTTTTGGCAACAACCTTTTGTAACGGAAGCATCGTAACACTAATCATAAGCACTCATTTACCTTCCGTCTATTGTTTTCATTCTAGTTTTATGACTGCAAAGTAATTATTCTCAGCTATGAAAATTTTTCTTGTTGCTGTATTTGAATACTTATTCTAAAACAGTTCTCTTTATAAAGCCTTGAAAGTGCTTAATAAGTATTCTTTAATTTAAATGAAAAGTGGCTTGAAAGTTGAATTACTCCTTTGTCTTTATTTCATTTATATCTCGGTCAATGAAAATGCATGATTTTAATTTTGCGGAAATAACGTCTATCTAGTGTGTGAAAAGATCAAATTATGAATTTTAAAAACGTTAATAATTATTAATATTGAAAACGGTTAATTAGCTTCACTTATTACTCAAAATAAAACATAAAAATAAAATGAAACGAAAAAAAACTTGAATTATAGGCCGATGTTATTTATGTGTCAGTGTGGTTTAGATCATTAAAGTTTTTAAACTTTTAAATTTCTTTCTTTGAGAAAATCCTATATTTAAATCATTTATCTGTATGCTTAAAAACACCTTATGTTTATATACTTAGAAATACTTACTTACAATGATTTCAGATAAATAAACTTTATATAGTTAGAAAGATATTACATAATTATATTAGTCTCATATACTCATATATAACACACAATGGTGTCCACAGATTAAGAAAGAGAATTGTAACTACAACGTGCTATTATTTGTACATAAGCAAACACTAACGGAAGCTGTAGAAAGTTTTCATTTATAATTGGGTTAGTCAATGAAACATCCCTTTAGTGTCACAAATGCTTATAAATATCATAGCCTCTATGGTGACTGTGTGGCAATATGATATTTCCTATGTCTCACTAGGACCTATAGATGAGCGCAATTTAGCAATTTGACTGTGCAGTCCCCATAGCTTTTGCTAAATGAGTAGTATTCTGGTAAAATTAAAATAAAATCCCCTTACAATAAAATCATTTCGACTACTCTTTTAAAATACAAAGAGATGACAGCTTAGTTTCTCATTACGCAACACTGAAGTTAAAACATTTATCATTTCAGTAATTCTTAAAATACGTCATAGAAATCATTGTATGTCATTTCAAATCATAGAGAAATTTTAAGATATTCATTATTCATATTTTAAGGTATTCAGTATTTATATAGATATTCAGTATTGTGTAATTTCATCCAAATTCATCAGTTATAACTCTTTCATTTCATAGAAACTAAATTCACTGTGGCCTAACCAGCAAAGAATCAAATTTGCAATAATAACAAAAATTGAAGGGATTTTTATTTGTGGCCGCTTTAAGTATAGTACAAAAAATCTTGCTTAGTTTTAAACTTTAAAATATCAGGTATTGATGTTGAGAAATATCAGTTAAGTTGATTTATGAAGTGTTTCGTTGCATATATTTGTTCCGATTGCCTTTTTTTTTGATTTATTCTGATCAGTTTATTTAAGTTATTTAGTCCATTTTGGCGTGAATTGTACACATATATGCAGGTCAATTACTTCTCATATACAATGTGCCTGTAAAATCGTAATACACATTTATACAGTCACAAGAAATTAACGAAACAAGATGGGAACGTGAAATCTTCACTATATAAAAGAAAAATTCACCGAATTTCATAGCTGTTCAGTGCAGTTAATTGTACCCTACACACATCGAAACTATATTCAAATTCTTCGCAATCACAGTTAAAGACTTCTGGTGTAAAAGAAGAATAACTTCTGCGATTTTCTATTTCAAATGGAGGCTGTATCGAACTTCCCTGAATAGGCATGAAACTCGGAGAGTGTTTCTCTTATTTGTTGAATAGATTTCACATTTTCATCTTGTTTCGTAGATTTTCTATGACCGTTGAAAAGTACACAAAAACTTAAAAAACCCTTTGTATTTGAATCCGAAAATCCATGACAGTATGTCTCTTTAATGAATATATATGATGATAAATATTTTGATTATAATTCACAACTGATACAGACATCAAATGTAACACTATATGTAAATAATCTACAGATGTCCATTTTTTTTAAAAATTTTATACTCTCACTAGCGTGTTGCAGCTATCACATGGTGCATTGCTGCTTTAACTGTGAGCAAGATAATTGCAATTTAAAACAAATTATTTTATATTGTTTTCGATTGATAACATCCAAAAAAGTGAAAAGTATATCTATGCAACCAAAAGAAAACAAAAACAAAAACAAAATTATGTAATTAAATACTTTCAAAATATTTAGCTTTAAGCTGGCGTTTACAAATGATAACTGTTGGATGTGTTTTGAGCATGGATAGTAAAAATCTTTATTACTTGCTTTGATATTATCACGTTTTGCACAAAATAAGTCAATATCTTAAAATTTTCATTAGAATTTTTTAACTTTTCGCAAATTTTTTACAGAAAGCTTATATCGGTTATTGTGAAACAATGTATTTATGATTGAATAAGCGAATTTAAACAGCATATTCTTATTAGTTACAACTGCTTGATTATATTTCCCTACTCTGCCTTCTAATGTCTGATGAACAGTTTTTCTAAATGACCCGATAATCTATCTATCTATATATGCATAAAATAGTTTGTCCTGAATGACTGATAATCAATGCACAGGCCAAACTCTTGAACCTGGAAGCAGGGAAAAAGGGGAGAAAATATTTTTCATGACCTTTATGGTGTAAGCATGCACTAAAATGTGATTTTTAAAATGTTCTCCCCCCTTAAGGGGCAAACGGGGGGGTGGGGCTCTAGAAATAAGAAACACCATGCTATATCTCAGCATCCGTTTAACTTTTTGGAGCCACTTTCAAAATTTAGTCAACACCAATCATGTGATGTATCGTAAGAAATCCCTGTGACCATTTATTTATAAAATGTATTTCCCGTGTCTCCCCCCAACTGTGCTTCTCTGGGGAGTACGGTTATCGCATATCATCAGAACGGCTTCTAAAACTTGGAAAATGATTAAACTGATTTCAATGACAGAGAAAAATCAATAAAAGATATTGATCCTATCTGCCACCCATTTAATTCCTGTTTTTTGCCACCAGGAGTGCCACCTTTAATTCTTACTCATTAGACCATTTTGCTTCTAACTGCCAAAAATTCTAATTTTTTATACTTAAAATCCCTTATCTCTTTATACTTACTCGCACCGTTTCTACTTTTTACAATCCGGGGATGCCGTCACATGAATTTTTCATTATTGTGGCTCCATTATAGCCTTGCTTTGATGTGTTGTTTTTTAAATTCCATCCGTTTTTAGTTGCCACGTATATACTAAAATTCTTTATAAACACGAAAAAACAATTATTTTAATGATCGATTGTAGGGTCACTTTTCGGATTTTCGGAAATAATGGATGACTGTATCGATTTTTTTTATGATGACTATTGTTTTCGATTGATACGCTTTTGAAAGTCGCCCATCAATAACCATATCCTAGCAGCAGTCTTAGGTAGAAGCATGAAATAAAATATTACAAGCTTATTAAAAAAAATCTTATAAACATTTATGCAAGCGATTTTAGAAATTCCCCCCGGTCCAAACGAATTTACAGGTGGTAAGAAAATTTAGATCATTCCACTTTTCCTTAGCAGCAGTTTTAGATAGAGACATGAATTTGAGGTTACCTAATCTATAAAAAAAAACTTAAACATGTATTTTATCTATTTTAGAAATTTCCACCTAAACGTGTTTAGTCTGGAGTTGAACTTTTATGACATTTCGCCATATCTCAGCAGCAGGTTTATGTAGAAGCGGGATATTTAAGATAAGACATCTAATAACTAAAGACTTAAAAATAGGTACCTTACTCATTTTAGAGCTATTTTGTCTTTTATTTTGTCAACATTGAATTGGAACCGGATAATGTAAGATTATGCGAATAAGATAACAATTATGAATGTTTGATTATACATTAAGTTTTTTTTTAAATCTTTACCAGATGTATTCCTTTTGATTCAAGATTCCTTTACGAAAACCGACCAGCGTAGCGAGAGAAGGCTTTTAGTTTGATTCTACATTTAATAAAAAAGACTAAAACTTCTTAATCTAGGAAAACATTATGTAACACTGAACTAAAACATATAATAATGTCTTCAAATTATCAACTTTTCCGAAAAGCGCTCCGTATCTTTCAAAGTATCAGAAACTAATGCGTTTTCGGAATTTAAATACACTGACGGAAAAAAATCCCAACTCCAATAAAGACTTGTGTTAGCTAAACGAGATTTTGTAGGCTTGTTTATACATATGAAAGATGACATTGATTAAAATTTCATGCTTCGCGCATAAGTGTGGCGCTAGTAGCGCCTCTCACAACTTTAAAGTCAGGTTTGCTTTAAATGCGTGCTGTAAAGTTCGTGAGCATTATTTATCTTCAAAATTTGACGAATGAATGCCTTTAAGAAAAACAAAGAAGCCATTATCATCAGTCCTCCGTGTCGGAAAGAGGTCTTAAAGTAGGGCTACGAGAAAGTGGATTTTCTTTCCGCGATTTTACTGAAGGACTTGGACGGAATGTATTCACTGTGCATGATTGTTGGGAGCAGTGGTCAAGGGACGGTACTGCCTCAAGAAGACCAGGTTCCGGGTGACCACGTGGCATTACTGAGAGGGAAGACCGTCGTATTCAGCGTACGGCTGTGGCGCATCGTACTGCGTCTGCGACAGAAATTCGAGCTGCAGTTGGTACCACATTGACACAACAAACTGTTAGAAATCGGTTACTTCAATGACAGCTCCGATCAAGGCACCCTGTTGCATGCATTCCACTGACTCAAAGTCATTGCCGTTTGCCACGTCAATGATGCCAAGCCAGAGCTCATTGGAGGATGGAGTGGAAATTTGTTGTGTTTTCTTATGAAAGCAGGCTCTGCCTTGGTGCCAATGATGGGCGTGTGCTGGTCAGAAGGACGACAGAGGAACGCCTGAAAACAAACTGTCTGCGGCCTAAACACACTGGACCTACAATTTGGGGTCATGGTCTGGGGAGCAATTTCCTATGGCAGCAGAAGCACTCTCGTCGTTCTCCTAAACACACTGACTGCAAATGTGTACGTCAGTCTGGTAATTCAACCTGTAATGCTGCCATTCAAGAAAAGCATCCAAGGGGAGTTTTTCAACAAGATAACGCTTGCCCTCATGCCGTTGTATTAACGCAACGTGCTCTACAGAGTGTCGACATGTTACCTTGGCCAGCGAGATCTCCAGATCTGTCCCCCACTGAGCACGTATGGAATATCATTGGATGAGAACTCCGGTGTCATCCCCAGCCAGCACTGACCATCACAGTATTGACACAGCAAGTTCAACAAGCATGGAACTTCATACCACAAAGTGACATTCAGCACCTGTATGACACAATGCATGCACGTATGCAAGCTTGCATTAAAAATTCTGGAGGTTATAGCGACTTTTGATGTAACAGTATTTCACATTTGAAATGCATTTTATTCATCTTAAAATAACCTGTGATCTCAAAAATCTAATCAATTAAAAATGTTAACTAAACAAATGCACTGTCCAAATTTCATTACTTTACAATAAGTTTTTCTTGGTGTTGGGATTTTTTCCGTCAGTGTATATATTTATAAGATAAGAATTTTTATTACATCTGACCTTTAAACTTGTATCCGATTAGTTTTTATATTCTGTTAATTTGCTTCTCAAATTCGAATATCGGTTTTTCAAATGCTGTAAATTCGTATTTAATTGCTTTAAGCTGCGTAATTGAATTTATACATTCAAAAGCAATAAAATATTTTTAATTTAATGTTAATGGTATGCTGCTAATTTTATCTGTTTATCTTTAAAACATATTCATTGAATGTGAAACTGAGAATAAATACTGTCGGAAAAAATATATTCTGTGTGGAGAAAACTGATTAATGCACCTCAGAAACTACCCAGAAACTTTTTCAAAAATGTGTAGCATTTAAAAGCAGATTGTTTTTAATGATGCTTCATTTTAAAATCTCTAATAAATATAACTTTTTCAAAAAAAAATATAACCGACTTCAAAAAACGCGCTAAAAAGAATTAAATAATTCTTTAAAATTCTCTAGTGACAAATCATTATCCAATAACCACACATCGGATATCATGTACCGGCATAAAAACGGTTAAATTTAATATATAGAATTTAATATCCACCAAACATAGGTTTTCCAGAGAATATTTTTTACAAGAGATTAATTTACATATTTTTGATTTAATTTATGAATATATACATATAAAAAGTAATGAATTACTTTTTTAAGTTGGTGCCAAACAATCACAATCGATAATGATTACCCCAATTTTATTTATGGTACTAGGCATAATATATCCACAATTCTTACTGTACTTAAGATAGTTTGGCACCAACTTCAAAAAGTAATTCATTACATTTTATATGTATATATTCATAAATTAAATCAAAAATATGTAAATTAATCTCTTGTAAAAAATATTCTCTGGAAAACCTATGTTTGGTGGATATTAAATTCTATATATTAAATTTAACCGTTTTTATGCCGGTACATGATATCCGATGTGTGGTTATTGGATAATGATTTGTCACTAGAGAATTTTAAAGAATTATTTAATTCTTTTTAGCGCGTTTTTTGAAGTCGGTTATATTTTTTTTGAAAAAGTTATATTTATTTCGTACTTTTTAGTTATTCATATCGTAATACATAATTATGTGTACTGACATATGATGACTCTTTGCAATGCATTACTAATGGACGCACTTTGCTGAGTTCTGATGTATTCGCTTTACTTGTCACTGTTTGATTGTAAACTTTTCAAAAGACACTTACAATATCGGTTAGTTTCGTTGTGATCGTTAGGTTTTCTGCATGTATTAATTTCTTCAGATCTGGCACGACGAAAAGCTATCGCAATCATAATATCTTAAAGTCTACATCGAATCGTACGGACATCGGAAGTGGATACCGAAAGGTGACAATGCATCAAGTAAAGTGTCCTTATACATAAGCGAGCGTCAAAGTGATTCCATATATGAGTACACAGCAAAATAACTTCATTTATCAATGTATTAGTAAAATTATTTTCTAGTGTAGTTAAAAGTACTCCCCCTTCAGTCAGAAAAACCAAAAAGAAAGATGTGAGCAAAAATCGCACTATGATTCAATAGATAAACTGCAACAACCTAATTCGCATGCAGTTATCTAATATAGTAATAATTCTAAACGCAGTAATGACATCGTAAATGAGCGGTGATGATTCGACGAGGAATCCGGAACTCATAACCTCTACTTTGCTGCATCTATAAGAGAGTGACAGCATTCGATGCCCAAATATTTTCTTCACAGTTGCTTTTGTCCCAACTACACTGTTAAAAATTTGAAACTTTTGCTGCATCGTTTCTCAACCGCTATTATAGAATATCGCTATATTGACCAGTGAGAATGCTCCATAATACAGTGAAGTAATCGTTTTCTATAAAAGCTGTGGTGTGACGATGTAGTAAAATTTTAAATTTTTTAACAGTGTACACTACTAAAATTTTTAAACTTTAGCTGCATCGTCACTCCACCGCCTATATAGAAAAATATCACTTAAATGTATTATGGAGAATTCTCATTGGTCGAAATAGAGATAGTCTATAAAAGAGATGGAGTGACGATGCAGCAAAAGTTTAAAAATTTTAACAATGTATCGCAATGCTAGGCATTTTCTATTATAAAATTTTATGATGATTTCCTGGAAGAATTCGATTGTACACGTGTGAGACGTTAACAAGATTGACGGAACTAGCCTTCTCAACAAGATGCTTGGTGACTCATTTTTGTCCAGAATCGTTTCAACCAATCATATACTGTGCTCCATGTGTCGTCATATTCACATCGCGGAGTTCTACATGAACAAAATATGAAATCCTTCTGGTGTCTAATACGGTAACCAAATCTGAATCTAAAGTTAGTTTTGTTACACATAGTTATGCGCTTTATTGTGCATTGATAAGTAGAGATAATTTTTTTGCTCTAGAACAAAATATATACAAAGGATTTTCATCTTTTCGACAACTATTTCGGATGTCGATTGGTATCGATGTCTATTTCCGCTTCAGTGGATGTAAGAACTTGTACAGTTAAGATTTAACATTTCGGAAATTTACTGCATTCAGCAAACATTAAGGTCCACACTGAAATCTACAGACTTCGGAAATGTGCTTTGAAAAGCTGACAGTCCATCAGTACACTGTTAAAAATATTACCTTTGTTTTTAAAACTGTCTATTTTCTGACTAATGAGAACGACCTAAAAACGCATATGGATCGTTTTCATTGGTCAGAAAATAGATAGCATTTAAAAACAGAGGTACTTTTTCACGATATTTTTAACAAGGTAAAGTACTTTACCCAATCAGAGCGCGTCAAGTAACTTCCACGATTCAATGCACTGCAAAGTAATTCGATATTTTCGTACGTATTGAAATACCTCTTTCAGTCACAAAAACTAAAAAGGAAGATATCAAAATCACACCATGTTTCAACATGGTTCTACATTAAAATAGCAACATTTGAAGTTAAGACTGTTCTTTGACAGACGCGGTTTTAAAAAGTACAGAAAATTTAAGAATTTTTATACCAGAACTTTGCGGTAGTTGCTTGAACGAGTTTGTTTTATGAGTGCGAGAAGTTACTAGCTTAACTTTAATAGTAAGCTTATCAAAATTTTTCGTCATTTATATTAGTCTGAATGTAAATCCATAGACAGTGTATATACAAATCTAAAGACAAACACTTACACTGTTAATAATTTGGCCCATTTTCTGCAGCGTCACTCGACAGCTCTTATAGAATATCTCTTTTATGACCAATGAGAATGCTCCATAAGATAGTAAAGTAACCGTTTTCTATAAAAGCGGTGGAGTGACGCTGCAGGAAATGGGTGAAATTTTTAACAGTGTAGCAATGCACTTTAATCACTTTATGAATCGGGCATAACAAGCAACACACACAGACACTTGTGCTTTGACGTATAAGGATCTTTAGAGATTAATTTTTAGCTTTTCGATGTCTAATCTCATGTCTGTAGGTATCGATATGGATATTTCATTTTGGCGGATACGAGAATTGTTCCAGCTAAGATTTCGTACTTTGGAAAAAAGTCACATCTCTGCAACAGTGGTTAGGATCCAGAAGGATTATTCGCTGTTTAGCAAAACAAGAATGACCAATCATAAGCCTTCATTTTTGAGAACTTTTCATTGTTTGAAGGACAGTGTCTAGAATACATGGAGTGAAAATCTGCTATCCAAACAGTGCTAAAAATTGTATCCTTTAAATTTGCAACGATGCTACGGAATTCCAACGTGCCGATCACAGCGACATCTGCGGGATTTTCTTATTACATTGTCTAGACTACACTGTTAAAAATCTGCTGCATTTGGTGCACCGCACTCCCCTGCTTGTATAGAAAACGGTTACTTGTCCGTGAAATGGAGCTTTCTCATTGGTTGGAATAGAGATATTATATACAAGCGGTGGAGTGCGTTGCAACAGAATGCAGCAGATTTTTAACAGTGTATAATGTTAAGAATTTTTAGCCTTTTGCTGCATCGTAACTCCACCGCTTTTATAGAAAAGGATTACTTCAGCTAATTATGGAGCATTCTCATGGATTAAAAGAGAGATGTCCTATAAAAGTGAGGAAGTGACGATGCAGCTAAAAGGTAATTTTTTTTACAGTGTAGCAACAATTCTTGCAATTTTAGAAAATATCCTGCATATGTCTCTGCTATATCTTTAGATTTCATCAGCATAGTTGCATATTTACGAGTACAACATTTTAACGTTTTTTTAAGTGCTACATAGGGCGTGTTCAGCACGGCTTACCGGTCACTTACCGATTGTATACAAGTACGAAATGAAAATAAAGACGAAGTGTGACGTCAGGTATAATTCACGAGAATAGTGTTTATTGGTACCATAATTCGATTTCGTACAGCCCTACAATCCCTCGGTAACGTTGGTTACTTTGGTAAGTTGCGCTGAACACGTCCTGATATAGCCGATTTCCACACTGTAAAAAATATGACTATGTTGATGCATCGTCACTCCACCGCTTTTATAGAAAACGACTACTTCAGGCTATCATAGAGCATTCTTATTGGCCAAAAGAGTGATATTCTACAAAAGCGGGGGAGTAACGATGCAGCAAAATAGTCATATTTTTTACAGTGCACTGTATATACCAGAGCTCCCGATTATACGTTTATACGAGTATACGTATAATACGTATTATACGAAATACGTATTTGCTAAACGTATAATTCGGCATCGACAGTTATACGTATTACACGAAATAGCATATACGGTACATCGTATATACGGATTTTACCCAAGCGGTTAAACGTATAAACGTTTAAACGTTTTTCATTCAATGTATGAAATTTGATGTTTCAATATTTTTTTGCGGATTAGAGACATTGAGAAATATCCGGTAGAGTATCCTCATCGTGATTCTTTGTTCAAAGAACTGCGATGTGTTTACTTAACTACAACTTGTTATGCAGGTACTTAAAAAAATCTAAATACTTCCTCAGTTTAGATTTTTTTTTCAAAAAACTAAGTTATTTATTATAAAATGTCTTACATTAGTTGTGGGTGGGATCAAACTAATCTTTGGAAAATCTGCGACGCAGTACTTAGTTTTTTATATTTTCTTGTACCTTTAGAAGAAGAAAGTATTGGATTCGGGAATACTTTCGACGGGTTTACACGTTTTAAGGGTAAGAGAGTCCAAAAAACATGTTTTTACAAAATATCTGCCTGTCAGTTTATGAGTCTGTGACTTTGTCTGTCTGTATGTGACATGGATTTTGTGGGTTTTCTATCTCAAGACCTAATACACAGAATTAAGTATCATATATGGGGGAGACTAAGGCACATGTGAAAATGAGGCATATGAGAACATTGCCATTTTTCACTAGTTTCCATTTTTCACTATTTTTTTTATTTCAAAACATTATCAAAGATGGGAGCACCTATAGACATATGGAAAATTTTTTTAAAACTCTTCAATATTTTGTTTGTCCCCAGGAGCCAAAATACTGCTTACTGTACTTAAAAGTAAAATCTCCAGCTTGATAAAAGAATAATTTTATTTATTTATTCTTTTTTTCTTTATTTAACATATACTATGGATACTAATAAATATTTATGATATTTTTTATTTTTAAAATTGAGAAATGCTAATAATTTGTCATTTTAACTCTTGTGGGAATGTGGGACACTTATGAAGAGTTAGTTGGGGCAGATCTGAATATGTCATTAAATTGCCCAATAACCATTCAGTGATTCTATTCCTTTTAGTTAACTTCGTGAAAATAATGCCAGCTCCATTATCTATATTTTTATAGAAATAGAAGACATTTCTATCATATGAAGTTGATTTTGTGTAATAGAAACTTCTACAAACATATAAAAAGCAGCAAGCTCTTTACGTTCAATTGTAATTTAATAAATTTCATGTTTTCTAAATTGCAATAAATGCTATACATTATTTTATTTAAGTTTTCAATACTATTTTTTATGCATCATTAATGCAAAAAATATTACGTTTAACAACTTTGCAAATTTTTCTGTTTCATTTGTTGCAAACTTGTAGTATTATTTATTATATATATTTATTATATTATTTATTATTAATTTATTATTAATTTTATTATATTATTTATTATATATATTATTATTATATATTATATTTATATTATTTATTATATTTTACTTCCATTTCTAAAACAGCTATTTTATTTGGTGTTTTGAAAATAGATATATATATTAAGAAAATAAAATTTTTAAACTTATAAATACCGTGAAATCTCCATTATTGACTTCCCCCTTTCTTTTAAAAGAAAAGAACTTAAATTTGGAGGAAGCTTATAAATGTAAAACAATCTTTTATCCTTAATTTACAGGCAAATAAGGCAAATATAGGAATGAGAATCTTTCGCCTTTTGGTAGTTTTCCTATAAATATTATCCAAATGCCCCCTTCTTAAAATCTCCCTCAAACAAAAAGCCCTAAGCAAAATTTAAATTCTTTAATTATTTTCTCAACTTTACTTCTCTATTTTTTTGTTATATTGCAACAATATTTTATCAATTATTTCAGCCCCCCCCCCAAATCTACTTATTTTTATTTTATAATATTTTGCTTAAACATATAACTCAGAAACTAAATAAATATACATATATCTTTCTTTATGGTGAATTTAATAAATAATACAACTAATGATTAAGGTAACATATGAAAAAGATAATAAAAACATGTCAAAAAATTTTTTTCCTTGTGTTCACATGTTTTTCTTATGTGTTTACAACTGCTCTTTCGTTGGGGAACATATGAAGATTTTTTTTTAATTCAATAAACTATTAAGAAAAGTAAGAAGAACTGTAAAGTTAATTTTTAAAAAATACCATGCATAAAAAAGTTCTGTTTACTATATAGAGTAGTTTTGCTTATAGAAATGAACCCAGTTATGACAAAAAGCTATGTTTATGTGAACTGTTCACATGCATCCCAGTGTCCCCTATATATTCAAGTAGTTCCTGGTAGAAATTGTTGCTGACTAGTTTTGTATGTAAATCGTTCAACAGGTGGCTCTACTTTGCTGTATTTTATTTAAGATTTCTGCAATAGCTCTATCTTTAGAATTAATGCACGGATTTCCATCAAACTACAGATTCAGTTAATGCTTGATATGAAGGATTCTATGTATGTTTTGGTGAGAATGTCAAGATTAAAAAAAATGAAATTTCATTATACATTGAGTTAAAATATTAGCTCCATGAAAAGAATAGCATTTACTCTCGGGTGCAATCTTGAGTGTAAAACAATAAGTGAATAAAGAATTTTTAAATAATTAAGCAGAAAAAACTAAATTTAACAAGAATTCACAATAAATCTGAAACATTTATACTCTCATTCTTTCCTCAAAAAGTGTTTAATTTTGCTGGTTATTTACAATGGATACAATTTGTATACATTATCTACACAAAATGTAAAATAACGGGGATCTGAGCTCATTACCTTGAGATTAACAAAAAAATATAAATAAATTCAAAGCACAATGTTGCAAAATACTTTTGCAATTCACGGTAATAACTCCCTATTTTGAAATTAGATATTTCACTGTTAGTGAAACGAGCTTGGCCAATCAGGAGTCTGATATTTTGTGAAATTTTTTCAAACTGTTTTAAAAAATATACGCTTTTCATTGCTTGATCTTGTATATATAAGACATACTATACGGATTCTTGTCGTACCGCCACCGATTTCCAAATTATTCTTCATTCAGTGACATAAGACTTGATGAAGTCCAATATTTAAATTAGATACGATACGTGGAATATACGTATACATTAAATATACGTATTCTAAAATATACGTTTAACTGATACGCCTTATACGTATCCGGATACGTTTAAACGTATATCTTAAAGTATCCGTATAGCAGAAAAACGTATTATACGGATATACGTATATCGTTTAAACGTATAGCTGCTATACGTATCCTATCGCGAGCACTAGTATATACCCTAGATGCTATACTTCCGATTTGTTGGATAAGAGAACTTGGCCGGAATCCATGTGGAATTTGCGCTATTAGCGAAACCAGATTAACCAATCAGAAGCCTGAATTTTTGCAAAATTTTCACTGTTTTAAGTATACTAGCTTATTAACCAATCCCGTTTCGCAAACAATGCAAAATTTATGTGAATCCCGACCCTTGTCCAGTTAGGATTTAACACTTTGAAAAGACACTTTCTCAGCTACAATTCAACAGGATAGTTTTCATTGGTGCCACAATTCGCTTTCGTACTGCCCTTCAATTGGTCGGTAACATTGGTTACTTTGGTAAGTTGCACTGAACACGCCCCAAGTAAGTGTTACATAAACGTATAAAAAATGAACGCTTCTAATTGGTCGATTGCTTCAAAATGAATTTCAAATTTAAAGTTTTTACTTTTAAAAAAGTTCTAATCATCAGATTTTTATGAAATTCGAATGGGACCACATGGACTCTATACGCTTTCAAACAAAAAAAGAATTATCAAAATCGGTTCATATTTGCAAAAGTTATGCGTGAACAACAAATACATACAGGCCGAAATCATAACCTCCTCTTTGAAGTCGGTTAAAAAATAATAGCTATTGAGGTCTCTATAAGTATGCTCTTTGTGATTCGGAAGAGGTTAATATATATTACTTACCCATCATACGTAGTACAGGGGTACCTTGTAATCCTTGTTTAGAGCTTGTAATCGTTTTGAAAATCGAAAGATTTTCTTGATGGATTTACAGACATTGTAGGTTCCGAAAAACATATTTTTAGGAAAAAAATTTGCCTTTTTTTCTGTGTTTTTGCAAACGTTCTATCTCTCAAATAGCAACTGTGAACTTAGTATGTAATAATGGGACGAAGCCTACAGAATATCAGTAAACTGGATTATCCGGAACTACTCTTTTTTGGGCAAGGTAAATAAGAATTTTCGAAGTTGTTTATTTCAAGAAATGAATATAAAAGATAATGA
This sequence comes from Maratus speculifer, assembly GCA_964019185.1. Lineage (NCBI taxonomy): Eukaryota > Metazoa > Arthropoda > Arachnida > Araneae > Salticidae > Maratus > Maratus speculifer. The sequence goes on along the minus strand of OZ025297.1, from coordinate 75,111,937 downwards.
TAGAACGTTAATTTTGCATTAAGGATGAAGGTAATATGGTAATTAATTACCGAGATATTTGTAATCATATTTTCCGCACTTTTCGATTTTTTATGAACCTGTGTTTCATTCAAATTTCAATTTAAAGATATATTTTGATTGGAAAGGAGAATTTCAATCTGAGGCAGTAAAGTGTTAGTTAATATGATTATAATTTTTTGAGTTATAAGGATGTTTCTTTTACGCAATACGGTAGGTCTTCATTATCCTGTCGCTCAAAAGTCTATCGCCAAATCGTAAGGATAAATGACAATAATGGCTGTAAATGTCACTTTCACTTAACAGTAAACCGTTACACGTGTTTGTTACGTCATCAAATGATTTTTAATTCGAAGTTTTATTTGTATTTTCACTAAACTTTTATTAATCTATTTGTCTTTTCGTTATTTAAAATAAAATTATGCCAATTTGTGTAGTTTGCGAGTAGTTTGGCGATTTATACAACTTGTCGAAACGGGTTGGCAGGAAAATTAAGTAGTACCAGCAATTCTGTAATAGAGCAGTTGAAACAGTATACTGCAATTAAAACATGAATATGTTGAATATTTGAATGAAATAAATTTTAACTGAGCATGAGTGAAAGGTACCAAAATGTTTATTGTATAATTTTATTTATATAAACGGTTCAGTCACATTTCGCAAATATTCAGAAAGACTTGGGCGAATTCGTGATTTGTTTTCTAAAAATAGCTTATTTATATGGGATTTTCCACAGTTTGTCAATCCGTTTATTGCATGTTTTGAAGTTTTCATAAATGGACAAGAACTTTAAATAAGGACCCACAAATCATTCGCTACAGTTGCAAATTATTTTGAGCATTTTATGTTACATGGGCGATAGCAAGCGTTATTTTCTCATTAAATTTTTTATTGCCCCTCTAATTGTTCCCATGAATAAATATTTACTGAAAAGATGAAGTCAGACATATTCTTCACAATCTTTAATATAAAGGGCAGCTCGTGAAGAATTTTGTCGACATTCGACGATCCGTGTATAAAGCATTGTCCTAAAGCATTGTATCCCAGTCCCTTAATTTTTTGAGGCCAGTGTATTTTCCTAGATTAACAACATCTGTCTTTGTTTACAATAGATATATGATCATATTTGAGATATTCTCCTCAAACATTTTGTATTGATCATAAGCAAATCACAGAATAGTATTAAAAATTAAAAAAAAAGAAAGATTCTACAGTTTATAAAATCAGTGTAAGAATATTTAATATGAAAACATATTCAGGAGAAACACCTGCTTGAATTATTTCTTTAAAAGCAACTGTTAGAGCATAAAACGAGTAACAAAATTCGTGCGTTGATTTCTTTCTTACTTACGTTCGATGAATAAGAATTAGTAATTGGGTTGTCAGGATTTAAACAAACTGAATATAAAATATCTAATTAAAACTTTTGAATGGACTATTATTAATTCTGGATACTGTTTGAGGAAGTGTCTATACAAATATATAAAGTAATATGATAGGTAAATTTAAAATAATTCTGTTTTTAAAATTAAGGTATTAAGAAAAAAATATTAATTAAAAAACACTTATTGATAGTGATATTTATTTTCTAGAGTTAATTTTAGAGTTTATTTGTTAGAGTAATAAAAATTTACAATTTTTATTTATATTCATTTTAATACGCTGCGGTCTTTTACTGGAAGTTACGTTCGCGTTAAAAAAGACATGTTCCTTAATCTACACGGTAAAAAATGACAAATGTTTTTGAATCTACAAAAACGTACAATAATCATGAATTCAAATATAAAATAATTTACTCCTAGTCACTTAATATTCTGTAAAAACATTCCTTTATCTTTAAAAACCGCGGAAATTTTTTTTTCGAAATTTAAAGAAGAATTTACAAAAATAAATTTTTATTAGATGCCGTAATTTTCTAAAACATTTTCTGATAGATTTTACAAAGCATTAATTAATTATCTGTACCCGGAAAATCGGTATTTCAGATTATATCAGTTTTGAAGCAAACATTTGCAGCTTCATTATTGCATTGTGCATAAAATTATAACGTAATGATGTTAATTTTCTAATTAATGTTAATGTTGTTAATATGGTATGTTTTCTTGATTTCTTGAATATCAAAATATTTACCGGATAATTCATAGCATTCGAAAAAGTGATGTTTAGTTTAAAAAAATTGACTATTGAACTATTAAAGTTTCTCAGAAAACAGTGATGGACAAAAATATGATGGACAGCTTCAAAAAGTTATTCTATATTTCCCTTCTTGATTATAGTACATTTTTGTACATTAAAATTCACCTGTCATTTTTTTTACTGTGTGTGGAAATGTTATGTAACCATAATCGAAAATAATTTCTTCATCGTTCTGTAATCACCAGTGGCGTAGGTAAAAGGGGGCAAGGGGGCGGCCGCCCCGGGCACCGAGGCCAAGGGGCGCCAAACTGAGAGAGGTTTTAACTGAAATTATCTCAGATATTTTGACAGTAAATAAAAATTGTTGATTTTTTTTCCGTGTGTGTTGGTTTATGAATGTTTTCTTGGTCAAAATATTTTATTATACCTATAATAATGAAGAAAAAAAGCTTCTGTAAATGTTTCTAGGGATGTTTCAAGACACTTGGTACCTAAGATAATTATGTACCTGAATTGAGGCGCAAAATTATTAAATAAAGGGCGCCAAACTGAGAGGAGCTTTAAACCGAAATTATTTCATATATTTTGATGATAAATAAGATTTGTTGACTTTTTTTTGTATGTGTGAGAATATTTTGAAGAAATTCGGTGAGGATGAGTGGAATCGGGAGTCCATAATTATCAATCGCTGATGGAGCTTTCTAACTGTCTAGCATTAGAAATAAAAAGACCTGTTGGCGAATTGGAGTCACATTTCTGATTTAAGAAAAGAACATTTTTCATTTGTATACTAGCTAACCCAACCATCGATATTTTCAAATGACCCGCGAATAATTTAAAGCTCTATTCAGGTTAAAATTAAAAAAATAATCGACTCTCTCAAAATGAGCCTCTACGACCGTTGATATTTCCAAGTGACCCGAGAAGGATTAAACACTCTATTCATATTAAATTTTTTTAAAAAATCGAATCTTTCAAAATGAATGTCTACGAATGGTCTATAAAATAAAAAGGCCATGAAATTAACATCCTTTTAATATTATTCAAACAACTCAGCTTTTTAAAAATCCACTTTTTTATGTTTCATTTGTCTTTTAAATATGGTGGTTAAACATCGTGTTCTGCAAATAATTTGTTACTCTTATGATTGTATTTTCTCTTCTGGAATCCAGAGATGAAAAATTGTAATAGACCTTACAGGATAAGACGTATTTAGATAAATATAACATAATGTAGGATGAAACTGTATTTAAGCTGTTAGAAAAACTCATATCGTCAAGCTGAGAGATCCTGATTCCAAGAATTAACAAACGAATATGAATCAACCGAAAATTATTTAAATTTAATGCTCAATCTGAAGAATCATTGCAATGTTCAACATTTTAGTAGTGCGGTGATTAAAGAATATTTTAATTCCTGTTACATTACCTCATTTCCCGACCAAACCCGCTCTATAAATGATTTACAAAAAGCGTTCTGATTATACACTTCTGAATAGCCTAAGTTTTGTCTAACGCATAAGGTAATACAACAGCTCAAAAACGTCCGAATTGTTTGCGTCAATGAGAAAGGGAATTCTAGGTGAAGGCCCATGTTGATTTTGAGGATGTTGTTCAGGTGAAGGCCCCTCTGTCTTCGCAGCACAGACCTGAGTCCAATTTCTCTTTAACCCTTTCCAGCGCACTACTCTTTAAAGTTGGAATTTAAAGAAAAAAATTATGCAATCTATTTAGGCCTAGAGGAATACACAGGTATTGTTTTGTAAAGATTGCACTAACCATTTTAATTATACAGCTGTTGCCGAAGTGGTAACCTCCCATAAGTAAAGCATTGGTAAGCGCAGTGAGAAGCGCATTGCTGTGAAGCGCGTATTACAGTAAAACATTTTAGCTATTATTTAAAAACAGTAGATTTTGATCTCTGTGGCGCTGCCATCTAGAACTCATAATAAAGATTTGAAGTAGCCATTAGAGTAGTTTTTGAAATATTCACGGCGTTTTTGTGTCTATAAACAGGGGGAAATTTTGGTGTTGCCGACCTGGCAACACTGCGCGTTAAGGGGTTAAAAATGAATTGCCTGCGGCCCCGTACAGCAAACTTCTCCCCGTAAATAAAGGGGAAAAACCCTTGTGGACAAACTCTTAATTCATATCACGGAACTCTTGTCACAAATAATCTTCGATTAAATTTCATAAAATGCTTTTAAATACTTGTTTTAGCATTTGGCCTCGTTTAATAATTAAGTCGTTTGTCTACATGGCATGGAATCTCTGATACATTGATTTTCGGAAATTAAATAAATGGGTTGGCTGGAAAAAGTTATCTTTTTAGTTCCGTTTTTAATAAATGTTCATCCCTGTGGTTCTTCTTGTACTGTCCCGTCAGTTTTTTGAAAAAAAATTAAGAACGATTACCGTATGATTTTTAAACATTTCAAATGCAAATGCTGAATATATTTCGACATGTGCTCTGAAATTTTCAAATCGACATCTTAATCAGATTTCTCAATTTTCGCTGATTAGTGAAAATTCATACTTTCTTTCATTTTGGTTGTGGAGCCAGGTCCAGAATGACTTTTTGTAAAAAGTAATTGCGTTTTTGCTGAATTTTTATTGGAATTTCCTTTTTTCTGTAAAATTGACATTGACAAAAGCCAAATAATAATATGTGTCATGTAAGATTCTGACGTTTCTCTGAAATGGAAAAAATAGTCGCAGGAAAAGCTGTTTACATAAAGGTTGAGCATAATTCAGTGAATATGGAGGAAACAGTGTCTTCTAATCCTATATGTTTATCGTACACCGTCCACTGACTGCTTTTATAAAAATAAACCGTGGACATGTATATGAAAATTAAATAAGCAACTAGAAGTGATTACGACGAGTTCCCGTCAATGAATAAGATAGGATTGTTACTGAATTAGACGAGCAGAGGACAAAACGCCCAGCGAGGATATAAATAAATTTTTGAAAATTAAAATAAATAGAAACTGAGCCGTTCAAAAAAGTAAAGAAAACATTGTTTAGTATTTTAATTATTTTTAAACACAATCATCTGATTGCTAAATAATCCAAATGGGATGTAGTTTTAAAATTCGAGCGAAGTTGTATCCGTTGTATCGAGCACAGAATCTTCCAACTGAGCTGTATGGACGACACCCTCGGCCAACACAATATTTGCTTAGATCAACCATTTGGACATGGTATTTGAGATGTTATTTGAAACAGCACAACATATTAAACCAAAGGTAAAGGAATTCCTTTAAACTATGAATGACTAATTACCCTTTAACTATTTTAAACACAATCATCTGATTGGTAAAAAATTCAAAACGAGCAGTATTTTCAGAATTTGACTGAAGACTTTCAGAATTTGACTGTATGCAGGGTACCGAGAAAAGACTTTTCAAACTGCATTATCTAGGCGATACCACCAAGCCAACACACTATTCACTTAGATCAACCATTTTGTTATCACATCTGAGAATGTTAGTTGAAAAGGCCCAACGTAACAAGCAGGTAAAGAAACTCCTTTAAATTATGTAACAGAAATCATCCTTTAATTATTTTAAGCACAACCATCAGATTGGTAAATTATTCAAAACTAGTAAATTTTTCAAGTGAGTAGTAATTATACAAATGGTTGAGCTTTCCAAAAGTTTTTACAAAATTTGCCCAAATATTTGATTTGAGGAAATATGGAGTTTACTGGGGTGTCGTTCAGATAGCTCAATTAGAAGAACCTTTGTAATTAGAGCCAAGTGTTCTGAGTTGGAGTTCCCATCTGGATACACTTTCGCATAGATGAAAAAATTGTTATTCGTTTGAACGTTTCAATATCCTTTAGATTTTCGTTATGAAAGAGAAGACAATTACATATTGGCAATCGCACTTGGTGAAAAAAGGTTGTTATAAATTTTTCCCCCTAAGAAATCTAATGAAAAAAGAAACAAAAATCCTGCAATCTCCGTATTTGTTAAAAGAAATTTGTTAAATAAATTTAAAAATAAGACATAAAAAATAAAACTTGTTGTAATGCACAATGATGGGTTTTGCACAAAACACATAAATATTTTTTTTTCTTTATAAAAATTCGGAAAAAAATGAATTCTAATTAAAAGTTTTTCCCAGAAAATATATTTATTACTTTTACGTAGCTAATTCGTTAGTTATTAAAAAGGGAAATTAATTTTTTTGTATATATTTTTACTCAAAGAAAATTAATAGTTTCATTTAAAATAAATTCTTAATTTATGAAATTAAATCCAAGGTAATGTTTTTTGTTGAAGTATTTTTCTAATTCATTAAAGGCTGGAGTAAATTTAATATTTTGACTATCTAATCTATATTTATTAAACTTTTTTTTCAGAAAGATGATCAAAAGAGTTTTTACATTGAATGTTATTTTCAAAAAAATTTTTACATTGAATGTTATTTTCAAAAGAGTTTTTACATTGAATGTTATTTTCAAAAAAATTTTTACATTGAATGTTATTTTCAAAAGAGTTTTTACATTGAATGTTATTTACAAAAGAGTTTGATTAAAAATTGATTTTTTACAAGACTTCAATCGCAATATCAGATGTCGTTTTAAATTGTAATTATGGTCAAAATTTTCATTAAAAATGTAACATAAGGACGACAGAAAAATGCATATCTGTTGAAAGCGATTATTTTCAAAATTTAAAAATATTTGAGGGTTTAAAAAAAGAAAGGTAGAAGACTCAAATAACATTTTTAATAGATATTGCTACTTTAGCAACCATCAGGGAATTAAATATCTTTTAATGTGTTAAGGCAATGTATATAAGTATGTATTTACTTCTAAAAAAATAGTTCATGGATTTTTATCACTGCCTAAAATTCTTATTAAATTTGATTTTTTATAAGGTTACAAAAATAAAATAAAAATAAACAAATCACAAATTACACATTAAGAGAAGCAAAAGAAGTGCTTTGGTACTATAACGAAGTTTTAAATCTTCGTACAATAATATGCAGTATTTTGGTTACAGTATAGTAATCTAAATATTATGTGAGATTCTGTAAATGCTAACTGCTTTCTATTATACAAAAAGAAGTTTGAAGTAAACCTCAGCAACGTATAACAATTTTCTAAAATGGGAAATAATTTAACATAATTAAAACGCACCCCAAATAATGTTCCTCCCTATGCCATTATGAAATAGAATATTTTTTTGTAGCTCTGTAAATTAATGACAAATATTTTTTCTACCACTCGTTGTACAGAATGTATATTTCAGTTTATAGTCATAGATGGGTCATTCCACACCAAATGAGCAAATCAGGTGTGGCTGACATGTCACAGATTTGATTGAAAATCATCGTATAAGTAGATCACAATCATTTACGAGGAAACGGAAAGTAGTAGAGTTCAGACTAGTTTATTTCAGTATAAAAATTTACATTAAAGTTGAGACGAAATTGAAATCTTGTGTACATGCTTGAAATTTCATGTTTGATTATTTGCCGTAGGAATGGAAAGATTATAATAAAAATTATTTACACTTAAGAATGAGCTATAAGTAACAGATTAGCATAATTTAGTAATTGTATTTTTATTTTATAATTTAAAAATAAATAAATAATAAAAAAAATCGTGGAAAAAATAAAATATTTCAGTTATATGTTTTAAAATGAAGGACACTTTTTCCAAATTAAAATTTTTTTGCCATTACAGCTAATTGAATATATTTAATGCATCTATAATTTAATTCTTGTCTTTTTCATTCCTTTATGAGAAAAAAAAAATAGTGAAAACTGCTGATTAAAAAGTCAACATTTTTTTTCATTTTTTTGGAGGCGACTAAAAGCTTTTAAAAATTTTTAACTCTTTGATATTACAGATAAAAGTGTATATTATAAGTATACGGAGTTTTATTCTTGCTTTCAGTTTATTTTTGCCTCAAGAATATTTTTTAATTTGTATAGAAGAAAAACGATTTTCTTCATAAAATAACTGTATTTTAATCTTAAAATCATAGATGGCAGCACACGTCTATTTTTAACAAGAAACTTTGAAAAAAGCGCGTGTTTTCAAAGAAAGATTGTCTTTAGAATGTATCGAATATTAGTTTTTGAACCCATTTTTGTTATGTTAGAAATTAAAAAGGCACTATTGAAACTTTTTTAGTGTGTCATGGACTTATTGATTCTTATATATGTGCAATATTGTTGATGTCGAAGCTGTCCTTTAATTATTTTTTGATGTTAAATAAGAGGAATAATTGTGATTTTGTCATTTTTTAAAAAGTTTCTAAGTTTTTTTTAAGATGAAGGAAATAAATAACAACTTTGAAACTTGGAGAATTTGATCTTCATATATAATACTACATCTTGCATGAATTTCAAAGATGTTTTTAAAATCCTTTAATTTTTATAGCGTTTAAAAGTTTTCAAAAATTTACGAAATTTCAATATTTACAACCAATTTATGATTAGTTATGGTATTACCAGATTATTATTAATCAATAAGTATAAAGATTGATTTCCAGAGATTTCAATATTATAAAAAAACTTCATTTTTGTTAAATAGTTTTCAAAATATAGAACTTTAAACTTGCAATTTTCGACGATTATCCGCAAGCCATTATATATCACAAGTTTTTAAATGTCCGAAATTGATAAAATAATTTATTTTTTGTCAAAATATTGTGCAGACATACATTTGAATATGAAATGAACATGTATCTCAAATTTTATTAAAATCGGATTCTATACAGCCACGGCTTTTTTTACATTTTTGCTCATTTGACATGGAATGACCCAGATGTATATCAATTTCATTATGTGCGAGAGACTGTAAGATCATTAAAATGCATTTGAAACTAATTTTTCCCATTAATCGCAATGTAATGAAATTCTTTTGCTTGTCCCTGTAATAAACAATACATCTAATTTTTCGACAAAATTATAGGGCACATGGAACATCTCGACAACCAAAATGAAGCAATTTTTTAAAAATATTTAACATAATGTATTTTATCAAAAAATAAATAAAGAAAAAAACTTTTTTCTCAAAATAGGGGACAATTTATGTCTTTCGGCATACAAAAAAAAAAAAAAAAAAAAAAAAAAAAAAAAAAAAAAAAAAAAAAAATTGAGAGGTTTTTTGTCATGTTTTTATATTTAGATATGTTTGTCTTAATATTATTCATTATTTGCACTCAAGAATTACTCACTTTTTAGTTAAAAACACTTTAAAATAACAGAATAAAGGTTCAAAATGTCATTAGCATGGACGTCCACAGCAGCTGTGCCTTGTATATACTAGCTTTTTCAAAAGTTAATATCATGTTTATAAAATAAAACAAATGTTATTCTTTCTTTAAATTAATCAAGGAGAGGATTTATCCAATAAATTTCTTTTTAAAAATAAAATTATAGTATATAAAAAAAGAATTAAAGTTTGTCCTCCATATTCTATTTTCAAAACAAGGTCATACTATAACAGCTGGTTATTAATCATAATTTCATTTTCACATATGACAATAGTTTGAAAATATAAAGTTCCTCCATGGCAACAAGTAGCCATTTTATCCCAGCCTGAAAATAGAAACATGTATCGTATTTTAAGAATAGAAGTTGAATATTAGGGACGTACATCAATTCTATGTCATTAGAATGGATAATAATTTTCATGTTTATTTTATAATTAAAATTTTTATTTTACTTATTTGCATAGGACTTTTGTGTTTTAAAAAGCCCCAGAAAGGACCATTGCATTGTGATTATATTATGGCTCATAATCTTATTTAAATTAAAATTTGTCATTAGCATGGACAAATATCAGTGTCATTAGCATGGTTTTTCTGTCCATGCTAAAGAACCCTATGTGCATAAATGTAACCATTGCTTATATTGTATCTTTTATAAAGTTTAATTTTACATATAAATTTAGGTATTACATTTATTATCCCTAAAATATGCATTAAATCTGTCAGAAAATCACTAAGACAGCTTCTTACATTGTTAGTGTCAGAATGTTGCTCATGTAAATAAAGTTTGCTCTTTGGTAATGTTTTTATTCTCCTTATACAGCTCATATTCAAAATATTAGAATAATTACCTTTTTTTTTAGAAATTGAAAATATCGTTTGGTAATTTAATGTCTTTTAATGAAAATATGCAAACGATATTTTTATTAAGAACTTATTGTTGATTAAACTTACTTGTTATCTTAAATTTAATATCATTTTTGAAAAGATTAATTGCAAAAAAAATTATTTTGGAAAGTCAAAATATTAGAATATTTATTCAAGTGGTTCAAAATATTAGAATATTTCACATTAATTATCCTTTAATTATTACCAATTCTTAACTGGTGGCATCATTGATTAAATTCAGACTATTTTTTTTTAATCAGTATTCTTCTTTGCAGTTTGTTTCTTTTTCGTCTTAAAATGGGCCGTGTGAGTGATATTCCTGAATCTACTAAACTTCGTATGGTTGATTTGTATCGGCACGGTAAAAATCAATGTTTTATAGCGAATTATTTACATTGTTCGCACACGAGCGTTAGTAAAATACTAACACAATATTCAAAAATTGGAAAATTTTAAAATAATCGCCAAAATGGTGGCCGAAAACCAAAAACATCTGCTAGAGATGACAGGAAACTGAAGCGTATAGTTAAGAAAAACCGTTTTAAAAGTGTGCGATTCTTGCACCGAAAATGGAAAGAAGAAGGAGTTGAAGTTTCTACAGCGACAACATTAAGACGTCTCCATAAATTTAAATTTGAATCTCGTGTACCGAAAACAAAACCTCTCATGACTGCAAGACAAAAGCGTATAAGATTGAATTGGTGTAAATCAAGACGTTTATGGAGCAATGAAGATTGGAAAAATATATTATTTTGTGATGAAAGTATGTTTTGTGTTTCATATGGTAATCAAGGTATTCGAGTTTGGAGAATGAAGCAAGAAGCATTTGATAAAGAATGCCTTAAACGTTCCGTAAAATTTGCTGCTAGTGTCATGGTTTGGGGTTGTATGAGTGCAGAAAGACCTGGAAAGTTATGAATCGTCTACGAAAAGGTTAACTCTCTGATATATCAAGAAATTTTAGAATATTACATGATTCCATCATCAGAAGATTTATTTGAAGATGATTTCATCTTTCAACAAGATTTAGCGTCCCCGCATACCTCGGTGTCAACTAAGAATTGGTTCCGCCAACGCAACATTAAGGTACTTCCTTGGCCACCAAATTCGCCAGATCTTAATCCCATCGAAAACTTATGGTGTATAATGAAGAAAAAACTTCAAGAAAATCCTCCTTCAAATAAAACTGAGTTAGTGGCACGTATAAAGTCTATTTAGGCTAATATTGATAGAAATGTTTGTAAACACCTTGTATATAGTATGCAAGATCGATTGTACGCTGTTATGAAAGCTAAAGGGGATGCTACAAAATATTAACTACCATTTACTTCATATTCATAAGGTAATATTGTTGCGTAAAATAAAATATTCTAATATTTTGAACCAACCTAAATTTTATTCTAATATTCTGGTGTGTTTAAGGAAGCTGTATACCTAATTTATTGTGCTGTATTTTATATTTTATAAATGTTAAAATCTTATCTAAATATTCCAGATTTAATTTATAAGAAATTTAATTGCATTTACTTAGTATAAAAAATAAATAAAAGACAAATAATTTTTTCTTATTACTTTTTCTCAATTATTCTAATATTTTGAATATTAGCTGTATGTATATATGTAAAAATGGAAACCATTTGCTGAAAAGGAAGGCTAATAAATATAGAAAAAAAATATTTAAACAGGAAGAAAATAAAAATTTCTTAATATATTTATTCCATGCAATTTTTTTTGTCATTAGCATGGCTCAAAAAATACTAATTATTTTTTTAAAGTTAATTTTTAAATATATAGCTCTGCTGACTACATGTAAAGTATACCTAATACTATATTAACAACACCTATTTTTTTCAGAAATTTTGCTAACAGTAATTTTTTTAAGATTTCATTTTTGAAATTGTCCCCTATTTTGAGAATCACCCATATACATTTTACTCATACATAAAACAAAATAAATTTCCCGCATAAATTAGTTTTCAAGAACTCATTAACTTTTTACATATTTCTTGAACATCATACCTTTGTTCGTATATTTTTGTAAGGAAGTGCTGAATACATCATTTTGAAATTTGTTGGGGTTTCAGAAAACATACTATTTGAGAATAATAAAAAGCAATTTACATTTTGACTTAAAAAGAATAAAATTAAAAATATTTTACAAATAAACTTAAAAATTCCAAAATTTTAATAACTAATTTTTTATTGTTTTAAAAAAAGTTCACTCAAACCTATAGTGTTAGATATGTTTACAGAAACAAGTTTTTTACTCAGTTTTAGAAAGTGTCAACAGTTTACCTAAACTAGCATTTTTGAAAACATACCAAATTACCAAAGCATTAAAAAAAACTTTTTGAAAAAAGTCAATATATATATCCAACAGGTAGTAGCATAAAAAAAAATTTAACAGTGGAGGTTCTATTATAACTATAAGCTAACAGTAATAATATTATTAATGGATTTAGTTAGTATGTTAAAAAATATGAATGTTAAATATTACTTTGAATTATAAAATAATCAGTATTAATTAGTATTTTATTTATAAATAATATATTTCTCTTAAATATTTACTAAAAATCATTATCAATGTTTTTTTTTAAAACTGTAACTGGTAATTATTTGTGCTAGTGGTAAAATATTAACCTTATTTGATAGTATATATTGTTCTTAACATGTGTTAATGATAGGTCTAATGCATATATTATTTCACAGAGTAAGCTGGAGTAAATTAATTTTATTATTATTACTATTATTCCATTTCAAAGTTTTGTATGACTTTTCTATTTTGTTTGGTTTTTCCACTTGTCAGTAGGGTGCATAATAGATCAAATTTCCTAGCTTATAGCATTGTATGAGCTTTGTATTATTAATTTAATAGTTATAATTGCAACAAATTTTGTTTTCATGCATCTTTTGCATAAAGGTGCAATAACTATTACGTTAATATCTAAATATTTACAAAAGTACCTTGTACAAATGCAACGTTTAACGTAGAATTTTTGACTTGTTAATACTTAAAATTTAAGGATTTTTTTTAAACGCACGTTATTGATACAAAACATGTACTTCTTAACTGGGAAATTGCCTTTGGTTGATTAGATTAGATAATTTAAATTCCTGTTCTTACATATATATATATATATATATATATATATATATATATTTAATCGATACCCGCTGGTGTTGCGTTGACACAACGTTTTAAATAACAGCTCATGGTTAAATTAACTAATTCACCAAGCACTATTTTAGAATTAAAACCTTTACCTTATTTAATTGCACAAACTTTTTGATTTACTCTCTTAAAACGTCAGCCACAAAATAGCTCAAGTTGAGCTGAAATCAACTCATTTGAATGCTGAAAGGCAGCTTCTCAAAAAAGAGTTGAAATAACTCGAGTTTTAACCAATTTAAATAAAGTTGAGCTATTTAAATAATCAATTTAGATCAAGAAGATTTAATTGTTTGAAAAACAACTCTTTTATGATCGAGAAAATTACAGCTCTTTCATGAGAAGCCAAATCAGCTCTTTCATTTTAAGAGTGTACTAAAACGAAGATAACATTTGGGTATTTGCAGTGGTAGACGACAATAGGAATATAAAAGAGGCATACTTCATGGTTTTGCGGTAAATGAGTTATTATAAGTTTCTGTGATAGAGAGATCTCAGCGAAACAGCCATCCGTGTGCGCTAAAAGGACGAAAAATGAATTCAAATTATAAGTATGTAGCTAATGTACAATGTGTTTTTAAGTATATAATACAAATTTTTATTTTTTCTAAGTTATTTCTTTTCTTCTTGTAAACAACATTCTAAAAATGTCTAGAAGTTTAATGTCTCAATCTGGAACGATATTCTAAGATGAGGAATTATGATAAATATTGTTTCGATTCATAAAAATAAGGTAAATATTGTTCCAGTTATTGGAGCTTATCCTTAAAGCATATTATTACAATTTCATACGTTTTGCTTATTGTTCTCTCTGTAACATTTAAAAAAATTACTTAGAATCTTAAATGCATTTTTAAATTGTTTATGTATGGATACATATAATTTTGTCTTTATTTAACAAACTAGGCAGATGCGGCAATTCTAAAACTTTCTTCTATCTTATACAAATTAATACTTCCTGAAAAGTGCAGCAAAGCAATCACACCGGTTAGGCTGTTTATACAAAAATCTAGTCTGCAACAACCTATGTCAATTTCTAAAAGAATCTCAAGTTTGATGAAAATTCCAGCATTAGTTTCTGAGATAGAGCCATTGCAAAATCTTTTTAAAATTCTGCATAACATCGCCGCCTGTTGGGCAATGTACATCAAGAACTAACAAGGATATATTTTTATCAGGTATTAACTGAATCTGAAATTTTGTGAAAATTTATGCATTAGTTCTTGCGATACAACTACTGCGAAATCGTGAGAAATGTATCATAGCAACGCCCCTGTAAGGAGGATTTACACTAAAATCTAAACAACACTAGTCTGTATCATGGACTAATAGAATCTGAAGTTTGATGAAAATTCTTGCATTTGTTCTTGAGATATAGCTGTTGAGATAATCATTAATAACGCAACCACCTAATGAGAAATTGCCCTAAAAAGTAGAAAACACCAAATTATATAAAGGACTAACTGAATCTAAAGTTTTATAAAAAACGTGCATTATTTCTTGATATAGAGTTATTGTGGGAATTAGAAATAATGCAGCATAACACCATCAATTGTTGAGCGCGATATACATAAAAAACTAATCAGTTCTATTTTATATGAAATTCTAACTGAATATAAAGTTTCTAAATCGTCACATGTATCTGAAGATGAATCTGAAACAAATCTAAATATTATAAAATTTATGCAGTTAAGAAACCGAAGCAAAAATTTTCAAGAAAGAAACATGTTGATAGATAATCTTTTTTTGAAGAAAATAGAAGGTAATTTGACTTAAATTCTGAAGATGACACCAATAACTCCAAATATGAGATTGTGATCGATGTTGACGAATATGGTATCGATCTTGACAAATTATTTGATTCTGAACATGGTTCAAAATATCTAAGAAGCAAGGAAACCTTATATGATTGTGTGTATGAAATAAGATGAAAGAAGAAAAAAATAAAAAATAGAAGAAAAGAGGTAAAAAAAAAGGGTCGGAAAGACGTAAAGCAAAAAAGGACAAAGAAGTAGAAGGAATATTTTTTAATGATGCTTTATGATATTAGAAGCCATTAAGAAGCCATTAAATTTTGCCCGTTGACAATCAGACATACTTTTGTGTCGTAAAATTTTGTGTTCTTGACGCTTCACTATCCAAAAGTATAAAATTATGCTTTTTTTTCGTTCTATTTTCTGGTGGCCCAGTTGCTACTCCCATCAGACCAAGTGCAGGTGCAGGTGACCCGCCATAACAGTCGATTTATAGAGGCGCATTTAGCATCAGAAATACCACTTTGTTTTTAGGTGTCTACTATTAAAATCCGATGAAGATTTCAGGCGAAGTCGCCACAATGGCGTAGTCAGTAGCGGTAGCTGTTGCCAAATAAAGGGGTCCGGTTTCGAATCCAGGGTAAGACATTGATGGTGTGTTTGTCCCTTTGTTGTGTATTAAATATGTAATGGATAATAAAATTGTTCTGTAGTTGTCTCTGTGTAATGGATCATTCGAAGCGAAAGCCATAGTTGCTATAGGCCTCAAAGCAGCACCACATTGAACCAAACATCAAAATCGCACGTGAATGAACTGCACATGTCCAACCTGCTACTGGTGCGTGGCAGTTGCACCACGAGCCATCTTGTCATGAAAGAACAGAGGTATACCGAGGACATTTTTCGTAGAAGAATGAGTGTGTCCAGTAGGGCTGGGCGATATACCGTAATATCGTTATATATCGATATTTCTTTAAGACCGCGGTAACGATATTGAGATTTCAATCCTTCCGATATATCGTTTCAAACGGTATTTCATTCTACTTTCGGAATTACGGAGTTACGGAATTTCGAATCTACCTCTGTCGGCACAAAAGTTGTTTACTTTTGCAAATGTTCGCGCTGTAATCGGCACTTACGTGATACTTACGGTTTTGAGCCGGTGTCGCGCACACTCCGGAATATGGGCGAACAGTCTACTTTTTGCGCTGGTGTCGCGCACATACCGGAATATGGGCGATCCGTCTACTTTTTGCGCTGGTGACGCACACATACCGGAATATGGGCGAACAGTCTATTATTCTGATTTACTGCTATATTTATCGGAGTTCGTTCGAGAATCGAAGTTGAAACACTCGTTCAAGGATGGGGCATTTCCGATACAATCACTTGTTGACTCTATATCGGTGGCTGACTGTTGTTTTCCTGTGAGCTTGTGTACAGTTATTGCTGCCGGAATGCAGAATTGATTGACATATTTTCAAGAAAGTGAGCACAATTAATCGATATTTCTTGTATGTTTGTTTTTCATTTATTAATAGCATTAATAAATAATTATATTAAATCACATAATATTTTACATTTTTTATTAATAATATTAATAATTTACATGTATGGTAATTCTATTATGTCATTTATTTTAAGCAGAAATTTTACTTAAAGCGGAAGTTTTTTCTTTTTTTATTGTGATTCACCTTAGTTTTAAATTTTATTGGATACTAGTATTTTTACCCGTTTTGTGTACGGGTTTTTGAAAAAATCTCCCCCCCTCCCCCCAAAAAAATGAAAATTTTTCTCAAATTAGGAAGGAAAATAGTTTTCATTTTGAAAGATTGCTAAAACTCTATGGATGGTTTCTTTCTGCTAAGCAAAACATATTACCCATCCACAGCAGATGACAATATGATTGTATAAACATTCCTGTTTCGATTTCGCTGAGTTCGATAAACAAAAACAAACGATGGATAGTTTCCTACTTTTTCTTTCAGGTTCTTCTGTACTGGACATTTGTAAAAGACGCTCAAATTTTGTAATAACTTATTATATTTTAATAAAAATTTGTCACACAGCCTAATTTACTATTATTGCAAATTGCTGAAAATTTGAAAAAATCGGTAAATTAACTTAGGAGTTATGAATTTTTTTCCCTTTTAATGGTAAATAATAAAAGGTTTTGTTTTTCTTCCTCCCCCCCCCCTTTTCATTTGTATGTGCCGTGGAATGTGTTTTTCGCGCACTTAAGCAACTGAAACTAGTTGATACTTTCACAAAACCCTTTTTATATATATAAAAAAAAAAAAAATTGAACAGTTTATTTTTTATAAATAAATGAGGATAGTTTTGATTTTGAATATCATGGCTCCTTTTTATTTCAAGAGTTCACTAATGCAAAAACATCTGCTTATGTCAATCTTATTTTTTTATACCTCGTTTGCATTTCCATATTTTTGTTTATTTATTTATTTATTTATTTTTTGTTTTTGCATTGCACATCTGAGGTTGATCTCTTTCAACAAAAGTCGTTTTTTATATTTGCTTTCAAGTTTTTTTTTTCTTTACTGGAATACTTTCATTTTTGAAACTGGTTTCGAAAGTAAAAGCATCCTAGAAAAAAAAAATCTGTAAACAAAATCGAAAAAGTAAAAGATCATTACAGAGATTAATTCAGCATTATTATTAAAAGAAGAAGAAGAAGAAGAAAAAAAAAACGGTAGTTAGCAAAACGTCCTGATTTGGGACTTTGTACTCTATTAAAGAAATTTCGTGTTTTCTTAAAATTATTTGACTATTCTAATGCTTTCATTTGTATTCTGACTAATAATAGAATTATTTATTATAACAACGAAAAGAAGGTGTTCCTTACTGCCCAAAATTGCAGAAATGCAAAATTTTTTTTTGTATTGTAATAAAAAAATTCTAAGTTTATAGGTAATTAAAGTATTTTCTTTCAATATATCTAATGTCTATTTGTTGTCTTATATACATTTTATTGTTTCATTTTAATGATTTATAATGTTTAACTTTCTAAGAGTTTTCAATAACACATATTTTAGATCAGATTTGCAGGTAAGGGGTTTGCATATTTTGAATCAATACATAAAAATTAAAATTTATGTTCCTTGGAATATGTTAAGATATTGATATTTTTGTTTTTTCTTGATAATTAACATACACACACACACACACACACACATATATATATATATATATATATATATATACTATTATGTGTTTGTAGTATTTTATACAGAGGACAGTTACATTTATAATCCTATAATTGAGTGACATATGAATTGAAATATATCGATATATCGAAAATTATCGATATTTGGTCAGCGATATATCACAATATTAAAATTCTGATATCGCCCAGCCCTAGTGTCCAGGGAAAAAACAAGAGATGGATGATGATTGAACTAAATATTTTTTTTGACATAAATATTTCTCTAAGCCGAATTTGTTTCCTCTTAATAATTCACTTGCAAAAAATCTGCTTTGTAAACAAGTGAAATTGCAATATAACCATTTTTTTAGAAGCTATCGCTTATTTTTCTTTGTGTAAAATGACTTCAGATTCTACACACACATATATATATATTTATCTACCCTGAATTATAATTGAAATAATATTCTGTGTTTTTATTTCATTTTTCATTTAATGTACATGATTGAGCTATAAGTCAAATAATATCAATACTATTTAAAATAATTTAATGTTTACAATGTATCAGGATAAATCTCAATAAATATTAAATAACAGCAGGTGCCTGATCAATTTCATTAAAGTACCTGAACGAATCAAATAACTAATTATCAACACATCCTTTTATCTTTATAAAAGAATCTTCTTCTGAAAATCGAATGAAATCTGCTTGATCAATAGTTACGAAATATGTCTGCTACACAAATATTGATCAACGCTTAATTTTTCTAAATTCATTTATCTTTGCCTTTGACATTTAACGACAAAATGTATCAATTCAGACAAGTTTTTTCTTTAACTTTAGTTCTTGCGAAAAGGAAAGTTTGCTTAGTTTTTATTATTTAAATTCATAAGTAATTTAAGAGACAAAGACATTATATTTATTCTTTAAAAAATTTTATAAGAATATTTAATTACGTTTTCTCATCAGATAATTCAGCACTTATTGTTTACATCATATTGTGAAAACTATATCTACTGACATTTAAATTTATTAAAAAATCTAATAATGCTGTTTAACTGCAATTCTCAACTTTATTTAAAAATAGTAGTGATAGATGTAGCTGGAGGATCAGGCGCAAAATCTTGACAAGATTTATATTTCTTTTTAACCGACTTCAAGGAGGAGGTTATGATTTCGACCTGTATGTATTTGTTGTTCACGCATAACTTTCGTAAATATGAACCGATTTTGATAATTCCTTTTTTGTTAGAAAGTGTAAGATGCCCACATGGCCCCATTTCAATTTTATCAAATTCTTGCAATTAGAACTTTTTAAAAATAAAAACATTAAAATTCCAAAATTTTTTGAAGCAGTCATCCAATTAAAAGCGTTCATTTTTCAGGTAATCGCAGGCTTTCATGTCGAGCGTACAAGTCAGATGTGTGTGTAAAATAAATAAATAAAATTTCAGGCTATCACTCTTACACCGATAGGAGATCTTTTTAGCCGACTTCAAGGATTAGGTTATGATTTCGATCTGTATTTCTTGTTCATTCATAACTTCCCTAAAAATGAACCGATTTTGATAATTCTTTTTTTGTTTGAAAGTATAAGATGCCCGCCCCATGTTAATTTCTTTAATTTCTGATGATTAGAATATTTTTAAATAAAAAATGTGGGTTTGATAAAAAAAAAATAATGATTTGTCGCAAATAACTTTTCATTGTTGCAACCGTTTTCAAATCATAAGCATATTAAAACTATGCATTCATATGCGTTAGCGCCAAGTTGTCGCCAAGCTTGATTCTTTATTGAAGTCGGTTTGTATTTTTTTTAAAAAAGCATAATTTCTCTCAGTATTGATGCGAAAGAGTTTAAATGTACGGAGTGGATCTTATTTGTCAATGCTGTCTCGTCTTTAGAAACTCACTCCATATATTTAATTTTCTTTCGTATCAATACTGAGAGATGAGAGAGGCCAAAAATCATGTCTGGACTTAATTCCTTGTGATTAAAGAGCCATCTGATGATGCTGTTTTGCACTAAAATCGGGTATCGCTGTACAGAAACTCCCAATAGCTTACATAATCCTCTTGCAGGAGTTTTTTTAAATAACTGTTACCATTTGCAAGTTACTGAATTTCGAAATCAGTCAGTTCAATTTAGGTATTACATTGGTATTTCAGAAAAAAGTCAAACAATAATAACGCTGGCGATAAGAGCAATACAAAATTCTTGGCTTAGTCATTCATTATTATGACTTCACAAATGGTTATCAGTGCATCAGTGCATCGGTGTATGAAATGGAGTTATAAATAAAGAGGATGAGACAACTTTTATAAATTGTATAGCCGTTGCGAGGGAAGTAATTGAAGAGGTTGTCATACGACGACAGCTGTTTCTTTTAATGAGATCAGCAGTTTCTGCTTACCAGCGTAAAAACTTCCACCAGTAAACTTGAAGAGAAAATTTCGCCTTATTTTAGCGTCTTATTAATGGGAAATTTATCTCATAAATTTTATAAAATTTTCTATTTCTTTTCATTGCTGTCTATATTACCAAGTATTATAATATTTTCACTGACACTCAAAGGATTTGTCTTGGTTGTCAAAATGTGGCGAAACTATTACTGCCGAAGTAGACTTCCACCAGTAAAAATGTACATTAATTTTTGCCATTACTTTTGATTGGAAATTCTATTAATGTGTGTAGCATTAAAATAAGGGATTTGTTATCGGAAGTTTGCCGTGGTATGAAGGAGCCCCTGCGAAAGCGATTGCAGTTGAAACTTCACAAATATAAGGATACGCCAGTCCCTTTTTCTAAATACTTCTATGGTTTATCATCGTGATGACACATCGTCTGTGACACACAGCCATTGGTAAAAAGTGGTGCGAAGCACCAAAAACTAATCAGCAAAAAATTATATCAGGAATTACCTGAATATAAATTATTATTAAATTCTGTGCACTATTTTTTCAACTAGAGAACGTACAAAATTTTTGCTACATACAGATACAGTCAAAAGTTCGCAGACTGATACTTTGTACAAATAGGTTTTATGGAATTTCTGACCCCTAAAATGTCTCTCAAAACGACCCTTATCAATTGTTTGTGGCGAAATTCGTCAAAAATCGGAATTCGAAAACTTTTACTAATTCAGTACTTTCTGCTTGTAAAAGTAGAAGAAAGTAAAAATTAAATATTCATCGTGCAAAAATTATTTTTGCGACTTTTTTTGAGTTAAGAAAAATACAACAAATCTGTAACTTTTTATTAGTTTGAAAATTGGAATGCATTAATCATATTATTTTACTTAAACAGTTTTCTATTTTCAAAATGACATTTTAAAATTATAAATGTTATTCCTTTTTTAATTATTATTCATAGGTAGAAAACATATCGATAATAATAACGTCAATTTAAATTTTTTTAAAAATCTTTAAAAACAAAATGCATTTACTAATTAATATTTTTGGTAAATTTTTCTATGTTAAGGAAAAAAATTATGAATATGTCTATACAGGACAGTACTTTTGATTTAAAACAATCCACGTCGTTAACAATCGACATTTTTTCTTCGCTTCGTAAATAAAGTTAATAGCGCAATCTCTTAATGAATTTTCAAATTGCTAAGGTAATCAGGAAATTAAAATTATCTTGAAATATGATGGAAATATTTCTAAAATTTAATTATAAACCATGCTATTGTTATTAATCAAGATTTAATTATGCTATTATCTCGTAAAATATTCAGATTTTAATTATCACTAAATAATTAAATTTCATTACCTGACAGCAGAAGCGAATTAATTTTCAAAATCCAAAACGCTGATATTTTGAATGGAAAAAAGTAATTTTTGGTTGATGTCGATTACCCAAAATATATAGCTGCAAGAAAGAATAAAGATTTCATTTACTTAATATTTAGCAAAATTCAAAACTGATAAAAAGAAGTCAATGCCAAATTAAATAAAAATTAGAGATTATAATGTTTTACAATATACTAAAGTAAATTTATGCATCGTATTGTACGTAAGTTTTGTTGATTGTTTGTTAGGGTTTTATTATCTGGTTTATCACGCTTAATATAAATTTCTAATTGTTTTTTCTCCCAATATTTCCTGAAAATAGGACAAACGAACCAGACTATTGTAAGTGGTTACAAGATTACATTTTAAGTATTCAGTACATGAAGAAATTTTACTTCAAATGTTTCTGTAGCATACAGTTGTTTACTGAATGATTTCCTTAGCAACAATTTAATAAATTTTTAATATTCTTTCTGCAGTTGCCATGTGGAAAAATATAAATATGCTTCAGTTAGTATTGTAAACCAACTTACAAGAAAATTACTGTAAAATTCATTTGCATATTTTTTTTAATGTTCGTCCAGGTATAAATTTTGAACGGACGTTCCACTTTTCACGCGTTTTTGTTGTCGTCCTCTTTCCTATTTTAGGTTTTAAAATAGTTATTGTACAGTCTCTAATTTATAATTTCTTTCATAGAGATATGTATTAAAATATAAGTTATATTTCGTTTCAAACATGAGTGATTTTGGCAAAAATATGTCGTTCAAATTTAATGCGGATAACAGTAAATAGCTATTAAAAAACAGTTTTGTTCTACACATCAAAATATGCCAATTTCTGTGACATGAGTAAACGGGAAAATATATGCAATGTTAATTACCTGTGTTGTTTTTAAGCCACTTTGATTTGCTTGTCAAATCACATTTTTTTTTTTTTTTTTTTTTTTTTTTTTTTAAGTTGAAGTACTGTAATATCATTCATGCCCCTATCTCTATCTCCTTCATTAACTTGTGCTGACATATTTCTAAAAGTAAATTTTGCTTGGAGATATTTATTAGTGCTACACAAAATAAACTTTTTAAATGAATATGCCTCCTAAACAAAAGGCCAACTGTTTTCACAATACACACAAATTCAAAAACCTGAATAAAGTAATAAATGTAAAGGCAAAACATAATATTTTAAAATAACTTTATTTTCTTTAAGGGAATCCGAGACACATTTTAAAATAATTATTATTTATTGAGTTAAAATTGTGAATTTTTTTGTGATGGTTAACCATATTATTTGTAATCAAAATCAGATGAAAAAATTTCTCAGATTATTTTTAATTTAAAATTTAAATTCTATTAAAAAAAGTAGGATAATTTTAAATCGTTGTAACACGAAATATTACTTGCAGAATTTAAGTATTTTTTCATTTAAACAAAAATAATTATATGTTTTAATTTTGATTCAGTATTTTCATAAATATTAATGTAAACAAAATTTTAAAATATTTAAAAAAATAAAAAGATGAAACTTGCAAAAAAAAAATCATACTTTCAAAATAATTTTTTTCAAATTTGCTAAATTAAAATTGAAGTGTAAAATAAAAGAAAAAAATATGTTCGAAATTTGAATCATTTATCTTTAACGGTTCTTGACTTTGAATGCAAAAAAATGGTGAAAAAATCCATCATGGAAATAATAATAAGAATAATGAACTCATTTCATAAGAAGTAGTTTGTGTGAAAATCATTGCTTGAAAGCTAGATTTTGAGAACAAATAAAAACAGAAAAAATTAATATTTCTTGTTCCAATTACGACGGAAACTTAATTTAAAAGTAATTTTAAGTAGGAAAAAACATAGACATTTTTAATGTAATAAAATCTTTCTTAGAAAGTTTCAAGATTTTTGTGTCACGAACTCCTTTAAATACCTCTTGGAAGTTCTTTTATACATCTCTTGTATGTATAGTCTCTTGAATATGTAGCTGTTATTGGAATATTAGGACATATCAGCATCCAGAACGCATTACAAATGGTGAACACTTTCACTTCTTAGAAATGTTCGCATTGTTTAAACACCCTATACATGCAAAGTAAATGTCAACAATAAGCAAAAAATTCTATATTTTTAATAGTGGAATTTTGTATCCTTAGTAATCAGGCCCTATCTGCACCATTGCTGACATATTTAGTTCAATGTCTTTGTAGCCGTTTTCTGAGTAAATAGTGTGAAATTTCGAGCGCGTCATATTGCAAAAGGTGAGCTGCTACTTGCGATTTTAGATATTTTGTTAAATAGCTATAAAAATACATGAGGAATAATCCTGAAATTCCAAATATGTAAAAAAAAAAAAAAAAAAAAAAAAAACAATAAAGGTCATACATTTTTATGAAGAATTTTTAGCGAAACTCCATAGGGGACCGTCAACAAATTGATACAGAACGATTATCTTTTGGATAGCCTTGTCAAAACTAACGTAGCAAATGCATTCAAACTGTAGATTATGATTAAGTGATTAATTGTAAGAAATTGTGTTTATTTTTATGCGGATAGCATGTATATTTGTGGAAAAATTAAGGTTTTTATAAAAACAGTCGCAACTTTTTCTTAGCTTTTTGCTTATAATTTGCAAAGTTCTCAATATATTCTTTTTCGAAAATATGACAAAGAAAATTATATACAATACCCTGTAATCAGATTTAAAAAATAATAAAAATGTATGAAAAATGAACAAGTTTACCAAATTATGTTTCACTGCGCATACGTGAACGTTATCCAAATTCCTTTCGCATATTGTGTTAGCTAAAGGTATAGAGCAATTTTTGCGAAAGTCTCTAACACATAGCTTGAAAATTCTGAAAGTGATCGCCCATAAAGTGAGATCAAAATTCATTAATCCCAAAATGAAACAAAAGAATGAGGGGTTGTATCTAAATATAGTAGTACGTGCTATATCAATCAATAATCGTGCACTAATCAATCAATAAATGGATATAGCCCCTCATCGTTTTGCTTCATTTTGGGAATAATGGATTATTTTTTAATTCTGAATACAAGGTATTCTGTGCAATGTTATTTGTCATATACTCGGAAAAGAATATTATTTAATATTAAGAACTCTGTAAATTATAAACAAAAAACTTGGAAAAATTCGGGACTGTTTTTATAAAAACCTTAATTTCTCTATTCTATCCTATCTATTCTATCCGCATAAAAATGAACACAGTTTATTACATTAAGCCACTTAGTTATGATCTGCAGTTTGAACGCTTTTGCTACATTAGTTTTGACATATCTATCCAACAGATTTTCTGTAGTTTTCAATTTGTTGACGGTCCCCTATGAAGTTTCGGAATACAATCTTCACGGAAATGTGTGACCTGTACTACTATATATACTCACATAAAGTTTCAGGATAACATCTCATCTGTTTTTCAAGATATTTAACAAAATGTCTAAGATCACAAGTGGCCGGTCATC
Source organism: Maratus speculifer (assembly GCA_964019185.1). Taxonomy (NCBI): domain Eukaryota; kingdom Metazoa; phylum Arthropoda; class Arachnida; order Araneae; family Salticidae; genus Maratus; species Maratus speculifer. The sequence continues at coordinate 75,086,300 of OZ025297.1, read as the reverse complement.
TTGGCCATATAGTGTACAAGTCATCAAGCAAGTCATGCAAACTTCTGCATCACCGAAAATAAAGTTGTTGGAAGATGGTAAGTTAGAAGCACAAATATACCGGGTGTCTCAAAAATCACTGGTGGATTTTAAAATTCAATAACATGCAAACAGATGACAGCTATTTAAAATTTTTTTGCAGGAGGGTTATGTATAATGTCAGGAGTTTTTTTACCGTAATTTCTTATTTTAGATTGCATCTCAAACAATAGGTGGCGGTGGCGCTGACGGCGATTGAAGGCCAGGTGATCAGTGCTGAGTGAAGCATCGACTTGGCCTTCAATCGCCGTCAGCGCCACCTATTGTTTCAGATGCGAACTAAAATAAGAAATTACGGTAAAAAAACTCCTGACATTATACATAACCCTCCTTCAAAAATTTTTTAAATAGCTGTCACCGTTTGCAAGTTATTGAATTTTTAAATCAATCAATCATTTTTGGGACCCCCGGTATATACTATTATATTCGGTACTATCACACGTTACTAAATTTTAACAATTATTACAAGTTGTAATGAGATAATGTGAAATTTTGATAAACGATAATCAAGAAGACAACCACCGTCATAAATCATCAGTAAACACACGTCGTCGATAGGATTTTTATTTTAAACTTGCGATTAAAAAGAAACGCTGTGCATTTGGACGTATAAGAATGTACCCCAAAAGTTTTTAAGATGAAGCGATTGCACGGTGTCCCCAATGTGAAGGAAATACGATATTGCTGGGAAAGAGAATAATAAAGTAAAACTTTGGAGAGTTACTAGCACTACAATTTGTATCTCGGCGTCAATTCACGGCTTTAACACGAACGATAAATGAAAAGGTGTGATAAATGAAATATATACTGGACATCATCTGTCATAAAACATCAAAAAAGACGTCGAAAGGTTTTTTATTTTAGCCTCTTCGGTCCGTGGAGTCCACGCTTCTGAGACCTCTGTTCTTTTACTTATTAAAACTAAAATGTCAGATTTTTTTTTACATTTTTACATCAATTATTAATTGCAGAATTTGTGTTGTAAGCAAACGAATAAATGCCTGCATCTAAGATGAATCTCCTATAAAATAAATGTTATTTTCATCTGAGCATGCAAAATGCTTAAAAATGTCCAAAAGACAGTCAGTTGATAAATTTTCATAAGTATTTAACTTAAATCTTTTTAAATAATTTTTTATTGAGGATTCGTAGATTATTTATTTGTTTAAAGCTCTTAAATTTGTGATTGCATTGATTTACGTTAATGCTTATGAAACTAAAGTTTTAAGGGGATTTGTACGTTTAGATCCATATTTTTGAAACCTAAATTACTAAGCGCCTAAAGGATCAATTTAAAAAAATATTTTTTCTATCATTTACAATATTATTTTGTTTGGAAAAACCAAAGAATAAATATTTGTATTATTATTTGACTTATTAGGCGTGCAACAGTGTCGCTCGCAAATATTTAAGAAGAAACGATTGCACTGTTTCATTAACAGGCATCACATTGTGAAGAAATAGCGACATTGCTCGGAGAGAAAAAGGTAAAGTAGAACTCAAGAGATTTTGGAGGGTTACCCGCACTACAGTTGGTACCTCGGAGTCAATTCATGGTCGGCAGGAACGATAAATGACAGCGTGCGATAAATAAATTACATTGGATATCTTTTATCAAAAAGCATCAGAAAAGACGTTCGAAAGTTTTTTTCATTTTAATCTCAATACTAACAGCAAAAGTTGTGCATTTGGACGTGCAAAAATGTCCCTCACAAGTTTTTAAAGAAGAAACAATTGTACTGCATCAGTAACAGGTACTCTATTGTGAAAGAAATGTAACACTGTTGGGAAAGTGAAAGATTGAATAGAACTCAACAGATTTTTGAGGAATCAATTCATGGTTTTGGCACAAAATGAAAGCATACAATAAATGAAATATTATGAACATCCTCTTTCATAGCAATAGAAAAGACGTCGAAAGAATTTTCACTTTAAGATCTGACTAAAAGCAAACTCTGTAAGAATATTCGCTACATGTTTTTAAGAAGAAATGGAAAGCAGATTTCACAGTATTATTATCAGATACCCTTTTTGGAAAAAATTGTTAGAGAGAGATAAAGCAAATCTCAACCGATTTTGATGAAATACTAGCAAGCCACAATCGGACGGATTTCTGGGATATAGTATGAATTAATACTAAGGTGCAATGAGGTGATGAACAATGATAGACTATTCAAGAAATTTCCGATATCACACTTAAATCTTCTGCAAGAATATCATTATTGATTGTCACCGTTTGTTTACTACTCTACTTTAAAAGCCATCCGTTCATTTTAGAGCCTCCTGTAAACAAAATGCTTCAAAATGTTTTGTACAAATTTGGAAGTGAGGTAGGGTCACTTTCAAATAAGACATCATACACATAAATAGCTAGATTGCATCTTATTTCAAATCATCGATTAGCCCTAACATTCGTTCCATTTATCTAGGTTTTTTTTAAGCAGTGAGCTTCCTAGAAAAATTTGTCAGCAAAAAGCTTATTGCCTCTCATATAGAATCTTGTGGCAGTAAATATAATCACCGTTGTTAATATATCCACGAAATCGCAGGTATCTTAAAAAAAGGCGTTGGGCGTTGGTGTAAGATACTATTAATTATCATAAAATTTTGACATGCATTATACAATTAATTTGATGAAATGATGTAACGTTTTGCACCATTTTTAAATGAAACTGAAATTTAAGTTTAAAATTGAATTCACTTCAGAAAAAAATTCATAAATAGAGATTTTAATTTTGCTTCTCATAACCAGCCTTTTAATCATTAAAAGAATTCGTATGCGATCTAATACAATTATGATTGTTACTTTATTATTATTATTATTCAGTGATAAACAACTATACATTCAACTGAATCCCACTCATTTCTTCTTTAACCCTGCGTTAAGCGCAAGAATATTTGTTACGCATTTAGTCGCGCGGTGGACGTGTGTCACTCATTTTCAATATGCTGTTTTTGTACTTTTTTTAAAAACGCAGTAATAAATCAACATTCTATAACAACAAAAAAAAGCATTAAAAAATTTTATTTAAAAAATACAAATATTTGAGAACAACACAACTATACAGAAGAGGAAAGAAATCAGACAAAAGATTTAAAAACTAGAAATTTTTAAAAAATTTCAAATTTTCTAAATAAAAATTCCCATACGCGCACATACATACATACGCGCCTAACGAACGTACATACGCGCCTAACGAACAATTAGTTTTTTATGTGTAGGGGAGAGTGGGGATACTTGAGCCACCCCTACTATCTCTACTGTTGGTTAATTTTTCTTTCTAAAACTACCAATATGTTAACACATTTATAGTTCTGAACATGTAAAAAAGAAATCACACATCTTGGTACCATTTTGAAAGTATAGTGATCAATAGTTGTCTTTTCCCTATCTGAAGTAAATTTTTGGGTGCATGGTTTTTTTGTTTTTTTGCAATCAAAGTTTTGTTTAAAGTTGCAACTATATACATAAATTTAATAAGCATAATTTCAATTGTATTTTGAATCTAAAATAGTTCTAATAGCTGCATGCTTTATTTAGTAAAACTCTGGGAAACAAAACTAGTGGTAGTGGGGATACTTGAGCCAGTGAGAGTGGGGATACTTGAGCCATGTCTCAACCCTCCCCACCAGAAATTAAACATAGGAGAAACAAACAAAAAATAAAATTCCTTCCTTATATTCACTAATAGATTTTTTTCTGGATAAAAGAGAGAATAATTTTTCATTTTATTTTATTTTTCTTAAAAAAATAACGACTTAAAAATGTTTAAAAATGTATATTTTTTAAATGAAAATATCCATTTTAATTTTCATTTTGACTAGCAAAATAGCCTGTCTAGATAAATGTAAACATAGTTTTCAATTTAACTTTTATTAAATTAAAATAACTTTTTTAAACTGTTTTAGAGGCTATAATCTCTAATACTTTAATTAGTTAGGTCCAACATATTAAAATATTTATTTTTTAATATAACATATTAAGATTAATATCTTATATTGAAATCGTAACCTCTTTGCTGTAATTTTTTTTTAATTCAGAAAATTGAAGAAAAATTGGTAAAAAGAGCGCACAAAAAACAAGAAAAGCAACAAAAATCCCAGTTCAAATTTACCTGCATGGAGCCAAAGAGGAAGACAAAATCTTTTCCTGTGAAATCAAAAAAGTGTTTGAAATGGTAGAATGATACATCTGGCTTAAATTCCGACAGCTACTAAATTAAAAGCATGAGTTCGACATTATCATTAGAGGAAAATTCTGCCAATGATGGTGATGATGTGAAAAGAAAACCTTCTATTGATAGTTGGTTACTAATAAAATATGCCAGAAAGAAAACTAAAAATATTTGTTGGATAAGCACTTAATATTTTGAAAATGAAATTTGCCCGAAGAATAGCAGATTCCAAATTTAAATGGCTCTGAACTGAGGGTGTTTCTACCGTCGTTATAGCTCAAGTTGAAATTATCATTTGACAACCAGTTCTAACGACAAAAAATCATCGTATTACTAACTTTGTTTTCTCAATTGGTTTGGAAGGACTTTATGTTTCATAATTTATCATTCTGTAAAATGTTTGTGCAAAAATAAAGCGAAAAAAATTACTTTTGTAGGTATTTTTCCGTAGTGGCTCAAGTATCCCTTCACCATGGCTCAAGTATCCCTCCCATGGGGATACTTGAGCCACCATGTAAAACAAAAAATAAACATTTTTTATACATAGAAAAATAGTTCAAAATTAATTGAAAGTGGTTTTCAGTTGAAGAAAAAATATCAAATTTTCATTTTCATTATTTTATTTTATTATAAGAAATTATAAAAAATTAAAAAAAATTAAAATTAAAAAAATGGCTCAAGTATCCCCATCTTCCCCTATTGAGTTCAAGATAAAATAGTTGAATTTTACATTTCAAATTACTTATTTTCATCTGTTTATTACCTGTATGCATGCATTTTTTCATGTTCATTAGTTTTTTCATGTTTTAACAAAACATTTTTACTTTTTATTTAAAGATTTAAATGTTTAAAAAAACTGGAAATGATATTTCAAATACTTATTTAATTTCCACTAATTAAATCTGACTATATAAAGAAAGGTAAAATAATAATTGCTCATTGTTCAATAGAAGGTCATATCAATTTTCGCTTTACAGAGCTTAAATTGATTATTCATTTTATAAACAATACAATTTAAATTAACAATACGGATATCTTCAGACATACAGAAAGAAAAGATTGAAAAATGTAATTTAACAAAATCGTCCTAGAAAAAAAACATAATTAGCCGATGAATGCAATTAAGCAAATAAAAATTTATTTTTCTTTGCCAGTCTTCTTTTAAATCGATAATAATGGATTGTGGTAACTGGAAGGTTTTTTTAATGAGTTTTCCAATCTTTATCTAATTAGCATGTAAAAATATTAAAATGATACGTGCATGAAAATTGATTTCAGATGTGTTCGGAAGTTTTTCTTACAGAAAAGATGTTTGAAAATGTTTTTTCGGATTGATTCTGTGTTTGTTTATATCGTATGAAAGATAAGTAAATAAAAGCTTAATTTAGTAGTGATTTATTCAACGTACAACGGAAAAATGCTCTCTACTATGTAACTGTTAAAATTAAATCTCCTAATAAATAACAAGTTATGCCGACTAAATTTTTTTATACTCTAAAAGGAATGGTGATGTTAAAAAAGAAATACGTTTAGATTTAAAACTTTGCATGATTTTGTGGAAGTAGAATTTTCAGAAAATTAGGGGATGGGGCACTGAAGGTGCATAAAATGATTAAGCAGTCACATAAATTTCCAACGATATTGGAAAATTCAGAAAAGTGTCCCCCGGTTGAAAAGTACGGGGTGGGACACAGGAGCAGTATAATATAATTAAGTTGTTACAGGGCTTTTCAATGATATGTTACACGAGGGGTGTTGACCAAAGTTAGAAAAGTGGCCCCCTGTGTTTGGTGATATAATGAGTTAAACTTGAGGATGGAGGGGGGGGAGATGACGGCTTAGTAATGTGCAGGCCTAAAGCTTTAAAACGATATGTCACGTGAAAACATCGTTTTCTGTCCTCCCACCGAGGAGTACCCATTTTTTCTGAGGTCAAAGTAGATCTCACCAATAGAATCCTCGTGTGGAGTTTCATTTTCTATCAAGCCTGAATATGAAATCGAGTCTCGCTGTTGCTTAATTTGGATCTAAGTTGAAAAATTATTCCTCTATGCCCCCGAGGTTGGCAAAATGGGAAAAAGTGTAAAAAAAAAATTCTGGTTAAAAATTATTCAGTTTACTGGATAAGATTTTCACTAAATATATTATTTAGCTATGTTTCTCCTTTTCTTGTTATATTTTAAATAGTGTTTACAAATTCTTTTAATAATCTGAGTATTTCTTTTTACTATTCTATTAAACAGACAGATGAACTTTCAAAACGACATTGGATTTTCACAAATTAGAAATACGGCAATAGTACATTAATACAACTGTAATTTAATTACTATTCTTATTAGAGGCTAATTAAATTTAATGTAAAGTGTTTACTTAAAAGGACCAGTTTAAAGGTCAATAATATGAATTAATCAGACCCCCATTGGAATCAGAATATCAAAACTACATAAAATTAGGTTCTTTGTCAGTTATTAAAAACACAAAAGAAATGGTGCAGTGCAACCAGATTTTAAATTTCTGCAATGTTCTGAGAATGTAGGAAGTTTTATTTGAAAAATTTTACAAAAAATGGGCAACAATTCTATACACAAAAAATGTATGATAAAATAATATACCTCCTAAAAGAATTTAAAGGGTTACATAATATGACTGTTCTCAAATTTTCTCCTCAACAACGCGAAATTTTTCTGACATACATTTAACTCTAAAATAATAAAAATGACAAGATTGATTATTGAAAAGAAATGGAATCGAAAAATGTTTGCTATTTTTTGATTAAAATAAATATTGATGGAATTTAAAGCGAATGTTATTACCTGGCGATAGGTTTTTACGCGCTGTCTCATCCAAAAATTCGATTCAAAACACCAAATTTGATAGTATTTTCTAAAACATCTGCTTTTGTCCCCAAAGCCTTTTTCGAAAAGCACGATTTCCACCAAGAAACGTTAAATTCATGCTAAAGACTCTGACTAATCAGGATCCGCAGTCCAATTAGATGGCAAATCATGGTTGAGAAAAAAAATATGCATTCAATTACATATATTTGTCTAACAAGGAGAGGATACGAGACTTGTGTCACCGAACTGGATGAACGTTTGTGTATCGATAGAGTATAGTTAGTATATAAATATAAGACAGCCATAAAGCGCAATACCCAGGGGGTCGCGAGAAAAAAACCCTTAAAGTTCATGCTATAGATTATAATCGGATAAATTTCCACCATCAGCAAGCTCCTCCGTGGCATGATCGGTAGAGCGCTGGCCTCGAGTTTTTTCCACCTGGGATCTAATCCTGCTCCAACTTTTTTTCCGAACAAAAATTCGCAATGATTATCTTTGAACCGCAATTGAAAAAAAAAATGCATGACAATTGAAATTTACAAAAAATATAAATTAAATTGACTTTTTTGTGAGATATAAATGCATTTTTAACTGCGAAATTTCGTATATTTAAATGTGTACACGTGGTTTTTTTTCTTAAGTAAGCATATTTATTTTATATACAGGGTGATTCATAAAAGATGGGCAGAACTTTAAGGGGTTATAGTACACTTAAAGACAAATAATATTAAATAGGAGACTAAGGGTCCCAGACGTATTCCCAAGGAGATAGGGGGCATTAAAGTTTAGGGTCCGAAATTTCAAATGATTATAAAAAATGGAAAAATTGGTCGATTCGTTTGCGGTTTTTGCAAAAATTTTTCTTTATGCCAGTATTTTCTTGAAATAAAATTTTAAAGTTCAATTTCAAAAAATGCCGATAGGGGGCGCTTTAGACTTTGGAGTAACAAACAACTATTTTTTAACGTTATTTTTTGTATTTCTTTAAATGATTTCGAAAGCTTAGACTTAAACTTAAATTTTGATCTAAAAATCTGAGTTCTAACGAGTAGTTAAGTAGCGTAAACTGAAATTTGAAATTTGAAACCCTTCTCCCCCCAGAACAAAAATCAGTTATTCCCGATCTTTGTGTCGTAGATTAGGCTCTAACTACTGCCGCGTTTTGCTAAAATTATTCTTTATGTCAGTATTTTCTTGAAAATAAATTTTAAAGAAAATTTTCAAAAAATTCCGATAGAGGGCGCTTTAGACTTTGGAGTAACGAACAACTATTTTATACCGTTATTTTTTGTGTCTCATTAAATGCTTTCTAAAGCTTAGACTTAAACTTAAATTTTCAGCTCAAAATCTGAATCGTTAGACGTGGTTAAGTTTCTGGGGAGAGGGGTTTGAAATTTCTACTCCTGAGCACAGTTCAGTTTACCATGTCCACACATTGTGTGCTGTGATACGAGGTAAAAAGACACAAATTAGGATTATGTTACCAAAGCACATTTATTAACATGTAATTACAATAAATGTTCAAAATTGTGACCACCAGAGGTTATGCACGCAGAACAACGGCGAAGAATGGAACGACGAACATTCGCGAAAACATCAGGCTTTTCGAGCACCTCCCCTACAGCGGCGGAAAGTCTGGCGACCAGTTCCTCGGGGGATTCAATGGGTGTCTCATACATAAGAGACTTCAATTGTCCCCCCCAAAAAAATCGAGGGGTGAAAGATCTGGCGAGCGTGCAGGCCAAGCAACAGGACCACCTCGACCAATCCATCTGTTTGGAAATGTGATGTCCAGATAGTTGCGGACGTCTCGTACGTAATGGGCTGGCGCTCCATCGTGCTGGAACCACATGACCCGCCGGATGCGTGGAGGAACAACGTTTAACAGGTCTGGCAGCACATGTTGCAGAAATGTGAGGTATGTTTTACCGTTGAGGCGTTCAGGAAGAAGGTACGGTCCGATTAGGTGGTCTCCAAGGATTCCTGCCCAAACATTGATGGAAAAGCGTCTCTGATGAGCATGTGGATACGTAGCATGTGGATTGACATCCGCCCATACATGTGCATTGTGTGTGTTAAATGTACCTTCACGTGTGAAGGTACATTCATCGGTGAAAAGCACAGTTCGTCCAAAATGTGGATTTAGCGCGTTCTGCTGCAGAAACCAGCGGGCGAATTCAATACGATTTGGATAATCCCCTGGAGACAGTTTCTGGACTCGTTGCACATGAAACGGGAGCAAATGTTCATCCTTCAGTACCCTCCAAGTCATGGACTGTGAGGTATCCACCTGCCTAGCCACTGTTCGTGTACTTGTACTTGGCTGCGCCGCTACTACATCCAGAATGGCTTCTGCAACAACTACTGATTCGTCCTTTTTTGCACGACCTGCATTCGACCGGGAAGCGAGAAATGATCCCGTCTCACACAACTGTCTGTGCAAGCGCTCGAAAGTTTTGCGGTTAGGCAACCGCCTGTTGGGAAATCGCTCTCCGTACATTCGTTGTGCCTCTGCACCATTTCCATCTGCCGCTCCGTAAATTAAATGCATCTCAGCCTTTTCCTTATTCGTGATGGGCACCATCTTCCGATTCATTACTACAGCGACTTACACTTGACTCACCGTTCAGTGGTTTTTATGCCTGAATCGTGTCGAAATTTTGCATACGTGTTCTTCTTCTTCCCCATTTGACATTTGCATACTTTCTGTCTCCTTCTTCACCCGGTGACTAGCGTCAGGAATGGAGCTTTAACGTTTGCATGAGCGACGTTTCCAACTGTGCCAGTGCCTTTATGAGTGAATTCCGACTATGCAGTCCTTGAGGAAAGTTGTATTTTTGCCTCGTATCACAGCACAGAATCGTTGGGCATGGTTAAGTAGTGCAAACTGAACTATGTTCAGAAGTTGAAATTTGAACCCCCTCCCCTCGCTACTGAACCACGCTCAGCGATTCAGATTTTGAGCTGAAAATTTAAGTTTAAGTCTAAGCTTTAGAAAGCATTTAATGAGACACAAAAAATAACGGTATAAAATAGTTGTTCGTTACTCCAAAGTCTAAAGCGCCCTCTATCGGAATTTTTTGAAAATTTTCTTTAAAATTTATTTTCAAGAAAATACTGACATAAAGAATAATTTTAGCAAAACGCGGCAGTAGTTAGAGCCTAATCTACGACACAAAGATCGGGAATAACTGATTTTTGTTCTGGGGGGAGAAGGGTTTCAAATTTCAAATTTCAGTTTACGCTACTTAACTACTCGTTAGGACTCAGATTTTTAGATCAAAATTTAAGTTTAAGTCTAAGCTTTCGAAATCATTTAAAGAAATACAAAAAATAACGTTAAAAAATAGTTGTTTGTTGCTCCAAAGTCTAAAGCGCCCCCTATCGGCATTTTTTGAAATTGAACTTTAAAATTTTATTTCAAGAAAATACTGGCATAAAGAAAATTTTTTGCAAAAACCGCAAAGGAATGACCAATTTTTCCGGTTTTTATAATCATTTGAAATTTCGAATCCTAAACTTTAATGCCCCCTATCTCCTTGGGAATACGTCTGGGACCCTTAGTCTCCTATTTAATATTATTTGTCTTTAAGTGTACTATAACCCCTTAAAGTTCTACCCATCTTTTATGAATCACCCTGTATATGTATAGACTTGAAATTTTTTGTTGTTATTTAAAATTATTTAGTTTTTTTTTCTGTGATTTGCTACTATTTTTAATAGAGAAATAAATTAAAATATGTAAACAAATATGTTATTTTAATTTTTTTTTAAAATACTTGAAATACTTCCAGGTTTATATGAAATATGATTTTTATATTTTAAAATGATTTTTTTTTTTAAATCTTGGATTCTGGATTTTTAATTAGAATAAGCGTTTATGTAGTATTTTTTTCGAAATTTTTCCTTGTTTAATATGTTTATATAATATAGTTTTATTATATATCTATAATGAAACAAATTAAAATATTATTATTCACGCATTTATTTCACGAATTTAATTTATTTGTCTGTAATAATTAGAAGATTATTCATAGAAAGAAATGTAAACAAATTTAAATAACAAAATAAAAATTGTGGTCTATAGACAAATAAATTAAATTACTTTTTTTTTACATAAAATATTTAAATATGCAAAATTTCGCCTTTAAAAATGCATTTATATCTCAGAAAAAAGTCAATTTAATTTATATTTTTCGTAAATTTCAATTGTCATGCATATTTTTTCAATTGCGGTTCAAAGATAATCACTGTGAATATTCGTTCCGAAAAAAGGTTGGAGCGGGATTAGATCCCAGGTGGAAAAAAACTCGAGTCCAACGCTCTACCGATCAAGCCACGAAGGCGCGTGCTGATGATGGAAATTTATCCGATTATAAACTATAGCATGAACTTTAAGGGTTTTTTTCTCGAGACCCCCTGGGTATTGCGCTTTATGGCTGTCATATATTTATATACTAACTATACTTTATCGATACACAAACGTTCATCCAATTCGGTGACACAAGCCTCGTTTCCTCTCCTTGTAAGTTACAGTTTATGTTGATGTTATAAAACTTCATGGATGGATGACACATGATGAGAAAAATGCTGTTCTTAAACTTATTTGCATTAGTATGTGTGGAGTATTCTTTGATAAACATTTTAATTAAAGGATATTTTTCTTTGAAAATTGTCAGATAATGTTTACCGTGAGGAAGGCGAAAATGAAAAAATTGATGGAGCCAGTCCGGATTGGCTCTGATTTTTGTTCGCGCCGGATCATGAAAAGCGAAAAAAAAAAAAACGAAATGAACCAGGCCTATTTCTAAAAATATCGACTTGAGCATATCTCTAAGTTAGGCAGAGAGCATCCATATGAAAAATATTCGTATAGAATTGCATAGTCGAAAACGTCACCCCACTAAAGACTGAAAAGAAACAGATAACACATAAACATAGAAAACAAGAAGGGGGTTAAAGTAAGCTGTATACCAAACTAATTTTTTCAAAAAACAAAAAGAAAACAAAATAATTTTTTCAGTTAAAATGTTACAAAAATTATTTTGTAAATTTCAAAATTTCTGTTAAATTTGAAAAAAAAAAATATTTCCGTAAAGGAACAGGAAAAAAAGCAGTATAACTTCATTAAATTAAAATTATTTGTAGTTTTGAGAAAGCGTTGACAACTTATTTTTAAACAGAAATTACCATTTAAATAAGATAACTTTAAAACAACAAATTTTAAACAACAAACTGTAATTCCATAAAAATTAAATTAATTCGAATCATGCTTAACGATGATTAAGAGCAGAAAAAGAAATTGATCCACACTCTCTCTTCTGACTGCTAGACATTGCTGCGAGGCAACAATGACTCTGAAACTAACAAATGTTAAAAAAAAATTAATTAAGTGTAACAATCTGGCAAAACATTCATTTTCACAAAAAAATTAACATATGTGTTACAGAATTTGTATCATGTACAGGTTTTGTAAAAGTGATTTGAAATAGTTTTTGTCATACATTAATTTTAATTCAGTGCTTTTTAAAACAAATCTTAGGTTCATTTAAAAGGGTAATTTTGTTTATTTATAGCATTTAATTGCTCTCACAACCATATTTGTCCAAGTCCATTTTGAAAAATGAAATAAATATAGTCCATTTAAAAGATGCATAATGTCTGCTTTATCCATCCCCACAAAAAAATCAAGCCTGTTTTCACACATTTCCATATATAAGGCATCTGTTTACAGACTTAGTTTCTTGTAAGAGTGTATAAAATAGATTTTATGCTCCTTTTAAAAGGAAAATTTTATTTTTTTTTTGCAAAATTAACTTGACCTACTATGGCTGTGAGCTCTTATTTCATAGACGAATAGTCACAGGAAACTGCGTTGAATCCGTGGGCAGAAAATTCATAGATTATGACAATTTGAACAGATGGCAACAAAAAAAAAATACTTTACTGTGAAGCTTGTTATTTATTTTAAAAGTAGCAATGCGTCGCAAATGTCATATGTGCAGAATACAGAGTGGTCATAAAAAAACTTCCCCGATATATTAGGTGCACAACTAAGTTTTTTTTTTAATCCATGGAAAATGGAAATTCTGAAAAGAAATTACAAATTGGTTCATTGAAAGTAATGTCCCTCACTAGCTAAATATATTTGCCATCTCTCTGACAATGCATGGATATCGCAACGATAAAACGACGCGTCTTTGTACCGAAATTATTTATCCAATCAATTTTTTACCTCTTCAAAATTAGCCAAGTGTATCCCATCTAAGCTAAGCGGCATCGCCCAGAACAAGGAGTAATCGGAATGGGCCAGTTCTGGCAAATATAGCGGGTGCGGTAGCAGATCCTATTTCAGCGTTTTGATGGTGTCCTAATCAATGAAATTGCGATAGCATGGAACGTTGCCGTGATGCAATCTCACTCGTTTGTGTCTCGTGCCCCATTCTACAGTGCATGGTTCAAATTAATTAGTGGTAGCGATGCCCATGGTCAATTTTGACAGGAAATTTGTCATGCCTGTTCTTGCCACTTTCCGGCTATATCTCCATTTCTATAGTCAATCTATCTTTATTTACTTTAACCTAATTACATTCATCCTTTATTAAATAGTTTATTCATTTGTTATAACTTTTACAGTCTATTATTTGCTTTTTATTAAAATAACATTTTTACCTTTTTCATTCAACAAGTTTCCTTTTATTAAATCTAGTTAACTTTATTTATAACTCTTTATTAAAGGTCTCATTTATATAAACAATAGTTATTTAACTTACTTTACCTGTATTTCCAACGCTTTATCCTTTTAAAACTACCGGTTTCCTTTCGTTGTTTATCTCTATTTCCCCGGCATACGCGTTTGCAATCGGAAGCTGTAATGACGTTTTTCTTGACCGCCACAAGGTGGCGTCATTCGTTTGAGTCTACCGCTCATCGTTAGTATGATGTGGATTCTCATTAGAGAATCATCGTTTCGTCTGCCCCTTTGCATGCGTAATGAGTTTCTTTTTAGTTCTGCTTTTGGTATAATACTTTGACGATAGCATAGTTCCTGGACTTAATGTTTCGCTAAGAAATGATTATGTTTGTCCTTTTTCTTTCACCGGTTATAATTTGATTATCAGTTTTAGTTTCATTATGTGTTAGTCAGGTGCCTTTTATCAGTTTTGATTAAGTGTTTTTCACTAACCAATTTACTTAAGAGACCGTCTTGTAGTTTTACGTGATATCCTTCTCCATTTGTTTATCCGGTGTTCACGAAGGGCCCTAATGCTGGACTGAGTCAGCCACCTGCTTCATCGTTTGTTTTGAGACCGGCTGTTGAGAGGAATGGGGAAAGGCTTGTAACGACAGCGATGTTTATTTTACATAAAGTTTCTCCAGCTCAAGTGTTATCTTGTTTTTGGATAACGACGTTAATGTTTATACTTCGGGTCGTCAAGTTCTTGAGATGAAAAAATCTTGGTTTGCCAACTTATCATTTTACTGTTGATTTGCCATGAAGTCAGTTTGTTTACTTTGTTTATTGCTTTAATTGTTTAATAGATTTAAATACCGTTGTTAATTATATTTTTTTTATATTTTTTATTTATTTTAAATAAACGTTAGTTTGTTTTTAACTTACTTGTATTTCTTTCATCACCACACAATATTTAGTTATTTAAATTTCCGGACTTTAGCTTTTCACAGGTTTAGTGACTAAAAGCAAAAGCTTTCACTGTGTAATTTAATTTCAATCTCTGCTAATCTTTTATCTTCAAAAATTTAAATACATCAAATTTCACCCCGTTTCAGCAGCTCATTGTACGCGATTCCTTTTTGGTCCAACCGAACGTTGGGCGCTGTCTTCTTTCCGAGTTGATTTAGCCGTGTCGTTCAATGTTGATGCTTCGCCAGGTGAAAGCCTCGGATTATTGCATTTGGGATTCTCGAAATATATCCACTCTTTATCGCCAATAACAATTCGATACAGGAAACTATTTCTTCTGTACTTTAAAAGCAAAATTTCGATAATGTTCGATAACTATACGAGTTTTCATCTGTCTCTCAGTTAACTCATAAGGCACAGATTTCTTTCTTTTGAATTTTTCCATAACGTGTAAACATTTGGAAATGCTTTGGCGAGTTAGGCTTAATGCATTCTCAAATTAATATTGTGTTTTTGTTATCATCTTCCTCCAATAACGCTTGCAGAATGGCATCCTCAATTGTTTTGGTTTTCCGGAGAAATCGCCACTTTTAAAGCATTTAAACAAATCTTCAGTGATAGTTTCTGATGTACATGTCTGTCATAAGAATTTTTAATAAACGACGTCCTCCAGTTGCAATTTTCTGCTGATTAAAGCAAAAAAGCAAAATTTTCCGCAAACGCTTTTTATTTGGCACAAAACTCGACATATTCATTGTTAGAAAAAATATTTTTACGTTGCGATATGTATTGGGATTACGACAGTTTATTGTTAAGAAATGTTCAAGCTATTAAAAAACATAACTTCAGACATCTATGTAGTCAACATATGTCGCTAGCGCTATCCATGTATGAAATCCAGAAACTTAGTTTCACAGCTAATATGCATCATTCAACCGCTCAACAATTCGAAAAAAAAGTTCAGATTAAGTTAATTGAAGGTATGCGCTCTAGATCGTGATGAAAAATAGACCTCTCGTGGTTACGGTTACAATTCACGAATTTTGAAATTCTTGAATGACAATACCTTTTTTTTCCAGTGGAAATTCGTATTGGAAAACACCTTATGCCACTGTAACGGTATAAGTAATTTAGCAATTATGCGTAATGGCCATTTTACATGGCTAAAGTTGCCAGTGTGATATTGTAGCACTCAATCCTAATCAGCTCCTATGTAATGCAATATTCATCACTCGAAAATAAATGATTCTATTTATTTTCACTATGCGTACACTACACAAACACAATTAAAGAAATTATTTAAAAACAAATCTTAGAACATTACTTAGTTCACAAGAGAAAAAAAATTGGCTTCTGAAAAACATGTCTTGTAGCCACTCATTCGTTCCTCTCATGTCAAAATGTGCGGGACGATAATGAAATTAGCTACACAGTAAAAAAATCCGTTAAATTTACAGCAAAAACTGCTTGTAGCAATGTTGCCAGCAGTTTTTTCCGTAAAAATTGCAGTAAAAATAAATGCAATTTTTTTTTAATTAAATCTAATTTTACTGCAATTTGTACGGTAAAAACTTCAGGTATCATTGCCGCCAGCAGTTTTTGGCCTCAATTTGATAGATTTCTTTTACAGTGTAGTTGCAACTTAAAAGGTCAACAATTCAGGATAAAATCCTACTTTCGAATCTCATGGTGTATCGAGAGTCTATTTGGGGTTTCGCATCTTATGAAAAATCACGCATTCTAAGTGATATTTAGGCTCCTTACAGCGACATAAAACAAGAAAAAGATCATTGTAACGGATCAGTGACAATTCAAAGGCGAAGTAAACTGACGCTCTTTCATAATTCATGGGAAGAGCTTCTTCAGCCAGTTTTTCGTAAGTGCCAGCAACATGATACTTACAATAAAACAATGAGATTAAGTGATAAACTAATTTTATCTGAACGGCAAAAATATAGCTGAAGCAGTGCGAGTTTATCGCTGAAATAATAAGTTACGACGCGTCCCATTTTCCGTAAAAACTTTACGGGATTTGGTGAAAACATTTTAAGGATCTGGATACACATATGATCTACCACGATATGAAGAACCGTCTGTTGCTTTGCAAGCTGTTGAGCAAGTGCATAACAGGATTACTGCAGATATATTGCGTATGCATGCTGCAAAAGGTGTTGCTCGCAACTTGCATGTACTGTATACATTAGTTCTCAAGATTCCAGCCTGTCCAGATATTGAAACTTCGACATAAGAAACAGCTATTGGACTTGCAAAAATTATTTTCTTATTATCATAGATATGATGAAGATAAGGGTTTGTCATTGCAAATATTATGGACGGATGAGGCACATTTCTCTTTAAAAGGATCCGGGATACAGAAATCTTCAAATTTTCTAAAAAACTGTTATTGCATTAAAAAATTATCTGTCTTTTTACAACGTTTAAACCATGTTTTTATATTAATTATAAGAGAAAATATCAGTTTTTTATTTTGTTTTGTTTTCAAAATCTAGCTTTTAAACAATGGTTGTCATGAAACGAATTCTTGTGAAAATGTTTTTTTCTTCGTGATGGTATTTTTCAACAATTTCTCGGATTTAAATTGTTATAACTCAAGAACGGTTAAAGATAAAAGCTTCAAACTTGTAACATTTCTTTTTTTATTGCTTTTCTTTTATTTTGATTCAGCAAATTTGAAAAAAAATATATATATTTACTTTTGAAAATATGATTTTTTTAAATTAAAATTGTATCTTTTTAATTTTTTTTTAAATCTAAATATTTTTATAAAAAAAAAATAATATTTTTAAAAATTCTGAACCAAAATTTAAATTTAGATATTTCCGTTTATTTAAATGCAAAAAAATTGAAATTCTACAAATAACATTTTGAATTATAATGATTTTAATTACCCCATATTTTAATAAATTTTAAATTTAAAAAAAGATTATGAAAAGTTTTAGTATGTGATTTTTGTTTATAAATAACATGGTTAACCATCACGAAAAAATTCAAAATTTTAACTCAGTATATAAAAGTAATTTTAAAATGTGTCCTGAAAGAGTAGAGAACGTAAATTCCAAGAACTGTGTTCACTGGACTGATGAAAATCCTCATGATATGACACCGACGCTTTTACAGGAATCTAAACTCACTGTATGGTACGGCATCGCAAACACATTCGTTCTCGGTCCGTACTTTTTCAAGGAGGTCACTTCCACAGGTATGAAAACGCGCTTCATCACAATTGCTCGATATAGAACAATATTGCAGCATTACGTAACTCCAGAATTGTAAAAGAAAAATGTCATTAATGATGTTGTATTGGTCGAATTTTTGGTGATTCTTCGGCATGCGTCGCCTCATCTATTCGACAAGTTCTGGAAGTGCACTTTGATGACAGAACCAACTCTTGTAACTTTGCAGTTCCATAGCCACCACGATTCCCCGACCTCACTACAAATGGATTTCTGGTTCTGGAGTTATCTGAAATCAAGGTGTACGCATTATATCCAAGAAATTTGTCAGAGTTGAAAGATTTCATAAAATGAGAAGTTGTATTGATTCCTGCTGCGATGTTAAGTTCGGAATTGTTGTCAACAGTCTCACGCATGCACTGCGTTATTATCTGCAAAGGTGGGAATATTGAAAACTGCTAATTAAAAAAAATAATGTTTTTTCCCCCTCTCTTCTCTCTTATATTGTCCTTCTTTTCTTACAATAGGCTTTTTTGCAAGTGTTTTACGCCGACAATTTTCATCGTACCTGTATCATTACAACCCCTTTTATAGTTTTTCAAAGCGCTGATGAATTTATGCATGAAAAAAGTGTGTTGCCATTACAAAATTTCTAAAGTTTAACAATGTAACCGTAACCGTGAGTACAGTAACTGACGGTACTTTAAAGTACCATTAAAGTAATGTGTTATAAATTAATGCTATACACTAATAAGTAGTCTTACAGTTTAAAATGAGTTTCAGATATTTTACTTTATCTTGTTTCAAAACCACTGGTTGCATAAACAAAAATATTTTTGACAGGATGATTTTGTTGTCATTTGTATCTTTTCAGCTTTTTCGATGTTGAAAGATTTAGTTTGGAATTATTTCTATATTTCTATTATAAGAACATTATATTAGTACATTTACAAAACACTTATAATTAAAAAAAATTAAATAAAATTTTTTAATGAAGTTATAAAGATTGCCCAAGATTTCTATAAATTAAAATTTAATGAATTTTAATTAGCAAAATCTTTTTTAAATTTATTAAATGATTGTGTAAATCTTCTAAAATAATTTCAAAAATTTACGGAAAATGCTTTAAAAGATGAAATTTCCATGAATTCATAATTTGTGATGCAAAATATTAATACAGTTTTCAGGAACCTAAAAATACTAATAGTTAAGCTTTTAAAAGCTTATGTTTTATAGAGCAAAAAATAACGCTTCACAGATGCTGGTTTAACCAATACGTAAAAATTATGATTAGTTGAAGTGCACATTAATTTTTAAGACTCGAAAATTTTATCGTTGTGCAACGAAAAATGCTTAAAAACTTAAAACTCAAGTAAGATTTAATGAGGAGACTTACAACA
The DNA here is from genome assembly GCA_964019185.1 of Maratus speculifer. Taxonomy (NCBI): domain Eukaryota; kingdom Metazoa; phylum Arthropoda; class Arachnida; order Araneae; family Salticidae; genus Maratus; species Maratus speculifer. The sequence continues at coordinate 75,066,968 of OZ025297.1, read as the reverse complement.
TTAAGAGCTCAAAACATTGATTTTTTTTGTTCTTTCATTCATTAAAAATCTGAAGTTATCGGAATAATATTCGATGGTTAATGTTAAGTATTTCCTTAATGGTTATTAAAATGCTCAATATTTTTCACATTAACTATGTCAATTTATTCTATTTTTTTTTTAATTTTCATCAGTAAATCGATTAAAATAAAGTTTTTTTTTTCACTGATTTAATTTGACTTCATTTGTCGAAATCAGTTGAATTAAGTAGAAAGTTTGGTGTTATATATATTTTAAAATTTTAACTGCATTTATTATAAAAAAATTTCATACATTTTATTGTTATTCCACAAGTATAAAGTTCGTAACTTGGGTAAATATAAATTAATATTACTACAAAAATGCAAAATTATTCTTTTTCTGGGGAATGTTTTAACATCCTGTTCATTTACATATGAATAATTTTACTAATTTATATTTCTGGCGAAAAGTTATTAAAGTTACGTGAACAAAAAAAGTGGATAGTCAAAGAAAGTATTATGCACAAATCAATGCGATTTAATTCGCAAAGTCTCTCTCTTTATATAAAGAATATGATCCGTTATAGCTAATGACCAGCTAATTTCTCAATCATGAAATTTAGAGCTATACTTCCAATTGTAAAATACATTCATAAATATTGAACTCCATTAAAATTTTAAATGGTATTTGTAATTCACTGATGAAGTCTAAAGAATTCTAAACTGTAGTAGTTTACAATAAAATAGAACTGGGTTATAAAAAGCAGTTTACAACAAAAGACTCATTTCCGTAAAAGGTGCAATATTAAAGCTTTTTTAGAATCTCCATATCCCAGTAAAAACACCCAAAAGTTTCCTAAAATCTTCTACTACAAACAATGAACGAGTTATGATAATTTGAATTTTATGAACTTTCAACGTTTTCTGGCACTAAAAATGCAACTCTCAGTTCTTCGTACTTTAAAAATATGCCGATTTAAGAATTCCTAAAATTTAAAGTAGCATATTTGGGTAAATTCTTTGCCGCTAAAAATATTTTTTTTGTGTTACTTACTAGAACATGAACATTGTTTCCCTAAATATTATTTAAAATTTGAAAATTTCACATGTGACAATTTAATTTTCATTAAATTAAAAACATTTCAAGCCTATCTCTAAAATTAACTGTTCAGAAATTAAGTATTGTTCAGCGATAAGAGGAGATTCCCTGTATATGTGTAATGTGTATATGTACTGGTTGTGTGCATATTATATACAGGGAGAGCAAAAAGTCCGTAAAAACTTCAAAAATTCATAAAAACCGAAAAAATAACCGAAATGAAAAACGGTTTGCAGGGTTAGCATCCATAGGTCACGGAGATTTTTCTAAGACAGAAATAAAAAATAATTCAAAAAACAGCCGACAGATGGCGCTGGTACTTGCGATTTCCGCGGAAATATGCAAATGAACCGATTATAAGAGCTTGCGCTCCTAATCCACAACTAGTTCACTGTTGTGAGCCGTGAACTTGATCAAGGATGCTCACTGCGAAGGACAAAGCTTTGTTGGTGAAGTTATTTTACATGAACAAGGAATCAGCGACTATTGCTTTGCGTAAATTCCGATTTCAAAAGGATTTGAGGACGGGAAAGGTTCCTTTAACAGCGGCAGGCCTCATAAAGCTTGTTCGGCGGTTTGAGGAAACATTCTGTTCTTTATTTGGGTATCTTATCTTTGATTTGGGAACTTCAGCGCCACCTATTGGCTGTTTTATGAATTATTTTTTTTCATGTCTTAAAAAAATCCCCGTGACCTATAGATACTAACCCTGCAAACCGTTTTTCATTTCGGTTATTTTTTCGGTTTTTATGAATTTTTAAAGTTTTTACGGGCTTTTTGCTCACCCTGTATGTATGTATATGTTGTTTGTACATTGTATATATGTGAGCATAAAGGAGTATATGAAATAAATATTGATTGAATTATAAATTAGTAAAATATCTAATTTTAAGTTTGTAACATGGGAGACAAAAATGCACCAAAGTTAAAAACTTCACATAATAATGCCAATATTTCCTTAATAATTTATTTATTTATATTTTGTAGAAAAATAAAAGTAATTAGTTTTTAAATTATTTTGTCAATAATCCTTTGAATAGTGATGTATCTCAATTTTTAATATTAAACATACATGAAGGATTATTAGGAAAAATGCGCTTTTAATAAAAAACACAAGAAAGACTATATAAATATGAAAGAAATATTTTAATTAATTTTAGAATTTTTCAATAAGATATGAAGAATCCCTTTTTAATTAGAATTACATACCTTAAAATTATAAAAATTAATGGTCTTTACTTTTAAGAGATGAATTTAGAGATTCTTAATTAACATTTAACTAGATTTAAAAAAAAACTTTTCTCGGAAATTTCATTTAATTGTATATAGTTTAAACTTATTTCGACACTAGATTAAAAATTAAAACCAGATTATTTTTTAATAAATATTATGTTCAATTTATTATGCTTTTGTGCAGATTTTCACAATGTAACTTTCATTTTTCAATTTCTAAAAATTAGTGCGTTATTCTTAACAAAACGCTAGAAAATAACAAAATATTTCCCCATTCATATGCGATAAACTAGGATTTCCCTAAAAAGGATTAATCTCATTGATATTGTTACGAATGTAGAATTTGAAAATATCTTTTGACAAATAAATATAGTTTAAAAAAAAACTAAAAAACACGATTTTTAAGTACAGGGTGATCAGAAAGTCAGTATACATTTGATAAATTAATAATTCACTGAATAATGTAGGTAGAGAGGTAAAAATTGACAAATATGCTTGGAATGACATGGGGTTTTATTTAACAAAAAATAAATAAAAAGTTCAAAAAATGGCCGACAGATGGCGCTTCATGTGATAAGAAAATCATTATTTAGCATAACAAATTACGACAAAGCAAAGACGATGTTCTTCCGACCAAATGCTCAACATGTCCACCGTCCTCAACAATAGCTGTTGTCGAGGGACAATGTTGTGCACAGCACTGTACAGCATATCTGAAGTTATGTTGCGAAATTGCCGAAGTATGTTGTATTTTAGCATCCCTATTGATGTCGGTCGATCGCAGTAGACTTGCGACTCCATGTAACCCCAGAGCCAAAAATCACACGGAGTGATATCTGGGGACATGGGAGGCCACGCATGAGGAAAATGGCGGCTCAGCACGCGATCATCACCAAACGACATGTGCAAGAGATCTTTCACACGTCTATGAATATGGGGTGGAGCACCATCCTGCATAAAAATCGTAGTTTCCAGCAGATGTTTATCAGCCAGGCTAGGGATGATGTGATTTTGTAACATATCGGCGTACCTCTCACCCGTCACGGAAGCAGTTACAAAACCAGAATCACGACTTTCCTGGAAGAAAAAAGGCCCGATAACGGTAGATGTGGTAAATCCACACCACACAGTGACCTTCTCGTCGTGCAATGGATTTTGCACGAAAGTTCTGGGATTTTCGGTAGCCCAAATTCTGCAGTTGTGGGTGTTGACAGACCCTCGGAGTGTGAAATGGGCTTCGTCGGTCCATAACACGTTAGACAACCAATCGTCTTCTTCCGCCATCTTTTGAAACGCCCACACCGCAAATGCTCTTCGCTGCTCAAAATCGCCGGGTAACCGTTCATGATGCCGCTGGATTTTGAACGGATAGTATCGGAGGGTACGCCTTAGTGCTGCCCAAACAGTACTGTATGGAATGCCAGTGCGACGTGCAACATCACGAGCACTCACTTCTCCATGCGTAGACGAACCCGCTACAACCTCCATTTCGTCCTGAACAGTCTGAGCAACGTTAGCACTTGTGACGTTAGCCACTACGGGGTCCATCGTCTAAACAACCTGTGGCTTCGAACTTCGACATCATTCTCTTCACAGCTGCAATTGTCATAGGACCTTTACCCGTTCGAGTACCTTTCGTATGGCGATAGGATCGTAAAGCTGCAGTAGCAGATTCCCCTTTCTGATAGTAGAGCTTCACTAACAATGCCTTCTCTGGTAACGTCAACATGCTGCGATTGCTGGTGCATCTGATTCTCTGTCTCATTTACCGCGCAGGTATACACGATTCTCAGGCAGCGTCACTGACGTTTTGCTGTGAAGCGCCATCTGTCGGCCATTTTTTGAACTTTTTATTTATTTTTTGTTAAATAAAACCCCATGTCATTCCAAGCATGTGTGTCAATTTTTACCTCTCTACCTACATTATTCAGTGAATTATTAATTTATCAAATGTATACTGACTTTCTGATCACCCTGTGTATCAAATTAAAAAGTGAAAAATAATTCGTACTATAAGCTGAAAACGAAAATAGGTGAAAAATACTATATTACTATAAAATCATTGTTATTATAGAAATCAATTAATAAGCAATAAATAAAATTATCGTGGAAAAAAAGCGTGGGGTGCTCCATCTACCATGCTCCATTTAGTAGTTCTTAAGAAGCATCCCACGCTTTTTTTCCACGATAATTTTATTTATTGCTTATTAATTGATTTCTATAATAACAATGATTTTATAGTAATATAGTATTTTTAATCTATTTTCGTTTTCAGCTTATAGTACGAATTATTTTTCACTTTTTAATTTGATATACTTAAAAAGCGTGTTTTTTAGTTTTTTTAAACTATATTTATTTTTCACTTTTTAGTTTGATTACTTTAAAAGCGTGGTTTTTAGTTTTTTAAAACTGTATTTATATTTAATACAAAAACCAAATTAATCGGTTGGATAGTTTCAGAGTAATTGGTGAACCTACATAGAAAAAAAAATACATACGCGTCGAATTGATAACTTCCTCTTCCTTTTCTGAAGCCGGTTAAAAATAAAAATTGTAATACGGAATTATTTTTTAAATTTTACATAGATGTAAATAATGTCAGGAGTGGGGTTCGAACCCACAATCCCTTTCGAAAAACAGAGCTTCAATCCGGCGTCTTAGACCGTTCGGCCATGCTGTCTACACTCCATTCAGTGAACGTATTCAACACTTTTAATTAGCGATAAATCACTAATTTTATTAGTTTTTGCCTAATTACTAAAAAAGTACTGAACCAATTTCGATGAAACTGAAGAGGTACCAATTCGAGAGCATCGTCTTTCATTTAACACCAAAACCAAGTTAATCGGTTGCATGGTTTCGGAGTAATCGGTGAACATAAATAAAATAAGGAGAGTTACAAGCTCACAAACTCACAAACAAACAAGTGAAGTTAATAAAAGCGTGGTAAAAAGTAAAATTTAAATGATATCTTTTGTTATTTAACGGCGCAAATTCAAATATTGAAAATGATCAAATTGTATGGTAAGATAACAAATCATCACGCATTGATTTATATACACTGTTCTAAATAGTTGATTTTTAGATAAATCTGTTGATTATCTGTAATTATATACAAATAGAGGTAATTTATCTCATACGTGAAATTAGATGCAAGTTTTAAAAATATAAACGTAATCCAGCATAATAATTCGCCAGTTTTTCTTTCAAAATTTTTATCACTTGGCAATAAATCTTCTTTTCCTAAAATTAAATTGTGTCAACCTTTTTAAAAAAGCACCAAGGCCTGTAAAGAATTTCAGGTTTTACCGTAAAGTCTGCTAGATAAATATTAATCTTTATAAACAAAAGCTTTTTATTCTTAGACAATTGGTATTAATATTTCGAATGACAGTAAAATACGATTAATTTTCATTTCTTTCATTTGATTTTTTAAATTTTTAGATGGACTTCAATAAATTTAAGAAACTATTATATATATATATATATATATATATATATATATATATATATATATATATATAATACCATTAAAAGTAGACAAGATTCACCAATGGATTTTATCAATAAAACAATAAACCAAAACGAAGAATTAGAATTTAATTGAATAATAATAATAATAATAAAATAGTGAAACGAGGAAATCTGAATAAATAAATAAATAAAATGAATGCAAATGTAATTTGTAGTACCAAAGCAGAATCGTCAGGCTCTAAATGCTCTGGAACTACAAATGAAGTGTGCGGTTTCACCCACGTATTAGCCATGAAATAGCAAAAAAATACGTATTTGGGGCTACCAGCACACAAAAACAAAATTATTAAACAAAAAACAAAGTAATAAACGGTGTAAAAAAATGAAAAAAAATATTAAAACAGTAACGAGCAGCAAGTAGTATCAGTAACAAAAGCACAAACTAACCCTATTTTTGCACGCGGCAAGTATAAACTTTACATTCATATATAAATTGGATAAAAAGTAAGACAACAAAATATTGAGAACAAAAACAACTTATCTGTTGATCACTAATCATGAAGAGGACTTCGCAATAAAATTATTAATAAATTATTGATGCGTGAAGCAATAGTTAATTATACAAGCTAACAAACTAACACAGGGGAAAAATCAGTTCGCTCGCAATGCACACATCGGAACTTCGCCAAATCAGTATAGTTGCTCTATTTAAATAGTGAAAGCCAAGCGCGCCAAGTAGCTAGATAAATAAGTTGAAAAAAAACTTGCTATGATTTAAAGTGATACAAAATATTGAAGACAATAAAGAAACTTAATAATAGTAGCAGTAAATATATTGTTATATTACAAAAAGGAATTGAAAGTAAGTAAAAACAATAGTTAAATCCACATGTAGACTAAAAAGTAACCATAACAAGAAAAAGCTGAATGGAAATATAATTGAACCGGAGAAAATAATTAATAATCGATCATAACATAAAATTTAATTAATAAAATAATTAAAAGTAGAATTAAGTAATAACATTCATATTAACATATAACTTAAAATACCATTTTATTACTTTAATCAGTAACATTTATTTTGACTTTACACTGTTAAAAACTCATTATCTTAATATAGGATGATAAAAAATTTAAAAAAGATTTAAAAATTATAATAATAGTAATAATATTAATAATAATAATACTAACAATTATATTAATAACATTAAAATTAATTCGATAAATATAATATAGTTATTTAACTATAGATATAACTAGACAAATATCCATATATTGGTGTCAATTAAATAGTATACAAATTATGTTAAAATGAATAACCCACTCTCAATATTTTTTATTATTATTATTAACGTTTGCGTTTTTATCCAGACAACACCCCCCCCCCCAGCCGTACTCTAACATCTACCCTCCCAACCAACCTATATATATTTTTTTGTATTACATTTTTAACATTTTTAATTTTTTATTATTATTTTTATGTTTTGTAATTTTTTATAGATTTTTTACGCAACGAGTTAATTAATAATGAGATCATGTAATATTTAATTATAAATTAAAGAATATATGAATTTTTTAGGATAACCATTATTTATAGCATCATATACAAGCTTTTTAATATTAGTATTAATCAAATGAGAAGAACATAGACATTTTATTCTATATAAATGGTTAAGTATTATATTACGATATACAGAATTATGAAGACAGGATTTAAAATTAGTGAAGGTATTAACCTTAAAATTAAATTCTTTCCTTTTGTCATAAATATCAGTTATAAATTTGTTCTCTTTTAATATAATTTTAATATCTAAGAAGTTAATTGTATTATTAAAAAGCAGTTTTTTTGAAATTTCTAGATTGGAAGGATAATCAACTGGGAATTGAGATATACTGGTGTTAGCAGTATCAATTAAAATTACATAATCTATATATAGATATACAGTCGAGCCTCTATATAACGAAATCCATCGTTCCAGTAAAAAATTCGTTATATAGAGAAATTCGATGTATAGAGTATGATATTAAAAATAGTATTTAATGTGTAAATTTTGAACAAATATTATTTTTGATCTTTTTAATTAAGAATTTGAAATGTTTAAAAGTATATATTAACCTAACATTTTATTTCTTACTTATTTAAGCAGTTTCAAAAAAGAGAAAAGACATTTATTTGAAAGCTTAATGAAAATCAAATGAGGAAGACTTACATAAATTTCAGAGGAAGAAATCTGTAATTTTTTGTTGTTTTGATTTTAAAATTACAATTGTTACGCTCTAATTCTCAAATTTTAGCAAGGAATGAAAAATTGTAGTTGATATTTTCCTCCATTTTCTCTCATTGATTCCTCTCTTATATGTGTAACAATTCAATTGACTGTGTTTTGAGAAGGATGTTGAAAGGTGTGTGGGAGGTGGGATGAACTTGTTATATTTAAAGAATAAGGAGAGAAGTAATATTTATAAAAAAAAAAAACCTCTCCACTGAACGATAAATCAAAAATAAGTGATGGAAAATTGATTCCATATGATTTCGAAGCTTTTTTAAAACTGAATAAATTAAGATCAATTTATGAAAAAATTCGTTATATGGAGATAGATATTTCGCTATATAGAGTCTGTTTTTAATGTAATCATGCGAAAAGGGGACCGTTCTTACTAAAAATTCGTTATATGGAGAAATTCGATGTATGGAGTTTCGTTATATAGAGGTTCGACTGTAAATGTATTTTATTATTTAAATAATGACGTTCATAGTAATATAAGTCTGATAATACACTAGATGTACTACCACCTTGTGGTATACCATCATTTTGAATATATATATTGTTATCTTGCATGATAAAATTATTATAGATAGTGAAATTAGTAAAGGTATGAAAATAATCAGAATCGATGTTATGTGATACATCGAACTCGTGTTGATATTTTTTAAAAAGCTCATTTATGATATTATGTAAATCTGATAAATCGATATTATTAAATAGATCTTTAAAGTCATATGTAGTGATATTTTTTATACATTTAAGATTTTTCATAATATTGACCAGTTCATAACTATTTTTTATACAATGTGTATTATACTTGTTTTTGTAATTTTATATATTTGATTAAGAATTGCTAATAGAAGTTTGTTAGCAGCATTATTATAAGTATTGCAACCAATTGTAACAGTTCTGAATTTAACAGGATTCTTATGAAATTTGGGTATAAGGACTAGATAAGGATATTTAAAGTTAGTAGGGTTAATGTCTAATAATTTATAGAATCCTTTAATTTTACCATTATTGGCAAGTAAGTTTTCATTAATTTTTTGGAATGTGTTATTAGAAGATATATTAGATTTAAGCAGTTGATGATAATAAGATTTACAAATAATTGCATAATTATTTGGAGATTTGTCAACATACGTTATTACAAAGTTTTGTTGTAATTTATTGATTTGCTTAAACAGATGCTGTGTATTTACATAATCTAGGTGTGAAATATTATATTTTAAGAACCTAGTTAACTTATCGATAACTAATATTTTCCATTGATTGAAATATTCAATGGGTTTATTATAATAAATTGCAATTTTATAAATAAATATATCTATATCATAGGTAAATTGTTTTATGATCGATTTAATGTTTAATTTGGATGGAATTCTGTACATGGTCCCATAACCCATAATTTTTCTAAGTTGTAAATCATCTACTATATTAAGATTACCAGTAATACTATGTCCATGATCCTTATTTATATATTTTTGTAGAGAGGGGTCATTGCATTTACAGTGTAATGTACTAGCATCAAAATAAGATTTAGAGAAAGAATTATAGTTAAAAATCGTTCTACCTATAGATATGGGATACTTAAAGGTTTTTGATAAATGAATATTATTTATAGGAAATTGACAGTTTTTATCATTTATTATGGACTTAATATTGATTTTATTAAATATTTGATTAGAAAAAGTAATTACCATTTGAGTATTAGTTTGTAGATTTTTAGGTTTTTTTAGTAAATTTATATTGTAAAGATTGACTCGAGTCATAATGAGATCATAAAAAAACATCTGAAAAACTGAGCAAAATATTTAAATATTGTACTATATGTTTCTTTTTTATTCCAAAAATATATTTACGTATTAAAAACCAATTGTAATTTTTTAAATAATTACGATGCAGATTATTAATTTGTTGAATTATAATGTTTTTAGAAGTAATACTAGAAGATGAACCTTTTCCTCTTTTGTTAGGTGTAGTTTTAGGATTTATAAGATGATTTAAACTATGATAAATGGGAGAATAATCTGTAGTATCATTTATAGATGAAAAAACTTTAACAGATCTTTTAAAAACCTCACTATTAAGACCATATGGATAAATTGTATTATAATATTTCATATATGAAGACTCTAAATACAGACGCTCTGATTTATTTTTCTGAATTTGTATTATTTCAATAGTAGTATTTTTAAATTTATGTTTATGAAAATGCTGTTTTTCAGCTGTAGACTGTATATTTTTGGTAAATTTTTATCAGAATCTGACCGATGTTGATTAATGCGTTTATGAAGAGGACCAGAAGTTTCACCAATATATTTCAAATTGCAAATGTTACACTTTATACTATAAATTACATTAAAAGCCTTACAAAAATTTTAAATATGAGGATCTGATACGATTTATGACTGAGAAGCAGATGAACAAGTTTTACATCGGGTATCTGAACATTTCTGAAAATGTAATTGAGGCGGAGGAGCATGTATATGGTAACTGGATGACGGTTTAGGAGCAACCCTATTATTGCTGCTGTACCGGGCACTACACTGCAAAGAAGCAGTGTGTATCTTGCCAGGATCGAGATTTTTACTAAGTACTGAAATAATATAAGAGATATTACAAATAGAATAAAAAGATAAAAATATAAAAATTGCAATTAAATAATCTAGTATCTTGACTAATATAATTTACTAAAGAAAAGGATCTAGAATAATACAACTATAAAATAAAAAGAAAATAGATACAATATGTACAAAGCTTTAAAGCAGTACTCAAACCTCCAAAATGTAACAATACAAGACCATTATAATACCATCCCACACATCATATAATAAGAATCATAGTACTCATAGTACAATAAATGCAATATCACAAAATCGACTCATTCAAAAGTAAAATAATCACCTTACATAATAAACCACAATCTTATCCAATTAACATCTCAGCACAATCCTCACATCGTTACTAGATTTCACATAGGCTTAAGTAATCATAATTTCAATGTATTACTTTAATATTAAAAAATAATAAATAATGTATATTAATTTTTACATTTAATATACCATATATCAAGATAATGAATTAAACTTAATAGCAAAATTAACAGTTAAAAAATTATAAATATAACATATATAATATTCATGATGAAACGAATTGCAACTCTTAATGGAAATCCTATTAAGTGGTAACGGAAAACTACATTGTAGAAATCTCACAGACAATACACAAAGGTTATGCGGATAGCAGCAATTAAATATGCGCACCATATTTATAAAATTGCTAATTAGCAACGGATGTTATATATAAATTATAAGATACCACAATAGGAAAAATTCATTATGACTATTCAAAATAAAAAGATATCATGTATATATATATATGAATTTTTTCGACAAATTAATTTATTATGACTTTTAAAATTAAAACTGTATAGTCACGACAATTAAGAAAATATCCAATTTAATAAAAAGAACAAATTTACATTTTATGGATTTAAACGAAATTCAGATGATTTATTTATAATCAAACATTCTATGAAATATTAAATTATTTTTTGTATTTTCAAATCAATAAATATTTTGAAACAACATACATATTTAAAATTTCAAACTTTAATTATTAATTTAAAAAAATTGTCTGAGATGATAATTTTTTCCATGTTCTTTAGCAGATAAATTTTACTCAATATCTTTATATTTGCTTCCATTATGTTTCAAAATGATTTTCATTGAATAAAATATTTATGTCATTTCGTCTTATTTTTTATTCTAAAATAATGATTGGAAAATTACTAAAGTTTTTTTTAAGTAAAAGGTTTAATTTTACTAAACTTCTGTTTAACGAGAAGTGAAAATTAAATTAGATATTAAAATACATAAACAAAATTTATAATAAAAGCACAATAAACACTATACACTCTAAAACTTGAAGGAGTGAAAAGCTCATTTTCTGTAACAGTGACAGACATTTTCACTCTTTTTTGACTGCACTCAAAATAAAAATACACTCCTTACAGAGTGGAATTTCCCACTCCCTAGAAAGGAATTTAAAATGTCACTCCGTTGTAGAGAGTAAAACATCTTACTCCGCTAACGAAAGTGAAAGCCCAACATTATAAACTTAAAAAAAAATTCCGTTAAACTTTGAACCAATATATGGAGTAAGATAATGAAAAACACCAAAATACGTCAATTTTTAGTTTTCAAAAACTCCATTTCATATCACCTGGAAAATTACGCTTATTTTGGTATTAAAACTCTCTATATTTAAGAGTGAGCAATTACTCTATCGAAATAGTGAATAGTCACTTCCACGAGAAGAGTGACTCATCAGCCAATCAGAAGTGTCCTGTCCCTTCCTTTACTGATAAGAAAAATGTTTCCGCCATTTTAGTATTATTAATGGTTCGTTTGCTCGGTCCACATATGTGGACTTCCGTTCATTTCATTTTTTACTAATAATATTCAAACTTTTTTAATTTTCGATCTTTGAATGATATGCTTCGATGTGTATCAAATGAAATAATCCAAATAGTAGATTAAATCTCTTCTTCTGGAATTAGAATGGAAAAAAATAATTCAGTAAAAGGGTATATTATTTCACTAATACTCAATAACGAAGAGGTTACAGTATAGATATATTATTTACCAAACAAGCGATTGTTATTTATAAAACAAAGAATATTATTTATCAAGATAAGTTATGTTTAATTTAAATTTTTTATTCCCATAAGTTCATGAATATTGAGTCCAGTAGTTTCACGTTATGTAGAAAATCATCTGCTATGTCAGCCATTCCATTTCTTATTTCATCAGGAAAAACAAGTTCGAAATTGCACGTGAAGCGTAGCAAATAAGGTGTGTTCGTACGATAACGAAGTTTTAAAAATATTCAGATCTTGCTGATATAGTAGGCAGTACTTCGGATACAGTACAGTGGTCGAAATCTTTGTGTCCTGTAAATATACAGGACGTAATTTTTATTACACCTCAGCAACGTATATCATATTCATAAAATGTGAAATAGTTTAATATAATTAAACACGCCACAAACAACGTTTTCCTGTATAGCATTATGTAGCGGAATACTTTTGTGTGGCCCAGTAATTTAATAATAAATGTTGTTTGCATCACATATTGTACAGAATGTATATTTTATTATATATATATACTTCATAGATTCATGTCAATTTTATTTTGTTCGAATAAATGTGACACCATTAAAATTCATTTGGGACTTTCTTTTTACATTGACCATAATGAAACGGGATACTTTTGATTGTCCCTGTAATTGATCTATGCATCTGATTTTCATAAAATTTGAAATGACTCGACAAAGGTATGCAATAATTATATGTTTTAAATTTCAAACGATTAAAATGCATTTGAAACTTTTTCCCCATTTACCATATTGTAACGGAATCATTTGATTGTCCCTGTAATTGATCTATGCATCCGGTTTTCATAAACATTGAAATGACTCGACAAAATTATGTAATAATTACGTATTTTAAATTTCAAACGATTCGATTGCGTAGTTTTTGCGTTGTTATATGTGGACAGACAGACGGACGTACTGAACGATAACTATAGGTGCTACGTATTTACATAATTACGAACTCACATAAAAAATGCTGACACAAAAACATTTCACTTCATTCGTCATAGAATATAAACATCAATTCACAATTACATGATTTTATTGTTCTGATTCTCTCTTAAAGCATTTACTTTTTTTTGAAGTACACTGTAAAAAAAAATCCAGAGGTTACTAAACATTTTTTAGTAAATTTGTATTCCACAGCATTTTTTAGTAACCATTACAAACTTTTTTTTTTTTGCAAATGAAACAAACATTTTTTTTTGTAAACTGAACTAAAGATGTTTTTTATAACTAAGTTTTTAGTATGAGCCTCCAAGCAAATTTTAGTAATAGCTCCAAAATTATTTTTAGTAACCGTTACGTGTGCCGGAAGAACAGGAGCTTCCTTCGAGCTTCAAGTGGTGTAAAAAGACAGACTTCTTAAGCGGAAGATTTTCGGCGAAGCCGCAATAGATGGCAGCACCAAACATTGCTACTTTCTCTATTCTGACATGTTTCTAAAGGGGAGGGAAAGTCCAAAGATCATTACCCATTGTAACTTCTACAACAGGATTTTCATATTCCCTTTATTTAACGAGTACTTACATTGCATACATTCGGTGCATATATGGAGGCGTCTAGCATCGAACCCGGGTACTTTCAGCCTGGAGTTCGGTGCTATGACCACTAGGCTATCACGGCCACATCAAGTGAGTTTTAGTAATAGCTTTTAAAAATGTAAAACTATTAACTCTATTCATTGCTAGCTTTTTTCTAGTAATTCTTGCAGATTCCTTGTAACCGAGTAAGATTACTAAAAATGTTTTAATGATTACAAAGATCACTAAAATTTTTTTTAGTAGATCGGCCCTTTTTTTACAGTGTAGAATAGGAATTCCTTATAACATATGGCAAGATTATTGAGAAATTGTTGAATTGAATAATGAATTTTATTCCGCTATTCTAAATTGTTGTTATTTAGTAGTACAATTATAAAATGCTGACTATTATCTTTAATTCTTTTCAAATTGTTATATCTATTTTATTTTAATTGTATGTTAGCATTTTTTTGCTTAAGTTTATGAATTTAATCAAACATTTAATTTATAGACATTCTGAAATAACTTAGAATATTTACATCTGTTGTAAACATTTTTTTGGTTTGTGTCATATGTAATTATAGGCATTTAAAAATAAAATATGATATTTAAGCATTGAAACAAAGTGCTTTAAAATGCCCCATTAAAAAACGCACTCCTTTAGCAAGAGTGAATAGTCACTTCTCCGTAAGAGTGATTACTCACTTCTACCAGGAGTGAAAAAACGCAGTCTTCTAGCAAAAGTGAATTGTCACTCCCCAGAAAGAGTGATTATTGACCCCCATTTAGAGGGACTATTCACTTCCCAGGAGTGAGTATTTCTCTTTCAGAAAGTCAACGATTCCACTTTTGCTCAGAGTGAATAGTCACTCTAAAGAGGTTGGGCATATTTTGAGTCTGCGATAGAGTGAGTATTCACTACTCTGAAGTGAATAGTCACTCCTTTTTATTTAGGGTACATACAATAAAGTATTAAAATTTAAAATATACATAATGATTTTTATTGCTTTAAAGATGATAAAAATTTCGAGTCTTAGGTTGTAGCGGAAGTTTTCTTCCAAAAAATTTCATAATAAAGTTAGAAAAAATATAAAAACAGTACCTTTAGTTCGGCTAGTAATCACCATCCAAAACTATGATTTTCTGCCAACATTTTAGTAGTTTTTCAAAGCCTTCGTCCCAGAAACTTGGAGATCGTGAGTCCGAAAACAGATTAAGCTGGTTTCGGACGTCCTATCAGAACTAAAGATAGCACTAGTAAAATGCCACATGTGTGAAAAGAGGTAGCAGTCCGAAAAATGCGATATCGGAGCTATATGATTTATGTGGCAAAAGTTCAGTTGATGAAGTAAATTTACTTTTCGTCACCAGTAATGACCCAGTCAGAAGTTTGACCTTATGTTAATACTCAAACAGATTATTGCAGGCCTGAGCACGCCTATCCTTATCCTTATCCACGATCTCGATCACTTATCTCTCGAGCGGTTGAATACCTAAATTCTTTTACAAGTTTTCGCAAGTTTTCGTTCTCATTAACATCAGTAGGACGGCCAGAGCTCTCTGCTTCTTGAATTTCATAGTCCTTGTTTTAAGCTTCACATTGTCAGATGTTACCACATTCATATGATTATCATTTGAAATAGTTGTACGTAAATCTGTCCACATGAGTAGGTGACATTCTGAAGCTGACTTTTGCAACAGAACTGGAAATAAATGATAGCGTGATAGTTCCATTTCCTTGTACATATTAATAGTGATTTTTTTATATAAATTTTATAACACAGTGTTATAAAGCAAATCTTTTTCTTTGAAATCCCCAAAATCATTCGACTAAATATGAGCAAACACGTCAACGCGACCTGTTTGCGTAGACGGTATTAGCTGTGGTGGTTGACTTTCATTACAGTCTAATATTAAAATATGTTAAATTTCTTTAATTCTAACACTTAAATTAACACATAATGTGCCTCATCGATAAAAGAAATCAAAAATCACTGCTTCTAAAGCCATATTTTTGCAAACATCGAGTGAGTTACATTTGTAAAACGAGACGTTAATAAATTCATAAAAAATTTTTTTTTTCTTTAGAATGACAATGTTTATACTTCAAAGTTCTACGTATTAATTCAATTTAATGTCTTTAAATATTTTTATCACCCTTCAATTAATAAAGTGCATTATGTTTTATTTTAATTTTAGCATTTTAAAGATGAATTTTAGCATTATGCTATTTTATTTGCTTAATAGATGATTTTGAGAATCATCCCGAATTTCATTACTAAATATGCACTAAAATCGGAAGATAAAACATATGATATACGGTGTTCCACAATATTGTTTAAATATAAAATTCTAATTAAATAATGAAAAGTAAATTCCTTTTTTTAAATCTAAAATAACTCTACTAATTTTGTTTTCTAAAATAATTCAAGTCTACAGGTTGATTTAAAAAGTTAGATCTAATGTCAAAAGGATGTGCTTCCCGAAGCTGTTTTAAATAGGTCACATACATAATTTAATAAAAAAAGATACCCTAAATTTAAATTTTTACTACTATAAAACAATAAATTTCCATCCAGCGCACTGCAATTTCTGTTTTGAGCAAACTATTTATCATACAGTACAAGATATTTCGCATAGGGGAATTTAAAAAAGTTTTGAAAAAAAATATTTTTTATTGTATGTATAAATAAAAAAATTAGAATGTATTTATTTATTTTTCTAATTTAACTAATTTTTAAGGTTTTTTCTTCAATTTTTTATCTAAATTTTTATCATTTTAAGAGGTATTTCTTTTCACACTTAAAAAGACCATTATTTTAAATCGTTACGAATTAAAAAAAAAAAAAAAAACGCCTAAAGAATACATTTTCCTTTCAGTTGTATTTGCATATGACTATTAAAGACAGAAAGAAAACTTTAAAGAAGAATTAATTGATCTCGAGTTAAAATCAGGAAAATATTGAAAATTACGCTATAAAAATTTTTAATTAATATTTTCGTCATTATTCATTATGAATATTTTTAATATTGCTGTATCCAAAAAATGTTATACATATGTTATGTTATTATATATGTTACACATGATAATGTGTACTATTGTGTATGCTACATTGACACTACTCAATTGATATATGGATACAACCCCTCATCTTTTTGCTTTTTTCTTGTGAACAGCGGATTTTGAGCTTATTCTATCAAATAATTTTCAGAATCTTTCAGGTATGTTTTTGAGACTGCTACAAAAGTTGCTCTATATATTTAGCTAACACATCATGTGCATTATATTTTGATTGCGTTCGTGCATGCGTTCTGAAACATTAATTTGTAAATCTACATTTTTTCATACAATTTTTATTATTCTTTACTTGCGATTGCAGGATATTGTGTACAATGTTACGATGTTGTTTGTTGTATTGTCTGAAGAAAACTTTTTTCGGATAATTAAGAACTCTGAAAATTATAAGCATTAAACACAGAAAAAATCGGGACTGTTTTTAATGAAAATCTTAATTCCTCTACGAATATATATGCTATCCTCTTAACAATGAGAAAAGTGTATTGCAATAAGCCACTTAATCATAATCTACATTTTGAAAAATTTCGCTACATTAGTTTTCACAGGGTTATCCAAAAGATATTTATCATTTTTCAATTTGTTAACGGCTTCCTATATGGTTACGGGAAAACATCTTCGTGAAAAGGTACGATCAGTTCTATTCTGTTTACACACCAGTAGTTTGAAAATAATTCCTTATGTCTTTTTCTATACATTTAACAAAACATCTAAAATCTCAAATAACCAGCCACCTTTGACCATATGTTGTATATATCGACATATATCATGTATAACATATTTACATGATTTATCCAACCATATTTTTTTTTCTTAAGGAACCCGGAATTCGGAATTTCGTTAACAATTATTTTAAAACTCAAAATCGGAATGAAACTGCCACATGGTTCCAAATGAGCTTACGATCACGAAAAACATTCGCTATAGAGCTAATCGTTTTCAATACAGATGCGATTCTAATTATAGGGATTCTGTTTTCTTATTGTTGACATATCAACCTACCATTTGTCAATGGCCTTGCAAACTGCTAATAAATGGTGTTTGCAACTAATAAATCCACAATCTGTTGTACTAAGGTTCATGTTAGCATTTGAATAACACAACAAATTTAATTTTTCTTAATATAAAATGACCCGATTTATTTCATAGTTTGTTCTTGTATTTACAAAATAAAGAAATTAAATCACAAGGAGAATAAAGAAATCACAATTTACTTTCCTAACGAAATTGAAAATTTTTTAATAATAATACTTTTCATGTTGATAAAGAAATTCACAACTTTTTTTGAAATTTATCGAACATACAGTCTATCAGCCAATCAATATTTTCTCCCTTCTTCTTAAATGAAATTGTAAAAAGCTGAAAATATTGTTTTTCTTAGGAGCTTATTTAATCTTAACTTGCTGTTTTAGACATTGAAAATTGCTTGTCGCTTTAAAAAGATAAATTGAACAACATGAGTGGCAAAATTTATTATTTTTGTAAGGTATAAGATTATATTATATCGTAAAAATATTTACGTGTTTTAAAAAATGAGAAATATTCACAAGGTAAAACTTTGAAACTCAGAAAATTAAAAAATAGTATTTTTATTAAAAATCTTGATAACATTGATTATATTAGTCATCTGTTATTGTTAAACTTTAGTTATTAAATGCATGTTTTATTCTATGCTTATACAATCTTCGTGTATTATTTAAAATATTTGCACATATTTCATTACATTGTTCATTAAATGGAAGGACGCAAGCGTTTTAAAAGCATCTTTTTGTAAAGAATGCAATAAAATTATTTATCTTTACTTGATTATAATGTATTTTATAATAACATTTTTGGCTTTTTTTTTTCTGTATTAATAAAAGAGCGGCATATAATAAACACTGCTGGTAAGTTTTTAAGTTAGAGATATGCAAATAATACAGTTTAAAATACATGAAACTATTTTTACACTATGTAACACAAAATTATTATATTTTTTGTTCTCAATTTTTATATTTAAACGGCGATATTAAAAAAAATTGTATAGAAATTAAAAATATATTGGGAAATTTAAGATAGAAATTAATGTCTTTATTTCTTAAGCTATTGATAGTAGAAATATATTGAGTGATAAAAATTGGAAAAGGAAATGTCAATTTAACTGTTAAAAATATATATAAAAAAAACAGATTTACTTTGCGATTATTACAGAAAATTTGTTGAAAGACAGGAAAATTTCTTCACAAAGGAAATTTTCTTTTCAAATTAATTGCATTTGCTGTTATCATTTGACTCAGACATTTTAGAAAATTGTACAGCAGCGCCGAAGTGATCACAATAAAATTAGGATTATAAATGTTCTATTTGAATTATGCAATTAGTGCGAATAGCAGTTAGGCATAAAAAACTTTTCTGCTGAGGAAATAGAGGCTGACAACATAGCTTTGGGAATACTAGAGTTTTAATTGTTTTTGCTATTCAAGGAATATACATACATTTTATATACAAATCATATATGAAAAAACAGCATCATATTCCGTGCATTTCTGTGAAAATCACATCATGATACTATCTGTTATTTTCAAATACTTGAATTTTTATTTTATTTTTGCAACTTTTTGATAACTTTGTACTTCCTATTACAAAAAATACATAAATGAAATGTTAGGTTTAGATATCAAACACATTTCTTTTATTACTAGAATATTACCATTTTGATTATGGTATTGGATCATCCCAGAGACTATTATATTATACAATTCGCACCTTGTTTTGAAAGCTATGTTCTGCTATGCATTTTCACGAGTATAATTTCAAGAAAAATATACCGTAAAGAAATATTTTTGGCACCGAGTTTGAGACGCACGCTTCAGTGTGTTTCAGCGGATGCAACACGATTTTTTTTTTGATAAAACTGTTCCATGTACCCAGATATACCGCGCCACCTATAATTAAAATCTCAGTGTACAGAAACTGAAATGAAGTGAAGTGTTTCTTCTGTTTTTATTCTAAAGTTGTGTTTGAGATATGGGCAAACGATAATGCGGCAGTGAGCTTCTAGTGAGTTATTCTTTTTAATAAAGTGATTTAAATATAACCAGTGTCTATGGAATAAATGTGTAATGTGTGCATTTAGTTACCATGGACCGCCGAGCCGTAAGGCGAAAATAATTATTTATGTGAGTGAATAATCATCGAATGTGAACTATGCGCTGATGTTATATTAAGAGTTCTATTAAAGGTCTGTCCAACTTTCAACATGAGAGTCTTCGAATAATATCGTGCTTAAATAAGAGAAGTGTTGTGTCTAAGAAAATAAATTAAAAGTTAGAATGAGCCTACTTCGGGATTTTCGCAGCGGTTTGAGTGTAGTAAAAGCATTTTTCTAGTTTCATTTTGACTAAATTATGTCTGTTATTAATAATTTAAATATAGACGAGCTTAAGCTCGTGATTGAGGAACTGGGATTAACTGCTTCAGAAAGTAGTAAAATTATTGATTTAAGAAATATTATAGAGAAGAGTGAACATTACTCAAATGAGCAGTTATTAAAAAGCATTGTTAATTCGGTTGTTGAGGAGTATAAATCGCGAAAGGAAACTGAGAAAACAAAATTAGAATTAGAAAAAATTAAATTAGCGCAATTAGAAAAGGAGTTAGAATTAGCACATATTCGTAAAGAACCATCCCAAAATTCTGAATTTGAAAAAATTAAATTAGCTCAGTTAGAGAAAGAATTAAAAATAGCCAAATTGCGTAAAGAGTCTCGGGGAAATTTGCCGTCCGTAACAGAAAAACCGGAAACGGAAATAGGGAACAATAACTTGGAAAGTTTTATTAAAAGTATTAAAACTTTAACTATTCCTTTACCATCGAAAGCTGAGTCATTTAATCTTTTTTTTTCAATCACTTGAGAAAGCGTTTCGAACTAAAAATGTACCTGAAGAGTTTATGTCAGAAATTCCGTTAAATATTCTCGGGGAAAAAGCGAGCAATTTAATGATCTATTTATCAGAGGAAGAGTTGATTAGTTATCATAAATTGAAAAATATAGTTTTAAACGAATTTCAACCTATCGCACAAAAATGTTTAAACAATTTCAAGAGTGCACAAAAATTACCGTTACGTTAAAATTTGCAGCTAGGCTGAGTTCAAATTTTCAGTATTACTGTAATCTGCGTGACGTAAATGATTTTAAATCATTATGCGATCTGATTGTTTCAGATAAAATTTTCAGTTCTTTAGATCGCGAATTAATTAAACATATCGCAATTAAACAAGCAGAGTCATATTTTAAACCACAGCAACTACGAAGAGAATGCGATATTTTTCTGTCGATTAAAAATAAATCTAAAGGTGAATCAAATGTGTATTCGAGAAATACGATAAATGAAAATAAACGTATAGCGAGAAATAAATTTCAAAATCGGCCTCAAAGGAGCGTTTCAAATATATTTTTTCGAAAACAAAAAATGTCAAATGTGTCTTGTGTAAATCTAATTATTATCTTGGTTTACATTCTTGTCCGCAATTAAAGAAACTGTCCATAACAGATAGAACAGAAGCTGTGAAATTAAATAAAGCATGTTTCAAATGTTTAAATTATAATTGTTGCGTACAGAAATGTAATTCTAAAAACTGTCTTAAATGTAAAGTATCGCATTCTGAACTAATACATTTTCCTAGAGATGAAAAGGTATTAAATAATCAAAAAAAAAGTTGGTCATGTGTTTCAATCGGCTACAGGAATAAAAAAATCACAACCCGAGGAAATCGATTTCTACCCTCCAAGTCAGACTGTCGCCCCTAGTTTTGTGAAAAATAAAACAAAATCCATTTTATTAAGTACGGCGCGTATCCTCATTAAAGATAAATTTTCGGAATGGCAGGAAGTTAGATGCTTACTAGATGTCGGCTCACAATCCTATTTGATTACTTCACAGTGTGCTAATCGATTGCAGCTTAGAATTAATAAAACGAATACTTTAATTTCGTGTTTGGATGACACTTCTATGACAATAAAAGGCTGCGTAAATACAAAAATCGTGAATAGAGATAATAGTTTTGAAAGTGAATTGACTATGCTAGTAGTAAGGAAAATTACAGATTTAATTCCGCAACAAGTGGTTAACATAAATGTTGAGGCACCAGATTTAGCTATGTTAGTAAATTGTAGATTTAATTTCCCTGATGGAATTGGTACGTTGTTGGGAGCAGAAATATTTTATGAGCTATTAAGACCGGGACAAATATATTCTCAGAGTTCAAATTTATTTTTGCAAAATACCGTATTTGGGTATGTCGCTAGTGGATGCATAGAGCAGGAAAATGATGTAAGAGTTCATTGTGGGCTAATTCGGGAGGAAGATTTAAACCAAACATTAAAAAAGTTTTGGGAAGTTGAAAACGTCGAAGTAGAGTTATCAAAAAGTAAAGAATTTGAGATATGTGAGCAGCATTTTGCGCGTACGCATTGGAGAAATGAGGAAGGGAGATACGTGGTGAGAATGCCTTTAAAGGAAAATCCTTCGTGTTTAGGCCAATCTAGGGAGCTTGCTCTTAAAAAACTCAAATCGCTGTGGACTCGCTTATCAGAAGACAAGGAATACTTCAAATTGTATAAATATTTTTTAAATGAATATGAAATGTTGGGGTATATGAAACAGGTTAAAGAAGTAAAGGAACCTGACGTTGTGTATTATGCTCCACATCATGGTATATTTAGACCAGAAAAGTCCACCACAAAACTGAGAGTTGTATTCAACTGTTCTGCCACAACAACAAATGACACATCACTTAACTCATTGCAATATAATGGCGATGTCATACAGAATGACTTATTTACAATTATGATTAGTTTTCGAGAGCATGTTTATGCACTGACTGCGGATGTCCAAATGATGTATCGAATGATAAACATTGATCCTAGTCAGCACCCATTGCAGAGAATTTTGTGGAAAGATAATTTCGAGGAAGAGCCTAAAATTTTTGAACTACAGACCGTTACATACGGTATGGTTAGTGCGCCTTATTTAGCAATGAAAACTCTCAACCAACTATCGATTGATGAAGGAAATAATTTTCCTTAGGCAGCATCAGTTCTTCGGGAAAATGTGTACATGGATAATATTTTCTGCGGTGTACCTACACTTGAGGAAGCCAAAGATTTGCAGAGGCAACTCATAGCGATTATGCTTAAGACAGCAGTTTATTGCAAATCCAGTGATTCCTTAGGAAATGTGATGGTGAATTTAATCGCTAGCAAGTCGTGCGTTACACCGATAAAGAGTCTAACTATCCCAAGACTGGAGCTATGTGCAGCAGTGTTGCTAACCAAACTGGTAAACAGGGTATTATCATCCATGAAAGTAATAGTGACTGATGTTATCCTTTGGTCAGATTCAATGATTGTGTTAGCATGGATTCAAAAACAACCTATCGACTTTAAGCAATTTGTTCAAAACCGAGTGGATGACATTCAAGAAAACTCTAGTGCTGAACAATGGCATCATATTTGTTCAGAACAAAATCCTGCTGACAAACTTTCCCGAGGTATGGATCTTGACAAATTTATATATTGCGACTTGTGTGTGTGACTTGTGATGGAAAGGACCTTCATTTCTTCAGAACAGCGATTATCCTCAACGATCAATAACCATACCAGAAACAAATGAGGAGTTCAATAAAGAGCTCAAAATTAATTTTAAATCCTTTAATGAATTTAATGTTGTAAACTGTAATATTAACGAGAATTGTTTTGTATATAACTTGATTAATCTTAGTAATAATTATTTAACGATTGTGCGTATTCTTAGTTACTTTTCAGATTTGTGATGAATGTAAGAAACCCTCTTTATAAATGTAATAGACCCTTGACTGCTTCAGAATTTGAGTTTGCAGAGAAATATTTAATTAAATCAGTGCAAAATGAAGAGTTCAGTGCAGACATACATATTCTTCAGACTAAAGGATCGGTAAGTCCAAAAAGTAAGCTAAAAGGCCTCAACCCTTACTTAGATGAATTTGGAATTTTAACTGGCAGGTTAGATAATAGTAATTTAAATTTTTCGAAGAAACACCCGGCGATTTTACCAAAGAGTAATAATTTTACTGTAAATGTTATAAATTATTATCATAAGAAATATTTGCATGTTGGTGCGTCAACTTTGCTATCCTTAGTAACAGATTAATTTTGGCCAATAAATGGTCGTGCAATGTGTCGAAAGGTGGTTCATCAGTGCATTCAATGTTTTAAAGCTAAACCAATTATTGAAAATCAACTGATGGGCGATTTTCCTAGGGATAGAGTCCAATTGGACTATTGCTTTAATATTTCGGGTGTTGATCTGTGTGGGCTATTTATGATCAAAATTGGTTATGCACGTAGGACCATCTTACAAAAGATTTATATATGTATTTTGTTTGTTTTGTATTTAAGGCTATACATATAGAAATTGTCTCGGATCTTACCTCCGAATCATTTATTGTGGCACTGAAAAGAGTTATTGCACGCAGAGGTAAATGTGCCAAATTGTATTCTGATAATGCGAAAAATTTTATATGAGCAGATAAGACTCTTAGGGTTTTTTATGAATTAGTAAGAAAACCTGATGAGAAATTAGCAACATATTTGTCTAGTGAAGGCATTGAGTGGAAATTTATTCCCCCCAGCTCACCCAATTTCGGGGGTCTTTGGGAGGCCGCAATAAAATCCTTTAAATTTCATTTTAAGAGAATTGTGGGGAGTGCTAGCTAGCCTCACTTAGGAGGAATTTCTTACAGTAGCGATACAAATAGAGGGAATATTAAATTAGAGACCTCTGAATGCATTATCAGATGATGCAAATGATTTTGGGAGTCCTAACTCCAGCTCATTTTCTTATAAACAGACCATTAAATGTCATTATTGAGCCTGATTTAACTAATATAAAAGAAAATTGCCTCAAAAAATGGCAAAAAATAACTATAATTTTACAATTTTTTTGGCGCAAATGGCATCATAATTATTTAAGTGAATTTCAACAGAGGGGTAAGTGGAGATTTGAAAAGGATAATGTAAAAATTGGAAATCTAGTTTTTTTAGTAGAGGAAAATATACCAACCAATAAGTGGCTATTAGGCAGAATTATTGAAGTATATTACGGTAATGATAAGAAAATTCGCGTAGTTCAGGTAAAAACTCAGAATGGAATTTTTAAAAGAGCGATTAGTAAAATATGTATTTTACTTATGCCTGAAACCCATGGTACTTAAAAAAAAGATAAATATATATATATATATATATATATATATATATATATATATATATATATATGTGAGTGTTATATTGTTTTTTCTTTCAATTTTATATTTAAGTAAACATATCCTGGGTGTTTCGCTACCAGACCGACAAACTCTGAGGGGTGATAGTAGACATAGAGACAAACATTATTAAAAGGGAAACCATGGGGCGCAAACGTCTTCTGTAGGAGCTAGGGGCCATTAAAGTTTGAGGCCCAAAACTTCAAACGATAATAAAACTAGTCGTTGGGGGCCACCGTAATACTTACCCATCATGGATATGTATATGAAAATAAAACATGTGAAACTATTTATACAATGCATTGCAATTCATAAACAAAATTTAAATATTGTTAATATACATAGTAATGCTATATTAAAGAACTGCTGGTGTACCAATTTCGACAAATTATATAAAACGCCAAAATACTCAAGTAATACCGAACTGCGTAAAAGAAACATCCTTATAACTCCAAAAATAATAATAATATAAACTAACAGTTTTCTGCTTTGGATTAAGCGTCGCTATTAAAATATACCTCTGAATTGAAATTTGAATGAAATACAGGGTCATGAAAAATCGAAGAATGTGGAAAACAGGATTACAAATATCTCGGCAACTAATAATCCGATCGACTTTGTTCTATATGTAAAATGTGTGTTATTTTATTGCCTTTTACGTCCATTCCTTAAAACAAAAAAATTCGAAAATTTTTGTATACCTTTCATCAGAACGAATTTTTCGAGAGTCCGAAAAAAATAGTTCCGGATAATCGAGGTTGCTGATATTAAATAGGGTTCGTCCCATTCTTACATACTAACTAAATACAAAATTTCAAGTCTCTATCTCAATTTGTTCGAGAGATAGAGCGTTTACAGACAGACAGACAGACAGACAGACGGACGGACGGCAAATTTTTTTTTTCTAAAAATATGTTTTTCGGAATCTCCACTATCTAAAACGTGTAAATCCGTCAAAAATTTTTTTCGATTTTCAAAACGATTGCAAGACTTACCCTATACTACGTATGATGGGTAAGTAAAACGGAGAAAAGAGTCGATTTGTTTGCAGTTATCCCTAAAATCATTCTTTATATCACGATTTTTTTTAGAAAAAAATTTTAAAGGTTACGTTCAAAAATTGTCGATAGAGGGCGCTTTAGACTTTAGAGTAACGAAGAACTACTTTTTACCGTTATTTTGTGCATGGAATTCAAGTTATACTAAAGTTTAGTCTTTAACTTAAATTTTAAGCCCAAAATCGGAAACATTGGGATCGGGTAACTAGTGAAAATTGAACTGTGAACAGAGGGGAGAATTTTAAACGCTCATAAACATTGGAAAAACTAATCGATTTTGTTGCGGTTTGCGTGTAAGTCATTCCCTTGGTAATTATTTTATTAAAAATAACGTACAGGTTTGGTATCCTCATTTTTTGATAGAGGGCGCTTCCGACACATGTCCGATATTTCAATGGCATTACACCTAGGTATTTTACTACCAGAACAACATACTTCCACGATGTGTTTGGGATGCAAAAACTACTCGGAATCACATAGGAATGTAACTTTGGAAATGCATTTTTTTGGAGTTACGGTTAAAAGAAGCAGAGAAAAAAAGCAACAGAAACAGCAGAGAAAGCGCAACACGTTAATGTGAAAGAAAACAGTTTATTTAAATGTTTTACTAGAAAAGGTGTTTGAAATTACGATCAGAAGTAGTCCGGCATGCTTGATAGCGGCGTCACATGGAATTCCTCACATTTTGAAAGATTCTTGGCATCTCAGAAAGCTTTCTGGCAGCTACAAAAATATCAGCTGCGAGGTCTTCAACTCATGGTATGGAAGTCTCATAATCCAACTTTTTACTTGACCCCAGCAGAAGAAGTCCATACATGATCGGTCTGGCGATCTGGCAGTCCAATGAACCAGGCCACCACGACCTATCCACCGCTATCCATATGTTACTTTGAAGTGTCAGCAAACGTCATTGGTAAAATGTTGATGAGTCCCATCGTGCTGTTCATCGTTCAAATATTTCCTTCTGCTACCTTTGGAACCGGTTCGCGAATGATAGCTTCAAAATGATCACTGTTCACGCGCCGTTTAGCGCCATCTACCGTCACTGTTAAACTTGTCGGAGTATTTCTGGTCGTAATTTTGAACACCTTTTCTAGTAAAACCTTCAAATTTACTGTTTTCTTTCACATTAATGGGTTGCTCTTTCTCTGCTGTTTCTGTTGCTTTTTTCTCTGTTTCCTTTAACCATAACTCCCAAAAAATGCATTTCCAAAGTTACATTCCTATGTGATTCCGAGTAGTCTTTGCATCCCTAACACATCCTGGAAGTATGTTGTTCTGGTACTAAAACACCTAGGAGTAAAGCCATTGAAATGTCGGAGATGTGTCGGAAGCGCCCTCTATCAAAAAATGAGGACATCAAAGATGTACGTCATTTTGAATAAAATAACTACCAAGGGAATGACTTACACGCAAACCGCAGCAAAATCGATTAGTTTGTCCAATGTTTATGAGCGTTTAAAATTCTCCCCTCTATTCACAGTTCAATTTTCACTAGTTATCCGATCCCATTGTTTCCGATTTTGGGCTTAAAATTTAAGTTAAAGACTAAACTTTAGTATAACATGAACTCCATGCACAAAATAACGGTAAAAAGTAGTTGTTCGTTACTCTAAAGTCTAAAGCGCCCTCTATCGACAATTTTTTGAACGTAACCTTTAAAAATTTTTTCTAAAAAAATCGTGATATAAAGAATGATTTTAGTGAAAACTGCAAACAAATCGATCCTTTTCTCCGTTTTTTATCATCGTTTGAAGTTTTGGACCTCAAACTTTAATGGCCCCTAGCTCCTACAGAAGACGTTTGCGCCCCATGGTTTCCTATTTAATAATGTTTGTCTCTATGTCTACTATCACCCCTCAGAGTTTGTCGGTCTGGTAGCGAAACACCCTGTATAGTGACTTTTTGTATTTATTTGTGTAATTAGTGTACTTATTGAAAAAAAAGAGTTATTATTGAATGTGAAACATGTCAATGGGGGCCGGTGTGTTCCATGTACCCAGATATACCGCGCCACCTATAATTAAAGTCTCAGTTTCCAGAAACTGAAGTGAAGTGAAGTGTTTTTTCTGTTTTTATTCTTAAGTTGTGTTTGAGAAATGGGCAGACGATAATGCGGCAGTGAGCTGCTAGTGAATTATTCTTTTTAATAAAGTGATTTAAATATATCCAGTGTGTATGGAATAAATATGTAATGTGCGCATTTAATTACCAAAAACTAAATGTTTTACTGCGAGTGTGCCTAGAAGTAAATTTTCGGATTTTGCCGCCAGTCAGATTGGAACTTAAAGCAAAAATCGCGATTGCTTACGTACGAAATTCCTGTTAACAATTTTACCATCAAGTTTGATACATATATATATTAAATACTCATTCATTATTGCAAATATTTTAGTTAGTTTGTTTTATTTCAATAAATTAGTTATTTTAAACATTTTCAATAGTCAAATTTGATGAGTTTCTAATCTTTAAAGTAATTCGCACAAAAACTTTATTTTCACTTTTTTGCAATTTAAAAATTCACGTAATTAATTTTCAGTAATTTCAGACGTAATTCCACTTCAACTCGAAATTATTAAAAATTAATTAAAATTGTAAATAGATTAAATGTTTTCCTATGCTGGGCTTAATTTGTGCCCATGAAGAATTTTCCATCTTGTGCTGTGGTTGCAGTCTTGCTGATATATACAAAAAAGGGATGCAAGGCTGGTATCGTCCGGATAGATCAACATTGAAGTGGACCCAAAGAATCCAGGGGTTTAATTCTTGGCTTGGACATTTTTCATTCTATTTATTTTGCGCTTACATAACTATGTGGTATTCCAAGCATTCAATGTCCGAAAAGTTGGATCTTGACACTCATCTCTCTTTACTTATGACGCACATTTTAAAACTATTCTGCTGATATTGAAGAGGACTTTTAAAAAAGGATAATTTTTTATGACCAAAACCTACCCAGTTTGAATACTTCTTCTATGAAATTTTTGTCTTTTGTGATACTAAAAGTGTGTTTTTATTGTTTGTATGCCAGATTGATTTTGAAAATAACGTTTTACGAATATGGCAGAGGATATGTTTATTAAAATTGCTGTTATGGCTTTGGAGTTTGTAGTTAGAGGAAACATCTGATACTCTAGTCTGTGTCAGTGGATGAAACTCCGAGCAGTCGCTCGTTAACACATTCGATTCATTGATAATTCAATTGACGAGACTCCTTTAAAACTGCGCACAAACTCAGAATACTCACACTAGTAAAATGTTAGCTGTGTATAAAAAGTTACAATCTTTATTTTCAATAAAACTTTTTATGGCTAGACTGTTTTTCTTGAATTTGAATCTTACCTATCAACATCAGTCGTTATCATCCATGCTTCGGTTCTGATTACTATCTGTATGATTGCAGTTTAAAACTGTACTTCTGAAATTAGAAGTATTAGTTAACAGAAAGTATCAAAGTATAATTAACCCTTCGGACTCCGGTTCCTACTACATAAATTTTATTCGATTAGCGCCACTTTTTTAAAAGAATTTCCCTTGAAGTAGACAATTTCAAAAATTCTCTGATTAAATATGGGAAATTTTATTTACCTTTATTACTGGTCCCAAAAACAAATTTTGGAAAGAAAGATGATGTCTCCGCAGCGGAGACAACGGAGGGCTTAGGGTACCAAGGGTTAAAGCAAATGACCAAAACTTATCACTTAATATATTTGAAGTCATCCTGCAGTTATGAGCAAAATTATTAATTTTCATTTTGGTCACATACTTGGTGTAAAATTAAAGTGAGCTTTTAAATTATACACACATATATATAGTGTTATTTATTTGAAATGACCTTTATTAAATAGAAAAAAAAATATATATACACGCTCTTTGCACCAAGCAAAGGTTGAAAGGAATTGAATATATTTGTCTGAAGATTTTACTGTGATATTCTTATATGCCAATTAACTAAGGATTGAACTGTTCATTAAAATATTCTCATTTCTACAAAACACTGTCGTTAATTTAGAAGAAGACAGGTAAAATAAAATCTTTCATCTATCTAATTACGTTTATTGATTTATTCTGTTCTGCTGAAGGAATATGAATGCAAAATTATATTTATTAATAATTTCTTTGAGCTCACTTCACATTAGTTATTCTAAATACTACTTGAACTGTTTATTAAAAAGCCAGCTTTTAGCATTTTAAACAGACGGCTTGGACAAAAGATCTTTTTTGTTCAACAATAAAAATTCAATTATTTTTAATTTTTTATGTTGTATTGTGATTTAATTAGCGAGCAAATAAAAGATGTTTATGGTATCGGCAGCTTTAAATTTTCTTTCTTTGAAAATGTTAAATAAATGATGAAATACATTTCTCTCTTTTTTTACTATCAGTGGAATCAAGTGGCATAAAGACTGATTTTGTTGTATTTTTTGAGGTTATTAATTTGGTTATTAGTCGGGAAAATATTCATTATAGTAAATGTCTTATAATATAAAGTTTAAAATTATACATATATAAAACATAAACGTATTTCGTTATTTGTCATTCCTATTAAAATAATTATAGATATATTTTCAGATACTGTAGAAACGTTTAATGTAATTTTATAGTTAACCAAGATTTCTGAAACCTTCCCCGTATCATAGGAAATTATTTGTAACAGAAAAAAAGCCCTTCCAGACAGTACCGAGAGAAAGAGGTAGCGTTCATATTCCTTACTTAAAAAAATCAAGTTATATTATTCAACCATACAAAGCTCAAATTAATGGAACATGATTTTAGATTATTCAATACTTGTTTTTTTTTTGTCAATACAGAATACGAATGGGAATTAAAAAAAATAATCAATTTTATACAAGTTAGCTTTACTTAAAGCGATTTATATTTGTCACCCAATTCGGCGATATAAGGAAATGCCTACCATTTTCAAACAACATGATGGGTGAAATTAACCAATGAGCTTAATTGAGATCTTAGTAAGTCCTGCGCACATGATCACTCACATCGAAATCGGTTGATGTATGCGAAAGCTGTCGCAGGAAAATAGATTTTTCAAAATGCCATCCACTTTAGAAATTCAAACTGCTTTTACAATAGAAAAGGGCCTCCGTGGCTGAGTGGTTAAGACATCACGCCGCTAATCGTGAGGTTGTGGGTTCGAATCCCACTGGCTCCATTGCACACACTCTTTGTGTGGAGCTCCTGGTTGTACTTCTCTTGTGTTGTAATATTTCCTTGTGTGCTATCTCGTCCCTGTATACTGACGATGGCT
This sequence comes from Maratus speculifer, assembly GCA_964019185.1. Classification (NCBI taxonomy): domain Eukaryota; kingdom Metazoa; phylum Arthropoda; class Arachnida; order Araneae; family Salticidae; genus Maratus; species Maratus speculifer. The sequence continues at coordinate 75,035,034 of OZ025297.1, read as the reverse complement.
TATAAGCAGGCTTCATGTCGAGCACACAAGTCAGATGTATGTTGTTCAATAAACAAACAAACAATAGAAAAAATCACCAATCATATTTCACTATAACTAAGTCATTATCAGAATTTTCAAGCCACTCCTTAAAATAACTTTCTTTCGTTGGTAAAGCAAGATGGATATCGCCAGTGTCTAACTCAGCAACATTGCTACCTTAATCAAATATGGCATCATCCTCAGTTCCTTACAATTCATTACTGATGCAATATCTTTTAAAAGATTGGGTGATCATTCCTTATGGAAATTCAAGGCAAGATTCTTTTTCCCATTTAGAGGTAGTGAAAATGTCAACTTAAAAAAAATATTAACGCAATATGTCACACTGTATGACAGATGGCATACATTCAGTTAATTTCGAAAGGAGCTTGTCTTTAAATGGTTTATTTATACAAAGGAGGTGGGTTGATAAAGGCTATTTTTCGCCCATCATATACGCGAAAAAAAAAGTTTCGGATTCTGACAAATTTTCAGTATCTTTATATACTTAAAGATGTGTATTTTCTGATAATATAAGATTTGCGTGATAAATAAAATAGCAAATTGTAGAAATGTTAGCTCAAAGATAGCGTGTTTTGCTTTTTTCTAGATTTTTGCCGTTTTTTGGATCTTTGAATTATTTTTTGTCTAAGAAGTGCTCGTTGAGCCAAGTTAATTTTGACTATAACCTTTTATTCGATCATTATTTTATTTTGGTTCAGTGTGCGCTTCTACCTATCAGAGAAAAATATGTTTCGTGCGAGAGTATCAGTAGCACTGTTATCGGAGCGCGTTCATATTTGTTTTTTCGCGCTTTTAAATTACTTACATTGTTCAGATGTCAATGTTGTTTTCTAAAGCTGTTATTGTGAATATTTATTGATAAACTTTATAAAAAATATGCTTGGAAGCCAGTGTAATTTTAAAACCTGGCAAAAAACAAATAGCGATTTTTCTACCTGTTCTAACGAGAAGTATATCGATACTTAGATGTTCAAAAAACTGCGATCTACAGAGTGGTTCTAAGTTACGCTATAAATGCAGATCATATGTATTTCGTTTGATTTTGACTCTAAATACTCCTATATTTTCGTCTGAGGTAAGAGCAATAGATTATGCGTCAACAAGTATTGCCGACGACACCACAAATAAGAAACCTAATATACATTTATCAATACGTCGTTGTCGTAATTCTAATACTTGCTGTATAATATATAAAGGTAATAAATGCTTCGTGATCGTACCAAAAGCAGCTCAAACTCAATCCTTTAGAAAATCTAGAACCTAAATTTTATCGGGAAATGCTGTAAAACTCATATTACAGGATTGGTATTCAATAATTTGCTCTGCAATCTTTGAGCCCTGTTTGTGAGAATATTTCAATGTGTGAAAAAATATTGATAATATTTCAGACAATATCAAAAATATAGTAAATAATAGAGGCTTTGATTTGTACACTTCTTGACATCTTTCCAAGTTCGATTATTTTACACTCAAGGTGTATCCATATGTGATTTCGATTACGTTTTTTGCTAATAAAGACCAAAACGAATTTGAAAAAAAAGAGGTTATCTCATGCTTGATAATACTTGATAGGTAATGTTACTTATAAAGCTTAGAACTGGTCTCTCTACTGGTGTACTGTTTGCATTATTTAATATAAGAAAAGTATATATCCTGTGCAAAACGCAAGCCAGGTTTTGATTGAGAGCATTGCTCTACTTCATCCTGGAATGAAACACGTCACCAGAACACAGATTATTGAAAATATACGAGGCCTTTATCAAGAAGATTATTTATTCCGAATGGCGACAATGATACTGTGATACTTGTTGCTTATGACACATACATTTATATCCAGAAGAGTGCTAATTGTTTATTTCCGAGACGATATTTCTCATTATACAAAAGACGACCTTTGGATTAAGCCTATGAAATTTGTCAATACTTCAGGTTACATTTTGGATGTCTTCGGACCTTAATTCTTGGATTCAAAGAACAATGACACCAACATACTTACACATATATCAAAGAAAAATGCACACAATATCAGAGAGTAGCTGAAGTTAAATGATGTTAGGATTATTGTTAGATGCTTCCGGGATTGTTTGGAACTTCTTCAAGAAATGGATCTTGAACATAAAATGCCTAGATTCCTAAATAAATAGCAACAATTTTCAACTCAGGATGCTAAGGAGACATGTATCTTGTCTAAAGTTCGATTGTTCGACACACAAGTGCTAAAACTATAATATTTGGATAAAAAGAGTGCAAAGCAACATCACACAATAGTACTGCCAATGTAAAGTAGACACATATTGTGGTGGTTACTCGAAAACCCCTGCCATAGTTTATTTTAATTTAATTGTATCAACTATTTTATTAGCCATCATTCTTTTTTTTTCATTAGTGTTCTCATTTTAAATATTATTTCGATTTCGTCTCTTTTGATGCCTTCTCCTGTAAATATTTCTTCCTTACGTAGCTTTTCGACTGTTCTAAAACGGTAAAATGTTGTTCAAATTCATTCCTTCCGGTTTAAAATGCTTCTAGAAGCTTCTCCAATGTTCTATGGGTGGTTACTTCCGTTTAATCAAGCCCTCCCCTTGGCCTATGAAATTAAATTCTACTGATGACGTGATTTAGGCAGTTAAATTCCTGGCCACCTTTTTGGCTTTGCTTCTTTAAAGTACTATCATATTTATCCTATTAAAATCATATTTCCCTATGCATTTGTACGTAGCTTGGCTTGTCTCTCTCGCTACGCCCATTCTAGCTTTGCCAACTTGGCGTGTTGCGATATTATAGCAACCCTTTCTCTTTGCACTCCCCTCTGTGACGGCCGGTTGTCAGTCGAGTGGATGTTTTGCAGTGAGTAAGACACCTCCAACGCTCCGGCCTTATCCTTCTGGTGGTTTGTCGGCCGTTGTAATTTTGAATGTGCTGAGGCGTACAGAATGGAATTATGTGTGGATTTGTACAGTATCGGTTGCACTATCCGGTATTATGTCAACTGCAGCTCTTCAAAATTTTCTTTTTCATTTCATATTTTTTACGAAGATCATTTCCTTGAAAGCTTTATGAAAAAATGTATATAATATTCTCGCAAAAAAAGAAGTTTTGATTTTTTGAAGATTCGCTTTTAAAAGAAATGTAATTCTATTCATGATGGCATCCAACGAAAATTATATTGAAATAACAACAATGTCTTCATTATTCTTCATAAAAAATATAATAAATAAATAAAGTTGTGTTCTTCAAATTTCAAGTATCGTCTCAAGTGATTCTTTTCTTCATGTTGTCTTAATCATCATTCTTCATGTCTCAGGTAATATCTTCTTATTTATTTTATTTTCTCACAAGTTTTCTTGATTTAACATTATCATTAAGAATAATCTCTGTCAAGAGCATTCAAGGTAGTTTTGTCATGTCTTTATGGGTTTTTTGCTGGCCCGCATTCAACACAAATGTACTCCCACTATTATGTTTGGCCTCTTAGATGGAACGAAACAGAAAAGCGTTCCCATCCACTTTCTAAACACAACACATATATCATAGAGTACTGCGCACATGTTGCTTCTGTATTATGGTTTATGGCTTACTTATGCCATAACTCAAGCAAAATTAAAAAAAAAACAAGTCTTGAATTTTCTCATATACTACAATACGCCGTCATTGGACGCTCCAGCAGTTGGTGGAAGAAATCAAAAAGGAAGACTAATCTAAAACACACAGTCAAAAGTGTCTGAAACTGTGCAATTATTTTCGGTTCTTAATTATTTCCGTAATTCATGCATTCAAATATTAATCTTAATAAGCTCCATTTAGCTTAATTTTGCTATTAGTGTTACATTTACTGTTGATTATATGGATTAAAACTAGCGACAATAGTATATATGTTCATTAATGAACATAATACTTACATAATTATATATTTAATTTTTCTCATCAATTATAGAACTTTCATTCAAAATATCTTTTTTTCTTATTTGTTGTGATGTACACTACTGAAAAAAGCGCATGTCACATCTAGGTGCTGATGGGCGAAAAATGGCCCTTATCAGCCCACCTCCTTTTTAAAAGAAGCCAATTACAGAGATTTGGCAGCGCACTGAAACCGAATAGGACAGATAAATAATTTTGAATAGCGGCATTATTTTTTCCTGTTTGATGTTTCTATTAGTTTTCGATTACTTAATTTTTCATCATCTCTGTTTAACAACAGCTTATAATTTTTTTTTTAGATTTTGGACAACGTTTCACAGAAAAATCGTTTACTCGGCTTATACCTATATTGGCTTAATCACGAAAATATACTGTACACTGTAAAAAAAATCTGCAAAGGTACTAAGCTTTTTCTAGGTAACTGGGATTCCAAGAACTTTTCCTGTGACGCTAACAGCAAAAATTCAAGTTTTAGAATCAGTTACATGGATTTTTCCTGTTATCGTTGCATGTTGTTGTTGTTGTATGTATGTCGGCCAATTATCTACACTATGGGATATAGGCCCTAAGGGGTGGGATGCCCTCCATGGGGGTCTTTCTAAGGGAACCTAACCCGTATTTACGCAAGGTTCGAAGAAAACCACGGAAAACTCCGAACGGTTAGGCCGACGGTCGCGATTGGGTTCGAACCCAGCACCTACCGTCTACCAGTTTGAGGTCAGAACCTCTCGGCCACTGGTGGGGCCGTTATCGTTACATGAAAAGTTCTTGGAATCCCAGTTTCCTAGAAAATGTTTAGTACCTTTACAATTTTTTTTTACAGTGTATTTGGAGAGAAACTTTTTCAAACTCAGAAATTCTCTACTAGTAGAAATGCAAGGGATATAAAATCCGCTATTTTTTTAATAATGCAATAAATATATACAGACACAATTATCGTGTCCAGCAAACAAGACCCTTATTTCAAAATTAAATTTCTCAAAAACAAAGATCGACAGAATTATTCGGGAAACGGTTTGTTTACTAGGTACGCTGTAAAAATGTTATACAGAAGTTTCGAACAGTGAATATTTTGACAAGATTGTATTCTGATTGCAAAGAATGCTTGACTTGACATTTTTCCTGTTTTAGATTGCTTGCAGCGTCGCGTTTTGCGGCGTTCAGGGGCATATTTTAATGATTTTTGGAACTAAACTGTTGGAATTTCTGAAATTAAAAAAATAGTCCCAAAAATCGTAAAATATGATGTTGTTTGCCAAAATTTTTCTTTCTCTGCGAGCAATTTAAAGCAAGACAAATGTCAAGTTGCAACCAGAACACAATCTTTTCAAAATATTCACCGTTATAAATTTCTGTATAACATTTTTGCAGCTTACCTAATAAACAAACCGTTTGCCGCATTATTCTATCGATCATTGTTTTTGAGAAATTTAATTTTGAAATCAGGGTCTGATTTGCTGGACACCCTGTACATGAAAACGCATCTATTTTTGAAACATAAATATTCTTTAAGAGTTTTAATACGGTTAATATTAAACAAACCTACTTTTTTATATCCGAAATAATTAAAAACATAAATATTCTTTAAGAGTTTTAATACGGTTAATATTAAACAAACCTACTTTTTTATATCCGAAATAATTTCATAACTTAATTAAAAATTATACTGCCATCTATATTAACATAAAACGTTTGAAAAACTTTAAGCATCTTTGAATATATTGTTTTAATGTCTTTTATTAAACATAATTTCGTACAGGCTAAGATAAGCATGAAACGCATGTACTGTCATGAATTTTTTTCACTATTTTTTATCGTTATTTTTTATTTAATAAATGATATTTTATTTTTTTAATTATGGAGTAACGAATGTAAGGGGAAAAACTGCTCGGGATTAAATTTACTCAACAAATATTTTATCAAATATAATCATCATATCAATCAATTCCGTTTAATTCAATTTTTGATGTCTTCTGCAAATATATTTCGAAACAAGAGCATTTATACAACACGTGTCAGAATGTACTTCGGGGTAACAAAAGCAACCAATTAAACTTTTCAAACTCAGGTATATTTACTGAAGCATTTAAATCAAAAGGACCTTGCTCAGTCTCTAATGCCCAAAAGAAAATACCTTTAATTGCATATTATTTAAATTTTCTATTCATTCAAATGGAAAAATGTATTTTATACGAGTTTGTTTCTTTTTAATGACACGATGAAAAAATATTATGAGATATCCTAAAAAGTTGCATAATAATCATTTTTATAAAATGAAATTCAGGTGAATAATGTCGATGTTTTTGTTTTATTGTTTTTAATACATGAATATTCTGTGAACACTTTTGTTGCTCGTTTTTATTTAACATCATTCCTGTGATGTCTGTTTTTAATTAAATGTTTATGTAATAGTGAAGTTAAAAAAAGAGAGACATTCCTTCGGTAAAGTAAACCAAATAAAGACTGTAACATTATACACAATATTCAATACTTAAATGAAAATAAAATTATGCAACTTTCTATTGTGGTTTATATATTATAGTGTTTAAATGCAATTTGTATAGCACGTTAAGAGTTTGTTCATCTGACCATTTATCGAGTCACCATTTTTCATACATACATGAATATGTATGGATTCAGACGACATCTAAATAGGTCATTAAAGTTTAATGAAGAAGGTTCAATGTTGGAAATCACTTATAGCATTTTTTTTATTGTAGGAAAACATAAAATATTTCGGAGTGCTTATAATCTGACCGGTTTTAATGTATTATTATAAATAGCACGAAATCGATATACATATATAGATTTGATACAGGACCTAATTGTTAGAAACGATGAGCGTAGCAATCATATTCGTTTTTATATAAACACCCAAAGTTGTAGGAAACATTGTGATCAATGATCTGTAACCGTTTTAAACAAATCCACACAAAATCAGTTAGATATAATATACTCATGCGGAGTAAACCGGGAAACGGCAGCACAGACAATCACCTCATCGAGTTCACAGATAAAAATCTGGGATTAATTAAATTTCCATTCATATATTAAAACGCAATGGATCTGCCAAATCATATCTTATTAGAAAACACCTCAAAACCCGATTCTAGCGGTTTATACATAGATTTACCATTATGTTTTCCTGCTCCCAATCCTTCATATTTCATATTTTTGGGAGCAGGAAAGTACAATGTTAAACCTACGAGTCAACCATTAAAATCGGGTTTTTAGGTGTCTTCCACAAGGTATGACTTGGTATACCCATTGCGTTTTAAAATGCGAATCGAGATTTAACTAGTTTTTTTTACGGCGATTGAAGGCCAGGTCGACGCTTCACTCAGCACTGATCACCTGGCCTTCAATTGTCGTCAGCGCGACCTATTGTTTGATATGCGAATTAAAATAAAAAATTACGGAAACTCCTGACATTATACATAACCCTCCTGCAAAAAATTTTTAAATAGCTGTCACCGTTTGCAACGTGACAAGTTGTTGCAAGTTATTGAATTTTAAAATCCACCAGTCATTTTTGGGACACCCTGTATATATATATATATATATATATATATATATATATTAAGTTTACTTAGTACATCTCATTTCCTATATTCTCCTTAGTAAAACATTATTGCAAGATCTTTCTGTTTCCGAAACATATCAAGGATATAAAGTTGGAAGCAGCATTTATTTATGTAATACGCTAAGATGACAGTAATACGTTGTTTTCACCTAAGAAAAAGTATATATCGTGGTCATATTAGGTTTAAGCAGTCTGAAGCCATAAATAAATCAGTTCGGGGTTCGATTTAAAAATAATCTTATGATATATCAGATCTATTCTTATTTATTTTCTTTAAAACTTTCAAAAACTACAAAATCGTTTTTAAAACTCTTTTTTGTTCATTAAACTTTATGATATTTCTTTTCTATGGTTTTAGTTCATGAGACGAAAGCCTATTCGTCTCTGTTTCCTGTCTGTCTGCTACCAGAGTCCGTACACAAAAACTGTAAAAATCAGAGATTTCAAATGTTGTGTACTGACAGATGTGTCACACAACAAATCATAAAATTTTGAAAATGTCTATAAATTTAATTTAATCAATTTTATCAATGTCATCCTTCCGTTTTTGTGATTTATATTGTAAAAGAGAGTCTTAATTTCAACGTTTTCCGTGTAGAAATCTTGAACGCAAAGCATTTCATTAGTAAGCGGAAAGTCCTGAGGTTGAGCCCCGGTGCTAAATTTGTTTATACAGTGAAACTCGTTTAAGATACGAATCAAGGGACCGAGAGCATTTCGTATATTAAGCGGGATCGTATCTTATCCGGATTTCATAGATTCTCGAATCTCGAATAATAATGCTTATAAAAACAGTGCACATTGTTATTAACGTATTTTAGACATTTATAACTCTTATTTTACCCATTTCTAACAATTTTTAGATATTCTAGAAAATTTGAGTTTAAGATATTAAAATAAAGAATAATTTTATTATTCTCCAAAATCTTTTTAAATATCTGTTTATACAGAAAAAAATTAAAATGCCTTTAATAGTACTCTCTGCTGAAAAAAAAAACAATAAAACGAAATTTTTTTTTTTAATTTTTAGAAAACAGTAACTAAAATGCATTACATACTTAACCCCTTAACGCGCAGTGTTGCCGGGTCGGCAACACCTAAAGTTCCCCCTGTTTAGAGACACAAAAACTCTGTGAATATTTTAAAAACTACTCTAATGGCTACTTTAAATCTTTCTTATGAGTTCTAGATGGCAGCACCACAGATATCAAGCTCTACTGTTTTCAAATAATAGGTAAAATGTTTTACTGTAATATGCGCTTCACAGCAATGCTCTTTTCACTGCGCTTATCAATGCTTTACTTATGGGAGGTTACCACTTCGGTAACAGCCGTATAATTAAAATGGTTAGTGCAATCTTTACAAAACAATACCTGTGTACTCCTCTAGGCCTAAATAGATTGCCTAATTTTTTTTCTTTAATTACAACTTTAAAGAGTAGTGCGCCGGAAAGGGTTAAAGGGGAAGAATAGTAAATTTTCATAACAATTTTTTGAAAGACAAACTAAAAATATGCAGGGAACAATAAGTATTCGATACATTATAAAAATCGTGATGTAATTTTAGTTTCTTGAGAAAAAGTCGTTTACCTTGGTTTGGTGCAACTTAGGGCGAGATTTTATTAGGACGTTTTCTGCATTGTTGATGCAGTCATCAAATCTTCAACGGAGCGACCAGCGTCCATTAAAGGGGCATACAGTCAAAGTAAGCTGAACGAGCTCATTACAGATGCGAATGGTGGTATGGTTGGTACATCTGTTTCTTCATCCGCACCGTCTTCTATTTCTTCTGAAGAGCTTTTGACGTTCACGATTATATCCACGATAGAACGAACATCACTTGTCACAACCTGATCATTAATTTTGACAAATAAGTCCCAATCTTTGCATTCTTCTTGATACTGCTCTTATTGTGCCATGTTAACATTTTATAAAGTGCAGCAAAAAAGTATGTGACCAAAAAAAAAAAAAAAAAAAACATAAAAAGGGACTTTTGAAGGCGATGTATAGTAATAAAAATAATAAGCAGCTAGATAAACGGTACAAAAAATAAAAAGCATAAAAATATACACTGGTTTCACCAACAACTTTCTCATCCAATCAGGAGAGGGAGCAACCAATGAAATTTCAGATACATCCACTGCCCAAGTGTAATGGTAAAAGAAATAAAAGCTGTTGTTTCGTATTTTGTTGAAAAAGGAGCCAATCAGAATTCAGCTTGCAAAAGCAGTGGAAAAGAACATTTAACGAGAAAAAAAGGTAAAAAAGCAGGTATCTTATGAAAAATAACTAAGATTTTACATATTCTGTTCTAAAACTCGTGATAAACTGATTTTATAAGCACCATTTCGTATATTAAGTGGTTTTTTTGTCATCAAGGGACTAATTTTCTTCGTATATTAAGCGGGATCGTATCTTATGCGTACGCATATTAAGCGGGATCGTATCTTATGCGTACGCATATTAAGCGGGTAATTTTACATGGGTATAATAGGCAGTTTTCAAAGGACCGAGATAATTCGTATATTAAGCGGGATCGTATTTTAAGCGGGCGTATCTTAAACGAGTTTCACTGTAGTAAGGTGAATGAAATTTCGTATTTTTGCCAATTTAAGGGTTTATTTTATTTATTTATTTATTTTTATGACTGATATTAATTATATTTTTTGGAATTTAATTTTTTTCTTATTTTAAAAGCTATTGCGATTTATTAGTGTTTCAACATTGTAAATTCCATCCATTTTTTTTTTTTTTTTTTTTTTTTTTTTTTTTTTTAGAAGTTTAGCATTTTATTTACATTTCTGCTGATTTTTTTTTAATTCCGAATTTTCAAAAACATTGGAATATAAGAATAAAATTTGGAAATAAGTTAATCTCAAAGGAATATTAAATGAAACTTTCGTATGACCTAAGATCACACTTAACTACTTATTTGTTTCTGTTACTAAGTAGTTCTCAAAGAGTTAATTCAAAATATTGGTTATTATAAAAGTTTCATTTATTTAACGCTTACTTATTTTATTTACAGTTTGACTTTACTTCACACGTATTTCATACTTTTTTTATTTGCAATTCGTTAAAATTGAAAGCCTGAAATATTTTGCTAAAGAATTTCGCCTGCTTTATGTTTTGTTTCTATGTTACTTTTGTAATTAAAATAATATGTACGATTTTGAGTAAAAATTCGTATTTCGGAACGAAACATTAAAAAGATGTTATCAAAACAAAATAATTCTGAAAATATTCCTACTATTAATGCCTAAATTCACTCTTTGGAAAATGTAGAATTTTTTTTTTTTTTTTTTTTTTTTTTTTTTTACATAAAAGGATGCATTTTTTATTAAAATTTTATTTTTAACTCTTTTAATTTTTGATCCTTTATATATGCGAGCATACAACCTTAATGTTTAAAAGTTTTTCAATTGAAGCTAACGATAAATATTTACATTTAAGAGGGTTTTTTTTATTCGAATAGAAATATGGTTTTTTACGTTAAATATAAAAATAACTTTTATCTTTCCTTTTATCACTTTTGAAATTATGAATGAATAACGAAAAATGTGTTTGCTGAAAAAAAAAAAAAAACAGAAAAAAATACTTTTTAATTAGTTTGTAAAGGATGGATGTTTATTTGAAACTTTTTTCCTGCTTCAGATTATTAATAGGCAGTTCTATAATTGTTGGGTTTATATAAAATACGTTTTTTATTTTAAAAAAAGTTTGATTCGATTGAAAAAAACTATTCGCATTTACATATTTAATTAATTTATTTGATTACACAGTTAACTGAAGAATCCATCTTCATATTTAACATCAAAGGCGACTTTTAATATTTTCATTCAGTAGATAAACAAACGCCTATCTGTGTTTTATAAAAAAATACCTTTCTTAGTTGAGACTTTAAGCTTTTTTTCAAACATGAAAAGACTGTTTTTCTTAATAGTGAAAAAATAAAAAAAGGAGTACTGAATTCTATTCAAAATTGATAAATAAATTGCCTTATATAGGAAATTTTGTTTATGTATTTGCGACGTTAATTTTAAATGTTTTTCAAATTATAAATAACCTTCACTATGAATTACATGCTTAATAAATTACTCAAGTTGCCCCCCCCCCTTCCCCAAAAAAGACTTATGTGAACTGTGCAGATTTAATATTCTTAAATCTAAAACTCTTACACATTTCACCAATATCTACCATTTTTCAGTGAAACAGTTTTATGATAATAATAAATAGTGAAGGATTATCATATTAATTGCAATATTAAATAAAATTGAACTCATCAAAAAAGGGTTTTAATCGTTTTAAATAGCAGACGGTAACATAAGGCATAGAAATATTGTTTATGGACACATTGCGCATTTTGCATCATATGCATTGCGCATTTTTCTTTTGACGCTTTTTCGCCACCACTCCGAATTTACTATTTACTATCCACTAATTTATCCCTTATGTTAATCATCCTGTCGCATGATCAGTTACGACAGCTTCTGCCTCTCAGATTTTCCAGGCTCAAATCTCCCGTAAGATATGGATATAGTTTTAAGTGTCTATTCTAGTTATATAAATATGTAAATCAGATAAAGAAATGTTGTGATTAGTCTTCTAAAATCCTTTTAAAATAACATTTCGATTAAAATGCCTAATGTTGCCAATAAAATAGATATTGAAAATATTTTAAATTCAATTTTCGACCTGTAGATGGCAACACTAGTAATGCTAAAAAATAAAGATTTATTTTCTTAATTATTGGTATACATTGCGCTTTTTGTTTTGTTTGGAAGCTTGCCGAAATACCCTCTTTTCTGCAGTAAGCAAGTAAAACTTATTTCATATCATAGTTCTTAAAGTTCATTTGAGTTTAATATTATTGATCTTTATCATGGAACGCAAGGTTTTTAATTAAAGTCTATTATTTTAGAATAGTAACAAGATGTTTTTTAACCTTAAACATTACTTAAAACGAAATATAATTTTAAAAACTATTTTCCCATAATGTATTTAAGAAATGAAATTAAAAAAAAATTAATTGATTTTTGAAAAATTAGGATTTAAAGGTTAAGGAAAAAGGCCCCGATCTAAGAAAAGTTACGTAATACAAGAATATAATTGCCATTATTCCCTTTAGTAGCGTGAAGAGTTAAGCATTATTTTTATGGGGAGTATTTGGTGCTGACCGGTATTGTCTATATATTAATATACTAGTGCAGGTATTAGAGACCAAACGCAGAGTTAAATGTAACAACTGATGACAATTTACGAAAATTGGAAAATAAATTAATTTTGACACAGAAATGAAGATTCAACTATTTCCATCTCAAAAAAAGTTCTTTTACGATGGCTGCAAAAGGCATTTTAACGCAGGAAAAAGAGGATAAAAAATAAGTAGTTCAAGTAGGGTGTCTTTTTTATGTGATTTTTAATTCTGATTCAAATGCCATTATTTGCACAACGATGCAAACTTTTGTTAAAAATTTACAACAGATTTCAACATTGCAAAGTCGACAATTTTTTAATCTAAGTTTTGACTTTGTATACTTAAAAGCTGGCGTAAGATTGAGCTTAAACCTGAGTATAGGATTATTACATTTATTTTGAATTTAGAACGTGTTCTCTATATCAAATTTAAAAAATATTGAACTTATTAAATAAAAAAGCAAGAATCGAATCGAGTTCAACTGAGTCTTTTTCAAGGCCACGAGATTTGTAAAAATCCATGTATTCATAAGTCTGCGTTTATGGCATCAATCATGACTTTGTATTGATAAAAACTTCATAATTTTGTAACGAATGACCGCATCGCTTTCGGAATGGTGTCACTCGATTTCTTATTTAAAAAAATATACATAATAACGATACTCAACTTGACCTATTTAACAAAATGTTGAATTCCCTTGCATGAGTTAAACTCTTTCTTCCACCCTCCCCCCCCCCCCCCAAACGAAAGACTAGAGATTTTTTGGACCTTATCGGATCTATATTTGTGTCAAAACGAAGGTCATATCAAATCTACATATATTCCCATCAGTTGTTGCTATAAAAATCTATTTTGCCTATACAGAAATCAAACTTTTGTCTTTGTATTCATAAAACATGTCGTAACCTTTTAACAAATGATCGAATCGAACATCGAATGGTGACACTGGATGGGGTTCGTTTTATTCATTGGGAAATTTACTGTACGGGCCTATACAAAAAATTAATTTTTTCATTTCTTCAAATTTAATCTTGAAAATTTTTATCAATTTGTTACCTGTTCTTCATTATCTAACTTTGTAGTTTATGACATTTGTCTGTGATTAAAATGTAATGAATAAAAGCCAATATCAATGTCTTTGGGACACCCTGTTTAGAAATGTTCAAGAGCAAGTGAAACGTTGAGGCACAAAAACGGGAAAAAGATATGAATATAATGTATATTGACAGTGTCCTTGAAATACGCTGTATTTAAAATAAGTGTTCAGAATTATGTCAATCAACATTAATACAGAGCTGGCAGTGTTGAAAAGGATATTGGCGTACAAAGTACAAGATAACGGAGATTTCGAGTATACCTTTAGCAGCAACCTGTATTCTAGAAACGAGATCTTGTCACATAAATTCACACTTCCAATTCATGGCACCCCAGAAGCTGCATCCAGGTAACTGCGCACAAAAGTGCTGAAATGAGCTGAAACCACAATCGCTTACAAGTGGCAATCGAAGCATACTGAATGAATCGTCGTTTGAATATCCGTTGCTGCTGAACTTGTGCGTGAAATACCCGGAATCTTTGAAATTGTACATCGACAGCTCCATCAGTGCTTCCAGGTATGTATTACTCTTGGTTGACGAAGTTTTGAACCCTTATTTTAAACGTAACACTTGCTTTAAAATAAGGGTTCTCTTTTTTGATGTCAAATAAAAAACCCCTTTTATATCTCTTTCCTTGTTTGTATCTCAACCCCTGACGTGCACTCATAAACTCGTACATAACAAACGATTATTTTAGTTTAATTTATGAATCACTAGATTTTGTCCATGGGCGCTTCATCCAGGTAATTTATGTGTAAAAAAATCAAAAAGAAATTATTAATTAAATTTTTTATATAAATTTTCTGGTTGCTGTTTTCAATTTTCGTGCATGAGGTTAAATGATAGCTGATTGTGGTCGTTTTAGATATTCGAAAAATAAAATTTTACTTTAACTCGGAATGTATTAATTGGAACAATCTCTTAACATATTTATGTTTATGACGATGTCCATTTTTTATTGGAAAAATTGATAAATGTCAAAGTTAAAAATTTTCACTATGAATTTATTAATAATTTCCGTAATTCAAATAAAGCTTTTGAATAAAAAAAAGAGTACGTATTCATTCAATATATTTCACTGAATACAAGAATTTCAGATGAGACGAGTTTTTGGAAAATATATCCTACAGTTAATCACATGAATTTGATGTTAGCTTCCTTAACATTTAAAAAAGATACAAAAACTATACACTTTTCCGAAATTATTTGATTCTAGGAATGTAAATAAAGGGTCAAAAGCGGGTGTTACTATCCGAAAAATTAAAAATGGTGCAAACTTTAATATGTAGATAACTTCTATTTTCAAATTGCATTCATATTCTGAAGGAATTCTTTACCTTACACGATCTGCGAATAAAGCAACGTGTATATATTTTTTAAATCTAATATCTAGAATTTTATAGGAAATTAAGTAAGCAAATTCAAAAAATTATTTTATTATTTTGATATAGTTAACTATATTTAAACCGTTTTCTTTTCTTTAAACTAACGTTAAATTAAAATATAATTTCATTATACATTTTTATCGATCGATCAATTATAGCTTATGTTACTGTCAAAACTGTTAATAAATATTAAAATCGCTTTAGTGATTTACTTAAATAAAGTTATTTATATCTCGTTAGTCTTTTCACAGGGGTTGTTGATTTTGCTTCCCTTTATTTTTGCTTCCCTTTAGCTGTAATAATTTCAAATTTACGATTAATAAAAGAAAATTTTTTTAACATTTTATACGCAACGAAACGTTTAATAGCAAAAACAATTTACTAAACATTCCTATTTCCAGATAAATTAAAATAATAGTTAAAAAAATTTCAAATAATTTAATGTTATAGTTTTAATTTTTAGTTGTCAATAAACATAGTACATTGTCATTACTCTTATTTCGTAAATATATTCGAGGGAAAAATGTCAAGTCTGAAAAGAAAACGCATTGTTACTTGAAAATTGCAATTGTGTCACTCAAAACTCCCTTGATTTTTGCTTCCAATTTATTTAAACAATAGACTACACAAACAATTAATTTTCCTTGACAAGTTGATAAAACTTTACTTAGAAATTCAAGTCTTTATATTTGCAAAACATTTTCATAGCAAAATGTATTTGAAGGAGTATGCTAATTTCTAAAATATATGAGCAGTTTCTGGTGATAGTTCTAGGGAAAGCAACAGTTGTTTTATGCAAAGAATATAATGTAAGATAAGAAAAGAACAGGTGGTAATATTTCGGTGGTATTATTACAGGTGGTATTAACAGGTGACATTAATTTCTCAGTGACATACAAATTAAATAAATTATTTTATTATTTTGATATAGTTAACTATATTTCAACCGTTTTCTTTTCTTTAAACTAACGTTAAATTAAAATATAATTTCATTATACATTTTTGTCGATCGATCAATTATAGCTTATGTTACTATCAAAACTGTTAATAAATATTAAAATCGCTTTAGTGGTTTCCTTAAATAAAGATACTTATATATCGTTAGTTTAATAGTGAACAATGGAAACCTAATGCAAAAAAGTACAGCACCAAAAATTTTAAATTAAAAATTCGGATTTAATAAAGAAAGTTAAACACAAATTATAAATTATTGTCAGGTGGTTATCACTAGCACATTGCATAGTACATTAATTTAAATATTAAACAAAATTTACAGTTAATAAAATAATTCTTATACTTTTTAATTTCTTTATAGCATAATGAGAAACGTCAAATTTAAAGCTTCTTTACGTATATTGTGAACAGTAGACTTATTTCTGTACACTAAGCTCATAACAACTAAGCTAACAAATAATCTAAACACTTTCTAGTTAGGCATTTTTTTAAAAAGTCAAATAAGGTACCCTGGGTTAATAACGCCACGTTAAGGTTCTACCAATTTTCACGGCTTAGTTTTAGGTTGTATTTTTCAAACAAATATAGGATCTGATACAGCAACTCATTGACTATCTATATAAAATAAAATAATTTAACAGATATGTATTTATAAAATGTAATGGCGTTTTTTCTTGACCAATGCTATTTGGCGTTAATACCCATCTATATGGGTAATAACGCCATGCAAACAAAGCTATAAAATAAGATGGAATAATGGCATGTAGATTGCCCAATTCTAAAAATACAAACTCTACAGCTCTAAAAATTGACAAATTGCAATCTAAGCTATTGAAAATGTACAATTCTTTTGTGACTCTGAAAGAAAAAGAAAGCTGTGGTGGTGGCGGGGGGAGGAGGCAAAAGAATATCAGATTCTAAGCTACGTTTTGCTTAAAAATGACCATTTAAATAGAATTATTAGAAAAATTGCACGGATTATTTGAATCAGTATGTATATTCCCATGTATGCATTCTATGCGAAAGAAAATATTGATTTTTCTGTGAAAGTGAAAGAAAAAGGAGTTAGGCGGAGCTTCAACAGAATATAACACCTTTTGTCTCTCTTTGCTTAAAAAGTCCCACTTAAATATGATTATAAAAAACATTGCATGGTTTTAACCATTCATAATGTAATATTTTAATCATGTGAAGTTTTATAATAACTAGAGTTATATGTAATAAATATTTTTGTTAAACCTTAACTGCTATTAGCGTCTCACATACCGCTGAGTTTTTCAAGTTTCAGAGTTTAACTTGCAATTTTTAGTTTAACTATTGATACCGGGAATTTTTTTCATTTGGAGTCCTATTACTATCTCTAGAAACTTTTGAATAGCTGAATTTTATTTATAATAGTCCTGTATATAAGGTTCAAAACAAAAATAATATTCTAAAAGTTAATTTAACATTTTATTCATCGTAGGATTAAGCGGTCTGACAGGCCGCTCACAGTAAGTTATGCGACAATTTTTGTCACAGCAGTTAAGGGTTAATGCTATTATAGTAATCTAGCAAATAGTTCTTAACCCATAACTCCACACTAATGCGGATTCTTCAAACCTACAGTTAAATTGTCGACGTTTTAAAGAGCATGCTTTAATAAATTTTTAATAAATTGAATAAAATTTTTTATTAAAAAATAGTATCCCAAAGAGATCTCTTATTCAATTTTATACATAATTCACATGTGGTTATATATCATTATCTCTATGTTAGCTACAAAATTAACCTTTCACTGCTGTTAGCAATCTGACTGAACACTGTACCCCTCCCCCCCCAAAAAATAGCGTTTAACTTGTATTTTCTTTACTTGTACTTGTATTTCCAGTTTAACTATAGTTACAACTGAAATTCTCTTTCGTTTGGAGTTCTCGTAATATTGTTAGAAATATTTGAATAGATTAAATTTAATTAGAATTAATTCTGTACAAAAAGTTTAGCGCAGGAACAGTATTCTATGATTTTTAATCATGAATCGCATTTTAACCTTTAACTAATGTTACCGGTCTCGTAGACCACTATTTTTCTTTTAATTTTTTAGTTTAACTTGTAATTTTCAGTTTAACTGCAAACACTACCGAAATTTTGTTTCATTTGGAATTTTAGTACTATCACCAGAGATAGGTGAATATTAAGCATAATACTCTTGTATAAAAAGTTTAGTACAAAAACACAATCCTATGAGTTATTTCCACCTTTTATTCATCTTTCAATTTTGTGGTCTCACAAACCGCATCACATTCATACGTTACAATTTCTGTCACATCAGTTAAAGGTTAAATTTATAAAGCGGACAGTTAAAATCTCGAACTCAATTGAACAATCCAGTGGAAATTAAAAGAAACCTGATTTTGAAGATGTTCGAATTTGAACCTTGAAAACATTTTGATACAGTTTTATTTACAAGAGTTAAAAATTATTTTTTACATTAGTAAAAAAAAAAAAAATAAAATAATAATATAATAAAAAATAAAATATAGAGATTATTTTTAAGTATTGGGCACCCCCCCCCCTTAATCTCACCTTTTCAACAATGATGATAATGCTGTCCCATATTAATATATAAACCCCTTTCGGATATAGTTCGGCCACTGTTGGGAATCAACCGGGGTAATAACGCCAATCCCTGGCGTTATTACCCCGGGACACCTATTGCGCAGTAAATCCTAAACAACAAATTATCTCGAGAAGATATCCAAAATCTTCTACAACAATTTGAAAGTACATGAAATACACTACAAATTTATGTAATAAACAAAGTATTTCTGGATAAAAAATATAGTCTTCAGATCAAAAATCTTATCTCGCAAATTTTAAATCAAGCTTTAATTTTAGTTGCTTGTAAAAACAATAAGACCTAAAAATGAAACATTCGCTGATTATCGGCGAAAAAAGCAATTTTTTTTACTACCTCGTGTATAAATTGACCCCACCATTTTCAACATCCAAATTTTTTCCAAAATTCCTCAACTCGTACACGGAAACATACGGTATTATACTTATTTTATGAGAGCCTTTCTGTAAATATATACATATAATTCTTGTTCATAAATTCTAAGATATGAAAAAAAAAACCCCAAGAAATTGAATGAACGAGAAATGAATGTACGAGATTTCATATTTAAAAAGATGTTTTACTTATTTTAATTGCGGGTCAACAAATTACTTCTTTAAATAAATCTTCAATAGTTAAACTGCAATTGGCGAGAAAGGCTTTCGCATGCTTTTCTATTCCATGTTTCTCTTTTTTATACACCAAAATTATGTATAAATGGTATTACTTAGCAACAACAATGACAAAATGTATCTCTTATAATGACAAATACGAGGAAAATCTATTATATTTCTTTTTACTATTCATTCTTAAAGGTTTAAAGATATAAGTGACATAAATGCTTTTATAAGTTCTATTTTGCATTGAGTTTTTCATCTATAGTTCTGTTAAAAGGGTGTTTTTCTATAGCTGAACAGAATATATCTTTTTACAGAATATAAAATGTAAAAAAAAAAAAAAAATCTGATGTAAGCATTTCGAAAAATTTGTAAATAGAATTTTGTAGAAAGCAGTGCTTTTTGTATAACGTCAATCAAAGTATTTTGGTATTAACCTTGCAGGTATTCTTTTGAAAGTATTGATCAAATTAAACAAGAATTGCATTTTTAATATGTAAATATTGAGTTTTATTCTGATTTTTACTTTAAAAATTAAAATTTGTACATAAAAATCTTTTTTTACGCACTACTTTTCTATGTTTCTTCTTCATTTATCACCGAATATTAGATATAAATGGAGCTGTTTTGCAAAAACATGGCAAAATGTATCGCTTTTAATGAAATAGAAGGAAAAAGTATATATCTTCCCTGTGTAGTACTCATATTTAAAGCTTAACT
Source organism: Maratus speculifer (assembly GCA_964019185.1). Classification (NCBI taxonomy): domain Eukaryota; kingdom Metazoa; phylum Arthropoda; class Arachnida; order Araneae; family Salticidae; genus Maratus; species Maratus speculifer. Next base: position 75,014,920 of record OZ025297.1, on the reverse strand, counting down.
AATTGTATAATATAAATGCTTTTGTGAATACCATTTTGCCTTGATTGTTTCATTTATTGTGCAGCTAAAAGACTGTTTTTTTAAAGCTGAATTTATCTTCGTAGAAAGAAAAAAAAATCTGAATAAGCTCTTCCAATTATTTGTAAACAGCATTTTGTACAAGGATGTGCTCTTTTAACAGCGTCAATTAAAGTACTTTGATAATTTCCATTTTTCAGGTATTATTCAAGATGTATTGGCAGATGAAATAATAGTTGTATTAAGAATATGTACCACAAACTTCCAAATGTAAGCTTATCCATGTAAAAGCCGAGTATACAGCTTTTCACGGAAAAATTATCAAAATTAGAAGCCCATATAGAAAATCCCATATAGAAAAAAATCTGAACAAGCGTTTCCAATGATTTTTAAACAAGCATATTGCACAAGTAAGTGCTTTTTCTAAAGTGTCAGTCAAATGAATTGGCGGATAGATATAGATACTATGGTATACTGATACGCCAGATTTGGATTTTCACTTTTATGCGTAGAATTTTAAATATATAATCTTGACGGGAAATCAAATCTAATTAAATCTAAAAAAAAAAAAAAAAAAAAGATTTTTTTAATAAAACTATACAAAATAAATAGCAGAGAAAAAGAATTATTTTGGGACTAAAATGTGACTCACTAAATTTTAATGCCCTATATTCACGTATAAAAACATTTCATATTTATTTACTTAGAAGGTGTCACAAATAAAAATTAAATTAAAGAGTTGACATGTTTCGGTTCATTAATAAGAACCGTATTCATAACATATAAAATCAGTAGAAAATTAAATGACACTGGATATAAATATAATTTAAAAATCAAAACAAAACATTGTGCCCGCTATGATCGTGAATATAGCCATTGCCAACGCGGCATATAAATATAATAAATTTTGACCATATATTAAATTTAAAATGTATAAAATTAAAATTAAAAAAGTAGAAAAACTAAATGACTCTGGATATAAAGGTAATTTAAAACCCCCAAAACATAAAATATTGCGCCCTCTATGATCGTGAATAGCCAATGCCATCGCGGTTCTATATTCATTTGGAGTTATTATAATCCGAAAAAAATACTACAAAAAAGATTCAATTCACTAGTTTTTAAATATTATATGTATTTTCTAATAACTTTAAACAAATATGTATATAATTGCTAATCGTGGCTATTGAGATTATGTGATTAAATTGAATAATTATATATGATTTGTCATTTAAAAACATGTATTTTCATTAATTATGAGTCACCAAATCATTCCTTTATAAATAAAGTTTTCAATAGTTAAACTAAAGTCACCATAAAAGACTTTTACACATGTGTTTTTTTCACTTTTCTTCTCAATTTCTAAACTAAAATTATACATAAATGGAGAAATTTTGCAACAATACTAGCAAAAGGTATTACTTTAAATGAAAAAGAAGAGAAAAAACAAATTAAATATCCTTCGCAGTACTCATTTTTAAAGCCTTAACGAAATGGATGAGATAAATGCTTTTATAAGTCCTATTTTGCAGTGCGTTTTTCATCTATTGTGAAGCAAAAAGAGTGTATTTCTAAAGCTGAATTTATCGTTATCGAATGAAAAATGTAAAAAAAAGTCTGAATAAGCTCTTTCAATGATTTGTAAATCAGTATTTTGCACATGTAGAGTGCTTTTTTAATAGTGTCAATCAAAATACTTTGATAAGTTTTATTTTTGTAGAGATCATTTTAGATGTATTGATCAAATGAAATAACGGTTGCATAGGGAATGTGTATTTTTAACGGCTTATATTGAATTTTAGTTTAAATGTTAATATATGTACTGAAAATAATTAAGTACAAAAATAATAGTTATTTTATTATGTTGAATAATTTTTATGTTGTTAATTTAAAACACTCTTAATTATTAAAATTTTCATCGAGTTTAGTTCATGAGTTTCAACTATAATATCATATTAAGTTACGCGAATATATCTATTTACAGACATCAAAATGAATTCGCCAAGTAAAAAAAAAATATATAGAAAACGAAATTTTGTTTAAACGTACGTCCAGAAAAAGTAATTGTTTAAAACTACAAGACATGTTTTGTTGAGTTCATTTTGGTTGTTTTAAGCGAATTTTTTAGTTAAAGTAAAAAATCGGTCATGTTTCTCAGACAAAAAAATATTGTTACACTCTTATAAAATTTTAACAACATTTTATCAATTTTATTTGTGTCTTACTAAAGTCTTGTATTATTAATTTGTAATTCCAATAAAATTTTGTTGTTTTTGCCTAATTTAAATTGGTGTGCAGTAGCCATAACTCTCTCACATATTTTTTTTTATTGACATATATAATTATAAAGTATTAACATAATTTTTGGATAATAAAAACTTTTCAAATTGAGACGGATTAATGACGTTATTATTACGTTCTTATGCATTTCGAATGAAAATTGTGAACAAAAAATTGAAAAAAAAATCAACAATTTTTTTTTGTTTATTCAAACAAGATTCCATTGACCCATATTTAAACGAAAAGATTTGTTAGACCAAACAAATTTTTGTTGATTCAACAAAACTTTTTTCTGGTTGTAGTACATTTAAAAGTGTTCAGATTTCTTTGGAAGCAAATGATTCAGTCTTAAAAACAGTTTCACTTGTTCAGAAAGATGTAAAATAAATATTTTCACATTTTTCTCGGGGCCATCTTCAGTTTACTGTTGTTTTCACAATTTCCCGTTTGAGTAAAGTTTTTTTTCACTTATAGGTATTGAAAACCAATATGAAACACATTTAATTCACTTAATTCTAAGTATTGTATTTATATTTAGAAGCTTTTTGTATACACTCTCTTATTTATGCATATTAAGATAGAAAAATATCAAGGAAATACTGTCATTAATATAGATGGATGAGATTTCTCAGTGAAAAAGATATTTTATTTATATAAGTTGTAGATAAAAAAATAATGTCTTTAAATAAATCTTAAATAGCTAAATTGCAATCAGCATAGAAAGCTTTTCCACGCGTTTCTGTTTTATATTTTTGTCCTTTTATGAACCAAAATTATGTAATATATAAATCGAGCTTTTTTGCAGCAACGATGGCAATATGTATAGCTTTTTTTGAAAAAGAAAAACGAGAAATATCTATTATATTTCCTTTTTAATATACATTCTTAATGCTTTAACGAAACAGATGAGATAAATGCTTTTATAAGTACTATTTGCATTGAATTTTTCCTCTATTGTGCTGCTAAAAGAGTGTTCTTCAAAAACGGAATTTATCTACAAAGAATTAAAAAAAAATTGTAAAAAAAAAAATATAATGTGAACTTTTCAATAATTTTCAAACTGAATTTTGTACAAAGAAATACTGTTTAACTAGTGTCAATCAAGTTATTTTGTTATTTTCCATTTCTACAGCTATACTTCAAGATGTATTGATCCGATTAAATAAGAGTTATATCAAAAATATGTAGTTGTTGAGGTTTCTCCCAAATTTTAGCTTAACACCAGAAACACCAAAAGCAGCCAATTTGACTGCTACTAAATATGTATAGTTCGATTTAAACCAGAATTTTTTTTTTTTTTTTTTAAATGGCTTAAATGTAAATGTTCTGCAAAAATATGTTGAAAATCTTAAAATAAATAATCTGGTGTACATTTTTTTTTTATAAATATCGAGAAAAATTCCCAGCGTTTCTAGGGTTAAAAATTAAAATACGTACATAAAAACGTTTAAGAAAGAAATAATATTTAAGAAGATTTATTGTAGATGTAAAACAAATGATAATAAATTATACTGACAGATAGATATAGACAGTATGGTGTGCTGATACGCCATAGTTAAATTTTCACTTTTTGGAATAGCCACTACGACTAAATGTTTGAATTTTGATTTGGTTTCTTAATATTGAAAATGAGTAGGATGTGAAATAATTATCGTGGCGGGAAATAAAGTCTGATTAAGTCTGATAAAGAACTGATTTTTTATTTTACAAAATAATAATAATAACTTATCGCAGAGAGTGTAAGTTTTAAGTGTTTTGCGTATTTTTTAAGAGCTTTCAGTAAATATGCTTATAATTCATGTTCGTGGTTATTGAGATAGGCAGAAAACAAGAAAATTTTCTCATTAAAATGAATAAATATGTATGATTTGTGGTTTAAAAAGATTTATTTGCATTAGTTATGGGTCTGAAAGTAATCCACGTTTCTTCTTCAATTATGAACGAAAATGATACATATATGGGACTATTTTCAACAATAATAACAAAATGTATCACTATGAATGAAAAAAAAAGAGAAAAATCTCATTATTTCTCTTTTGCAGTACTTATTCTTAAAGCTTTAACGATACAGATTAGATAAATTCTTTTATAAATCTTATTTTACATTGAGTTTCATCTGTTGTGCAGTATTAGAGTGAATTTTAAAAGCTGAATTTATTTTCATAGCAAAATATTTAAAAACAATTTACTAATATATTCCAATAATTTTTGAACAGAATTTAATACAAAGAAGTTCTCTTTTAATTGTGTCATTCAAATTAATTTGATAATTTCTATTTTTACAAGTATTTAAGATATACATCTTTTATAATACCAGCAAAAATGAAGATGACAAATCCAATAAATTTGTATTGAGAATATGTATTTGTTGCAATTATATCACATTTTTTAAGTTTAAAAATTAATTTATGTGCATAAAAATGTTCTAGAAAGAAAATAACATTTATTTTATTATGTTGAAAATATTTGTGTTTCACCCAGTTTTAGTTTAGAAGTTACAATAGCAATGACATATTCAATTATAAGGATTTATCTATTTGCAGACATAAAAAATGTTATAAAAAATACGTAAAAGTTATTTAAAAGTACATAGCTTACTTTTAAACCGGAGAAGTCAGTTTTAGAAACAGTTTTACGTGTTAATAAAAATGTTTAAAAAAATCACTTTTTCCTTTGAGCGATCTTTAGTTTACTGTTGCTTTTATTTGTTTTCATCGCTTGTCATTCTCCTTTGTTCATTTTTATTAACACTTTCCAACAAAGTAGAAAAGTGTTTATGCATTCGGTTTTTCGGGCTGTCTGGCCGTCTGTCCGCGCTCTAACTCCCGTAAATATACTCGGATTGCTCTGAAATTTTTATATGTTATTGATGTTTACCCAAGCACGAACCCTATTGAAAATGAAGTTTCTACTATGATTTGTTTATTTACAGGGATAGACAAAAGTTTTCCAATATATTACGGCCAATGGGAAAAAATCGTTTTAAATGATTTTTAAAGGCGTTATACCCTGCTAAACTTATTCAAATTAACATGGATTCGCAAGTGCACTAAAATACGCATTCTGTAAAATATGCTGTCAAAATAATAGTTATTATTCATTTACAGGGCCACTCAAAAGAATTCCATTACATAATAATAAAGGAAGGAATTGTTTGCGACATATTTTAATAATGTTAAACGGTTTCAAGTATCATAAAATTGATATACGCCGCTGAGACGCATATATTTAACGCATAATATGAAATGCATAGCTTTTACAGGGACACACAAAATATTTCAAATCTTACATTTTTATGCGAAATATTGTGTATTATCAATGATAGCTGATGGATGGTTGAAATGCATTTTTAATTATGATATGCGCTTTTAAGTTTTACAAAATGTCTGGAAATTATATGGTGTATATAAATGTTGTAACTGATATACAGGATTACACAAAAGAGCTCATAAAAGTTACTGAAAATGAGAGTAATTAACTTAAAGGTGGTAGTTATGCATTTTTACGTTTAACTGCTTTCAGTTTACTAAGAAATGCTTGTAGAATATAGATAAAATGATATACAGAGTCACGCAAATAATTAGCTACATGGTCACCCATATGTGATAATTTCTGGAAATGTGATTTAAGTAACTAAGAATGTGTTTGTTTGAACCAAATTTTAACAAAATACTGGCGTGTATTAAAGATACTGGATAAATTACAGGACTGAACAAAAGTATTGAAGCATTTTCCATCTATTAGAATAAAGTGCTGCAAGAGAAATTTCAGCCAGTTAGGCATTTTTTTGCTATACTAAATTTTCCCATTATATTATATATATATATCAACCGACGGATCAAATACAGGGCTGTTCAAAAGTATTTCAATACATAGTTGGTTATGGACAATAGCATCTTATTTCCCTAAATAATAAAGTTTTCTTAAAGATTTCAGGAAGCGTTGGAAAGTGTTTCATAATCTATGCTTAATACATGAATTTTCTTACTTGTGGTTTATTATACGCCGTCGAATACTACAAAATGCATTTAATTTACATACTTTTAAGTATTATACTTATTTTAAGGGACTTACTGTAAATACACAAAAAACACGTAACTATACAATATATATACTTATTTATGAATATTAAGAAAAGACGAAACCAGGGAAATAATATCATTATTATGGACGCATGAGATTTGTAATTAAAAAAAAATGTTTTATTTGTATTAGTTTTGGATCAACAAATCGTTTCTTTAAATAAATATTCAATAATTAAATTGCAATCAGAATAAAAGGCTTTTGCAAGCATTTCTTTACTTTGTTTCTTTTCTTTTGTGATCCAGAATTATGCATAAATGGAGCTATTTTGCAACAACAATGGGAAAATGCATTGCTTTTATTGAAACAGACGAGAAAAGTCTACTATATTTCTTTTCAATACACATTCTTAAAGCTTTAAAGAAATAGATGATATAAATGCGTTTATAAATTATATTTTGTTTTCATCTAGTGTACCGTTAAAGAGTGTTTTTCTAAAGCCGAATTTATCTTCGACGGATGACTAAGATGACAATGATATAAGACTAACAGCTTTTGAAAATCCCTGCTCTTTTTGTACGACTTTTGTGTCATAAATTCAAACTTTAACATCTTACAGTTAAATAATGCTGCCAGGTAGAGCATTTTTGGAAAATATTTACTACTAATTTCTAACATTCATATCGGTTTGTGGGACTTTTCCTCGTACATTAGATTGCCACTTCAATAGATCCTTGAACTGGAGTCTGATGGGAAACAAGTTCATTTCTCAGATACAGAGTACTTCTCTTTAAAAAAAAATAAGATATAGCTAACAATTTTTAGTTATTACAAAAAGTCGTTTAAAAAATTATCAATGCAAAAAATCTATGAATTTTATAAATTCTATCTTTTTTATATTTAAACAAAAAATCCAAATTTTCTTTCCAATAAACATAATTTAACTTAAAAACATTTTTTATTCGTTTCAAAAACAACTATTGTACACCAAACAATAGCTCATTAATGTTCTAAATTTAATAAAGTTTTACCATAAATTATACCGACACCAATATTTCTTTTCTCTGCAATAAACTATTTAGTGGAATGTTAAATATGCCACACGTAAGATTGTCTTTTTAAACATTTCAGTTGATTTTCGAAAAACGTCGTTCGAAGTAATTAAATTTCATAGAGAAACACCTTTTTGAGACTAATTAGTGGTCTAAAACATTGATATTGATCAAGTTTTAATTATCGTATTATCTCGTAGAATTTTCATCCCCAGATTTTTATGAAAAAATTAAATATCCTTGTGTAGAAAAGTGAGCATTTTAACTTTCTGTCTTATAAATTCTTTAATGAAAAAAATAGATTTTCCAAATATTGGATGCTGTTTCTAAAAATTAAATAAAAGGATTTAATGCTTGAAGTTGTGGTGACGAAAATAAACACCTCCTACTAGGTACGCAATCTTGACGTGGTTAGTACTAAGACAAATGAAAATAATATCCCTTCGGCGTTGTGAACGAAGATCGGATATTATTAATTACTAAAATAATTCCTTAATATCATACATAAAATTAACATTTGCAATAACATTAGGATCGCCTTATTTAACGTATGAATTTGTGAAAATTGGGATTGATGAGTCAATAAAATACTTGAGACATTAATCTACAAATTTAAATGTTAACATTCCCTAATCTGCATCTAGAAATTACCTTAAAATACATAAAGGGAGAAAACTGGAATAAAGACAAGAATAGGTACATATATACAAAATTTTATTAAAACACATAAATTAGCATCATGCAAACACTATAAAAATATAATATGCAAGGCAATAACTACTGAAATATGGTTATAGCGAAATATACAAAATATTTTATTTCATTTATCCTCGCAGCTCATTACGCTTGAGTTCACGACACAACTTATAGGCAAAGCCCCAAAATTTCGTATTTTATAAACTCGAGTCCTTCTTTCTTATTATTCCTCTTATCTTACTGGTATTATTAATTTATTTATTTATTCATTTTACTATTAAGTTTGAGCATTAAATTCTGATAATTTTGAGTCTCAAAGATAATAATAATTTTAAAAATTTTAAAATAATCAAATTTTAAGTGATCAAATTTTAAAAAAATCAAATTTTAAAACCAAAATTTTAACACAACATTATATCACTAAAATAAATTGGCCAGTCACATGAACAATGAAATTTTCTCACCTTACAAGTATGTTGCTGGTATTGGTCGCCCTTGGCTTATAGCTGTCCGTACAGTTCATTAGTACACCAACACACTTATATCCAAATGCCGAGTTATCGGTCATTTTTTTTTAATTAACACAAATAGTAGCAACTTTTCTAAACTTAGGAATCATCTGATGAAAAATAGTCAGCTTTGCGCACTCAGGTGTTCCGTTTTGAATTGGAAATCAGTCGACGATTCGCAGAGGTATCAGTCAATTTTTTCTAATTAACACAAATAGTAGCAACTTTTCAAAACTTAGGAATCATCTGATGAAAAATAGTCAGCTTTGCGCACTCAGGTGTTCCTTTTTGAATTGGAAATCAGTCGACGATTCGCAGAGTTATCAGTCAATTTTTTTCTAATTAACACAAATAGTAGCAACTTTTCAAAACTTAGGAATCATCTGATGAAAAATAGTCAGCTCAGCAATCCTTATGAATCATCTGATGAAAAATTAGTCAGCTTTGCGCACTCAGGTGTTCCTTTTTGAATTGGAAATCAGTCGACGATTCGCAGAGTTATCAGTCAATTTTTTCTAATTAACACAAATAGTAGCAACTTTTCAAAACTTAGGAATCATCTGATGAAAAATAGTCAGCTCAGCAATCCTTATGAATCATCTGATGAAAAATTAGTCAGCTTTGCGCACTCAGGTGTTCCTTTTGAATTGGACATCAGTCGACGATTCGCAGAGCATTATCAGTCAATTTTCATCACTTCGTTCGGGAGGCATAAGGTCGCATCTCCCGATGACACAGATTATTTCGATTTCTTCTTTTCCCTATCATCTTAGCGGGAGACTCGGAGCAGAGAGGAAAATCTTTTTTCCACCTTTACACCTTCAATTCCAAAAATGCACTGACTCATGTGGGGTTTCCTTTTTCAGGTCCTGTACGCCCCCTTTGACCCCATTGGGTATAAAATTTGGACTCCAATTGGCTTTGAATATGTTTCACTGTCCATTGGTCAAGTAAAAGATGCGGGGTTGGATTTTCAGACGTTGTTCATCCATTATTTATTGCCTGAGCTACGATTCCGAGCCGGCGACCCCACGTAGACCACACACGAGAGTAATAAATTTGATTGTAAATCTCTCATTGTTGCTTGTGTACGTTAGTGTCACAAATGGCGACTCTAGGTTTTATTGCTTCTCGTAAACATTTGTTCCTTTTTAAACTAATGGTGAGAAAATCCCTTCGCCCATGTGATTTTGCCATTCCCAGGCTCTGACTAAAAAGAGCTTATAGTATAATAAAACTTCCGAACAAACAACACATATTATTGTTATTATTTCTTGTTTACAAAAGCTAAAATAAAAATTTATTTTAATACTTTTATATACATTAATATTATTTCATTTTCTATCTCTTTCTAGATTATTTGTTTATTTATTTTATTTATTTTTATTATTATTCTTTCTCTCTCTTTGTTTTTTTTTCCTTTCCTTTTCTTTTCTTTTATTTTATTCTAAGCGATGTCGTGACATTTCTTTACGACAAGCTTATCCCCTCTTACTTTAAGAAAAAAATTATTCTATCGAAAAATAAGCTATAATATATATACAGATTTATAATACAATCAATTAAAATTAAAAGATGTGCAAGAATACAATACCATTATTATAAATATATACCTGTAATGACAAATGGACATAGTAATACAAAAATTGAAATAACATACACAAATACATTAAATGTGAGAAAATGATCATTGCAATGTGTAGGCCTTTGAAAACTACCAAATATAATAAACATATTCACCTTCGCGATACCTATATTATTCGCTCGAATTTCCTACTGAGACGCATACTCACTAGAATTCACTACTGTTCATGCTACTGTTTATGACTTCATTTTCCTTCCCGTTTTTATTGTTATCATACGTTATTTCACGATCCTATTGTATTATTTTTCTGAAACCTTTTCTATCTTCATTTTCCTTTTTGTATAACATACCGTGTTATGAAAAATTCGTAAATATAATTTTTATATATATGTATATATTTTTTTTTGTTTGAATCTAGTTTATTTTTTTTTATATTAGGTAATATATAACGACTATTCATGTAATGCCTATTTTTAATATTTATTTGTCTCTGTTACATATATTTTGTCTATGTATAGTCTCCCAAAAAATATTTTCCATACCATGCAAGTTATCGACCAGCAATAAGTACTCACATCCCGGGAAGTACGAAACATATTTCGTATGAGACCATAATATAGCTCCGTTTTTTTTTTTTTTTTTTTTTTTTTTTTTTTTTTTTTTTTTTTATATATATATAACGTTAATTTTGTATGTAATTTGCAAGATTCGAACATTTTTTAGAATTTTCTGTGTTTAATTGTAATTTTTTTTTTTTTTTTTTTTTAGGTTTGGCTGATATGTTAAATACGGTATATTTAAAAGATTTTGACAGTTTCGGTAGACGCTTAAAACAATTTTAACAAATTCTTGAAGTCTAAATTTTTTTTTTTTTTTTTTTTTTTTTTACACTTATATTTTTTAAGGAATGATTATTTGTTTTCTGTTCTGTTTGCCACATTGGGCGCAAATAATTTAGAAATATGAATTCTAATAGGTCTCAGGTCTGGCCTATGTTTGTTCTTTATGAGGTAGTTATCATTTCTGAAAATTCTCTCAATATAATATGGGCCTGAAAATTTCTGATGTAAGGCCTTAGGTTTTCTGAGCATTTTCATGTAGACCTCGTCACCCAATTTTAATTCTTTGTGTTTTAACTTCGAATTCTTATTCAGTTCCAAATCCGCCTTTTCTTGATTCTTCATAACTTCATATCTTATATCGTGCATATGTTTGAGCTTATTCTGTACATATGTACTGTAAGAATCCATATTATGCGCTTCAAAATTCGTGAATGGCGTTTTTATCTCTCTACCGAAAAATAACATGCTTGGAGAAAATTTTGTTATTCTATGTACAGTTGAATTATGCATAAGTACGAAATATGGAAGTTTTATATCCCATTCGTAAGTTTTATTACACATAGAGGCAATGGAAGCTTTTAAATCCCGGTGTATTCGTTCAAGTACAGATTGCGATTCCGGGTGGTACACCGACGAAGGTATTAGTTCAATATTTAAATTTTTCATATAATCTTTGAAATCCTTCGATTTAAAATAAGCTCCGTTGTCTGTAGAGATATATTTCGCTAATCCAAAAGTACTGAAATAACCATTTAATGCGTTGATTATAACCTTAGTATCTGTCGATCTAAGTGGAAATGCTTGTAGGAAGCGTGATGCTGTATCGACAATAGTTAAAACAAATTTATTCCTATTTAGAGATGTAACCAAACTTCCTACTACGTCAATAGTTAATCTATGACCAGGTATATAATTTTTATCCATAGTTTTCAGTGGAATTTTTATCGTTTTATGCTGTTTAAATGTATTGCATGTTATACATTTCGCACAGAATTGTTTTATATCTTGATACATTCTATACCAAAAAAATCTTTCTTTTATTATGCCATAGGTTTTTAGAAAAGCGAAGTGTGGGACATGTGCGCTTTTTATAATATCTTCTTTTAAATTCTGTGGCGCAATATATAAATCATTATTATTTGAATTTCGTGATTTTCTTAGAATTAATATTCCTTCTTTATTTAAATTGTATTTTTCATATTTTTTTGCTTTTTTTGTTGTTGTAAAGCTTGAATAATTTCGTTTAATTTAGGGTCTTTTAATTGTTCTTTTTTTATATTGTCTGCATTCAAATTTTTATTTACCGCAAAAAGATGTTTGTTTAAATCGTCCGCTATAGTTAAGGCATTTGTTTCTCTACTACAGAAATCTGCTGGGTTATGAATACCTTCAATGTGAGATACTTCAAAATCATAATCCTGTAGCTTAAGTAACCATCGTGCTACGATTTCCGGCTGTTTTTCCAAGTGTAAGTGGTATGTTAATGCTTTTGAATCTGTTAGGAGAAAAAATTTTCTTCCTAATAAAATATTTCTAAAATAAGTTATAGTTTCATATATTGCCAAAAGCTCTATCTGCATGCTTGGATATCTCTTTTCCGATTCTTTTAATTTTCTGCCTGTAAATTCAATTGGTATCATTTTATCTCCTTGTTTTTGCGCGAGTATACCTGATGTTGCAATTTTTGATCCGTCTGTAATTATATAGAAATCTTTATTAAAATCTGGGGGATGTATGGTAGGTTGTTCCATGATAATTTTTTGTATTTTTTTAAATGATTCCTGTGCTTTGTCATTCCATTTGAATTTTGTATTCGCTTTAGTGAGATCTGTCAGTGGCGCTATAATTTCTGCATAATTGTTTATAGTTGATTTAAAATACGTGCATAATCCAATGAATGCTCGCACTGTTTTCTGAGATGTAGGGACTGCAAAGCTTGTTATTTTTTTTATATTTTTTTCTGAGGGTGCATATCCTTTTTCACTAATTTTATATCCCAGAAAGTCTATTTCTTGCATGTATAGTTTTATTTTAGCTGGTTCAATTGTGAGATTAAATTTTTCTAATTGTGTTAGTACTTCTTCTAGTAATGTGTGCATTTGTTGTATATTATCAGCAGCAAGTAAAATGTCATCAATAAAGTATTGAATGTTGTATTTCTTTTTTAAATCACCTAAAACTATATCGATTAGACGAGCAAATATATTTGTTGAGATTTTAGTTCCGAATGGCATTCGTGTTATTTGAAAATGGTTATCCTCCGTGATAAATGCTAGTTTATGCTTGTCCTGCTCTTGTAATTTGATTTGAAAAAATGCAGAATGCAAATCTAGAACTGTAAATATTTTTTTTCCAGCAATGCTTTGTAAAATACTTTTTGTGTTAGGAACTGGATACGGATCGCTTTCTAATATATCGTTAAGAGCTCTAAAATCTATAGCCATTCTAAGTTTTATTAAGTTTTGATCACTGGTTTTTGACGTAGAATTTTTTTTTACGAAAATTACTGGGAAAGCATAACTTGAGTTCGTAGGCTCTATGATACCTGCATCCAATAAATCTTGAATTTCTTTCTCCGCGAATTTTTTTACATCATGCGCTAATTTGAATGGTTTCGTTTGTATAGGAAAGTCGTGCATTAATTTAAAATTCGGTTTTATTACGTCCGTTTCTCCTAGAGTTTTGTATGATTTGCTGAAAGCGGTAGCATGTCTCATTAAAATTTTCAATACTTCTTTTTGTACCTTCGGTGTTAAGTGATCTATTTTAAAATCCTTCTCTGAAAGTTCTTTTTTTCGTAATTCTCTAATTTGTGTAATATTTAAGTTATTTACTTCGTAAATATTATCAGTATTTGGTTTATTTTGTTTTTTTATAAAAAAATCAGTGGTAATTTTTCCCATTTCCTGATCCTTATGAAGTCTCAAATACGTTTTCGATTTATTTTGTACTAATATTGTGAATGAATTATTTTCTGTTTCCTTGTTTTCATGAACTGAATTTTGGATTACTAATTTCCTGTTGTTATATTTTGGTTGGAAAAAAAATTGTTGCTTGTTTGTTAATTTCCCATCAAAAATTAAATTTACTAATTTCGATTCTCTAGGTCTCAAAGTAATGGTTTTCTTTACAAATACTCGTGTATTAATTTTCGGAATGTTATTGTGTTGATAGGATTTGATTTGTTTTGGTATTGTTTGAAAGTCATCATTTTGTTGTACGGGCTTAATTTTATTCACCTCCGTAATTTGATTTTCATTGGGGTTTAATTGTATAATTGAATTATTGAGTTTAAAAGTATTATTTTCAAAATCCATGATTATTTTATTACTTTTTAAGAAATCATATCCTAAAATAATTTTGTAATTACGGTCAAATTCATCTTTAGTTACATAAAATGTGCCATTTAAGAAAGTGTTGTTAAATCTAAACTTAAATTTTACACAGTGTTTAAAAGGAATGGATTTGTTTGATAAAGTTGTAATTTTTATAGCGTTAGCTAAATATTTAATCTTTATATCCGTCTCTTTTATTTTTTCAAAGACCCCTGGAGATATTAAACTTATACTCGCCCCACTGTCAATAAGGCTGGGTATAATTAAATCTTTCTTTATTTTTAAGTCCCATATTGGTAATTCATTGTTTTTTTCCGAGTTACAACTTGCGATCAATTTTTGTGTTATATCTTTTTTTTCTTCCTCATTTTTTTTTATCATTGTCTTTTTCGTTTGCTTTTGTTTCAATATTTTTAATTCCTTGTTTGATTTATTTTTTATATTATAACCCTGTTTTTTCTCAATGTTACGGGACCTACGGGCTTGTATTCCTCGCAATTTTGTAGGCCCGCTTACCGGTTTAAATGACTTTGCCCCCTGTTCCTATTATTATTATTGTGTCTGCCTCGCCTGTCTCTGTTTTCGTTAGGAAAAGTAATTGTGGGCTGATGTTCCCTATTTCCCTCATTATTTTGCGGCAAAGGATTTAGGCTATTTTGCATATTTGCGAAACCCTGATGCTGCCCTGTATATGCAATTTGTGTGTTGTTTCCTTGTGTTGGATCAAAGTTTTGCGTTGGAATCATATTTTGCATATTGTAATTTCCAGGATACATTTGATTCTGTCCTATTTGTGATTGGGTCAAATTTTGCCAATTTGGCATTTGAATTTGCATATCATTAACTCTAGTTTGATTGTAATAAGGTCTTGTAAAATCCAATGTTTGTGGCGCTTGAAAATTTTGTGCATAATTTTGTGGAAATCGTTGAAAGCCTCTATAATTATTATTTTGATAATAATTTTTTTGAAATCGTGGTCGAACATTGTTTTGCGCTCCCCTTGGTTGAAAAAAATTCGTACTTTTTTTATTGAAATAACAATTTTGTGTCTGGTGGTTGGATTTATTACAGATATGACAAAAATTATGTGTTATCTGATTTACTTCGGCGTTGTTATGTTCGCTTTCATTTTTTTGAATTTTTAAATCTTTTATTTGTTCTTTTAATTGGTGTATTTCCGATTTTTGTTCTTGCGACATGCTAAGAAGTGCCTCGAATAATTTATTTTCGCTATTTTCAGTTAAATTGTTTACTTCTCCTGCACATTTACTGTTCAAAGCACTTTCGATATTTTTAGCTTTTTTTACTGCTTCATCAAACTTTGTGGGTGGGTATTTTTTTAATTCAAAAGAGATGTCCGGTCTTAGTGCTTCAAGGTATTTAGTTAATTTAATCGTTTCTAATAATTCTTTAGCTCCGTTCTTTTGTTCATGTCCTGACGAGACAAGGTATTTTTGTGCCTCAATGTTGAATTGTTTAGTAAATTCTTCAATAGTTTGGTTGGGTGTTTGTTTTGCATTTATGAATTGCGCCTGAGCGTCAGCAAACGATCTTTCTTTTTTAAATTGTGTTATCGCATTTTCTTTGAATGTGTTATAGTTTTGTGCTTTATGCAATTCAGCTGTGTTTTTTAGAATCTCTCTCGCTTGGCCTTTAAATTTTGACTTTGCCAACACCAATTTTAAATCATCAGAAAATTGTGCCGCTGCGGCTAATTCTTCGAACTCTTCGAAAAAATATGATATATTTTGGTCTGGTTTGTCCTCAAAATTTTGTAAAGAGTTCAATAGAGTGTCTATTCCAATTTTAAATGTGTCCCTTTCAGGAGAAGACTGCCTTGCCTTATTTCTACCTGTCATATTTATTTACTTATTTGGAAAATCTCACACAGACTGATGTTTAATACTTTTTCCTTTATTTTTATTTTTTTTTTTAACTCTTTCACACCTCAAATTATGCTATCATAAACTCTCAAGATATGAGTTTTGTAATGAATTATTATAATTTATACTCATTCAAGAATAATATATAATAGAAATTATGAAATAGCCCTAAATATTTTTATAAATACACATAAATATAATGACAAAGTAAATTTTCCGAAATACGGATATATATAGTAACGAAATTCTTTACAATCTTACAAGCTAATGTGTCGTGAACTAAACCAACTCTTCTATATATTTTTGTTTCATCTTCTCAACTATTATATTTCAATTTCGTAAATTTTTAGATATACACACAATATTTATAAACACAATATGGATAAATAATGTTTGTTAGTAGAAGGAGAAAAAGCTAAGAGAAGATAGAGGAGATAGGTAATTAAGAATAAAATCATAATACTGGCTATCTTTATTTATATTTAAATGCAGAAAATTTTCAATTTTGAATCCCAAATACAAATTCATACACCTGGTATGAGCACCATTAAACTTTTATTAGTGTGGTGACGAAAATAAACACCTCCTACTAGGTACGCAATCTTGACGTGGTTAGTACTAAGACAAATGAAAATAATATCCCTTCGGCGTTGTGAACGAAGATCGGATATTATTAATTACTAAAATAATTCCTTAATATCATACATAAAATTAACATTTGCAATAACATTAGGATCGCCTTATTTAACGTATGAATTTGTGAAAATTGGGATTGATGAGTCAATAAAATACTTGAGACATTAATCTACAAATTTAAATGTTAACATTCCCTAATCTGCATCTAGAAATTACCTTAAAATACATAAAGGGAGAAAACTGGAATAAAGACAAGAATAGGTACATATATACAAAATTTTATTAAAACACATAAATTAGCATCATGCAAACACTATAAAAATATAATATGCAAGGCAATAACTACTGAAATATGGTTATAGCGAAATATACAAAATATTTTATTTCATTTATCCTCGCAGCTCATTACGCTTGAGTTCACGACACAACTTATAGGCAAAGCCCCAAAATTTCGTATTTTATAAACTCGAGTCCTTCTTTCTTATTATTCCTCTTATCTTACTGGTATTATTAATTTATTTATTTATTCATTTTACTATTAAGTTTGAGCATTAAATTCTGATAATTTTGAGTCTCAAAGATAATAATAATTTTAAAAATTTTAAAATAATCAAATTTTAAGTGATCAAATTTTAAAAAAATCAAATTTTAAAACCAAAATTTTAACACAACATTATATCACTAAAATAAATTGGCCAGTCACATGAACAATGAAATTTTCTCACCTTACAAGTATGTTGCTGGTATTGGTCGCCCTTGGCTTATAGCTGTCCGTACAGTTCATTAGTACACCAACACACTTATATCCAAATGCCGAGTTATCAGTCATTTTTTTTTAATTAACACAAATAGTAGCAACTTTTCTAAATTTAGGAATCATCTGATGAAAAATAGTCAGCTTTGCGCACTCAGGTGTTCCGTTTTGAATTGGAAATCAGTCGACGATTCGCAGAGGTATCAGTCAATTTTTTCTAATTAACACAAATAGTAGCAACTTTTCAAAACTTAGGAATCATCTGATGAAAAATAGTCAGCTTTGCGCACTCAGGTGTTCCTTTTAGGTAGCTTTCATTACAAAAAGTAAAAAGCTACCTATTGCAGCCGTCCGGAGGAAAGCACTTCCGGAAAATTTTGGTATATTTTCACCGATCATGACCCCCAGACCCCAAAACCACCCTCCGTTCAAATGTTGACATATATATATATATATATATATATAACCATATATATATATATATATATATCTGATTTTTGTCATGCGATAACTAACGTATTTATGAAACGATTTGAATGAAACTTGGTATGTACAAAGTAAATACAAATGTCTCGACCGAGTTCGTTGGCCAGCATCATCCGCCATTTTGTTTCAAAATGGCGGCCATTTTAAATTTTTTAAAAAATTTAAAATTTAAAATTCTATGCGAAAAAATTAAAAGTTGGAAAATATTTTTCTTTTACGTGTTAGAACTTAAAAAAAAAGATTCCAGAACACTTTTTATTTTGTCTATATCTTAAAAAATGATTGAGTTATAGCACTTTTAATTTTTCTTATGACTGACATTTTGAAATGATCCGATTTTTGTCATGCGATAACTAACGTATTTATGAAACGATTTGAATGAAACTTGGTATGTACAAAGTAAATACAAATGTCTCGACCGAGTTCGTTGGCCAGCATCATCCGCCATTTTGTTTCAAAATGGCGGCCATTTTAAATTTTTTAAAAAATTTAAAATTTAAAATTCTATGCGAAAAAATTAAAAGTTGGAAAATATTTTTCTTTTACGTGTTAGAGCTTAAAACAACGATTCTAGAACACTTTTTATTTTGTCTATATCTTAAAAAATGATTGAGTTATAGCACTTTGAATTTTGCTTATGGCTGACATTTTGAAACGGTGTGATCTGAAGGATTCACAATGTTGCTTTAAAATGGCATACACTTTATGATATCGTGGAATTTGGTGACTCTCTAAATCGCTTAAAATAAAACCAGGTTGAATAAAATATGACTAATTTCTAAAAATTTCTATTAATATTCAGTCTTGACAAAAACTAGTATTCAATCTTATAAAGTCAGTAATTTTATAAGATTATTTCCACTAATTTGAGCTTAGTATTTTTGAACAATGTAACTTACTTTAAAATAAATAAATAAATATATAAGTATGTGAAAGCTACCTCTTCCTCCCGGCATTGCCGGAAGGACTTTTTGAATTGGAAATCAGTCGACGATTCGCAGAGTTATCAGTCAATTTTTTTCTAATTAACACAAATAGTAGCAACTTTTCAAAACTTAGGAATCATCTGATGAAAAATAGTCAGCTCAGCAATCCTTATGAATCATCTGATGAAAAATTAGTCAGCTTTGCGCACTCAGGTGTTCCTTTTTGAATTGGAAATCAGTCGACGATTCGCAGAGTTATCAGTCAATTTTTTCTAATTAACACAAATAGTAGCAACTTTTCAAAACTTAGGAATCATCTGATGAAAAATAGTCAGCTCAGCAATCCTTATGAATCATCTGATGAAAAATTAGTCAGCTTTGCGCACTCAGGTGTTCCTTTTGAATTGGACATCAGTCGACGATTCGCAGAGCATTATCAGTCAATTTTCATCACTTCGTTCGGGAGGCATAAGGTCGCATCTCCCGATGACACAGATTATTTCGATTTCTTCTTTTCCCTATCATCTTAGCGGGAGACTCGGAGCAGAGAGGAAAATCTTTTTTCCACCTTTACACCTTCAATTCCAAAAATGCACTGACTCATGTGGGGTTTCCTTTTTCAGGTCCTGTACGCCCCCTTTGACCCCATTGGGTATAAAATTTGGACTCCAATTGGCTTTGAATATGTTTCACTGTCCATTGGTCAAGTAAAAGATGCGGGGTTGGATTTTCAGACGTTGTTCATCCATTATTTATTGCCTGAGCTACGATTCCGAGCCGGCGACCCCACGTAGACCACACACGAGAGTAATAAATTTGATTGTAAATCTCTCATTGTTGCTTGTGTACGTTAGTGTCACAAATGGCGACTCTAGGTTTTATTGCTTCTCGTAAACATTTGTTCCTTTTTAAACTAATGGTGAGAAAATCCCTTCGCCCATGTGATTTTGCCATTCCCAGGCTCTGACTAAAAAGAGCTTATAGTATAATAAAACTTCCGAACAAACAACACATATTATTGTTATTATTTCTTGTTTACAAAAGCTAAAATAAAAATTTATTTTAATACTTTTATATACATTAATATTATTTCATTTTCTATCTCTTTCTAGATTATTTGTTTATTTATTTTATTTATTTTTATTATTATTCTTTCTCTCTCTTTGTTTTTTTTTCCTTTCCTTTTCTTTTCTTTTATTTTATTCTAAGCGATGTCGTGACATTTCTTTACGACAGAAGTCTTTTTAATATAATACAATTTTACTGGGAAAACTTGTAAAACTTGTTGGATTTGTCAATCCCAAAACTTTCTTCTATCTCATAAGTACATTTTAATATTAAAAAAAAAAAAAAAAAAAACTTGGTGACCCCAAAATTACCCACTATCGAATTTCCTCGAACATTTGACCTAGCCTACTGAGATTCTGGTATCCGAAAAGCCTAAAACGCAAAATTTAATTAATATTCTGAGAAAATTAGCTTAGTAGTGCCTCATGTTGGGTAATTTATACTAAAACCTAATAAGCATCTACTTATGTCAAGACCTAACAGAATCTGAAATTTGATGGAATTTCGTCCATTAGTTCTTGAGATATAGTTATAACAAAAAATATGCCAAACGTAGCACAGCAACACCATATCTTGGACAATTTATGGCAAAATGTAAAAAAGCGTCTAATTATGTTATGGTGTAAAAGAATCTGAAGTTTGATGAAATTCTGTGCATTAGTTCTTGAGATATAGCTAGTTTAAAAAAAAACCGTGTAAAATATAGCACAACAGCACTATCAGTTGAAGGATTTATAAAAAAACGTAATCATCGTGTAATTATGTTATATGTCATTTTGTAACAAAATCTGAAGTTTGATGAAATTCTGTGCGTTGGTTGTTCAGATATAGCTATCTGAAAAATCGTGCAAAATGCAGCATAGCTGTTGCAAGGTTAATACCGAAATGTAATCAGCGTCTAATTTTGTTATATATTCTAGTGTAACAGAATCTAAAATTTGATGAAGTTCTCTGCATTACTTCTTGAGATATAGCTATCGCAAAAATCGTGCAAAATGTAGCACGCCTATAGGGAAGTTCACACCAAAATCTTATCAGCGGCTATGCATCTCCAGGTATCGCGGAATCTGAAGTTTGGTGAAATTCTGTGCATTAGTTCTTGAGATATAGCTATCATGAAAATCATGAAAAACGTGGCATAGCAGCGCCACCTGCTGGCCAATTTACACCAAAACTTAATCAGCGTCTATGTATATCAAGGGGTCACAGAATCTGAAGTTTGGGGAAATTCTGTGCATTAGTTCTTGAGATATAGCAATCTTGAAAATCATGAAAAACGTAGTATAACAGCGCCACCTGCAGGCCAATTTTCACTAAAACCAATAGGCACTAATTCATATCAAGGTCTAACTGAATATAAAATTTTATTAAATTTCGAGCATTAGTTCTTGAGATAGAGAGCCCACAAATTTTTTGTCACATACAGACAGACAGACTCACAGACAGACGTTTTCTAAAAATAGTCAAAACGTGTTCAGGACCTTCTAAAACGTATAAATCCGTCGAAAACCGGAAGTCGAAAATTTTCATGAATCCAATACTTTCTTCTTGTAAAGATAGAAGAAAGTAAAAATAACTAAAAACAATAAAGATCTCAATCAATTTTCGTTTGAGAAATTTAACAAAATTAGAAACAAGTTTCATTTTTAAAATAGAATTTTGCAATTGATTTTCTAATAGTTTTGATATAATTCTTTAATTTCCTATTTCAGATAACTGCACGTATATTGAAGTACCACCTAAATAAATCTCGGAGTTGAGGGTCTACCGAGACAAAACTTCATTTCATTAATTAAGAGTATTTATCTTTAAAAAGTAAAGTTAAGACTAATATTTTTAGTTACTTAAAAAAAAAGTTTAACAAAATTGTATGTGTAAAAAACCTATGAATTTAACAAGTTGCAGTTTCTATAGTAAAAATCTAAAAGCATATTCCATAAACCCCAAGTTTTCCGAAATTTAAACAAAAATTCTTTCCAATAAACATATTTTAGTTTATAAACAATTTTTATTCATTTAAAAATAAATTATTTCGCAAGAAATAATAACTTATTAATCGTCTAAATTTAATAAATTTTTGTCATAAATTACACCTACACCAATGTTATTTTCATTGCAAAGAAACTATTTAATGGAATGTTAAATATGCGGCATGTAACATTGTTTCCTCAAATCTTTCCAAATACTTCCGAAAGACGTCGAAGTTCGAAGTAATTAAATTTCATAGAAATACAACTTTTCGTGATTATTTAGTGATCTAAAATATTGAACTTAGTCAAGTTTTAATTATGTTATTATTTCGTAAAATTTTTCATCCACAGATTTTTGGGAAAGAATTAAATGTGCCTGTGTATAAAAACGAGCATTTTAATTTGATGAGGATTTACTGTGTATGAGGATTTTAACTTCGAAAGACGTTGAAGTTCGAAATAATTAAATTTCATAGAAAAAAAAAACTTTTCGAGATTAATTAGTGATCTAAAGCATTGAATTTAATTAAGTTTTAATTATGTTATTATTTCAGAAAAAATTAACCAACAGATTTTTGGGAAATAATTAAACATGCCTGTGTGTAAAAACGAGCATTTTAAATTTCTGTCTTCTAATCTTTTCAATGAAAACTAGTTGGATGTGTCAATCCCAAAACTTTCTTCTATCTCATAAGTACATTTTAATATTTAAAAAAAAAAAAAAAAAAAAAAAAAAAAAAAAAAAAAAAAAAACGTGGTGACCCCAAAGTTACCCACTATCGGATTTCCTCGAACATTTGACCTAGCCTAATGAGATTCTGGTATCCGAAAAGCCTAAAACGCAAAATTTAATTAACATTCTGAGAAAATGAGCTTAGTAGTGCCTCATGTTGGGTAATTTATATTAAAACCTAATAAGCATCTGTTTATGTCAAAACCTAACAGAATCTGAAATTTGATGGAATTTTGTCCATTAGTTCTTGAGATGTAGTTATAACAAAAAATTTGCAAAACGTAGCACAGCAACACCATATCTTGGACAATTTATGCCAAAACGTAAAAAAACGTCTAGATATGTTATGGTGCAAAAGAATCTGAAGTTTGATGAAATTCTGTGTATTAGTTCTTGAGATATAGCTAGTTTAAAAAAAAGTGTAAAATATAGCACAGCAGCACCATCTGTTGAAGGATTTATAACAAAACGTAATCATCGTGTAATTATGTTATACGTCATTTTGTAACAAAATCTGTAGTTTGATGAAATTCTGTGCGTTGGTTGTTGAGATATAGCTATCGGAAAAATCGCGCAAAATGCAGCATAGGTGCACCACCTGTTGCAAAATTAATACCAAAATGTAATCAGCATCTAATTATGTTATATATTCTAGTGTAACAGAATCTAAAATTTGATGAAGTTCTCTGCATTAGTTCTTGAGATATAGCTATCGCAATAATCGTGCAAAATGTAGCATAGCAGCGCCACCTATAGGGCAGTTCACACCAAAATTTTATCAGCGGCTATGTATCTCAAGGTATCGCGGAATCTGAAGTTTAGTGAAATTCTGTGCATTAGTTCTTGAGATATAGCTATCAAGAAAATCATGAATAACGCGGCATAGCAGCGCCACCTGCAGGCCAATTTACACCAAAACTTAATCAGCGTCTATGTATATCAAGGGGTCACAGAATCTGAAGTTTGGTGAAATTCTGTGCATTAGTTCTTGAGATATGGCAATCTTGAAAATCATGAAAAACGTAGTATAGCAGCGCCACCTGCAGGCCAATTTTCACCAAAAACCAATAGGCACTAATTCATATCAAGATCTAACTGAATATAAAGTTTTATTAAATTTCGAGCATTAGTTCTTGAGATAGAGCGCCCACAAATTTTTTGTCACATACAGACACACAGACAGACAGGCAGACAGACAGACAGACAGGCAGACAGACAGACAGACAGGCAGACAGACAGACAGACAGACGGACAGACTCACAGACAGACATTTTCTAAAAATAGTCAAAACGTGTTCAGGACCTTCTAAAACGTATAAATCCGTCGAAAACCGGAAGTCGAAAATTTTCATGAATCCAATACTTTCTTCTTGTAAAGATAGAAGAAAGTAAAAATATTTCAAGGTAAAATTTGATAAATATTTGATGCTATTCCTAAAAGTTAAATTCCTAAAAGTATTTACTGCTAGAATTCTTTTGAATATAATAAAATTTTGCTGGAAAAATGCAGTTAGGATCTCAATCATTTTGCATTTCAGAAGTTGTCCGAAATTAAAAACAAATTTCATTTTTAAAAGTAAGATTTTGTAATTGACATTATAACAGTTTTGTTACAACTCTCTAATTCCCTATTTCAAATAAATGCACGTATATTGAAGTAACGCCTAAATAGATCCAAGAGTTGTGGGTTTAATAAGACAAAGCTACATTTCATAAATTCTCTTTAAAAAATGAAGTTATGACTAATACTTTTTAGTTACTTTAAAAGCAGTTTAGAGAAATTGTCTGTGTAAAAAAAAATTATGAATTTTATTAGCTGCATTTTTTATAGTAAAAATTATTAGGATGAGCGAAGCGAATCCTCTACTAGTCCACTCAAATTACAATTTGTCGTACGCTTTACAAAAAAACTATTCAATATTTTATCTTCAAATTAAACAGAAAAATAAATTATGATCTGTAGATTTGCAGAATATAATTTTTTTTACAGTAAAACGTTAAAAAAATTATTATTTTAATTAATTTATTTTACATGCATTTCCAATACGGACGCATTTTAGCAAATAAATAAAAAATGAAACGCGTATATTTTCAGAAAAAAAAAGTTTAAATCATGGAGTAAATAATTATAGATAGAATCATGATTAATTTATTAAATAAAACATGTTTTCATTATCCCGCAAAATCGTTTGCACAGATGACACTTAAACATTTAAAAAAAATTGTATTATGGATTTTTTTTTTTTTTTTTTTGTAAACTGGCAACAAAATAATTGTAAACAAATAAAATTAATTCTTAAATTTGTTATATAAATGAAAAATTAAAAGATCTGCGTGAAGTTGTTGGTTCAAGCTCTTTATAAATATTTTTGAGAAGGTCGTATTGTGGCTAAATAATATTGACTCATTAATCAGAAGGATTTTATAGAAAAATAAGACTTTAATAAGTTCGCAAACACAACAATAATTATTCGTGAAAACGTCACTGCGAGAATGAGAGAGCGCTTCGTTAAAAGGTAATTCCATTAATTGAGTTGCCATTCGCAGAAAGTAAAAAGTTCTCCCACGCGGAGAGAATTACAGCAATTCTCATACGCTAACATGTATAAAAACGAAGAAATTAAAATGATTTACAGTTAAAAATTCATAGTATCAACGAAAGCAGATTTCAAATGTTTTTTCCAGAAAATAGGATTTTGAAGAAGTAACTTTCTTCAAGCTTTCTTCAAATATATTATTCTAAAATAGCTATCAAAGATTATCGGATGTTGATTACAAAGATTGGAAACATGCATATTTCAAACAATTAAAAAACACCAGTGGCTACTTGAAATTGTAAAAACATCTTTAAAAGAGCTTTTAGTTGAAAATTAAAAAAAAAAAAAAAATTAAGTTTGCTTCGAAAATATCTTATTATGCCAGTTTTACATCATAAATAAAAAATTAAAATGCGCCAAAACATAAAACAACGTTTTTGTTTAATAAAGATGCAAAAATAATAATAAAAAAAATATTGTTACTTTCAAATATCTGTTTTATAAAATAATGCTTCGCGAATCCAAACAAAGCATGGCTTTTGCTAGTAAATATAAAAGCATATTCCATTAATCCCCAGTCTTTCTATATTTAAACAAAAATGCTATTTTTTCTCCCTATGAACAGCATTTAATTTAAAATTATTTTTTAATTCTTTTAAAATGATATTATTACGAACGCAAGAAAAAGTTGATAAAAGTTTTAAACTAAATCAAGTTTTTCTTTAAATTATACTTATTCCAATATCTTTTTCATTATAAAAAAACTAGTAGAATTTTAAACATGCTGCATGTAAGATTGTTTTCTCAAATCTTCCCGTTGATTTTTGTAAGACATCGAAGTTCGAAGTTCTTGGATTAATTTGACACATTACATAATTATTCTACAGGCGCTGGTTACATTAAAATCACTTTATTAAATAGAATAAATCACTAGCAGCTCACTGCTGCATTATCGTCTGCCCACATCTCAAAAACAGCTTTTAGAATAAAAACAGAAAATGCAATTCACTTCGCTTTAGTTTTTGGACACTGAGATTTTAATTATAGGTGGCGCGGTATGTCTGCCTACATGGAACAGAAGTAATTAAATTTCGTAATAAAAGCATATTGCATTAATCCACAGTCTTCCTATATTAAAACAAAAAAGCTATTTTTTCTCCCTATAAACAGCATTTAATTTAAAATTATTTCTTAATTCGTTTAAAATGGTATGATTACGAACGCAAGCAACAGTTCATAAAAGTTCTAAACTGAATCAAGTTTTTTCTTTAAATTATACTTATTCCAATATCTTTTTCATTACAAAAATCTAGTAGAATTTTAAATATGCTGCATGTAAGATTGTTTTCTCAAATCTTTTCGTTGATTTTTGAAAGACATGGAATTTCGAAGTAATTAAATTTCGTAAAAGAACAACTTTTCGAAACTAATTAGAGGTCCAAAACATTGATATTAATGAAGTTTTAATTATATTATTATCTCGTAAATTATTTACTATCAGATTTTTGTGAAATAAATAAATATCTTTATGAAGAAAAGTAAACTTTTTAACTTTCCGGCTTTTAACTTTAAAATAATATTTTAAGGAGAAATTTTCAAAATATTCGATAGCATTCTTAAATATTAGATAATGAAATCAAAGATTTGAATTTTTAAATTTCAAATGCTCTGAATAATGTTTAATTTGCTTATGTTAATTTTTTATGAAATAAAATGTAAAATTTAATAAAAAGAAATTTCATAAAGGTGCAATTATTGTTATTTGTATCAAAATTTGTCAAATATTGGATAGTATGAATTTCTAAGATCGAGTAAATATTTAGGTAGGACTTATAAAGCTCAAACTATAAGCGTTAACTTATTATTTGATTTTTACTTTTGTCTATCTTTACCAGAAGAAAATATTAAATTCGTAGAAATTTTCGACTTCCGGTTTTCAACTGATTTACACGTTTTAAGGATTAGCGATACCAAAAAACATGATTTTATAAAATGTCTGTGTGTTACTAACTGTGTTCTAACTCTGTTAGAATTGAAAAGCTCTACATTTTGATTTTAATCGCTCAACAGATGACCCTGCTATGCTGATATTTTGCAATTTTTGTAGTAGGTTTATCACAAGCTGCACGGATTTTCATCAATCTTTAGATTTATTCAGTCCTTATTATAACTTGTTTACATTTTGATGTATATCTTCTAACAGGTGGGGGTGCTATGCTGAATTTTTCACGATTTCCGCAGTACTTCTATCTCAAGAACTAATGCACGGATTTCCCCAAACTTTAGATTCAGTTTGATGTTGACATAAGTTGTTTCAGATTAGGTTTCGATGGAAATTACCCCACAAGTGTTACTGCAATGTTGCATTTTACATGATTTACGGGATTATAACGACAGTCATATCACAATAACTAATGCACGGAATTTTCTATCATTAGAATGAGCATAGATTTCAAATTAATTCTAATACTGTGCTAGCTAATTTTGAAGCATTAACATGCATGAGATAAAAGAAAGATTTGGTATTGGCACATGCTACAAATGAAGTATGAGGAAGTTTCTAAACTCCCTTTATCCAGAATTTAAAAAGAATCTCAAAATTTGTCTGTTTATAAATTAACATCGGAAAAATGCTACAATTTTCAAAGGAAGTAGTTTTATCCCGGATTTCTGAAATTGTAAAATCTCAGTTTACAATGGAAAACAATCAACCCAGTTTTTTAAGATTTTCCAAAATTTGATTTCTTGAGAAGGTGTGCTTTGAAACCAATGTTCTAATATGCGCTATCATAATTTAGAATGCATTGTGAACATGACAATAACGAAAATGTTTAAAATATATAATTTTATTTATTGATGTATAAAATACATAATTTTATACACCAAGTTCATCAATTGCAAAAATTATAACTTTATATTTTACACTTAATGGAAATTACAATCTATACCGTAGCATTGAGATTATTTTTTTTTCACTACTTCACTTTCAACCAATGCAAAAAAAAAAAAAAAAAAAAAAAAAAAAAAAGGAATATTTTGCAAAAACATTATTGCATTTCATCATTTACACTTCATACCACAAGACGTGGAAAACTGAAAATCAAATATTATGTATGATTTAATTATATATAATTTATTATATTATATATATCTTTTTCTTTTTGAGCTTCAGGCCGAGTAAAAAAGTGATTAAAAAAATTGTAGTGTTAAATTATGCCACGCTCGAATATTCTCGGAATAATTAATTTTATTTACACTCAATCAATATTATAACAGAACGATTGTAACAATTTTATAGATAGCAGATTTGATTCATTAATATCTATTAATTTAACACAGGATTTCTACCAAATGGTTAATCCTTTTTATAATCTAATTTATTTCTTAATTAAATAAAGATTTACCATATGTTTCAAACAAGTGCATCTTGCTTTTTATCGTAAATAAAAGTGATTTATCGGATAGTTAAGTTTGTAACACGCAACATATTTTTCTTAAATCTCTTCGTAGATTTTCTAAATACGTCAAAGCTCAAAGTAATTAAATTGCTTTAAAAAGTAGGAGACAAATTTTGGAGACTAAATAATGACTTAAAGTGTTGTTATTAATCAAGGTGTAATTATGATATTATCTCGCAAATTAATAATTATATGATTTCCGTAAAATAATGAAACATCATTATGGGGTAAAGCGATCATTTTAACTGTGGAGCTTTTAAGTGCGAGTATTCTTAAAGAAAAATTATTTTTAACCGCTTTTTTCACAAATTTTTTGAAAAAAAAAATCATCATATTTTTTTTTGTTATCATATAATTGCATTTAAACATTTGCTTTTCATATGACAAAACTTGGAAAATGGCCAATGTAATATTACATATTATTCATTATATTGTATACGAATAATTTCTTTCTTTTTGAGCTTTAGATCAAATAAAAACGTGATAAAACAAGCTATAGAGACAAACATTGCCACGTCTGATTTTTCTCCAACTAATAATTATTAATTGTAATGTATACGAACCCAAACTAATGCGGGATAATAAGGAAAGCAGTTAAAGATTCTGATTTTCGTATAAACGATAGTTATAAAAAGTTATTAAACTATTCAAATTAATATTATTTTTAAATAAAAATACTCTTACAATAAAATTGCTATTATTAAATCTCGTATATTAAATAATAGCAATAATTGTATTGAATACTAATCTATTTTAAATGACTAAGACATTCATCAAGAAAAGAGTAGTTGTGTATTCTAACAATAAAGCATTTCATATCCCAATAAATTATCGTAAATTTTATAGATACTGAAAATAATTTGCAGATACACACATATATCTTTAAATCTTGAATAAAATACTAAAGGATGTATTTGAAAAAATACTTTTCCACCTTCAACAGCTCGAAATTTTCTTATACAATTTCAGACGCATTTTTAAAAGTAGAAACATGAACTTAATAAAGGGATGCCCTGTGATGTCATTTAAAGTTCAATTCATTAGAATTTGATTTATAAATAATTAACCCTTAATTGCTCTGACAAAAATTGTCACATAACTACTGTGAGCGGTCTGTCAGACCGCTTAATCTAAAGATTAATACAATGTTAAATTAACTCTCAGAATACTATTTTTGTATTGAACTTTATATACAGGACTATTATAACTAAAATTCAGCTATTCAAAAGTATCTAGAGATAGTAATAGGGCTCTAAACGAAACAAAATTTGACCAGTATCTATAATTAAACTAAAAATTGGGAGTTAAACTCTGAAACTTGAAAAACTCAGCGGTCTGTTACACAGCTAACAGCAGTTAAGGGTTAACTTCTCAGTATGACCTTTGTTTTTCGTTCTCATGTCTTCGGGAAATTCTGATCAAAAGGCCAACTTTGAGAGCATTTTTGTAATATTTTCTGCATTTATCAAAAAATTGACAAACACCGCACCTTGGGTAGTTTCTAAATAAGAGAATCTGCGAGTCTGATGCGTTTGAGAGCAAAAATGAATTAAATAATAAATCGAAAATAAGCAGTTTGAATCGAAATACTCACTTAATGAAATAATAAATATGTTACTTTTAAGATAATTTTTTAAAATCATTTTATTGATTTTTTAAAGTGAAAGATCGAAACAACTAAATTTCATTGAGTGTGGAACATCTTTAACAGTGATACATCTCCTTTATCTTTTAAAAACTAATTGATGGTCTAAAGCAATTTTTAGTAATCACGTTTTAAGAAGTTTATTAGCTGGTAAATTGTGTATTACTTGATTTTAATGAAAAAAAGATCGGGATTTATGTAATAAATTTATTGAACGTTTGAGTATTGTAAACTGTATAAATGCATAAAACGAAATATTTAGAACCTGATTACAATATCACTTTAATATTGATGTTTAAATGACATCCAATCAATATTTCTAACTTGTATTAAGCGAGTATTGATGTTTTATTATCTACACTAGTTACAACTCTGTAAACCTCCTGGGTTACAAAACATACGCGGAAACCAATTTAAGAAAAAGTGAAAACGCGATATATTTTCTATATTTATTATGATTGTTTAGATTTCCCACAAACAACATCAGAAACCATTTTTATATTAAAAACATCAATCATGCATTTAAGCAAAAATTTCAAAAACTTTAAAAGTGATACTTTTGCATTAGCCGTATTCCAAGAATTAATAACTGAAAAAAAGATACCAATTTATAATCGCTATTTATAATAACCGCTTTAATACATTTAATTTGAATGCCTATGCACTAAATTGAATTACATGTCTTTTTTACTTTTATTTTTACTGCTCAATAGAAACTATTCAGAATAGGAATCGAGTCTGTCGAGCATAAATGCCCCTCACTGTCACATTTGTTGAGGTCTTCAAAATACAAACTTCAGCTGAAATTGAGCTCAAATAAACACGACAGAGAACGAGGGAGGAATATACAAGATGTAAATAAATTAAAGTAGTAAAAATTGAAAAACGATAATAAGCACATTAAGTTGTAAATATTATACATCTACTAATAAATGTTTACCATAAGTTTGTGCAGATATTTACAGATGCTGCAGATATTTGTTTTCACCGTAAGTGATCTGCATAATGAAGTGTTAAATATATAACACGCAAGGTTATTTTCTGAAATCTTTTCGTTGATTTTCGTAAAATGTCAAATCTTTCAGGAAATAAATTACTCTAAGATGTGCAAAATATCATTTAGAGACTAATTAATGAGTTAAAATTTTGTTATTAATCAAGTTTTAATTATGGTATTATCTCGCAAATTATACATTACCTCATTTTCATAAACTAATTAAATATCATTAACTGAAAAACTAGGATCTTTTTGCATTTTTAAGAGCGGGAATTTCTTTTTATGTGTGATGAAAACTGAATATCGATCTATAAATAAATATAGGAACATAAAAATAAATATTTCACAAAATCTCTGAAGAACGCTTTGTGTTTTAATCACATGGTATTTATATTGTAAAAATACATTTATTGTTAATATATATTTCATTTTATTTGTAAGTTTAGCGCATGGATTATAGACCAGAATTCGAAACAAGGATCCTTTTAACAAAAGGATCCTGATTATATGAAAAAAGTTGACGTGAAAAATTTCAACGCTTAAAATTAATTAAAAAATTAAAGTAATTGTGTTTAAATTAATAATGCGTACTACTCCAACTTTACTTACTCCGATTTAAATTTCATTAGAAGAAATTTATTGAGTCGATTCAGATATCAGACAAGATGACATAATCAATAAGCGTTTCTGCGTGAATTGTGTACCTGCCAGGTTTATAGAGGATAGCTGGGTTGGCAGAGCATTGGCAGCTTAATCTTAAAGGTTCTTGGTTCGAATTCTGGTCCGGAAATATTTTCATCCATTTATAAAATTACAACTTTTATATCTCTGTCACGTGTTGCACGATTAGGAAATATAAAATATTTTTCATTAAAAACAATTAAAAAAGTTCTGCTTTTCTTGTCTGATAATATTTCATGGTAAAATTGAAAGTCCATTGATTTAAATTAATAATGTTAAATAAAAATGTACTGGAAAAGCGTTTACAACCTCGTGCTAATTTTATGATTTAGAATAAAAATCCAAAATGGGTTTACATCATGAATTTAGACACATTATCTGATATATTATGATAAATTAATTTTATTGTAAATGTAAAAAAGTATTTTTATCTACAAATGTTAAAATCATACAATTTTAACAAATGGAAATAAAATTTAGGAACAGTAGCTTCTTTTAAAACATAATGAGATGTTGTCCTTATTTGTATTTTATGTGGAACTCATCTGTGATGATGCTTCAAGGTTAGTTGTCATTAGATTTAATGTTTTGAGATATGCAAAAGGTATAATTAGATTTTTTTTACTTCGGACTGAGTGTAAGTCAAGTTGTGCTAAAATTAAATAAACTGAAAACTTTTTGTAAATTTTTCTTTATGATCCGATGATTTATGAAACAAATGGAAAAAGGGGGGGGGAGGACCATCAAAACTCTCAGCAAGGTGTAAATGATATATTATTAGAATAGTGGTTCAAGATTGTGTCTATTCTTTTGGTATAAAATGTACTTTAGAAGACCCAGTTACATACAGAGCTCTTATTAGTGTGTTCAGAAATGTCTAAAGCTTTCATTGTATTAAATTCAAAGCCAAATCAAAATTACAAAGGCATCACATTGATGTAAAACAAAGATTTGCATTTTTCAATATCTTAAGATTCAATCTATGACGAAAATTGACAAAAACCAATGGAAAAAAGAATCAGTCTTCATGTACCAGATTGTATAAGATAATATTTATAGGATTTACGAAATAAGTCATATCTGCTTTCAAGACATGTACAAGAGTGCGGCTCAGTGATGAAGTGGGCAGGCTTTAAGACAAAAACTTAATATATACATTTTTTTAAACCAAGATAAAGATGAATTTTTTGACTATCAAATTAGTTTCATTAATAATTGTATTCGTTTAACATGTTCCATAAGTTTCAAAATTTCTTTTACTCCAAAATAACGCTTTTATTCATAGGTCTCTATCAATTTCAGATTGTTTGTCTGAGAACAATATTATAACTTGGGACTTTCCAGCTTAACGTCCTAACTTAAATCCCATAAAACACTTGGGAGAATCTTGGTTCGCCACGTTTACACCAACTATAATCAGTTTTATTACATTGTTGAGTTGAAAAGAGCTATTTTGATAACTTAGAATCATAAGCTCATTTATATTTATTAATATTTAGCCTATTTATTATTTTGCAAAATTTTCAGTAAATAATTTTTAAAGCATAATCTGGTTAGAGAAAAACAAAGATAGTACAGTAAACATCTTCCAATCAGGCATCGTAAGGACTGACATGCTGAATAATCCGGTGCGACTTTCGGAAACACAACAGAATGAAAAAGTGGGTTGAAGCAAATTTTGAAAAACCGACAAAGGAAGTTTATATTTATGAAGCCATCATTCAGAGTATTATCAACCTAATAGTCTCCAAAGACGTTAACTCTGATAATGATGATCTGGTTTAGTCAAACATCAGTTGGAATAAAAGTAGCTTATGTCTTGAATACATTTAACAAGTTTCCTAAACGCGTAGAAATACACTATATTGCCATTGATTATGGGACACTTGCGATTTTATACATTTTACTAAATATCTAGAAAAATACATTAGGAATCATCTCGAAACTCTTAGTGTATAAATATAATAATATACGTCATACATCTCCGTGAAGATTTTTTACCGAAACTCCATGGGGGACCGTCAACAAATTAAAAAAGAATGAATATCTTTTGAATAACCCTGTCAAAACTAATGTAGCAAAAGCGCTCAAACTCTAGATTATGATTGAATGCCTTATTGTAATACACTGTGTTCATTTTTATGCAAATAGCATGCATTCTCGCAGAGTAATTAAGGTTTTTATAAAAATGGCCCCAAATTTTTCTAAGTTTTTCCCTTATAATTTTCAGAGTTCTTAATATAAAATAATATTTTTTTCAGAAAATATGACAAACAACATTGCATACAGTACCCTGTAATCACAATTAAAAAATAATGAAAATTGTATACAAAATGAGTTGGTTTACTAAATAATTTTTTACTGCGCATGCGTCAACGATATCAAAATTTCATTTGCATATTATGTTAGCTAAGTGTATAGAGCAACTTTTGTGAAAGTCACAAAATCATAACTCTAAAATTCTGAAAATAATCGTAAATTGAATAAGTTGAAAATCCGTTATTCTCAAAATGAAGCAAAAACAAGAGGGGTTGTATCCATATATTCATTGATTAGTGTCAATATAGAATACACAATACGGGATGTTACGACTACTTTTGGATAAAATCCCTCATTTTTTTGCTTCATTTTGGAAACAACGGATTTTGCCCTTTTTCTATAGACGATTACTTTCAGAATTTTCAAGCTATAATTTTGAAACTTTTACAAAAGTTGCTCTATACATTTAGCTAACAAAATATGCAAATGAAATTTTGATATCTTTGACGCATGCGCAGTAAAAAATTATTTAGTAAACCTACTCATTTTTCATACAATTTTTATTATTTTTTAATTTTGATTACAGGGTACTGTGTGCAATGTTGTTTGTCATATTTTCTGAAAAAAATATTATTTTATATTAAGAACTCTGAAAATTATAAGGGAAAAACTTAGAAAAATTTGGGGCCATTTTTATAAAAACATTAATTACTCTGCGAGTATGCATGCTATTTGCATAAAAATGAACACAGTGTATTACAATAAGGCATTCAATCATAATCTAGAATTTGAGCCCTTTTGCTACATTAGTTTTGACAGGGTTATTCAAAAGATATTCATTCATTTTTAATTTGTTGACGGTCCCCTATGGAGTTTCGGTAAAAAATCTTCACGGAGATGTATGACGTATACTATTATATTTATACACTAAGAGTTTCGAGAAGATTCCTAATGTATTTTTCTAGATTTTTAGTAAAATGTCTAAAATCGCAAGTGTCCCATAATCAATGGCAATATAGTGTATATTCAACTTTGCGAGAATTACAAAACTTAGAATCATAAGAATCAACTCCCTGAAAAATGAAGAGAGAAGACTACCACAAAAAAAAATTCGACATTTGTTTAAGTTGGCCTCTACAACTAGGACTGTAGCGCACATTTTCTTATTATAGCCAGGTACTGTCGTGAAAAAAAAAAAAGAAACACTCCCAAACAACTCATCAACAAACTATCGTAGAAGAAAGTTACTAGTACCGTACGATTGAAAATAAAATATTTTAAATGGTGTACATAAAATTTGTTAAGGGGGACATCTGCATATTAAAACAAACTTAAACTTCATTTTTTTTTCAAAAGCTATACCCAATGTTAACAAAATATTTCAAATTTTCGGTTAAAACTACACCTAGAGATAAAATTTCAAACCGTTGGAATGTGAAGTTTTTGAATTATGAATATTAGAAATTTAGTGCTTTTAATGTCGAATTACATTTTCATATTTTTATTAATATCTCCTGAAGTTATACTATTAAAGTGATAATTTTTTTTATATAGCAATAACACTAAAATACCCAAACATATATGTGTTGAATTTGAAATATTTTTGATTTTAGATTATGAAGTATGGATTATGGATTATGAAATTAACATTAATAAAATATATAATTGCAACGCGCAATATTTTTGATGGATCTAAATTTTTTAAGTTCTGTTTTTTGGAAATCCAAAGTTTAAAAAGTTTCTTCAAGTAGTTTTCAAATTATTCTTCAAAATGGCCAAATGATTGTTTAAATAAACGTCTACGTTAGAAAAGACTAGATATGTTGAACTTCTTATGCTATCTCCAGCTATCTCAATGACTGAGTGGCACCTCAGATGGCTTAAATAAAAAAAAGATGATCTCTCTGTCAACAATTGACTACTGAACTTTATTTTGGATTACAGCCCTTAAAATATAATAATTCGGTTTAAAATAATTAATTTTTGGAAACTTATAGTGCGAATTACATGAAAATTTGTTTTTAAGTTAATTGAAGGGTATAGAGTTCATGTTCATTTATGCTGCTAAAACTTCATACGGCTATTGAAAGAACAAAACAATTATACGGTTTGTTTTAAAATATAGATGGCACCCTTAGCAAATTTTAAATTCGTCATTTAAAAGTAGATTTTATTTCCAATCGTTCGGTACCAGTAACTTTCTTCAACGATAATTTGAGGAGTTAGTAAGGGGTGTTTACTTTTTTTTACACTTAGGGTGGATCGAATTTTTTTTCACAGTGTCCGCATAGGTAGAAACCTACCTATGCGGAAAATATGTTCTCTTGGATGGAGATTAAGGGAAAAATAATTAAAAAAAATTAATTTTAAATTTTACTGTTGCCACAATGAGGTTGAATTTCGAAAAAGTGAGAAAAGACCTAATTTTGGCCAGATGATTTTTGATTCAAAATAATAGTTAAAAAAATTATCCAAAACCTGCCTATACGTAAAAGATGTTATATTATATGCTGAGTATGAGAAAAATAATTTAAAAAAATAATTCCAAAATTTGAATCTGCCGCGATTTGGCTCAAATTTATGTATTTGAACGTTTTTACGGAGAAAAATCAATGTTTTTTTTGTAAAATAAAGTATGAATTTTAGAATTTTTAAAATTTATTGCAATGAGGGGATATTTATTTGATTACAAGATTAAAACTTTAGTTTCTTATTTAACAGCTTATTTATTATTAATTCAAGAAAAATCGTCAACATTACAATTGGCAATAATGCATTGGTATTTAAAATCGACATGAGATTTTGTAATTCAATTCGATTTTTATAAAACCGTCTCTTATATATTGTCCATACACTACAGAAAATGCTTCCGTGACTATTTTGATTATTAGTTTTGTAGAATGAGCGTTGCGCGAATAGATATTATTGATAGTAGATGTTATTGTCACTGGAATGATTGCTGGATTTACTATTGCTTCTGAAATCATATCGTTACTAAATCCCTCAGTTAGTGGAGGTTCGACACATTTTCCTGTTTAATTAAATCTATGTAATCCGTCGCAAAAGGTCAAAAGCTGGTAAATAGAAAATATAGACATTATTTAATGTAATGGTTAGGATTACAGAACGTTTGATTTCACTCGTGCTCTTTTAGAATTCATCTACTGACATAAATGAAAATACAAAAAACTTCTCACAGGCAACGAATATTTTTTTTTATTTCATCAGTGAAACATTTGTGCCCAGCCGCGGTTCCATCCACGCTGCGGAAAGATGACGTAGTGGAACCTCATTGGTGTGTAACTACCACAAAAAACATTGTAGTGGACGCTTGAAGATCAATTCCATATTTCGAATAACACATTCTTTAACATCTATATTAACAGATATTCCGTTACAACCGATCTCAACCAACTTTGTTACGTGTACATTATTGTTAACACATGACATAAAAAAAAAAGTACGTCGGGTTTTTAACTTGTTTGGCACTCTCCCAGAATTTACATATATGTGACCCATATATTCGGAACAAGTTCTTTTTTCAAGCTCAAGTCTGCTTTTATTATGATTTTTCTTCGGTTGTCTTCTAGTGATGTAGTCTTCTATGAATGTAAATTCATCAAAGTTTAAAGAAGACGGCCATGATCATAATCTTTTACAAATGAGTAAAGAGAATGACTAAAACGGTAGAGTGGTCTTTGGTTTGTTTTGTCATGCGGAATTTTTTTCTGTCAATAGCATTCGATTGATAGTTTTGTGAGATAATGCCCTGATCTTGAAGTGCATCTGACACGATGGCAACACCTGCTTGGTCGGAAATGCCCAAACTGTCCAATATTCTGGCTGATCCCAATTTTCGTCACTACAGGTGGTGTGACACCTAGCTCGTCAGCATTTTGGCTTTTCAATGATAGCTGATGACGCAGAAAAGTGAGTTTGCTCGCACTACGTCGCGTCGGTTTAGTTTACACACAATATTCATATTCATATTCAAATCTATTGAACTGAAAAAAAATTAGGCAGTGTTTTTGGAAATGGTCCAAAAGACTAATAGATTTCAATATCTTATTTTGTTTTATAAGAATAAAGAAGAGCGCAATATTTGTCGTGAGACAATTTAATTTTTCTTAAAATAGTGCAGTGGTAAATTATTGAGATTGAATCTCATTTACAGACCACTTCTAATTTATTAGCAACCCCTTCTCACTGGCAGTAAATAAATAGATTGAGACCGATTCCTTGCTTCGGTTATTTTTTAAATACCAATATATAAATTTTATAACGTTTTGTAATAGGAAGTATATTTACTGGCATATCGAAGCCAGACCCAAATAGGGAGTAATTCATGTATTTATTTTATTTTATTTTATTAAATCCATGGTACAGTAATATTTAAAGTACACTAAGCTACACAATACACAAGCAGACAAATTCTTCACTGAAAGAACTGGAACTGCCAATTTTTCGAAACTTTAAACCATTTGCAGCAGTAATAAATTTCAAAATTAGTTTTTTTTCACTTAATCTCCATGCAATATAATATCTTTTACGCAAAGGTAGGTTTTGATAGATATTAAAATAATTATTTTGCGTCAAAAAAAAAAAAAAAAAAAGATTGTTTTCTATTTTTTTCAAATTTTATCGAATTTTCAACTTTTTTGTGGCAGTATAAAATTTCGAATTTATTATTTATTATTATTTTGTACTTAACCTCCATACGATATAACATCTTTTCCGCATTGTTGTATTTTAAAAATTATTAAAATAATAAATTTTTGACAAAATCATCTAATCAAAATTCTTTATTTTTTCAATTTTTTCGAAAATTTAACCCTTTTGTGGCAGCATTAAATTTTAAAATTAATTTTTTTATTATTTTTCTCTTAATCTCCATACAATATAACATATTTTCCGCTTAGGTAGGTTTTGATGAATGGTAATTTTTTTTCGCCTTATACAATCGATCCACCCTACGACACATGATTTAATTTACATTATTCGGTATTTTTTAGATACGTTCGTAATTACGTAAATACGTAGCACCTACAGTCATCGTTCAATCTGTCCGTCCATCGCTCTGCCTGCCTGCATATAACAACACAAAAACTACCCAACCGAATCGTTTGAGATATATTTAAAATATATAATTATTACATAATTTTGTGAATTCATTTCAAATTTTATGGAAATCGGATATATAGTTCAATTAGACGCACAACCAAAAGTATTCTCTTACATTACGGTCAACGGGGAAAAATAGTTTCAAGTGCTTTTTAATACTCTTCACTCTTTCGAACATGATACAATTCATATGTATTTATGAAATATATACTAAAATATACATTCTGTTAAATCTATGATGAAAAGAATATTTTTTACTAATATACAGGGCCACATAAATGTATTTTATTACATAATGGTATGGAGTGAAAGATTGTTTGGATTGCGTTTCAATTATACTATACTATTTCGCATTTTATGAAATTTATGTACATTGCTGAGGTTTACTACAAGTTATTTCCTCTATAATAGAAAGCACTATTTGTTTACAGGCACACATAAAAGATTTCGGACACTTTATTGTATTCGAAATACTGTATATTTCAAAAACTTCGTAATAGTACGAAGTCCCTCATTTTCTACATCTGACGTGCAATTTCCTACTTATATATTCTATTCAAGCTATTAAAAAAAACCATTCTTATTTTCTTCTAACTATTTATTATTTTTTCGTTGCAAACGAATTATTTACTGGCAAAATAAAGAACATACAGAAAAAGTTTTATAAATACTTTGTTTGGTTTACAAAGGACGCCAAAACTTTAAGTTATTGATTTCCTATAAAATATGAAAAATAACTTTTCAAGACTAATTAACAGTTCATTGTGTTGTTATAAATCAAGTTTTAGTTACATCATTATCTCACGAAAAATTCATTAACTGATTTAAGTGAAATAGTAATTAAATATAATTTGAAAACGTGAACATCTAAATTTTTCGACTTTAAATTGTAAGTACTTTAGAAGAAAAAAATAACACTTAGTAAAATTGAATAATTAAAAAGAACATATTACTAACATTAAATAAAATATTTTATATAACTGCTAAAAGTTTAGAAATAAATATTAAGAATTAGCTCAACTGAACAATAAATTATTTGTAAAAACTTTTGCAATTTTATAGAGTAAAAAATTAATTTTTCAAAACAATATCGTTTGCATCTTGAGCCTGTTTTAAGACATTGCATGATATAATTAAAATAACACAATTTGTAAAAATCACCATGAAAAAAAAAAATACAGGACGTGTGTTTCGAGCTAAAACAATAACAGCTCGTCATCAGCTGAAACAGACACGTGGCTGTAAGGGGACAATGTCAATGTAATTATACCTCATTGCTAGTTTATTCGGTGTTTTTTGCTATTTGCATCAAATATTTTGCTAAGATTGCACGAATATTGCAAAGAAAAATTTGAACATTTCATTTTTAACTTTTTTTAATTCTGACATTTCGTTAAAAATACTTCCTGTGCAGAATCAATATTTTTGTTATATAAAATTATAAATAAAATATTTCAGTGATGTTATAAATTTTGTACAAAATCTCTATTAATTCAAATATAATTCATTAATTTTACTTAATAAAATCTTTCTAAAATTTGTTAAACGATTGTATAAATTTTTCTAATGTGATTTAAAAAGTTTACGAAAAAAGATTTGGAAAAATATTTTTTTTTGTATTCATAAGTTGGAACATAAAGAGCTAAAGAATGAAAATAAAATGCAACTAAAGAGCATAAAGTGCAATATATATATTTGGGCGCGACTGAGTTTTAACCCCCTTCTTGGCGCGTTTTCAAAATATCGCCACATTGGCGCGCTTTTGCGTTTTGTCTTCCGGAGTTTCACTCCAGAAGACACCATTCAAAAGAGCGCAATTTAAAGTGGCGATAACGAAAATAAATCAGAAATACATGTTTTAAAACATGGAAATTTAAAAGAATTTGAAATATCACACATAAAAAAACAAATAATCCACTTACCGACAAACTAGGTTTTTAACGGAGTTTGAGAGATTGCGACAATAAAAATAGAGCAAAAATACATATATTAACGCAGAATCTGAAAATATTGCAAAAATTAGGATGTAAAAAGCATGCATATTGCAAAAAATTAAAACAAATATCTCATTTACATACAAAATTATTTCATAAAATTTAAGATTCCAAAATCGGATGACCATAACCAAAAATTTAATTTACAGAGCTTTTAGAAGAAAAAAATCCTTTCTCAGGGGCGCTCTGCCCCCCTGAACCCCCCGGTCACATTTTTCTTTAAAACGTGTATAATATTTAAACATTCAAAACAGTTCTGATCAAGAAACAAAGAAATTGTACACATACCTTTTTTAAAAATAAAACCAGTATTTTTTGTAAATAAAAAAAGAAATCAATAATAGATTTTCTAAATAAATATATTAAGTTTTGAATGCAAATGGTCATTTTAATTTATATTTAATATGTAATTACTCGACCAACTCTCATCGTAATCCAACGGTCTAATAACACACAAGAAATTTAATTAACTTCAAGGCGCCAGAATTAAAATTCTACAGTTTCTCCTCTCTCGTCCAATAGAAAAGAAAGAACGAACAGAGCACGCGCCGCAAGCTCCCGCAAACGAGGGAGAAATCGCTTCTTCACTCCGAGGGTTGCTGAGTAGAGCGACAGCGAAAAGTAAAGGAAAGCAAGGCGTGTCGTAGTTATAGCGCGCAGAAAAAACGCTGTCAAGAAGTGGGTTAAAACTCAGTTTACCTTATATTTGTATACTCTTCTATTTCTTATCTTCTATTTCTTATTTTTACCGCAAACGAACTATTTATTGACTAAATAAAATACATATAGTACAAGTAAATTTTATAAATACTTTGTTTAGTTTTCGAAAGACGTCGAAGTTCGATATATTTAAATTTTTATAAAATGTGAAAAATACCTTTCAAGGCTAACTAACAGTTTAATGTGTTGTTATAAATCAAGTTTTAGTTACATATTATCTCATAAATAATTCACAAGTTGATTTAAGTGAAATAGCAATTAAATAAAATTTTTTGAAAGCGTTAACAGCTTAGTTTTTCGATTTTAAATTGTCAGTATTTTAGAAGACAAAAATAACTTTTCAAAAATTGAATAATTAAAAAGGGATAGATTACGATCATTAAATTAAATATTTCATGTAATTGCTAAAAGTTTAAAAATGAATATCGAAAATTAGCTTAATTGAGCAATAAATAACTTGTAAAAAATTTACCATTTAGATGCTACTTGTTTTAGAATACAATAAAATAAATTTTCAAAACAATATTGTTTGCATTTTGAACTTATTTTACAGTATTAAACTTATATTAGGCAAAGTTTTAATAGATATCAAATGTTTTTACTTCGTGAGCTTAATTTTTCTGTTCTTGCTTTCACGCAGAAAAAAAACTAAATAGTTTTCCATATGTGCAAGATTAAAAGCTTCTTTTTAACAGTTTATTACAAACAGGTACAAAACAGGTACCTAACAAAAGGTACAATTTGCAATATAATCAATAACACTAATAACAAAAAAAATCGTAATATGAGTATAAGGGTAAAATTTGACACAAACAAATTTATATGTTAAAAAAACTAAAAATTATTACTTTGAAAAGGAACATCTTTATATGTTTAAAAAAATGTAACTTGACACTATAAAATTAATTTATAAGATACTTATTGCCTGAAACAGAATGTATAACAAAATTTACAAAAGGAAAAATGAAAATCCCTATTGACTGGGGACCAAAAAAGAGAGAAAAAAATATTGAAAATTAATCAAAGAAAAAGAATCATTGAAGGAAATCCATGAAATGTAATAATAAGAGGAAAAATTAATTAATATCAGCCCTCCCTTTTAAAATAAACAAAAAAGCACCTCTAAATTCAAAGACATTCGTACAAATTATTTTTAACAAAAGAATCCTATCATAATAAGCAAGTTAATGAATTAAAATTCAGTGTGTTCTATTAAATTAAAATTAAATGCACTATATAGTGTATTTAATGGTTAGAAGCTGCATATTCTGTTTGTAAGCCCTTTAGATTTATTGTCAGTTTAAACCCTCTCTTACGACATTTTAATCAGTTTTTAGTTGTATAAAAAGTTTAGTAATTTTAAGAATTATTTCTTATTTAACATTTTCTCTATTCCTTAATCG
Organism: Maratus speculifer; assembly: GCA_964019185.1. Classification (NCBI taxonomy): domain Eukaryota; kingdom Metazoa; phylum Arthropoda; class Arachnida; order Araneae; family Salticidae; genus Maratus; species Maratus speculifer. The sequence goes on along the minus strand of OZ025297.1, from coordinate 74,971,310 downwards.
TTTCACATTTTGATGACCTTTTTGTTGAATAAAAAAATCGTGGCTATATCAAAAGATTTTTAATTTTTAATCACAATATGAAATGTGATTACAAAATTTTTTAGACAGATGTAATATAATAATGTATTTACAAATAAAATTTTAAAACAATATTTATAATCATTAATTATGAATGAAATGTTTTAAGTTATATTTGAAATAGGAAAATAATCGCAGATTCAACATAGATGTGAAAAATGAGTGTAGTGTTACAAAAATTAAAGCAGACTAATTTTAATCAAGATTTTTTTTTCTTTTGAGTTGTATATCTGGTAATCTTATTTGTATTACACGAAGATCATAAATATTTTGTTACTTGCTGGTTAATAGATTTAAAATTTTGTTACTATTAAGATACTAAAGTCATTAAAACAGAATATGTTAAAAAAAATTTCAACAAAATAACCTACTAAAACATGCATGATATTGTGTGTTTCATCTTTTCATTAATAGCATGCAATAAATAATAGCCATAAATATATAATTATCTCGAGAAATCGGAGCAAATTGCTACATTGCAAAGAAATATAATCACGCCAAGAATTTATGGCCATTTGGCATTTATTATATAGAAGAAAGCAGAAATAATGATATATTGCTGAATAAACTGAGCAAAATATATAAATGTAGTTATATAGCTTATTGATTAATTCCGTTTTGAATACCAGTTTTTTTTATAAATATTCTGTATGTGATCTAAGAAGAATAGCCTTTTCATGCTGTTTAAACCTTTGTTTCTATTTTAAATTTTGAAATTAAAAAAGGTCTGCGTTAATGGACCAAAGAGGGATACATTGCGTATTGAAAATACAAAATTCACATTTATTGTAATGATTTATTTATATAAAAAATTATTTATAAAATTTTAAATCCAAATCTAAAGAATTAACATGTTTATTATTTCTATAATTCTTATTTAAATTCAGGGAACATTTAAGGTATGTTTCACTAAAATCAGACTATATGCATTTATTAAAAATTGGTAAATCTCAATACATCTGGAAAATTTTTAACATGAATAATTAAAAAATTGAACTCAAAAAGAAAAGGAAAAACATTTGAGGCAGTATTTGAAAAAATAATACTTACAAAGTTTTAAAAAAGTAATGAGACCAAAATCGACTAAAATATGTATTGCAGAAATCGTTATAAACAATTAAAATTCTTCAAAAGAAAATTGTTGGGTTCCGCACACTTCTGCCAATGAGTTGCCAACGCTTGGTAGACAGCTTGGAATTCTTTTTTCCGAATTTTTTAAAGCAAAACGCCGAAGCCTTTTGATCTATGCCATGATCAAACTAAGACTTGTTTAGAGAACAAAAAATTTTCACTGGAATCAGATTGGAATCAGACTGGAGAATGCCTGCATAAACTGATTATGTTACGGAGTAGTTGCGGTTTGTCCCATTGCCTTGAAGCAGCAGCATCTAATTAGCTCAAATGCCTGGTTTTACTCGATTGACAGTTCTTTCAATCTTCTTAGCCGGTTTTCCGACGGTGTTCCTATAAAACTAGAATATGAACCTCACAGAAATTCGACGTTAGATGCCTATTAAAGCTGACAGCCGCGTCTATCGAACTTGCATGGAATGTGCGCGCGGAGAGGCACACGTACAGTCACGTTAGAAAAATATAAGTCTTATTACTTTTTTTACTATGTTTAATTATTAATAATTAGAATCATGAAAATAATTTTTTATATTTAATTTTTCCCCAAAGCGCAATAAATCAAAAACAATTTCACATTGTCATTAAATATATGAACAATAAAAAAAATAATGCATGCACATTTGAATTAGCGTCTGTGTCTGGAGACTTATTTACAACTTACTAGCTATTGTTAATGCGAAAAAGATAGTTTGATTTTTAACTTAAATTTAAGGAATTCACCTAAGAAAATCTGAAAGCGTAACATTGAAACTTTACCAATACCTGTAGAATTGCAATAAGTAAAACGATTTTTAGTTCTACATTTAAGGAGCTTAGGTTTCATAATCAGGAATGGAAAACTACAATAATTACCGAATTAAAAGACTATTTTTTAATTCTTTCTCATTTTAACCTTTTTTAATATAAAAGTCTTCAATTTATAAACTATTGCATCTAGAGGAAGATGTAGTTTGTTATGATATTTACTGAATTCAATTCCTCTATAAATTTCTAATCATAATTTTATATCTGAATGAGTGCATGGTTGGAATCAGCTTCGTGAATGCGAGGAACATCAAAATATTTATATATCTGCTCAAAGAAAACTAAACTGCCTCTAATTAATGTATCGGAATTACATTTTTACTTTTTAATTTTTATTTACAAATAAACTAAACTCTTTTAATATTCACCACTCTCATGCAAAAATGCTTTAATTTATTGTTTAAGTATAAAATAAATTTTAAATTAAAAAAATATTTATCAATAACATTATAAAAGTATCACTAGTATTAATTATCTAGAAACTATACGTAAAAAGTTTAAGTATTTCTAAATTTTTAAATTAAAAATTAGAATTTGGATTTGCGAATATGTTTAGATTTTTTTTTACGCTGCTTTAGAATTTTTATATTGTTGCGGAATTCCGATACTTAATATGAAAAAACTGCAGAACTTAAGTTTAAAAAGTTTGAGAAATCTTAGCTAAAAGTTTGGTACAAAGCTTGTAAGTTCAAGAATTTTTTTTTTTTTTTCTGATAAGATTATTTATCCTGAGGGAAATCTAAATTAAAAAGTTAAGGAAAGCCACTGATGTAAAAATTCCACAGTTTCTAAGGAAACATTTTCCTTAATTGATATTTTATAAGGATTTCATTTTTTCATTCAAACAGATAAACAATCAGAAGAAAAACAAATATATATTCTGATTAAACTGTTAAATATATACTGAGAAAATTAACATAAAACTCTTTTCTTTTTAGTTAAATTATAGCTGAATCATAAATTAATCATGGCATATTGAAATATTTACATATGAACCCTTATAACCTGGTTGAAATATTTGGCCATACATAGGGTTTATCAGGAATGATTAATTAAATTTTATGTGCAGGGGGATAATATCAAAATAAGACTCAAAATAAGCACAGAGTAAAATTAGAGTTAAAGAGACTAGAAAAAATCAGGTTTAAATCCGTGAATAAACTGGGTTTTTTAAGAATAAACCTGAGATAAAATGCGTTAGTTTGAAATAAACTCCGGAATAAACAGTTTTTTTGCAAGTCTAGGATGCAAAAGAAGTATGATGTTTTAGAGAATGTTATGTATTCATAATTTTGCTTCGTACAAAAAATGTACGTTTGAAAAAAGCTTCGGGCAAAGCTCTGACAAGTAGAACCGGTTGTCAATTGACTGGAATTGCAAGGATTAGAAAACCGGGTTTAAATCCGGGAAAATACCGTAGTTATTAGGAATAAAGCTGAAAAAAAAAACGGTTTTCTTAAAATTAAACGGATTTTTCTTTTTCCTTTCTTTTCTCCCTTTTTCCTTTCTTTTCTTTCCTTATTTTTGTTCTTTCTTTTTTTAGTAACTATACATTTTAGAAGGTGACTTTTTTGAAGTAATATGAGTCATTATATGATAAAATAATATGCAGATATATATCTAATTTATTACTGTTCGATAGAATAAATATGTATGAATACGGTGCTGATGTATGCGGAACGCTACTCTAATTGACAGAAACGTCAGGTTAAATTACGTGCATATGTTTATAAATATCTGCGCGAAACTCGATCAATTATCAGTACTTGAGATGACAGTTGAGACAACTGATCACGAAGTTTTCCAATCGAAGAAGTTATCTTAGAGAGTTCTGCAAATATCTGTACGGCTCTCCCACCACATTTTCATATCGCACCGTAAATGGTATGCATATCTGCATATTCATTTAGAATCTGACTCATGTTACTTCAGCAGTCATAGTGTGAAATGATGACCAACTAGTTTTGCTAGAAAGCTTTGCAAAAGAACAGAAATTCCAGATACACCAAAACCACAATCATGTATTCGTTTTGTGTTCATACTTTCCAATGCGAAATTATCTTCCATTCTACCTCGGCCATTTCCACAAAGCCAGCTGCCAGGCTGAATGATGATTCTGTGCAAAGGCTAGCCAATATGCGCACTAACTGACTGAAAGGGAGCCCGAGAGGAGAAGGCGGACTCTGCAGAGCAATAAGCATTGGATCTCTAGTAACGACGGGACTGGCGGAATTGCCATGCACCATCTCTCTGAATTAGATTCAAGGAGGTACTAGGGACAGTGTCTAGAGGGTAGCGTGTCTGCGCTTTGTGGGAAACACACCTCCTTTATGTCCGTGGCAGCATGGGCAGATGTGAGCCGACTCTTTGATGAGTGGTTAATAGTTATGTCTCCGTCGACCAGAACGTGGTCGCTGTCGCATGCTGTGGTATTGGTTGCCCATTTTGTTGATCGGCCGGCAGATCCGCCTCCATGATCCGTCTCCGTAGGGAACCGGGCCGGATTCTCACAGGTTCATGCGGTGGCGCATCGAATCTTGGGCGAACTCTTGGGTTCAGTGTAGTTCTTCCTTGTCTGTGCGGTATTGCATTTTATTGCGCACAGTGATCAAGACCTAGCAACGTGTCAAATTAAGTTTCACACTACTAATCGCCGAGCCGTGATTTTGGCTTTTCCGGAAAAGGCTTCCTCGTACTCTATTGTTGGCAAAAAGTAATTTCTTACTCTAATAGCTGACTTCGTTATACGGGGAAGAGTACTTGTGTTCAGAAACCACGGGGGGGGGGGGAATTTGCCGTCCTCGCACAGCTTCTCCGCCTTATGGAGAGGTCGAATTGTGTGGGACAGGCGGCGTACCGGACCCTTTAATCTCCTAACAAAGTGGAGTATCTCGTAATTGTGAGTATGCACTCAGGGAGGCTTTTCCTCGGCCTTCCATTAGTTCTGCGGAAGGTGTCTTTCCTTTCCGGTGGGTCATGAAAAATGTCTTTGCTCGTTCATAGCAGATGATCTTCTGAATTATTTATAAAGCAATTGACTTTCTGGGATCCTCGGTACTGGCTCGTGGGACAGACTCCTTTTATAGTTGATCCGTTCCTGCTGGTCGTCGGGGTAGATGCATCAAGCGAAGGGACTGCTTGACCCTTGAGTGTTGGGTGGTTATAACTGTCGTCTTAACCGGTTTTTCTTCTCTTGTTTAAGATTCAAGACTGCGTGACGTGCGTTGAGTAGCGTGCAGTCCAAGGAACGGGCTGTCATTGAAGGGCTGCACTCAGGGCCGTAGCTAGAAGTGAACGATACGGGGGAGGGGCTCAAGGGAATTTAAGGGGGGCTCATAATTTTTTTCTCTCTGTAACAGAAAGATAAATTTGTGCATATTCACATTGTAGGTACTACGTTTCTTATTAAACTGTTGTAATAACTTCATTTTATGCTAAGAAAAATACACGATGATGAAATTTTTGAGTGTATAACTGGTGTAAAATTAAACATCACGTTAGCTTCATATGTACAAATAAGATGAGGGAGATTTGAAACACTTGTTTTAGATACAATTTAGTAACTCTGCAAAATTGTGAAAAGATCTCGAAACTAAATTAGATTTTTGAACGGAATTTCATTTGAATTTTCAGAACAGAAATTCCTTTAGTGACCGTGGAATCTTTTCCAGGAGGGGGGGGGGGGTCAAAATATTTTAGGGGGGCCTGAGCCGCCCATAGCGCTCCCTTAGCTACGACCTTGGCTGCACTACCTGTAGTTTGGATTGAAATTGCATGAAGGCCAGCATGGAAGTATTGTTTGTATCGGCGTCAAAAGATCCTAACGGTCCTCGGATTGGAGAGTGATATTTTGCCTGCTAAGTGTAACTTTTTCGGGACTCATATCAAGGCTTTATCGCTTATGTAAGGGTTGTTGGACTGAGCAATTTGGTTTAATAACTTTGTTTAATAATTTGGTGAGCAATAATGTTTATAAAAACTTAAGGAATAAAAGTTGTGCTTTTGAAACATAAGTATACGTTGTGGTGTATGAATCGAATACTTTTTTGTTAAATCTATTTCGTTTTATTTTTATTAGTTTGAGCGCAACAATTTAATATGAACATATTTCTAAAATCGAGATTATGTATGGAAGTAAAGTTTACACTAGAATAATGCATTTTATTACAAACTATGTGTTTTATTAATAATCGAATGTCTGAAGCTATTGCATGCTGAGGAAATACAGAAAAAAGCACGTTTGACTTAATTTTAAAAACTTTTATATTATAGTGAGCGTTACATTAATTTTGGAACACCTAGTATATTTACATTATACGGCTTTATATATATCTAAATGTGTAAGAATATTTTATTCACTCTTTAAAAAATTAATATCACCTTCATAAATTCAAACACAATGATCTTTTATTTTCCAATAGGATGAACTCTTCACATTAATTAGTGTGTCGATTATATTTTACTTTGATTTTTTTTCTAGTGAAAGAATGTTAATGGGAATTCCCTTTAACTCAATGTAACTTTAGTTATTCCCAAATTTAAATCATAAAAATAATAGTAAATGATGCAAAAAACACATGTAATAAAAAGAAAGTCGTACATCGTTTGGTATTCCAGAAATAATTTTTATTTTAAAAACTGCTTTCAAATAAAAATCCAATATTCATTACTTAAATTTAGTACATTAGCTTTTTATAAAACAATGAGGCTTTATTTTATTTAATTTTTTACTAAATAAAATTGAAACTTTATACAATAGTTGTAAATTTTTGTAGTCTGTTTTGAAATATTAAAACCATAATAAAAAAATTTCTGTTTGGAATAGTAAAAAAAGAAAGTTTAGTATTAAAGTCTAACAAAGCGAAGATTTAAAAAAAATTTGAAGTAAAATTAAAGCGTGGATTTTTATATTGTTATTATGTTTTCCCCTCAGGACTCTTCCCAAATGGTATACCTATGACACAATTGAATAACGTCATAAACGTTTTGTGTTTCCTAGAAGCATTTTTATATTTAAATAAAACTTTTAAATCCTTAAAAAATTCATTAAATTGTTAACAAACTACACATTTTAAGGTTATATTTTGACAAATAAAAGCTTTATAAATTTAAAATAAAGTTTAAATGTTTTTCTTAAATGTTGCTGTGATTTTTGCCTTAAAAATCTAAATTTAGAATATGGAATAAACTACGTTTGATATTAACGGCACTCAGTTAAAAAAAAAAAAAAAAAAAAAAAAAAAAAAAAAAAAAAAAAAAAAAACTTTATTAATTTATTTGCTTCTTTTTCACATATATAAGTGTATTTGTTTAGAAATCTGACCGATAGGAAAATTAAAATTTGAAAAATGCAGGCAAATAATAATTAGTCTGTAGAAAATAGTTTGTGCATTATTTTGATAGATAGTATAAAATGTTCACGCAAGTTTTATAATTTTTATTTATATTACTTATTTTGTTGCTAATGTATTTTAATTGGTTTGATAATTGAGTCTTAATTTTTAAAATAATAAAAAACTGTGTGATACCGACAGGCTTATATTGAATATCTCCAATTCCAGGTACTTTTGTTAATGAAATAGTTCATGAAAACTTTTTGATCAATGTGTAATAATTTCTTTTATGTCTAAAGCATAAAATTTTGCACAGAAACTAATAAAATTCATCAAAACTGCACACTTAGAGATAAGTTCGAAATATTAAATATTGATAATGCTCCTCTGCCAGTTTCTATTACCATCTTTCTCATTAATATTTTAGTTAGAATAGATGTATAGCTTTTGCTTTTATCTTAATGGTGTTCCACTGATTTATGGTACTATAGGTATAGTAACAGAACTTCTGCTTTGAATATTAGAGTTAAAAAAAGTTACCGCTTATAAAGGAAGCTGATATTTTTGCATTTATGTGCACTTCTTTTGTTTTTTATGACTAATCAAACTAAAAACCAGAAACCATTATGCATCTTTTAGGAAATTTTTATTAAATTACATAAAAAAATAGTAAGTCTAAATATGCTTGTTTCTCTTTCATATTATCAAAAATCTCTTTGTTTGCTCCTTGATTTGTCTTCATCATTTATCCTTTTTTTGGTATTTTTAGTGGAATTTCAATAAACTGAAAATAAACAAGAAAGAAAAATCAGTTGTCAAAGATAGATTATATATTTTTTTAACACTTACTGAATATGATAACAGAACTTCGCCGTTCATAAAGGTGAAGTATATCTAAGTGACCTAAAAAACACATAGCGTCATTTGAAATCCAGACTTTAAAATTAATGTCGAAAACAAAAAGGCTACTAAAAATCTTCTGTGCATCCCTGTACATGATCTATAGATCTATTTATACGCTACATAGTGTGCTGAAATTTACTTTAGTGACAGAATGTACAACACAGCCTAAATTAATCGTCAGAAATTTATCATTTTAAACTAAAATTTAATTTGAAAAAAGAAAAAAAAAAAAAAAACATAAGATGCTTGGAAACATACTTTCCAAAATTACGAACTATAGACGACAACATTTCTAGTTCTTCGTGAAATCTTTATTTCTGCTTAGTAAACATTTCTTTATATACTAAATAAATATCTGTTAAAATATCCATAACTGATATTAAAAAATAATCAAAAATCGTTTCACCATTAGCCACAGTAATGCATATGAAATTTTTAATGTAGCCTTGTGTATGATCAATAGAATTTATGCACACCACGTAGAATGCACAAAATTAAAAAAAATATATAAAAATGAAAAAAAAACGTATTTCCAAGATTTATCGCTCATGGAGAATAATGTGAACAATTTTTATTTTTATTTATTATCAGGTCCCTGTAAACAAATGATAAACGTTATGCACGTGACCTTTTTTTCATTAAGATCTCCATTAAAATATATATATACATATATATATATATATATATATATATATATATATATATATTTATTATGTTTGAAGTAATGTAACATCATAAATACACGCTGTCAAAATTGTTTTCCGAGTATACCATTTAGTAACCGAATTCTTCTGTATGATCTTGTAAAAGGGTGTTAAAGCTTTGTCATAAAACAAATGTAAACAGCCTGGTTTGTTTTAAGTGGGGGAAGTACTCAGTTGCTTATATATAAATATTAGAAGGTAAATAATAGTGTAACTTACTCTCCACATTTGAATGTTGCGTTTACAGTATCTCACATCTGCTCATTTAATTTACCCAAATTTTCAACTTTTAATTTTTTTGTAAAATCTTGAAGTAGAAAAACCCTGTCGGCTTGGCCCATAGGCGGAGGTAGATTTCGAAGAGTTCTCATTTCAACAACAACAACAAAAAATTCATTAGACATAAACTCAATTTAACAACTTTATTTGGCCGCGTTTCAAAAACTTTTAAATTCATTTTTCTGTAAGAACTGGTTTTATCAGAATCATCTTAAGCGAAATTCGGCTCAAATGCTCATTTTGACAACATATTTTTAAATACATTCTGACTTTATAAAAAAAATCGACCAATAGGGAGCATTATATAATTCCTAAATAAGAAAATACTGTTAATTGAATGCGTTTGAGAGCAAAATTGAATTTAAAAATGAGTCATAAAATAAACAACTTATACACCCTCAATTCTTTAATCATGATCGCTTCGGGAAATTTTGTGTGAAGTGCCCAATTTGATAGCTTTTTTTAAAAAATATAATCAGCCTTTTTCAAAAGACTGATCAATATGGCACATTATACAGTTTCTAAATACGCGGACCTGTAAATTGGATGCGTTTGAGAGCAAAAATGGATTTAAAAATGAGTCAGAAAAAACGTAATTTGTCATTAGAAAACTTCATTAATTTTCCACTCACGATCGGTTCAGGAAATTCTGCTCAAAATGGCTATTTTCAAAGCATTTTTAGAAATATATTCTATTTTTATTAAAAAACTGTCTATTACGTCACATTATACAGTTCCTAAATAAGGGAACCTGTCAATTGTATACGTTTGAGGGCAAAAATGGATTTCAAAATTAGTCAGAAAGTAAGCAGTTTGTTGTTTGAATACGTTCTCAATTTTTTTAATCACGATCGCTTCAGAAAATTCTGCTCAAAAAGGCTATTTTCAAAGCAGTTTTTGAAATATATTCTATCTTTATATAAAAACTGGCTAATACGTCACCTTATATAGTTCCCAAATAAGAGAACTTGTCATTTGGATGCGTTTAAAATCAAAAATGAATTTAAAATGAGTCATTATATGAACAATTTTAATTTGAGATTTTTTTCTTGAACTTCTATTTTTGTTTAATTTATTTTAGCTATAAGGATTGGTCCTATAAAAAACTTGTCTGTGTAAAAGTTAAAGATATTATTGAGAAGATGTAAAATAAGTTTAATCGGATTTGATGTTTTAAGAATTGACGAAGTTATGGATTATTTCTTTTTCCACCCCTTTTTTGTTTTCCTTTTTATTTTTTTTTTTCATTAAGAATTGGTTTTATCAAAAACTTTTCAATACAAAAGTTTAATAATAGGATAATATTAATAGTTTAATAATAGGATTTAATAAAAAGAACAATATTAAGAACATTGATAAAAAAGTTTTTTGGATTTGATATCTTAAGAATTGCCGAAGCTATACATTTTTTTTCGCCGTAAAACCCCCATTTTTTGGCACTTTGAGCCCATTTTAAATTTTATCAAATATCTATCATACGTAAACTTTTTGCCCATTTCATAGAAGTAATATAAACTTTAAACCGATTCAATATCTATTTTCGTTAAGAAGTTATAGTTTTCTTTTCTGTTTTTACAAAACCCCTCCTTATATCCATCCCCTTGGTTCGATTTTGCCCATTAACTAACTTAACCGATATTTTACGCCCCGTGATTTTGTGTAAAAGTTTGAAAGAGATCTGAACAGAATTATAGAAGTTATCTTGTATTAGAAGAAAGTGATATATATATATGTGACGATTTAAGGGAGAAACTCGAATAATCTTCACTGGTTCCCCTTTTTTAAAAACACACAGTCGTGGCAAGCGAGGGAAAAAACAAAATAAATAAATGTAGAAGATTCATTAAATTACACATACTGCTGCAAGTTAATTTATTAAACTGTAGTCGTGAGAGAGGGAAAGGCTTCCTTTGCAAGCCGTCTTTAACCGAAACACCAAAAAGAATATTCCATCATTACTTCAGCAAGCTGTACTCATCGAAGAAAAAACCAAGAATCTATCTCACCACCTCCAGGCTTCCCTCTTAAATCTAAAAACAAAGTTCTAGAAAATTCTCTACTCTCTAACGATCATTTTTCCATCTAAACATAATTCATGTCCAGCATCGAGATTTTTATTCCACAGACGATAATTTTATTTTAAAAAAATATTATTTAACTAATTTATAATCGACTCAAAATTTCGAATATATTAGGCAGATGATTTTTTTACAGACGATTAATTTTAAGAGAAAAAGAAAAAAAATGAATTTATTGTTATGCACAAATATCAAATGTTGAAGGAGGGAAAATAAATAAATAAAAATAATGATATTTTTTGAAAGGTATGGTTTTGGAATAAATTTAATAAGAATTTCTTAAAAAAGGTTGATAAAAACATGGAAAAAATGAGTTTTATTTGGAATAGTAAGAAAAAAGTTTAATTAAGAATATTTTTAATTTATAGCCATCTTTTTAAGTTTACGCATATTGGAATAAATGTTTTTTAAGACGAATTAAGAATTTATATCGTTTCCATAAAGATTAATAGATTAGATCTAGAAACAAGATTTTACTTTAATAAGTTGAACTAAGTACATAATGTGGTTATAAGGAAATTAATATAGTATAAAGGTTAATCTTAAAAATTAAAAATTAAAATTTGCAATATATATATATATATATATATATATATATATATATATATATATATAACTTTTTTTACTGATGGTAGTTTTGGGGTCTAAGGGTCTTGATCGGTGTAGATCTGCAAGAATTTTTCAGAAATTCCAACAGGGGTGCGAAAGCTATAGGTAATATTTCATACGAAATCTAGCTAAAAACTAGTCGTTGGGGGACACCGTAATACTCCTCTATCATGGATACGCATATATGAAAATAAAACATGTGTAAACTACTTATAAAATACATTTCAATTCCAAAACAAAATTTAAACGCATATTTAAATATTTTTAATACACATAGTAATGTTCTATTAATGAATTGCTGATGAAGTTATATAAAATGTCAAACTATTTAAGTAGTACCAAATTGCGTAAAAGAAACATCTTTATACCTTGAAAAATGACAATCATATTAACTAACAGTTTACTACGTCGGATTAAGCATTAGATTTCCAATTAAAATATATCTTTGAATTGAAATTTGAATGAAATACAGGGTCATGAAAAATCGACTAATGTGGAAAACAGGATTACAATTATCTTGCCAATTCATAATCCGATCAACTTCGTTCTTTATGCAAAATTTGTGTTTTTTTATTTTCTTTTACGTCCACACCTTAAAGTAAAAAAAAAAAAAAAAAAAAAAACTGAAACTTTTTATAAATATTTCATCAGAAAGAATTTTTGTCGAGTCCAAAAAAAGTATTTCCAGATAATCGAGGTTGCTGATACACAATAGGCTTCCTCCCATTCTTACACACAAAATACATAAAAAAATGAAGTCTCTTTATCAATTTGTTCGGGAGATAGAGTGTTTACAGACACACAAACAGACATACAGACGGATGGGCGGCAATTTTTTTTTCTAAAATATGTTTTTCGGAATCTCCAGTATCCGAAACGTGTAAACTCGTCAATTTTTTTTTTCATTTTCAAAACGATTGCAACACTTACCTTATAGTACGTATGATGGGTAAGTAAACTAATTGTTGGGGGCCACCGTAATCCTTACCCATCATGGATATGCATAATATAATATATGAAAATAAAGCATGTGTAAACTAATTATAAAAGGTATTGATATTCCAAAACAAAATTTAAACGTACATTTAAATATTTTTAATGTACATAGTAATGCCCTATTAATGAACTGCTGATGACCCAATTCCGACAAATTATGTAAATGCCAAAGTATTCAAGTAGTACAGAATTGCGTAAAAGAAATATCTATATATCTACAAAAATAATAATCCTATTAACTAACAGTTTACTGCTTCGGATTAAGCATCTCATTTCCAATTAAAATATATCTTTGAATTGAAATGTGAATGAAATACAGTCATGAAAAATCAGAGTGTGGTAAACACGATTGAAAATATTTGGGCAACTAATAATCTGATCGACTTCGTTCTTTATGCAAAATTTGTGTTATTTTATTGCCTTCCCGTGCACTCCTTAAAAAAAAAAAAAAAAAAAAAAAAAAAAAAAAAAAAAAAATCGAAAAATTTCATATACCTTTCATCAGAAAGAATATTTTGAGTGTCCGAAAAAAAAATAGTTTCGGATGATCGTGGTTGCTGATATTAAATAAGCTTCGCCCATTTTTACATACTAAGCACATACAAAATTTCAAATTTATATCTCAATTTGTTCGGGAGATAGAGCTTTTACAGTTACATACACTAACACACACATACAGACAGACAGACAGAAACACAGATGGACGGACGGCAAAAATTTTTCCCTAAAAATATATTATTCGGAATCTTCAGTATCTGAAACATGTAAATCTGTCAAAAATTGTTTTCGATTTTCAAAACGATTGCACCCTAATACTACGTGTGATGTGTAAGTAAAGGGATTATTAGATATCTGAATACAGTAACTTACGGGAATGGATTAAAAAGGTTAAAAAATGATTACCTGATTACCTGATTTAATTTGCTTATTTTTTTTAACCGACAATTTTTAGCTATATATTTTTAACCCATTTGTTCCTCAATTTTTATTTTTCTAAATGAGTTGATAAAAACATTTTAAAGTATAGTAAAATGAACTGGAAAAATATTTAAAAATTTAAGCTAAAAATTATCTGTTATCATTTGATAAAATGTAAACGCACTAGATAAAGTAATAAAATAATATTTGTGATAATGTAATGTGCATAATTATATGTATTGCATAAATTTATATAAAATAAGCTTTTCAGTTGTATGTTATATACTATAATTAGTATTTTTCTGAATTACTAAAACAATATATTTTTTATTACATTGAAACCAATAACGTTATAAGTATAAGTAATATTAAACTAAGAATAATCGTATTCGAGGCTCAAAAACTGTTTGTTCCATAATCATTTTGAATTAAGAAAAATTAAATATTACGTCCTATGTTTTCTATAGCAAGATTTCCACAGGAAAATGGAAAATAAAGTAAACAGCTTGACGGCTTGAAACAGCTTTTTTTTTTTTTTTTTTTTTTTTTTTTTTTTTTTTTTTTAACAAATACGACATACAATATATCATACTGGAAATAAAATGGACGAAAAGCAGGTGAATATAACGTCATGTGCGTTAGTGAAAACGTGATGAAACACGATAAAAAACCAGACTATAAACTTTTTGGCATATTTTAACATTTTAAAGTTCTCTGATTTTGTTTATGCAATTTTTAAATATATTCCATGTGTGTATGTGTGTATATTAGAATTTTCATAAAAGCTTTAGGTCCCTAGGGTTCATTCTTAGTGATGAAACTGGGTTTATCTCTAACCTTTATTTAGTTTTTGTTGGTGAAATTTGTACCTAACTTCGAAATTTACCTCCGCATGTGACTCGAGCCTGCAGGAATTTTTTATTATTATTATTATCTATTTTGGAAGCAATTGTTTATGTCAAATCTTTTTCTCATATCCAATTTCCACAGGTGGGGCAGAACGACTAATCACAGCTGTTGATTTTCCAAGTTGACTTTATATCATATAATGTTAAGTAATCAGGACTCTTGTATTTTGCTGTACACTAGAGGACCTATTATCTGAAATTCCGAAATCCAGAAAAGAAAAATTTTCAAAATTTGTAGATTTTAGGTAAAATTATGTAGTTTCGGAAAAAATTTTCAAAAATTTTACAGATTTCTAATTTTTTTTTCAGCTTACTGTTTCAATGCGCAACCATTAAAATAAATTATTTTAGTAGCCGAGTAAATCGGAAGTCTGCCCCTACCGTGCCCGAAAATTATGAAAAAAATCTTCTTTTTGTCAAATTTTAGTTTAAAATTAATTTAAAATTCGTGTTAAAAAAATCGTAAGATATTTTGTCCCCTACCCTACCTCAGAAAAAATACTATGGCTGCGTCATTGCACTATTGAATTTACATGTAATAGGAGAGTTCTTTTTATTTTCTTGTATTCCCCCTCATGCCCCCTCATGCCTTCTCCCCATTCCTTCTCATGCATTCAAAAACGGTCCATTTGCTCACGGTTTTTAATTTTTCTTCAACAGAATTTTCGAAAACGGTTAAAAAGCTCGTGAAAAAACGTTTCTTGCATGGTAAACAAGTGAAATTATTTAAGAAATAAGGTTTATTAAAAATAATCTATCAAAAGGTTTTATGTAAATTATGTAGCTGTAAAGAAAAAAAAAGGTACAGCTTAGAGATAGAATATTGTCCAAGAGCCGACCTCACAAAACCCTAAGTCATCGAGCACAAGAAAAAATGCTTTATTTTATGGAAGAGTAGTAATAGAGGAATCTAATGATCCAAGTCTGCCGGAAGCGAAATGGTGCATAAGCCAAAAAATAATACCACTATTGGTTGACTTGTAGGTTTAGTATTTTTTTTTTGCCGTACAATCAAAAGTAGGAATACACGAAAAACTGGGTTCTGGAAAACACAATGCTAATCCTACGAGTCAACCACCAGTGATATTAATTTTTGGCTTATGCACCACCTCGCTTCCGGCAGACATGGATCATTAGATTCCTCTATTACTACTCTTCCATAAAATAAAGGATTTTTTTCTTGTGCTCGATGAGTTAGAGTTTTCTGCGGTCGCCATTTTTGCCGATCCCGCCGAAGCTATCATAGGGGAGAAAATACGAGCTTCTGATTGGTTGAATACTTTAAAGAGCATTTTATTTTGGTACATTTTTGAATTTATGTTTACTTAATCATTTGTTTCTGTTTGAAAATCTTTTGAAACATAGATTTTGATAAATTTCCTTCTGATTTTACATATTTATTAACAAATAAAAAGATGAATTACCTGGAGATTTGTAGATGTTCTTTAAATTATTCAACCAATCAGAAGCCCATATTTTCTTTCTTATACTAGCTTCGGTGGGATCGGCAAAAATGTCTGCGGTCGGCTCTTGAATTATTGATTACTTATTTCAGTTTCTTATTTTTTCCTTGTTATCATTGAATAATGCTGTAATTTTTGTTTACATAATTTAAAAACATTGAAAACTTAAGTTCAATTCATATTCTACATAATATTGTTTAAATTGTATAATTTTTATATTTTTAATTCTAGATTTTGGGAGGAGGGGGAGAGGTTAGGGAGGATTCGAATTTCAGAAAGACTTGAAATCTAGACAATTCCAAAATCTGAATGGCCCTCGGTTACAAGGATTCCTGGTCCTTCACTGTATTTAGGAATCGTTCTTTGAGTTTCATTCTCATTCTTTTGTAAATAATAATAACGATAATTAAAAATGTCTTTTGTTGGCACAAAATTAGTTATTGTTATTACACAAAATATTATATTCATTATTGTGCAAAATGATTAATTAGTTACTAGAGTATTGCCTGAATTACACAGTGTGTCCCAAGGTACAAGAGGATGTTGTACCTTGGGACAGTTTGCCTTCTCTATTTTAAATGAGTTTGCATTTTTTAAATTTTCATACTGCCTGAATTTCTAAAAATATATTACACAGGCATATGTAGGTGTATTGAAATGTTGCCATTAAATTTTAAATCTGATTATAATCATCAAATTAACAAATTAAAAGTGAGAACTGTCCTAAGGTACAACAATCTCCCTTAAACTACATCTAAAATTACCCCAATTAACATTTACAAAAAAAAAAAAAAAAAAAAAAAAAAATTAAAAAAATTAAAATAAAATAAAAAGATTAGATACAAACTATTTTCATTAAATACTTAATAAATTTCTGAACTTTATTATTTGAATACATTATTATTTTTTATATAACACGCTATTTAATTGTATCTGATTCAGTTTGCTAGAGTTAATGCATTAAATTCTAAAAAAATAGGATTGTTTAATTAAAACAAATTTTACCTATTTTATGCACAGCGCTGGTCAGATCCCCCTGATGAATAATTACATAAAATTTCTATATAATATTTTAAAAGAAAAAATATGCCCGTTTTCTTGTTATAACAAATGAAATGGAAAAAACAGAAAAAAAATCTCTCAAACAACCGAACATAAAAAATAATAAATCAATATTTAAGAAAATATATTTTGCGAAATTTTAAATAATTAGATTTTACTTCTTAAAATTGTAAGATTTTAAGCGGCAAGTATGCTTATTCATAATCTCATTTTAATATTTAATGTTTGTAAATACCGTGCTCTTGTCAATAATTATTCCTTGTTTCGCATTAATGCAAATTAGCAGTTCAGTGTTGTATCCTTGTTTGATTTAATAGTATTAGCATCAGTAATTGCCCCGTAATAACGTCAAAATTATGTGCCACATTAAGGCACTGTTTAATCTTTTATTTTAAGTAACGTGATTAAATAAAATGTGTCACGTTATATTCATTTTAGCGGAGTTTTCGAATAAATTATAAAATTTACATGAGGCTAAATGCGGAGAAAACAGTACTATGATTAAATAAAATTCATTTAGAGTTTTCAATATAGAGGTTTAACTTCTTTTGCGACGTCTCATGAGATATTTTTATTGCGTAAAAAGAGAGAACATTTTCAAATTACTGAAGTCTTTAAAAGTAGTCTATTCTCTGTGAAGAGTTCTTGTAATCGGTTGTCATCGAATCTTTCGAATAATAATATTTGTGTTCGTCTCATAAAATCATCCAGTTTTTTAAACACACAGTTTATTCTTCACAAAACATATAAACATACACTGTACTTCACACAAAACATATATTAAATAATAGTTTTCTCGGCATTTTCGCCGGATCAAAACAACTTCCATCCAAGCGGGAATCAAAACATTCTAAACTATTTTTTCCCTCGGGTCGGGATGACGTCACGACAAAATCCCCATAGGGATCATTTCTTTCCCCAAGGAATGAAGTTGAAGTCGTAACATCCTCCCGCCCCGATGAATACATTCATCAAATTTGGTAGTTAATCATTATGAAATATGTATAAAATATCACTAATCATTTACTAATACTTATGAATACAATACAATTACTATAAATCACAGTACATTACAGTTGAATTATATAGAATTAAGCAACAACAATACTAAATTAATACTAATAATGCTAACATAATGGCAAAATAAAATAAAGACAAAAATATATAAACAAAAACCGAACCAAACCAAGTTTTATAGGTTAGTCGAGTTCCATAGGGTAAACCATCTGGACCGCGCGTTTGAGAATTCCTGTGGCAGTCTTCAGAGTTAAGCTTCTTACTTTTCCATCGCGGCCCTGATGAACTTCTAAGACTTTCCCGATTTTCCACATTTGTCTTGGCAACTTGTCCTCACCTATTAAAACTATGTCATCTACATTAAAACATTTTACAGCATTTACAGGTTTAGAAAAATGTACACTTTTAAGTTGCAGGAGATATTCCCCCTTCCACCTATTCCAAAATTTATTTAACAAAGTTTCGCGATACAAATATCTTTTAAGGAGTAATTTTTTATTACTTTTCATATTTTTATCATCTTTGACAGCCATGGGGGGTAATGTAGTCAACCTCTTTCCTGTAAGGAAATTGGCCGGAGTGAGAGGGAATGGTTCATCCGGTTCATTATAAACATAAGTTAGGGGTCGCGAATTTATTATTGCCTCTATTTCAATAAGAACTGTTTCGAGTTCTTCCCGAGTAACTAGTGCCCGTCCCAATACCTTTCTTAAAGCACCCTTGGTGATTCGAACCATTCTCTCCCAATATCCACCCCACCATGCTGCACGTTCCACTATAAATTTCCAAATTATGCCTTTTTTACTAAAATAATTTTGTACAAGTTCAGAAGTTAAATTAGAGTACAATTTCTGAATTTCACGATCAGCATTTTTAAAAGATTTGGCATTATCAGAATAAACAGTATTACAAAGTCCTCTTCTTGATATAAATCGTCGAAAAGCTAATAAAAAGTATTCAGTACTTAAGTTGGACACAATTTCTAGATGGATGGCACGAGTCACAGCACAAGTAAATAAGGCAATGTACAGTTTATTCATATCTTTAGTATATAATGGTCCAGCGAAGTCCGTACCAACGATCTCAAAAGCACTTTCAGCATAAAGTCTGTCCGCAGGCAATGGAGCTACAGTTTGATTACCTGGTTTTACCTTGTAGCGTCTACAGATGAAGCACTTATTGAGGCACGATTTAACTGTCTGTCTGCCCTTCAAAATCCAGAATTTTTCACGAAGTTGGGTAAGTGTATCTGATACACCAGCGTGGCACAAGTTCTGATGCTCCCTCATTATTAGTAGCTCAGTGAATTTTGAGTTTCCTGGAATTATTAAAGGATGTCGTTCTGAAAATTGGAAATTAGAATGTTGAAGACGTCCACCCAGAACTATAAGCTTATTAGGAGTCATACTGGGATTTAGACTATAAAGTCTTGAATCGTTGCTGATTGGTGAATTGTTCAACAGTTGCAAATATTCCCTTTCAAATTCAGTTTTTTGAATGAAGTGAATCCAATAATTTAAAGCATCGGCCAATTCTTCTGCAGATATGGGACCTGTCCTTTTCTCAGATTTATACTTACAGTTTCTAATAAAACGAATAACATAAGCAGTGACCCTCAGCATTTTATTGAGGCTACTATACTTGTTAATATCCAACAAGGGATCTCTAGGTTCCTGCGAAATTTGAAGGAGAACTTTAACATCCTTCATTTCTCTTTTAAGTTCCATTATTTCATCATCAGATTTAACTCGTATTTCATCAGAGGGCAATTCGTCCATTTACAACCAAGCTGGACCTGAAAGCCAGACTTCGTCCTTTACGAGAGTGAAGGAGTGCATACCGCGAGTTAGTTTGTCAGCCGGATTTTCCTTCCCACTGCAATAACGCCAATTGGAAGGGTTAGTTTTTTCTTTGATTTCAACTACTCTATTTCTCACAAACTGTTTTAAGTTTTCAGAAGCACCTCGTATCCAATGCAGACAAATTTGGGAGTCACACCACAAATATATATCGTTCTCCTTAATAATTGGAAAAATATTCCTCAGATAAGATGCTAGTCTGGCCGACATTAAAGCACCTAATAATTCAAGCCTGGGTAAAGTTATTGGTTTCAGGGGAGCAACACGTGATTTAGCTATCACAAATTTTGTCGAAATTTTGGTAGGATATTTTATTCTAAAATATGCAACTGCACCATAAGCCTTTGGGCTCGCATCAGAAAATAAGTGCAGTTCCAAGTTTTCAAATTTAGAGTCATCGAAATATTGTCGAGGAATAGTCATGGCTTGGGTTTTCATGACTTCATCAAGCCACTCCTGGAATATAAGGTGAAATTCATGTTTCAGAGGTTCATCCCAGGGAATTCCAATTTCCCAAAGTTGTTGCATAAGCAACTTTATACGAATTGTAAAAGGGGCAAGAATGCCCAAAGGATCGAATAGCATACCGCAGGCCTTTAGAACAGTTCTTTTAGTTGAAGGGTTGGCACTTATGGCTTTAAAATGCTCCGTGGCAACAGTTATGTTATCGTTCACATTATCCCAAACGATTCCTAACACTTTAATTGGGAGTCCTAGTACTTCAGTTGCTTGTTTGCAGTCAATATTTTCATTTAACCACATATTTCGTAAAATGGGAGAATTAGTTACCCATTTTCTTAAATTCATAGAAGCTTGATTCATAATGTGAATAGCGTCTTTAGAAATAGAGAAAGCATCTTTAATTGTTTCGCAGCCACTTATAAAATCGTCCACATATAACTCATTCAGTAATTCAGTAACATCTTTGAACTTATTTTTAAATTTAGAAAGATGTAATCTGATAGTTGCAGCTAATATAAATGGGCTACATTTTACTCCGAAGGGAGCTCGAGTGAACTGCAGGACTCTGATATCATTGCGACCCAAACCTAAATTTGTCCCCTGATCCCTTCCCCACAAAAATTGCAAAAATTTTCTATCTTGCTCAGCGATACCTATTTCCAAGAACGCTCGTTCAATATCCGCGCAAAATGCAATTGGGTTATGTCTAAATTTCAATATAATCTTAAGCAAATCGGGATTCAAATTTGGGCCGCTCTCTAAACAATCATTTAGGGAAATTTCTCCCTTTGCTTTAGAAGAGGCATCGTAACACACCCTGAGTTTAGTAGTTTCTTTCGACTCGCTAACTACTCCGTGATGGGGCATGAAATATGATTGTCTGTTTTCATTCGGATAATAATCTATTTCCTCGATAATATTATCTTTTAACTGATTTTCGATAATATCTTTGTATCGCAAATATAAATTTTCATCTCGCTTAAATGTATTATTCAAACTAAATAAACGTTTCCTAGCAATTTCATAATTATTATTTAATTCCGAAAAATCATTTTTCCAGAACAATCGCGTTTCATATCTTTTATCGTTATACGTTGTATTCTGACTAAATTGTTCTAAAATATCTTCAGTTGTTCGTGAAACATCATTTTTTACATTAATTCCTATCGATTCCAATTCCCACAAGTCTTTAATTCTTTCATAATCCGGTTCACTACCCGCATGAGTTATTAAATGATTAACGTGAACTTCCTTGGCATTTGATTCTCTTCCCTTACCTTGTATAACAAACCCGAAAATGCTATCTGTCGCTACCAATCTATTACTAAGTCTCAAATTTCTTTCACTTAAAATTTCCCATATTTGATCTGCGCCAATTAAACAATGTATTTCTGTTGTAGTGCCAAGATCAGCCAATTCAATTTCCTTCTCAAGGGCAAGATGTCTTACCCAATTCGAAGGTACTTCAACCTCTCCACACGTAATAGAATCTATGACAACTGCATTTATTTTCTTTCTTTGATCGGGATTAATTCTGCTTTTTAGAACCAATTCTACGATATCATACATCTGTTTTTCGGACTGTTTATTTCCAAACGGATAAATTACAAGTGATTCTCTGTTAATGACTTTTAAATTCAAGAAATCAGCAATTTCCTTTTTTACGAAAGTCCTCGTCGCCCCTCCGTCTATCAAACATCTAATTAATGTTCCATCATTTGACCTACTTTCTACCAACGCGGAAAACGTTTGCAAAAACACTGTATTTGAAATTTTGTTGTTTACTTTTTTCTCTTTACAAAATAAACTATTTTCTATTGCCAAATCATCACGTTTATCGTTTGAGGAAGGGGAGGGGGTTGCAATTTGATCACAAATTAAAATGTTATGAGGTAATTTACAATTGCGACACACGTTATTTTTCTTCCAACATTTCTTCATTACGTGCCGACGTTGGAAGCAATTAAAACAACGGCCCTGTGTCATTAAAGCTTTTTTTCTTTCTGAAACATTTAAATAACAATTTTCATTCGAATGAGAATTATCGGAACAAAAAATACATTTATTCCCGGCAGTCGCCAGAAAGGCGGAGGTTGTAGACATTGGTTTCTTTTGCGGATTATTACCATATCTGGATTTGTTAAAATTAGTAGGATTGTAAGAATTATTACTCGCTTGTTTTTGTTTCAAATTTTCCGAACCGCTACTCTGTTGATTTGATAGTAAAAGTGATGTTTCACGACAATGAATTTCTTTCCTTAAAAATTCCATTAAATCACTTATATCAAACTGATCTTCTGAATTTCGTTGTCGATTATATTGAAGTGTTATTTCATCGGGAATTTTTTGTAATATTACGGGGCAAAGTAAATTACTGTATGTTCCGGCAGCTACGCCTAGCGATTGTAGAGATCTAACTTGAATTTCAATTGCATCATACATTTTTCTGAGAGCCTTAATATTACAAATTAACTTAACTGGTTCAATTAATAACAATTTATTCATATGTGAGCTAGTTATTAGGTCTAAGCGACCAAACCTGTTTTTAAGTAACTGAATCGACGAATCATAATTCTCGTTAGTTAAAGCAAATCCTGAAACTGCGGATAAAGCAGTTCCTTTTAAATAAGTTTTCATATACGCGAATTTCTCAATCTTACTTAAGGACTTATTATTATGTATCGCTACTTCAAATGAATTCCAGAAATCTAACCATTCACTACAATCTCCATTAAATACCGGTATGTTTAATCGGGGTAAATTAAGTGTTTGGTTTTCATGCGAAACAGGTAGTCTTTCATCATGTCGGCTACTTTCTGTTTGCGGTTTCTTTTCTAAAGATTTTAGACATCTATCTAGTTTTGTTTTAAAGGTTGTACCCATTTCCCGATATTTATCACTACCTGTGATTTCTTTTTTCAATTCTTTAATTTCAATTTCAGATTCAATCGAACTGTCTAACTCTTTCAATTCTTTAAGTTTTTCATCTAACTGATTTTTTAAATCGTGTAAGTCTTCAATTTTAGCTTCGACTAAATAAGTTTCATTAACTGGATTTTCTAATGTATTATCTATTTTCGTAGTTAATTTAGTAAACAATTCTCTTACCGCGGTTCTTTTTAGTTTAGTTCGTTCTATATCCATTTTCAAAATTATTTACAGAATTCAAATTAAATAATTAAAGGGACTTACCTCGATCAGGTCGCACTGACATCAGAGTCGTCGCGTGTAATCAATAATCTTAAATCCAATAAAAAGAATAATAAATTAAGTATTCCAAAGAGCGTGTTCTATCAACTCTGGCGTCACCATGAAGAGTTCTTGTAATCGGTTGTCATCGAATCTTTCGAATAATAATATTTGTGTTCGTCTCATAAAATCATCCAGTTTTTTAAACACACAGTTTATTCTTCACAAAACATATAAACATACACTGTACTTCACACAAAACATATATTAAATAATAGTTTTCTCGGCATTTTCGCCGGATCAAAACAACTTCCATCCAAGCGGGAATCAAAACATTCTAAACTATTTTTTCCCTCGGGTCGGGATGACGTCACGACAAAATCCCCATAGGGATCATTTCTTTCCCCAAGGAATGAAGTTGAAGTCGTAACACTCTGTAAAAGTAACGAATTATGCAAGTTTTGTTTTAAAGTGAATAAATTAAAAAAAAACAAACTTTCCACTTACATGTTTCTTTTATGCGAAACATTTACCTAGGATTTTATTTCTTAAACTTCAAGTGCTATACGATTCCGAAAAGCAATATACCCGATACAGTCCTCTAAAATAATATTAGAATAATTATGAAACTCTAATGACTAATTTTGTCAATAAAATATATCCTGAAAATATTAATAAATCAATTTTCAACATGTAGATAGAAACACTAGTGCTGTTTAAAAAAATATATAGATTTATCTTTTTAATTTTTGCTACATGTGTATTTTGTTTTGTGTGGGAGCTTGAAAGTTTTAGTTTTATTTTATGACGGCCGATTATCAACACGTGGGATATAGGTCCGAAAGAGGTGGGATGCCCACCGTGGGGGGGGGGGGGGTCTTTCTAAGGGAACCTAACCCGTATTTACGCAAAGGAATCCAAGGTCCGAAGAAAACCACGAAAACTCCGAATGGTTAGGCCGACGGCCGCGATTGGGTTCGAACTCGGCACCTGCCGTCCACCACTTGAGAGGCCAGAACCTCTAGGCCACTAGTGGGGCGTGGGAGAATGAAAACCGATACCCTATTTTGTTCTGCAGTGAGCAAGTAAAATTTGTTCCCTATCATAGTTCTTAAAACTCTCCTGTGTTTAATCTTTTTCGACGTGGATTAAATCTGTCTGAAATAACTAACTTACACAAGAAATAATAAAAGATTGTATTATAAAATAGGAAGTTGCTTATTTTCAGGAATGTTATAAAAAGAAAATTTTAATTAAATATTCTTGGTGCCTTTAAAATTAAAGTTCGGTATCCTTTTTTAGGGACACTCGCCGGAAAGGGTTAAAGTTTTATCCAGGATTTTTTTTTCAGTTAAAGTTTAATGTTACCGGTTGTCAACAAACTGTATTTTAGCCGCAAACAATATACGAAACAAAACATGATTTTTAGTTATGCATAGAAATGCACCAAATGCCATGTGTATCTTTTTAGCTACGGCAAGCAGGTCCTTCTTGAATTTGGATATATTTTGCAAAAAAAAAAAAAAAAAAAAAAAAGGTTGTTGTAATACCAATTTTTGTGTTATTTTCAATATTGTATTACCGAAAAATATATGAAGTTGTACATAGAACTGAAACAAATTGCATGAGTATATTTCTGATTGTGCCTAGCAGGTTCCACATGGATTTGGGTTTAATCCACCAGAGTGGGGAATTGTAAAAGCAATTTTTATCGATTTTTCATATTTCTGTTGTACATCGGTTGTTCATGCAGCGACAGTCAATTCGCATCCTCCTAACCCGGCGTTTTTCAAGCGGCTGATGTATAAAAAATTACAGAAAATATTGATTTTATTATTATTGATTTACTTCGATTAATAAAATGAAGCAGAAAATTTAGACGAAAATTAAACTTGGTGTAATATTGAAGTAATAACACTGGATTATTAACATGCGTAACAACGTTATTAAGTTTTAAAATACATGAGAAGAGGAAAGTTTTGGGATTGGCATACCTAATGAGTTTTATTATATTTTATTACTAAATGTGAACTTTCATTTAAATTGATTTAAAAAAATCACTTCGCTTCCGTTATTCGATCGTTTATAGCTTTTCAGTGAAAATCGTTTTCATTTTCTGGTTGCTAGGAGCAACGTTCACAACAAACGAACAAATTCAAAATATTGGAAAAAGTGTATAAAGAAAGGAAGTCGTGTAGGTTGTGTTTATAAATGAAAGTTTTACAGTTTATTGAAGTATTACGAGAATTGATTCTTATAGATTAAAATGGTAGGTTAGTGAATAATTAATTTTATTCAAAACATATTTATTCAAAACATTTTAAAATATAAGATTTGATGCATTTTAGATAATGAATAGCATATGAGGAAGAAAGAAAATAACTTTTGAAAACAAACATAAAAGGGCTTTAAAAAGTACAAAATAGGCATTAAACTGAACAGAAGTTTATTGAAAATCTTCTATTGTTTTAAGATATTATGACAATTTTATGATATTTTAAATCAATGACTTTTATTCACTATCATTACTATGTACTTAATAATAAAAAAAAACTTTCTTATTTCGGATACGTATTTTTAGATTACGATAACTGTGAATAACGAATCTTGAAATTTTGAGAACATACAAATCATTTTTTGAGTATGATCACAGTTGTCATACACGCAGCATAATGGCGCGATTGCTACAACTTGTTGCTATTATTGATGTGTGCCGGTAATTATTGATTATATTTATTAATAAACAGTTCATTTACTTTTATTTTCTTTTTAAATGGTATAAATTGCTTTGTTTTATAGTTAATAATTAATTGTTTTTACTAAAGTGTATTTCCTTTTTTAAATAATAGGAAATGATATATGTATATGTGTGTGTATGTGCGTGTGTAACTTGTATTTGAAAAAGAACTTGGAAAAAAACTCGTTAATTTGGTGCGTAATGCGTATAAGGCATTAATTTTCTCCATTTTTAGGTGCGTTGGTAATTATGTAAATACGTGGCACCTATAGTTGTCGTTCTGTCCATCCGTCCGTCTGCATATAACAACGCAAAATCTACCCAATCGAATCGTTTGAAATTTAAAATATACCATTATTACTTAATTTTGTCGAGTCACTTCAAATTTTATGAAAATCGGATGCACAGATCAATTATTGGGACAATCAAAAATATTCCGTTACTTTACAGTCAATGGGGAAAAAAGTTTCAACTGCATTTTAATCGTTTGAAATTTAAAATATATTATTACATAATTTTGTCAAATCTTTTAAATTTTTTTGAAAATCGTATGCATAGATTAATTACAGGGACAATCAAAAGTATTCCATTACATTATGGCCAATGGGGGGAAAAGTTTCTGTATAGGGAAAACATTGTTTGGTGCGCGTTTTAATTGTAATTAACTATTTAAGATTTTATGAAATTGATATACGTTGCTGAGGAATACTACAACTTATTTTCATGTATAAAAGAAATCTCGTAGTATTTACAGGGACACACAAAAGATTTTGGCTACTAAACTATATCCGAAATACTGTGTACTATTACATCAAGATCTGAATAAATTTATGTGCGTCCGTAATTATAAAAATAATTAGCACCTGTATTCATCTTTCAGTCTGTAAGTCCGTATGTCTGCCCACATGTAATAAAGCAAAAACTACCAAACGAAATCATACGATATTTAAAATATATAATTTTAGCGTAATTTTATCGAGTCATTTTAAATTTTATGAAAATCGGATGTATAGTTTAATTAACGGGAGAAATAAACATTACATTACGATCAATAGGAAAAAATAGTTTGAAGTACATTTTAATGATGTTATACTCTTTCGAATATAATAGAATTGACATGAACCTATGAAGTATATATATTCTAAAATATACATTCTGTACAATCTGTGATGCAAAGGATATTTATTATTAAAATACAGGGCCACACAAAAGTCTTTCACTACATAATGCTATACGGGGAAACATTGTTTCGGGCGTGTTTTAATTATATTAAACTATTTCACATTTTATGAATAATAAAAGTTAATAAAAGGTGTAATAAAAGTTACTTCAAAAAAAGATTTCGACCACTATAATTTATTCGAAATACTGTCTACTATAACAACAGATGTGAATATTTTAAAAACTTCGTTATCGTACGAACGCATCTCATTTGCTACTATTGACGTTCAATTTCCAACTTGTTTTTTTCTCTTTTCGATAGTTACGGGAAAATACTTTTGTTGTAACAAAGGAAATATTATTTGTACTGTCTTAGAATTCACGAAAATAGTTCAATTGATTTTCTGAAAATATAAAACTAAAGTGAAGCGCAAATATATTTTTAAATTTAAACTGTTTTGCTAATTGTTAATTTTTGGTTCGTTTTAAGTATGCCGTAATTTTCTCCATTTACGACATTTGACGCATTATAATACAGGGAAACCTCCAAGTAAGGGACACTCCGATTAAGGGGCACCTCTATTTAAGGGACAAAACTTCCGGTCCCAGTCCCTCGGTACAGGACATGTAATGTATTTACCTCTGAATAAGGGACACTCGAAAATGAGATTAAAGGGATTATTTTTGCATTTCAGATAATGAAGTAATCTGTGATGAAAATGTAAATACAGATTTTTGTGAACTTTTAAACAGACAGACAGTCATGTTGATACAGAGGCATACAACACAATTAATGAGCATTAAATTATCCACAATTCTGATTCCATATCAATGTGTTTATCTCCTTTGGAAGTAATGCTGAAAGTTGTGAGGATGATTCTGAAAGTGGAGAATAAAAGAAAATTGTGAAATAAAGAACTTTACAGATGCTTTTAGGCTGTTCTCAAATCCAAAACATACAACTTTTAATGCATAAATTTTAATTTATTTTTATTCGGAAATGCCTGAAACCTGCAGGCGTTGTTGTTCAGAAAATATGTAATTGAGCTGTTTTTATTTTATTTTATTTCATTTGCAAATGCAATAGATCTTTCAAAAAATGGGCTAAAACGCCCACCAAATTTTCACGCGAAAGAAGAATAACTACTCAAGAAAGGATAAAAAAAGTCTTTGATCAAAATCGCTTATAACTCAATAGGTATTTCATTTATCAAAAAATTAAAAATACAGTTAAATTCTAAATCGCTTCCATAATCAAGCATTCCAGTTTTATAACTTGTCATTGAAAAATGAATTTGTAAATGCATCAAAACGTTTTCTGTTTGCTGAGCAGAACAGTTGAGAGATTTGCTGCCTTAAAATACGCAAAGCAGTTAAATACTTTTTTTTTTTTTGTAAATATTGTTATAATGAAGAAATAAAATTTATAAGTATGGTAAACGAATACTTGAAAGAATTGTAATAAAAAATTGAAATTTGCAAAACAATCCCTTTTGACTGATTATTTCAAGTAAAAGTCTATTATGTTTTTTTTATGTACAGTTTGCCTAAAAAATAAAAATCAATAATTCTACAAATTGTTTAATGATTTAGTAATCAATTGAAAATTTCACACTTCGCATCATTTAAATTTTACCTTTAATGCTTACTTATTCTTATGTTCTTTTGAACCATAAATTTAAAATAAAAAACTCCGAATTAGGGAAACCTCTGTTTAAGGGACAAAAGTTCCGGTCCCATAGGTGTCCCTTATTTGGAGGTTTCACTGTATAAATTTATTATTTAAAAATTTTCTCTTTTAAATTGTAAATATATGACGTAATTTTCTAAATTTTCGTGCTTTTAACACATATTTAATTCTAATTTGAAAGCATTTTTCTGTTTATAATAAACACATGTAAATAATTTTTTATTGTGAAGAAAATATTATTCTTTGCTCCGTTTTTAAAATTAGGAACAATTTAAAATAACATCGTTTTTAATAAAATAAGCTTTTTTTTTTTAAAAAAAAGAAAAACTAATTGATAAAAAAAAAGCGAAAAACAATTAAACGCTGTTATTACCCGATAAAAAACCTGCATTTTTGCTAAATCTTTTCTGTTTTAAATAGGTACTCTATTTAAAATCTGCAGCTGCATAATCACTCCACCACTTTTATATAAAACAATTTACTATGTATAAATAGTTTTTATTGGTCAAAGTAGAGATATAAACGGTGGAGTGATTATGCGGCTATAGCTGTAAATTTGTAACAGTATAAATTTTCTTATTCATCAATCTGCTTTCGCTGACGTCGCTAAATCTATCTAGATCCTGACCTTTGTTCTGTCCATATTTCGCGCTTTAAAGAAAAAATATTTCGTATCTGTGTAAGGGAAATTGGCTGAAAAATTAACGTTTTTAATTGGACGATTGCTTCAAAAAAATTTGAATTTTTAAAGTTTTTGTTTTTAAAAGGTTCTAATCATTAGAATTTAAGTCATTAAAATGTGACCATATGGGTATCTTATACTTCAAAGAAATATCAGAATCGGATCCTATTTAAAGAAGTTATGAATTAACAAGAAATACATACAGCTCGAATTCATAACATCCTCCTTTCCGGTTATTAAAAATATGTAAAATGTTCCTCACGAAATGCTGAAAGTTTGAATTTAAAATAAAAATAAATCCTTAAAAAATGAGTTGTTAAAAGAATAAATTGCGCCTGCACATTGATAATTTGTAACGCATAAAACGGTCTAAAAATGTGTCAATTTCTATGTTTTTGCTCCTATAAAATTTTTTTTAATGAAACAGTTTTGGCCAGTTTTAACATTAAATATCCCTTAAAATAATTATTTTATTTAACTGTCAACATCAACAAATTTATAAAACTTTTCTCTATAATACCATCAATTTTTATATTTTTGTGTGCAACAAGTTTCTTAATATTAACAAGGATCGACCACAGATTACAAAAAATTCATTGTCAGTGGCGGGGACAGCATCAGTTATTTTAAAAAAATAATAATAAAGAGATATAAGTATAATCGGATTAATTAAAAAAATGCTTTTACGAAAATCTTACTATTCTTTACAAAAATAAATAAATAAATCTACACTGATTTCATCTGCAAATGGAAAGAGTCTTTTAAGTCAATTTATTTTAGAAAGCTACATCTTTGTAAATAGTTCATAAAACTACCAGTTTATGAAATAATTGGCTTTGATTGTTTCGCTCTAAATGTGATCAAGCAAAATTGTAGCAAATGCAAAATCTATTTTTAGTAACGGATAGATGAAATAAATATTATGTTTAATAACTTTTGTGGTACTTAAAAGTATCGTCCTCGAATAAAGGGTTGATAAGCATTTTCAAATTAGAATAAGGTTTCTCAGATTCCATTAATTCTAGAATAAACATTTTCACATTCAATAAATCTATTTTAATAGGACCGAAACTAACCTTTTTTGCAACCATCTCAAACATAGGTATTGGCGCTTTTTCTATCCTCTCTTCCACAAAGTATGCTTACAAAGAGATTTTTACTAGTTTTCTAATAGCCGAGTTATTTTAAAATTTAAAATATGTAATACTGAACTACGTAATGTGTTTTTCAAATATTAATTCATTAAAACCGAATCAAAAAAAAAAAAATCCCCTTCATACAGGATCCTTAGGCCATCATCCTTAGATTTTTCTATGGTTTGGCATACCCCACACAGGACGAAATTACCAATATCCGACTAAACGTAAACATGATAACATCAACAAACAGAATTTACATTTGGAACACTTTCATTCCAACGCTTACAAGGAAGGTCTCCATACGGGCATACTCCAAAAAATCTGAAAAAATTACAGAATGTTCTTCTCATGAGGATATATACGTTTATAAAAAAATTTCGGCGGAACCTCCGTTCCCTGTCCTAAAAAAATAATGAAAATTTTGTTATTTGGCGATTTATCTTCGGTTGGCGATGAAAAGCAATTTCAAAAAATGTTTGGGGTTTTTTATGTCAAATGCATTATTAAAGGAAAAAAGTTTCATGTTCAACGTGTTTAGATGAATTAAATATCTTTGTTTTTGTCAGTTTAAGTTTGTTTTTAGTATAATTTCGTTATATTGATATTTATGCGTATTTAAGACAAATTTAATCATCAAAATTTGAGATTTGAAACGAAATTCAAATTTTAATAAATTAAAATTGTTTCAAGTTCAAAATCCAGTTGATCATTGTCAGTTGGATTCTGTTGCTATGGAAACATCTTCATTTTATTTTTTAATATGCTTAAATGTATGAAAATAATTTTACTGAATAAGAATTTTTTAAAAATGATATTTTTTCCAGAGGTAAATTAAACACCTACATCAACAAATAATATATACATATACAATTTTATATATATATATATATATATATATATATATATATATATATATAAATATATCAAGCTCTCTCATTGTTGAAACATATATTATGTGAAATGTAAAGGTGACTGCTCTTCTATAAAGACACTCAAAGTTTTTGCAAAACTGTGTGTTTTATCAGCATGTAATTTCAAAAATGCTTTTTTTTTCAACAGTAAAATAATTCCACCTATGAAAAATTATAATGTCGCGGGAGGGAAAATGATGCTCCTCTACAAAAATTTAAAAACTAAAAATATATGCGTTTATTTTATATAAAATGATAACATTTGTAGCCATATAAAAGACATTTCGAAATAAAAAACATAATGTAAGTCAATACTGTGCTAACCATTATAGCTCAATTTACTGATATTTTAAATTAAAAAAATAATTTTAAAACATGATATAAGAAAAAAATCATTTCTTGTACCGTATTATAAAAGCTTGCTCTTAAAACAATATAAAAATTTGTAATAATTCACAATGAAGTTAAAATTTATTAATGTGTATCAAAAAGCAAAAAAAAAAAAAAAAAAAAAAAAAAAAAAAAAAAATAATAATAATAATAATAATAAAAAAAAAGTGCAACAGACTTGTATTTCAAAGGTGGGCAGCTAAAACGAAACTATTACTTTTAAGGAATTTAAAAATTTTGTTTGAATGCATACTTGAAATTTTTTATATAAAAATGTTTTTTGACATTGATAATAGGTAACTTTAAAAATACATATTAAATATAAACGTTGGAATTTTTAATATATTATCTTTTAACGACTAAAACTGATTTCAAATATTTTCTGTAACATGGAAAATTTGGACTATATCCGTTAGATTTTTTACTCTTTATTTTTAAAAGTGAAATACTATTGGTTAATCATTAGAAAAAAATAATTTAAATTTTGAAAATGGGAATTTTTTTTTATTTCTTAGTTATCGCATGGTTTTGGTAAAAGTAATTACATAAAAAAAAATATTTTTTGTATTTATCACAGAACAGAATGCATCAGACAATGCTATATTTCATTCGTTGGTCATTAAAAATGTATCTAACTTTTTCCTTGAAAGTTAGAAAAATCTTCATTAATAATTTTTCTTCTTCGCTACAATTTATTTCTCGGAACAATTGGAAAAGACTCCTTTTTTAATGTTACTTTCTTTATTCGAAAAAAATACAGAATAAACAAATTTTCAACTTCAATTTACATATGTTTCAGAATGATTAATTATTCAGCATTTTTGTGGTTCTTTTAAACTTTTATGTCTTATAATGAAGCATTTGAAATCATCAAATCGCTGGGAAAAAAATTATAAATATATTTCCAAATATGCTCATGGCTTTTGTAAGCCTGTCTGTCCATCTGACTAATCACTGATGATCTGGGTACCAGTACTTACGAAATGTATAGGTTTGCTCATTTTCACAGCACCCGATTTTTATACGTTCTGTGTTCAAACATTGGATTTTTAGTGATTCGCTTAAATAAAGTCAAAGTGCCATCCAAGTGATATATGTTACTAGATTTTACTATTCAGTATTAAAACTGAAGTGTGTAGTATTTACAGTCTCTTTTCTGGAAAAAAAAATCACCAAGATTAATAAATTTAGGGAAGCAAATAAATTAACTTCTTTTGTTTCGCGCCCATTATGAATTAACAATAAATCTTTCAACTTGATAATATTCACCTTGAAAACATCGGGATGACGCAAGAAGTCCATCTGATTAAATGAGAATAAAAAAACTCATAAATTGTTTTTTATTATTCTTCACTTTTTTAATGCAATTTGCTTAACGCTTCAAAATATAATTAGGTTAAGGTAGGAATTAAATGTATACACCCCTCATGTATGTTATGGTTTATTTAATTAAATGTTAGTTGCAAAAAATGGTTATTTTTTTTTTACAACTTATGTCACAAAGTTGCCCTTTCTGATTTAAGAACACCCTTAAGCGCGATGCGTCGATAGTTTTTAAATCGAAACGTTTGCAGTATAACTAATAGCGGTGAAAAGTTTCCCGCTAGCGTAATTTTTGTTTTGGGTTAATTTGCAAGTAAACCCCTATATGAAGCGGAATCTCAAAGTGATACATATATTTTATTGCCATAATAGTTGAGACATTATTTCTGGTATAACAAACAAATATATGAATTTTATTGACAAAATTAATTGCAAAGGAAAATGGATGTTCTCTAAAGTTTCCTGTCATTTTCACGAGTAATACAGTAGAAATAAGGTAAAAAACACCTTTAGGTGGAACTAATTGGAACAGAAATTATTCTTGATGTAAATGGCAGGTAATATGCTCCTAACCAACATACTAAAAATATACAGTCGTACTGTTGCACAAAATGCCTTTTTTGGCGGCCATCTTGAAAAAATGCGAAAAATTTTTAAAAACCGAAAACAACCATGTGGGGTATCATATTAAAGAAAATTTTGAGCTGATAAATAATATGATATTTGTTTTTAAAAGTAGAAGTATATAGAAAAGTTATGGCAAAAAATGAAGAATTTCGGATTTTTAAAAAACATGGTTTTATTTAAAAAATTCGAATTATGTACACAAGAAAAGGGATTTTATCTATAAAATCATATTTATGTAACTAAATTTAAATAACCTCTCCATATTCATCTAAATATAAACTGTCTACTGTGCTTGCACAGTCCTTTCCACGACATTTTTTACAAACTACGGAACATGCAAGTCCATTTCGGCCGGACATGTACACTTTGCAGTGTTACGTGGATCTTCAGTTATAATTAGGCAAGCACATTCAATCATTTTTAACAGTTTGTCTGGTGCTGAGTTTAAGGCTGTCAGTATCGGTTAGAAATATTCATCAACTAATTGCCAACCCCAAAGTGTAAGATCAGGAGTTGGTATATTTAGATTTAGCCTATACAACACTGCAAATGCACTCGAAGTAGGTGATATTTAGCTGCATTTTCCGTAGGAGGCAAACGAGCTATGACAAATTCTTTTTTAGCTGAAGCTATGTACTGCTGTTGGTAGAATAGATAACTCGCAATTAA
The DNA here is from genome assembly GCA_964019185.1 of Maratus speculifer. Classification (NCBI taxonomy): domain Eukaryota; kingdom Metazoa; phylum Arthropoda; class Arachnida; order Araneae; family Salticidae; genus Maratus; species Maratus speculifer. Next base: position 74,936,188 of record OZ025297.1, on the reverse strand, counting down.
AAATCCTTTTGTATCTTGAGAGCTATTATTCAAGGAGATACAAGCAAGCATTCTCTGTGTTAAAAGACGAAAATATACATGGTGAGTGTCACCAGCAATAATAATTCCTTTTTTCAATACTTTCATGGTCACTGCTTGGTTTGATTTCACTAAAGTTTCACCTTTAAAAAGTTTACCGGTAAGTTTATCTTGGATGCTTCTTCCAATGATGTCAGCATTTTCTACAGTTACTTTCTTTTTACTATCTATAGTTTCATTAAAAATATTCCATAAATCAGTTGAAGTATTAATAAATGGATTGTGATCTATAAAAAATTGCATTACCTTTTTCATATCTTCGAAATCTCTCTCCATCCTTGCATCAGTTAAATCAGCATGTTATTCATTGCCATCACGTGAAACATTGGTCAACAAACTCATTGCACATTAGGGGTGGAGCGAAAAAAAATTTTTTTTTTGAAAATCAAAAACGGGTAGGTGCCAAAAGATGCCTTTATACTAGTACATCAACTGCGTGAAATTTTACCGCTGAAAAAAAAATGGCTTGAGTCTGCGCTTTTGCTCCAAAAATCGAAATTTTGGGTAAAATTTGTCATTTTTTGACATTTTTTCAAAAAAATTAAAAAATTACTACAGAGTTGGTTAGTATTTAAAAGTGTTGCTTAGACCTTTATATTTATCTGCTTAACATATTTATTTAAACTATAAAACAATATGTTTATTCCTTATAGCTGGAGCAAAACAGACAAATTTTAGTAAGAAAACAGCACTCCACTCTATTGGGTCATACAACGAATTGTTGTTTTTAATACAGCTCTTGTTTTCAAAACTACCTTGGACATGCGTCGTGGAGGTGGCTATATTTCCTATACCACCCGGCCCAACTATTCGATCATCTTAGTACAGTGTTTTATTTATACATTGATTTGTGATTTTCTTTATAAAAATTTGGCATGTTTTCGATGCTTCCACCTTGTTCATCTGTTCTTTGCATCCACATGCTGCTGTAACTATCTTCATGTATATTTTCACAGTTTATACAAAAAAAAAAATGACAAGCAGAGTAATGTATGGGAATATTATTAAAGGGATTAATATTCGGCCATCTATTATATTTATCAAACTTACATTCAGTTGATGAATAGTGATTGGAAGTTTTGTTACTACAACATTTTTTTCAGTCAATTGTATTTTTTTTACGTAATGATTTGCTTCAAAGATGATTTCAGATATTTCAACTATAAATATGCCATCATTTATTCTACTTTTTCATTTTTTATATGTTGAGAAGCGAGCTGTTTAATGTGATGGTGATCGTCAGAGAGAATTGCAATGAAAATTTGTTCTCCATGTGTAAAGCAACCGCTGTTGTAAATAACTTTTTTTTTGCATTAGTTTTATGCCGTTTTCTAAGTGTTTTCGTATCCAGGTAATTTCCTATTAACTTTTAGATCCCCTTTTTATGAGTGGACAACATTTGATAGTGAAATGTCCTGGGCATAAACTTATAATGTATTGTACTTTATGAGGGAAAGTACGGATTCTAATCGACTATAAGTGCTCATTTAAAATTAGGAGAATTTTATTTGTCACTGTGAACCATTTTGCATGGGGTAAGCTTAGAATTGTGTATGATATTGAATCATTCGCTATTTCAACTCCAGTGAATTTCTTCTGCGTCAATTATTAGAGAAGTCAATATAAAACGTTCTAAGCTACATGGATTCACTGGATCAATAAGGAAAATCTTTGTCTACGTACTATTCACTTCCTATTGCATTTTTTTTTTAAAATATAAAATAGAGAATAATTTTGAAAAATTATTTTCTCAAATTGAGAAAAAGATACTCAGAACACACTAGAAATTTCTGTCGGAGATTGCAAAGCTAATTCATAAGAAAAGCTATTTCTCTGAAAGAATGGGGAATAGGAATTTAGAAAACATCTCACACAAAAGACAGCTCATAAAGTTAATAAAATTTTCCGCTTTATATAAGCACAGATTGGCAATCAGTGTCTATATGTTCACTCACAAAATGTATAATCCAAGTTTATGCCGCGGGATGTTTTATACCAAATGTACTACACACCTAAATAATAGATCTAAAATCTTATTACAAATTACTAGACTACGGAACAACACAGGAAACGACATAAAGCATACTAAAACTTTTTTACACGCATTGTTTTACACGCAAATTTTGTTTGCAATCCTCTATGCGATCGTCATAATATTAAACAGCTTCTCAGCATATATTCAATGTAATAGGTTCGATAAATGATGACATACTAGAAATTGAATTCATACTATCAATGTTTAGGCAAATCATTGCATATAAAATGTAATTGATTGAAAGAATGCTGTGATAACAGAACTTCCAATCATAATGTACTAATTGCATGAAATTTTAATGAAGATAATAGACTGCTGAATAGGTTCAATTAAGAACATACCCAATACATTACTCAGCGTCTCTTCTGTTATACATGGTATACCTGCAGCAGGTCACACCAGCATGATCCAAATCATCCAAAGTCAGTGAATACAAAGAAGAGATAAATTACTTTGATGTATAGAAAACTTATACTCGTCATCGGGGCAAAAAATAACAATTCAATACATAAATAAAACACTGGGCCTAGAGATAAGGTGGTTGAGACGGGTGGTATAATGCAACCACCTCTAATGAGTTATATACACAGTAGTTTTGAAAGCAGCTAGGTAAGAAATGCATTCAAAACAACATTTCGTTGTATGCTCCAATAGAGAGTTTAACGTTGATTTTTCACAAAAAGTTGTCAGATTTGCTCCAATTATACAGACTACAGATATTGTTTTATAGCTTAAATATGTTAAGCAGATAAATATAAAGGTCTAAATAACACTTTTAAATACTAACCAGCTCTGTAGGAATTTTTTAATTTTTTTGAAAAAAAAATGTCAAAAAATGACAAATTTTACCCAAAATTTCGATTTTTGGAGCAAAAGCGCAGACCCAAGCCATTTTTTTTCAGCGGTAAAATTTCACGCAGTTGATGTACCAGTATAAAGGCAACTTTTGGCACCTACCCGTTTTTTATTTTCAAAAAAATTTTTTTTTCGCTCCACCCTATTGCACATGCTACTTCAATACATCGAGAACAGCTCAAAATCCAAGTTGCACGTTGACTTTCAGTGATGCCAAGTCGGATTACCACATCATTAAACTCTCTCTTGTGATCAGCGCATTTAATTTGCAATGCCTTTATCCACAATCATTGATCGAAGATTACAATATGAGTTTCTACATTTAGTCTTTTTGCTTCATTGCTAATGAACATAAGTGTAGTGTATACAAATTTGTAAGAAATTGAATTTAGATAAATCATTGGGAGAAACTCAGTTACTGTGGTAACACTGTGTTCACCTTCTAAAGCAGTTTGCATATATCCTAACCATCCTGGTTGAGGCGTTTTAAATAACTTACCGGAACACCAAAGAACATTAAAATGATTAATTTGCATTGGTGCATAGGATAATTTTTCCAATTTCAATTTATTCATCGCTATTGAGCTAGGAGATTGAATGTAGTAAAGAGAAATTTTTGCTTTTTCAATAATGTCATGCGCTAGAGGGCATCGTTAGTCTTTGACTTAGTCGTTTTATTGTGTCTGTGTGCCATTTTTCGTATTCTTCCGGACCATGGAAAGTCTTGAAGACCATGGCCATTTTTATATTAAAAAATACATCATTCACATTAGATTTTAACCGATCGATAACTTTGCCACAAATTCAGGATAGGATTGATCCTTTAGTGGCAAACAAATAACTCTTTTACAAACAATATTTATTAAACTTTTCATTTTTCCATTTCGGTTAAGTTATTCACGTTGATTAATAACCAAACACGCAAAAAGAAATACCTCACAGCTAGTTAAAAGTAACGAATGACAAAAGGCCGGAAACTTTTGCAAATACGAATTTCTAATTCCTCCCCTTTGCATCAAGTATCTTCAGTACCGAAATAAAATGATAACGTGGTCAGAGATCATTTTCATATTTCTTAACTTTTGGACTAATTGCCTTTCTTCTTAGATGAAACATTCCTGCAAAGGAAAAAAAAAACTGGTCAGGAAATTTTAACCGCCACTGTACTCTATAAAACTTTGGAACATATAGTATAGACTTATTCAGCATATTTCTATGGCAAATTTTATCGATACAACTAGCTAAATTATGATTAAACTTTTACAATAGTGTATAAGCAAATTGTGATTTATCATTTCTCTTTCAACAATATTTCAAAAGTTCATTCTATTTTAAATATTACATATTTAAAAGGCAGGTATTCTCCAGTTATTTTCTATTTATAAATTAAATTAAAGTTAGCCTAAAAGTCTGCCAGTGTATATTTTTTTAAATATCTTTCAAGAGAATGCAATTAGTACGTTTATTTTTAGCAGCTTATTACATATAATATAAATAATCATAACTTGGCAATGCCCAAAACTTTTCATAAAAAACAAAATGTAGTTAATACCATACATCACTTCAATAATACATTTAAACTTATTGCTTCCCGGCAAACTGTCATCAATTTTGCAAACAAAAGATGTGCGATGTTCTCTGGAACGGTAACAAATACAAATATGTAAATTTATTCATGTAAGCAACTATTTATCATTGGAAAGATTCGTTTTATTTAATTTTGCCAAAATCGAATGTCATAGAGTAAAATATATGTATAAATGTATTTCTTTGCTATAAATGGTTGCAATTATTTTAACGTGATGACTGTTTCCTACGAAGATTGATTTCATTTGTATGTTGCCTATTCTAAGAATAATAAATCATCAATATACTTTCAACGTAATGTTTTTTCAGTCACGCATTTGTATTTTACATGCATTCTTCCAAAATTAAATGCTCATTTAAAAAAAAAAAATACTTATTATTACTCCAGGATTTTATATATATATTAATGCTTTATTTATTTTTATTCCGAAAATTAAGAAAAATAACGAGGAGTTTGAAATAAAAATCTGAAAATATCTATCAACGGCATGAGCTACGTTTACTGCAGAATGACAATTGTATGCTTGAAACTTAACGAACTATACATATATGTTGGTTTGATGCACCAAATCCATGTATGGCTCTATCCATGTTTCATTAACCGTGTCGTCTTCTATTTATATTTTAGGGTGAGCATTAGTTTATCACAGAATACTTAAAAAAATTTTCTACACTTTAAAAAAAATTCTTTAATTGACATTTTTTCACTTAGTCTTCTTCTTTAGAATTCTTTAGTTGATTCCTGTATAATTACAGCAAACAAATGTAGCACAAAAAAGAAGAGAACTAGCAACACTACGACTGAATGATTGAGAAATACAATTTCACTTATGTATTCATTCATCTAACGATTTTTTACAATCTTTACCTGTTTATGTTTACACCAGGGCCGTAGCTAGAAGTGAATAATAAGGGGGAGGGGTAAAGAAAATTTGGGGGGATATCATATTTTCTCTCATGCAGAAAGAAAGATAAATTAGTGCATATTCACACTGTAGTTACTATGTTTCTCATTAAACTGTTGTAATAAATTCATTTTATGCTAAAGAAAGAATGGAATATTGAAAAATTCAAGTACATAACTAGTTCATTATTAAACATCATGTTAACTTCATATGCGCAAATTGGATGAGCGAGTGTTGAAAGTAGTATTTTAGTAACAATTTAGCATTTTTTGCAAAACTGGTCCTCAAAACTAAATTAGATTTTTGAATAGAATTTCTTTTGGATTTTCGCAACATAAATCCATTAATCACCTTGAAATCTTTTCCAGGGGTGTTCAAAATGTTTTAGGGCGGGGCGGAGCCGCCCATAGAACCCCCTTAGCTACGGCCCTGGTTTACCTCTGCTTTAATTTTCATTAAGTAATACCCATTATTAGCATTGCATGTCTTTTTTCTCGTAACGTAGTCTAACCATTTCTTCCAATATCTTTTAAATTTTAATATAAGTAGTCGATTTCTGTTTATATTTACACCTTCACCGTAAAAAAAAAAAAAAAAAAAAAAAAAAAAAAATTGTAAAGTTGTTAATTTTTTTCTAATAAACTGGGATTCCTAGAACTTTTTATGTAATAGTAACAGCAAGAATTCATGTAACAGAATCGTTTACATGAATTTTTTGTTACCGTTATATAAAAAATTCTGGGAATTTCCGTTTGCAGGAAAAAGCTTAGTAAATTTACAGATTTTTTTTAGCGTGCACTGACCCTACTTTGTTCATTACTACATAATATATATTATTCGTACTGTATGTCCACTTTCTCATAGCATAGTCTAGCTATCTCTTTCAATATCATTTAAATAGTAAAATAAGTTGCAGCCATTTTTTATTACAATAGAAATAGATATAATTTTCCTGTACTGAGAAAAATGCAAAACGGACATCATATGTTTTCATTTTCTTCGTTTGTTATTTTTCTGAACCTTCTGTTTCAATAATTATATTCAGTTGGCTGGAAAAAGCCTGTTATAAATGAGAACCAAAGTTTCCATTACCCTTTGAACAAAATGCTTAACAATAAATGGGAAAATACAAACTGCCAAAGAGAGTTAATATTTGCCTGTTTTCATGAAAAATTGATTTACAAAATCATTTATTATCTTAATGGCATATTGCACTGTAATTTTATAGGGAATTATTATCGATTCTGCGCTCAAAGTATGAATAAAAAACAACTTTCATTGAGTGTTCTATGAAAATATGGAAAATTGATCATTCAGTAAAAATAATTTACCTTCTGTATCATTCATTTTCAACGATTTTTCCGAATGAAAAAAATATGAGTAAAGATTATATTAAAATAATTTCTGTTAAACAGATTACTATAATGATTTTAAAGAGATGATTATTTTCTACTGAATACTGATTTTATATAATTGATTTATTTTACCATAACGTATTAAAATGCATACATGTTTTATGAACATTCAGGGTACCTCAAAATTATCAGTAATAATATCTACAGGTGGCAACACCTACCAACAAAAACATATTTTGCTAAAAGAATGTATCTCATTCCACTAATTCATTCATCGATGTTTATAAAAAATCTTAATGTAAACTTTATTTGAATTTTTCTATTCAAAACTGTATAATGTCCATAACTTAAAAAAATTAGGTTAAACTTATTGCTTTTAAACAAAAGGATGTAATTATTTTCATGGGATGGTGAAAATGACACAGAATATAAATTTCCATGAGATTTACGTTATTTAGTGTAAAATGTATTCTTAAAAAAGTAATCTTTTTTAAAGATGCTCTCAAATTAAAAAAGCATTTTTATGACTAACAAGGAGGTCTCCATGCGAACAGACTCAGAAAATTCTGAAAGTATTCTTTCATGTGGTCGCCGAATAGTAGCCTAAATCTTTTGTGTGTCCCTGTAAATACTATCCAATTTCTATTATGCAAGAAATAACTTGTAGTAATCCTCAGCAACTTATATCAATATTTTAAAATGTTAAATAGTTTAATACAATTAAAACAGACAGACGGAGAGACGAACAGACAGACGGACAGATTGAACAACAGCTATATGTGCTACGTATTTACATAATTACAAATGCACCTAAAAGTCAAGTAGAAAGAAACCGTTAGAAAATAACTTAGTAACAAATTTGTAATTGCCTCCAGTAGGGCGTACGCTACACGTTGGGAACCATTGGTGTTATGGAAATCTTATTTTGCGGCCCAGACTGAAAGACAGACACAATAAACTTGGCACACAACATGTTGATTACGTTAATGGCATATTTTGCTAGTAGCTTGCTATTAGATTATTATCTGTTCTGCATGCTAAATATGTGTAAAAAGCACCGCCTAAAGCATATGATGCCAAAATAATGCAGTTTGTTCATAAATGTGGCCAAAATTCATATTTGAAAGCACTCATTTTCTGCAATTTTCTGAAAGCAAATGTCAGCGAATGAAAAAAAACGATGACAAATGTATTTTTCTTTTTACGAACGAGTGTAATTATTTAGTGATGATTGCTTACTATGAAAAATAATTTTATGCCTAAGAATACAATAACAATTTTCTCTATGAAATGTTATAGATGTGTTGATAGATAAATGTTATAAATTAACAATTTCTGTGATTTACTAGTTTAGTCATTAATTTTAGAAACGTGCTGATCATGTGTGCAGAATACACGGTAGCGAAAGAGACAAAGGCTTCAAAGATTTGAGGCGAGAATGAATTACTTCCTAATGAATCCTAATTTTACTAAAATAAATTGTATATGTTAATATTTTAATTATGTTTTTTAGATTTGTTTCAGAGAAATCAGTTATAATCCCGTCTTTGTTATTATTATCATTTTTAATTTTAATGCGGGTAATGAGACATAAGTTACCACTTTTAAGTTGACATTTTTTCTTCATTTATTAAATTGGCTACTAACAACACTAAGTGCATTTCAAAATTAAAATTATCAATTATGAATTGAAATGAAGTTTTAAAAGCTATCTAAAATATTCGCATTATCCAAACATCAAAGATAATTAATAAATATCATGGCGTGATTTCCTGACAAATGCTATTCCGCGTTATTACCCACATCGGTGGGTAATAACGCGGAATAATGAGTATGAATAATGGGCATTGTTTTCCGGATATACTTATTGCGGAGTATAGTTTAAGCTACAAAGTACCTCGCGAACACACCCAAAATCTTCCACAAGATTTTGAATGTAAATATACTACGAATTCATGCAATAAACAAAGTATTTCTGAATAAATATATTGTTTTGAGATCGCGCAACGTATCCTTCAAATATAAGATCGGGCGGTCTTTATCCAGCGATAAGGCTTATAAATAAAATAAATTAACTTTTACCGTTGTTTTGTGATCCAGATGACGCAGAGTCCTTCTGTGCAAAACCTGTAGGAGCCATTTCCCGAATTAATTTGTAATTACGCGTAATATTAAATATTTTTTCGTAATCTAAAATGAAAAAATTGGAATTGTGCGATGTTTAGAAGGAAAAAAAATCTGTTGTAAAAGCGTAATCTATTGATTTGATGTCATCGCTGTCAGTAAGACGTTTGTAATAATCACAGGTGTTTTATAATATGGAATTATAATTTTATTTTATTCTTAGTTTACTTCTGATAAGTGTTATGAAAGTAGATTAGAGAGTAAAACGTTATTTATATGGGTTTGCTTTTAAATCGAGAAAAAAAAATTACAGGCTGAATGTTGCTCAATCAAAACATCAATTCTCTAGATGATGTTAAACCTAAGGACGTGAAATGAATTCGTATATTTAAATATCTCCCTGAAAAAGTAATAATTTTACATTTTTTTTAAGAACCGAACATCACTGAAAGATGGTTCGTTTTCATTAATATTCTTCTATCTTTACACGAAGAAAGTATTCGATTCGTGAGTATTTTCGACTTTCTATTTTCGATGGACTCATACGTTTTGGAAAGGCTTGAAAGCGATTTATTGATTTTGATCTGTCTGTCACTCTGTATGTGAAAAAAAAATTTAGGGGCTCTATCTCAAAAACTAATGTACGGAATTTCAGAAAACTTTATATCCAGTTATTTTTGATATAAATTGAAGCTGATTAGTTTTTGGTGTTTACAGCCTAACTGCTTGTAAAGGCGTTTTCCTTTACATATTATTTAATAATGGTTTCCCCCCCTTAGTTAAAATTACAATATTCCCATAATTTGTAACTTTATTTAATAAGCTAGATTTTTAATCCCTTTAATTCTATTCAGTTACTAACGGCCATTTTTCCTTTAAAATATAATTTCAGTTATCTCTAATTCTTTCTTTAAAACCACAACGTACATCCGTTTGTTCATGTACATGTAAGTATTTTCCCATAGCAACAACCATTTAAAGAGTTATTCCTAGCCTGTATCATAGTTAAACGCTATTCAGTTAAGAACCAGATGTGCTAAGTTTGTCTTTTATTTTATTTCATTAGAATTAATTTCCTTTCTGAACCCGTGAGACTTTTGTTAACCCTATGTAAAGAATTCAATCCTTGTGGTTTTCCGGGCCATATGCTATCTTTTATCATTTGGCGTTAATTATTTCAAATCATGCACTTTGGTTTCTATCATTGAATGTCTATGTAACGGAAACTCTCCACGTGCCTTCTCTCATCGCAATTTGTGCGTATCAGTCGTTTTTGGCTATTTTTATGTACATGTATCGCGCTAACACTTGACGATGTGAAAAATGTATTTGTGACTACTCCTTCTCTGTAAGTACTAGCGATCGGACCTATCTCTGCGAGGGTCCCTCTCTGGCACGGCAACCATTCTTGGAACTGTGAAATTAATAAAAACTTGTCTCCAGTAAATTAGCCTCCTGTGTTGCCTTTCTCATATATTCATGGATTATATACAAACTTGGGATTGAAACTACACTTACGATTTAGCAACGCAAACTTCCTATATGATGTTGAAACCGTCCTCATATAAATTAACTGGTGCCACGTCCAGTCCTTGAATAATTTAGTGTCAGAGAGGGATCCCAGTATTGTACGATTAAAAAAAAAACTACATAATAACAACGTTTAGTATTCTTCAGTATTTAAAATATCATCAGTCATCGACAAATTAGATTTGTTTACATGCTGAATTTCCTGAGAAGTGCGAACTCAATTGTGTATTCCAGTGACCACCAAGCGAACAAAAAAAAACAAATACAAAAAAAAACTCTTCTAGTGTGAACCGCCGTAGAAACTTTTAATCATCGGTGAATTCATCTATTTATTTCTTCATGCCGATAGTGAATCAAAGAAAATGTTCCTTCCCCCCGCTTTCTGAAACAGCTGTATTTCATCTGCTAGAATACTATCACAGCAAATCTAACTCATCCAGTTGCGCTTAATACGTCTGCTACGATGAAGAAGTAATTATTCACCGTGCTTCTCTACTTTATAATGTGAAGAAAAAAAGAGAGACAATTTCTGCCGATGCATTTCTTCCGGGAAACAATGTGTTCGTTTTGTTATTCGTCGTACGGGCATCACTGAGATTTATTTGGGTTCCAACCTTCTTAAAAAAGTGGATAATAAAGAAAAGAGTTAACGAATCCAAGATTTTACTTATATTTTCGTAAAAGATTACTTTTTTCCCCCCCATAAGTGGACTATGTAAGTTAATTTTACTTTTCATTATTCTAGCCTATAAAAGGCTAAATTTTATTGCTTACACTTATTAAGTTAATATTTTGTTTCAAAATAATCTGGTATAAGATACTTCGATAATAACTTTTTAAGCGTAACTGTATATATTTTCCTGTGCACATTGCGTAATTTCTCGTGATTCTTTCTTCGATTAAATCTACTGCATTCTTCACCTTTTGTGCTACTGTGGAGATTAACAAGGAATGAAGAAAATTTTATGAAATATCTGATATAAAAATTTAATATCTCTTGCTTCTATAACCTTGTGCATGTTTTAATACTTGCTGATAAAAAAAGTAATTTTGCTTGTGATGGTAAGTAGTGTTTATAAGAATTTTCTAAAGTGTAAAGTTGTTTTGTTTTATGGACGTATGCTGTTTCTATTGTCTATTACAAACATAGGTTTAATAGATAAAACATAAATCAGGATTACTGAAAAGTGGCTTACTGTTCTTAAATTGTTTTTTTTTCTAAGCATATGATAGTGGAAGAGAAGTTTTTCCCAGGACAGTACTACTTTTGACTGGCAAAAAAAGAACCTGACATTACGTTCTATAAAACATTGTGGTACCAATATTTTTAATTGATACCGTTACATATATTATTTCATCTTAGAAATTTTTTGCCTTTTATTACATTTTATATATTTTAACAGTTTTCTATATTTTAGCTATTTAAAGGTATTTTATAATATTTTGTCTCAAGCTAGTAAACATCTAGTAGATATATTTGTAGTAAGTTATGGTTGTGTTAAATGTTGTAATATTTAAGGAAGTATATTTTTGTGTATTTTGTCACATTTTCACATAAAACATATGTTTTTACATGAATAATTAAGTGTAGGTAAAGATTGATCATATTTTTAAAAGTGCTCTAAAGTATTTTGCATTACTATTTTAGATTCTTTCTGGGTTATACTCAATTACCAATTTTAATTTGAAATTAATTTTGATACTGACAACAATGATTTTTTTTTATTTTTGAAATACACATTTAAATGCATAAGAGATTTGTTTATTGCTTAGTATTTTTGTTCTCGTATAATTTCAAGGGTGCGTAAAATAAGTTTTGGTGTTGACATATTTTTTTCAAATTAAATTTTCAGATTATGTACAGTTTGACTTTAGTCAGTGTTGGATTCAGCGATACCTTACCTTTTTACACACAAGTTTGCACTTTCAAATCATTATTTGTGAAATCTATTTTTTATTTTACACGTGTATCGCTGCATCCTCATTGTGCTTATTTTTTACGTGTTTCAGTTACACCCCCCTCCCCCCCCGTAAACGTAAATATTCATTTATTCATTTTAGATTTTTACCATTCATAATATGCAGGTGTATACCAGTAGTCATTTTGGAGGTCCTACATTATTTTTTTCTCCGGTGATGCAGGGATATTCTGCGGTGTGACAAACTCGCAATTCAGAAATGATTACTTAATCTATTTCTGAGCCCTTGAATTGCGTGTCGGTTGCTTGCGGTTATACACTCAGCCATGTGCGCTGGTTCGCATTTTTGTGTATAATCGTTTCAGTGCCTTTATTGTCACATTGCATTCTGTTCGTTTTTTTCTTCTCTCCAATAACAATATTTTGCGATGCAGTTTGCTTGACTAAAGTCACACTGTTTGTTTTTCTTATAAAATAGTTACACACCTTTAAAAAAAAAAAAAAAATAAAATAAAATAAAAATAAAATTTCTCTTCTAGCTGAGATAAAAAAAAAAAAAACTTGCTTTGCAATTAATAATTTTGAGACTTGTACACTTAATATATATAGACACCATACTTTTCTTGTGGTTTTTCTCTTATACCTATATATGTTTGCTGTGAATTTTTATATACCTACACTTGTTTATGTTTATTGTATATACAGGTAAGAGTGACAATCCCACTTTTATATTTTAAGTATTATACATTTTATTTGTGTATCATACCTAAACACATAATTTTAAATAGAGAGTCCAGTATTGGGCTTCGAAAGTTTAACTTTTGCATCTGTGACAGCGTAAGAAAAAAGGAGCAAGTTAAATTTATTTTTTCCTATAGTAGTAAGTTGGCAGTTATTATTATTACGCAGATTTTAATACACTTCTCTAATTCCTGTGTCTTCTAAAAAAAATAATAATAATACACATATTATTTTTTAGTAATGAGTTTTTCTATTCGATTCGATTTTCTGTCATAACCATTAGATATTTTTGAGTCACTTTCATGAGGTAATATGAAATCTTACACACACAGAGATGATGCTATCTCGTCTTCCCCTCTTCTTAAATGAAAGAGAGTCACACAATACACATTCTAGTAGCAGCATTTTAATTTTTACATTTGTACACTTTGGTATGTGTGGCATTTGGCATACCTTTACACAGTACATTTTTTAATGTACTTGTTCTTTTATTTTGGCAGTCATAAAATTTTAAATTTATTTTTGTGTTAGGTCATCATTCACGGCGCTGTTTTCCCGGGAGCAGCAATGTGTCTGATGTTTTGATTTCGGGGTTTGATTGAGCAAGTTGGCCGCTTGCTTAGTCAAAGACTGAAATGGATTTATTTACACGATTTTTTTTATATTTTAATTATTCACACAACATTTAGAGTAATTTATGGTGTTTTTTGTTTACATATAGTGCGTACATAAATTAATTGTACACAGTGATTGCACATGCATCTAAATTTCGATGCATGAAATAAATTGTAGGTTTGAATTCCTTTTACACAGGTAAACACACAGGTGATAATTTATTAATTGTACAAATAGTGACTCGATAACAATTTTTTTTTTCATTTTTTTTTCTTTCAAATATATGACAGCATATCTTTAAAGTTCATGATGGTGTATAATGTTTTGTTATTTTGCCTGCTTTGATGCATATCATCTTTCACGACTGGATCTGGTTAAAAAAAAGGATTTATTTTTTATTTTAGATTTAATGCCTCTTAATAAAATTTCAAATTACTTGCACTATAACTTCAATAACATTGTGTATGCAATCATTTTATTTTATTATTATTTGTATTCTTTTGCTAATATAGTAGTCGACAGTATATTTTTTTCTCATACATAGTAGTTCATTGATGATTTACACGACACTGAAGGTACCAGGTTTAGAGTTTAACCAGACCCTTGTTACACTTTACACATTTGTTCATTGAATTTTTTTACACACATACTGCTTGTTTACTATGTTGCCCTATTTATTTTTCATGACTGTATTTTCTTTTTCAGGAAAGAAGGTATATAGTAGTAACAATTTTTATTCCTAAAAAAAAAGCCTCTTAAAAAAAATAATAATGGATTTTTCACATTTTTAGGAAGTATTTGATAGAATTTACCTTAGAAATTCCACATTTTTTCACTTCACAAGAATTTTTTTTTCTTTTTTTTCTTCATTCACTGTTTGGACATTGTTGTGCTTTTTATTACAAAATTAAAGCAATATGGTTTTTTGTTTCGTAATTTAACCCCTTTACTGGCAGTGTAAACAACGTTAAATCTCGAAACGTAACACAATGGGTGTTGTGCTTTGTGTACAGGAGGAACTTTTGTTCATTGAATTTACACATTAGTTCATTGCATTTTTTGTTCATAGGATATTACACACGTTTCTCATGGTTTGGGTCTTTCAGTACCCAAAATTTTATTTCACACACATTACACATTAGTTCATCGTTTACAAGAATACTAGTTCCTTGTATTTTCAGTTCTTCGTGTGCACTGGTACTATAGCCCTTTACATTTCGATTTTTTTTATGTGAGTTTGCTATGTCAGTTCTTGTTATTTTCACACATGATGATTTCTTTCACATAGTTCATATGATCGTTTACACTTTTGTCAGAAATTTGTTTGATATTTTTTTGCACATTTTGTTATTACATACACCGCTCATGTGTTTTGCCAGATTTTCTAAAATAAATTTGCAGTTACGGATTTCAATTTTCAGTTTTCTTCTATACTATACCGTTTTACGTTCATTCCTTTTGGTAGTGTGCATAGCGGAAATTTGATTTAACAGGATTTTTCTCAATTTAACAGATGTACACCATGTCAGTTTTTTTTTCATTAGGCTCTTTTATTGTCCATTAAGACATTACACGTGATGTAAAGTTTTCACTATTTCTGGTCAGTTTGTACACAGGTAAACATTATTTTTTTTTCTCTTTTCCTGTTCACATATGTAGCCGCATGCTGATAGTCTTCAGTTACTACACCGAATGGTGTTACGGGCTGCACTCTCTCTCACACACACACACACAGCTATTCTTTTGACGCTTGTGTACGATTCACATTAACCTGCCTTACATTTTTTCACACGTTATGCATTAAATCTTTTGAAGAAGGCTAGTTTTCTTACATTTTTTAAAAAAATGTTCATTGTACACCACTGTTTTTTTTTGCCTAAACTAAATACAACCTAGATCAGTAAACAGACTGTTTTTTTGACAGAGATAATTATTGATAAAGTCAAGTTTCATCATATAATTCTACCATATTTGCTCCTCTTTTTGCTCTAGTTATAAAACTTATGTGTCACAGAGTTCTCAAAATGTTTGATTGTGTTCTTAAATATATTCAATATTTTATGTGTTATTTTACCTTTTTAATATAATTCATGTCTCAAAAATATAATAATAAAGTAGAAGTTAGAATGTAACCAACTCGTTTAAGCAATAAAAAAAATTGCTTTGGCTTGTAAAGAAATTTCAAGCAATCTGAATTAAAATCTTCTGGAATAATATTGAGTGTGCACACAGAAAAAAAAGAAACAAGATAATATACAGCTGTCCAGAAGTTCACTGCAGTTAAAAAAAAAAGACTTTTTGCAAGTTTTATAGGTACCTACTTGCTTTTTCATGCTTATTAGCATGTTCTTTTTGTTTTAATTGAGACATGATGTATTTCCTTTGCTTATTTACTACTTGAGTATTGCATTATTAGACAAGTTATCACCAGTTCCTCTTTAATAATATGTTTTGTTTATATGAGTTGGTATTGTAGCTTTGAGAGGAGGCATGTGTTTGTGGGTTTTTTTTCTTTTATCTCCCGCGTTTCACGCTTTTTCTTTGTCGGTCGTCGGGGAGATATATGTAAAGGCGTTTTCCTTTACATATTATTTAATAATGGTTTTTCCCCCTTAGTTAAAATTACAATATTCCCTTAATTTGTAACTTTATTTAATAAGCTAGATTTTTAATCCCTTTAATTCTATTCAGTTACTAACGGCCATTTTTCCTTTAAAATATAATTTCAGTTATCTCTAATTCTTTCTTTAAAACCACAACGTACATCCGTTTGTTCATGTACATGTAAGTATTTTCCCATAGCAACAACCATTTAAAGAGTTATTCCTAGCCAGTATTTATTCATAGTTAAACGCTATTCAGTTAAGAACCAGATGTGCTAAGTTTGTCTTTTATTTTATTTCATTAGAATTAATTTCCTTTCTGAACCCGTGAGACTTTTCTTAACCCTATGTAAAGAATTCAATCCTTGTGGTTTTCCGGGCCATATGCTATCTTTTATCATTTGGCGTTAATTATTTCAAATCATGCACTTTGGTTTCTATCATTGAATGTCTATGTAACGGAAACTCTCCACGTGCCTTCTCTCATCGGAATTTGTGCGTATCAGTCGTTTTTGGCTATTTTTATGTACATGTATCGCGCCAACACTTGACGATGTGAAAAATGTATTTGTGACCACTCCTTCTCTGTAAGTACTAGCGATCGGACCTATCTCTGCGAGGGTCCCTCTCTGGCACGGCAACCATTCTTGGAACTGTGAAATTAATAAAAACTTGTCTCCAGTAAATTAGCCTCCTGTGTTGCCTTTCTCAAATATTCATGGATTATATACGAACTTGGGATTGAAACTACACTTACGATTTAGCAACGCAAACTTCCTATATGATGTTGAAACCGTCCTCATACTGCTGGCACTGCTATGCTGCATTATTCTCGATTTCTACAACTGCTAACTAATTCACGGAATTTCATATAACGTCAGATTCAGTTAGTCCTTGATATAATTGGGGTCTGTTTACATTTTAGTGTTAATCGCTCAACATATGGCGCTACTGTGATGCCTTATTCATGATCATAGCTATAGCTAAAAAACTAGTTTAAAGAATTTTCCGCAAACTTCAGATTCCGTCAGTTCCTCATATAGATAAGCATCGTTTAGTTTTTTGTGTAAATCGGGGAAAAGGTGGTGCTCTTAAGCTGCATTTTGAATGATTTCGCAGTAGCAGTATCAGGAACTAATTAATGGATTTTCATCCTTAATAAAAATTGGTACTGATTAGTTTTTGGAGTACCTCTCTCAAAATTTATTCTCCCATCATGTGGCGATGGCATGAAAAAAATTTTAAGATTTCCAGAATATATCTATCTCAGAAACTAATGCACGGATTTTCATAAAACTTCAGATTCAGTTAGAAGTTTGTAAATACCGCTATTAATTAGACATCGTTGTAAATCCCCTAACCCGTGGCTCTGCTATTCTGAATTTTTTTTAGGAAATATTAACATGTATGAGATAAATATAAAATTTCGGATTACAACAACGAACTAATTTTATTTTATTTTATTTTATTTTTTGTCAAAATATTTCTAAAATGCGAGGTTTATTTAATAAAGAAATATCATAATTATTTTTATTAGCCTATTTATTTGCGCGCAAATTTAATTTTCTGTTTCATTGTTAGCATATGGTACAGTTATTACGAGGCATTTTTTTTCTTTTGTTGTTGTTGTTCATTGATTTTCATTACTACGTCAATGCCAGCTATGAAAATTCAGATTATTTCAGTGTATCACAGTATAGAAACTGGAGGCAGCATGCAACGAACAAGTACTCTCTTGTATGAGGAGGTTATTGCTTTCCCCTTCCAAAAAAATTCGCCAGTCAAAAAATTATTGCGTGACCGTTATTAGTTTTACATTATAGGATACATCTCAAGTTCGAGGGTAACAAAAAAGACAGGCTACCGCGGTGCATCTTACGCGTCTCACCGTTAGAGTGAGGCTCTTTTTGTACAACGTGATGCTGCTGACATGATACACTTTTTGTACAACTACATTGGTGCATTCAAGCATCATGTAAATCCAGAGGATTATAAAAAAAGATATGTAAAATGCGTTGCGGTAGCCTACTGTTTTGGATAGCCTCGTCTTATGTTCATGTGACACCATCTTAAATTTCGAACAACCACCACTCCAACATCCTGTAGATAAGGTATGAGATGTCTCGGAATTCAAAGCAAAAATACACATCTCATTTTCATTTTTCTGATGTCAGTAACATGTGAGCGGCACGTTATTCTAACAACAATAACTTTAATAAATGTCATATCTATTTTCCCTGATAATTAAAGCGACGGTATTATGATGATTTCTGTATGCTCAGTCACAGAAAATTTGCGTCTACCTTCCTTTGAAGATGATTATCTTTCTCTATTTTAAACATACTAAATCACTTATAATGCATTAGTATGTATAAAATATTCTATAGAATTATATTTATTGTTGAAAAATAGTGTTCATAGTATTAATTATGCATCAAAAAGCCCAAACAATATATTTTAATTCATCGTACATTTATGCAAGTTGAAAATATAATAAAAACCCTCATAATAAACAAATAAATAAAAGCATAACTTCTGTATGATACCTTCCATTATAATGTCGGGGAAAACAGTAACTTTCTCAAATAATCTTATTCCGTCAACCTTTGGACCACTATTTCATGGTTTCACTAACATTTCCATCACGAAAAAATATTATGTAGGATTTTTTAATGTCAAAATTGAGCTATAAGAAATTAACATAAAACAACGAAGCAAACTGTGCGGTTTTAAAGAGGCAAAATTTTATTTATTTTATTTTTTAACAAGTTTTAAAATTTTGGTCCATTCACTTAGTTTTATGTAAAATGAATACATTTCATATGTTGGACTATTAAAGCCCACTTTGAATAAAATCTACTAATGAATAAACCCTCTAAAATTGATAAACATATGTTTTTTTTTTAACATTTAAACACAATAAGCCAATTGCTAATGTTACATGTACAAAAAATAGTTTTTGTCATAATATCATCAGTAACTGGTACAAAAACTATTAATATAACATTTTGCTATAATAACATTTGAAAACAAATGTTACTAAAAACATTTTAAAAGAAAATTGGTTGCGTAAAAGGCATTTCTAAGTAACTGGTGCTACTTTCATGCTAAAAAAGGCCTGGCACAAAGTAGCTTCGAAAAATTAATTTTCATGTGAGATTTATGAAAACGGAAACATTTCCTATCAAAATAAAAAGTTAAATGAAAAATATGATCATGCATTTGTAATATGTTAATAAAGATAACATTTTGATTGAACACTTTATTTGTAGCTCTTAGACCGATTTTTTCACTATGGAATATGTGGTTTGGGATCTCCGTGGCCGAGTGATTAAGACACCACGCTGCTAATCGCTTGCGAGTGTACACTGGCTCCATTGCACACACTCTTTGTGTGAAGCTCCCGGTTGTACTTCTCTTGTGTTGTAAAAATGTCTTTTTGCTATCTCGTCCCTGTAAAAATTGATGATAAGCAGGCTTCTTGTCGAGCATAAAAGTCAGATGTGTGTTGTTACAATAAACAATAAAGTTTATTTATTTATTTGAACATACATCTGACTTGTGTGCTCGACATGAAAGTATGCTTATAAGTCATCGTCAATATGCAAGGACGAGATAGCACAAGGAAATTTACATCACTAGAGAAATACAACCAGGAGCTAAACACTAAGTGTGTGTGCAACGAGGCCAGCGGGAATCGAACCCACAACCTCCAGCGTAGCAGAGCGGTGTCTTAACCACTCGGCTACGGAAGTCCTCAATAAAGTTTGGAGAGTTGAAATTTACATACGAAAACATTTCTTTACAAACACATCCACTGTTTCCTCTAAAAAAAATACACAAAACTCTTCAAATATCCTATAGTAGTGTATAAAATATTTTTATAGCTCAAGAACTCCAAATTATCTTGATTTGATTGTACAATACGAATAATAAAATCTTTTTCTTTTTAATGTGATGGATCAAAGTAATTCCACAAGGACCAAATAAGCTCCCGGTTGAAGGTTTGTGATTTTCCAGACATTTATATTTTAATTACAGTGTAATTTAATTTATGAATCACAAGCATTTTTTTTTCAAATTTTGAAAATTTAAATGCCAATCCTTATATTTGTCTTGCCAGATTCTTTTCTTCTTGGTATTTAGCCACTTATTCCTCGTGCCCGAGACATTCACGGGTTGCAAGCTTCACGGCTTTTATTGAGAATTGTTTGATTCTGACCAATTTTATAAAATAGTGTAATTGATTTTATTCTGGTATCATTTTACTTGTCATCAAATAAGGTAATATTTTTTTTCAAAAAAGTGATGGTAATAGTGAATTTGAATTTTTAAACCGTAATTTAATGCGACCATTAATGGGTTAAAAGGAATAGGTAATCCTGTCCCATAATAAACATTTAATTTTTTATGGCTGAATAAACTGATTAAATTATTTTATCATTGAAAGATAAGATAAATGAAGAAAAATAATTGAGAGATTCACAACAATAGTAGACCAAATAAATTTTTAAAAGAAAAATGGGATAGTCCATTTAAAATGTGCTTAAAACCTTTTTTATACACTCGCACAGTAAACTCTGAATTGTAAAAAAAAAAAAAACCTGTAAAATTACTATTTTTTTTTCGAGGAAATTAGAATTTCTGGAACGTTTTATGTAAGGGTACTAATAAAAATTTATGTAACAAATACACATTTGCACTGAAAATAATAATGATAATAAAAATAAGGATACTAAAAAATTTTAAAGAAATTTGGATGCCTAGAACTTTTTTATGAAAAAACAGCCTGTATTTTTTACAGAAAGATTACTGTAATTTTAGTAGATTTTGAAAAACTGCAGATTTCGGTTACATTATAAAAACTATTTTTCTAGTATTACATCTTTTTTATGTAGTTCACAGAGAAAAATATAGTAAGCATGCAGATTTCTGTAAGTTTTCATATGAAAATTTAAAGTATTTTTTGAGTTGGAGGGCCATGCTTTACATACTTGCTCATAAATGTCATCTGCTATGTTTATTGTGGGTATGGATAAATCAGAATTTATGCACCGTCTAAATCAGTGCTTTTCAACCTTTTTTGGTTGACGTCCTCTTAAATATATCTTGAATCATTTGCGGCACACTTGAATTGAAAATGTAAAAATTTTATGATAAAAAACAGAGAGAAAAGTACTTATTTACAAATTTTTTCAACGAGTGACTGAGCTTGATATTTAAAATCAATATTATTTTTTCAATCTGTTTGCTTTTTCGTCTAAAATGGCTTGTATGAGTGAAATTCCTGAATCTATTACACCTCGTATAATTGATTTGCATCGGTACGATAAAAATCAATATTATATAGCGAATTGCTGTTCGCAATCATGCGTTAGTAAACTAATAACACAATATTCAAAATATGGAAATTTTCAAAATAATCGCCGTAATGGCAGACGAAAACCAGAAACGTCCGCTAGAGATGACAGGGAACTAAAAAGCGTATAGTTAAGAAAAACCACTAATTCTTGCACCGAAAATAAAAAGAAAAAAGGAATTGAATTTTTTACACCGACCTCATTAAGAGGTCTTCATAAATTTAAGTTTGAATCTCATGTACCGATAACATAACCTCTTATGATTGCAAAACGAAAGAATATAAGATTGAATTTGGTATAAATTAAGACGTTTAAGGAGTGAAGAAGATTGAAAAAATATATTATTTAGGTATGAAAGTATGTTTTGTGTTTCAAATGGTAATCACACTATTAGAGTAGGAGAGCGAAGCAAGAGGCATTTTATAAGGAATGCTTTAAAAATTCCGTAAATTTTGCTGTTAGCGTGATGGTTTGTGGTTGCATGAGTCTAGAAGGACCTGAAAAGTTATGCATCGTCTACGAAAAGATTAACTCTCATATATCTCAAGAAATTGTGGAATAATAGATGATTCCATCATCATAAAATTTATTTGGAACTGATTTTATCTTTCAACAAGATTTAGCATTACCGCATACCTCTGTGTCAACAAAAAATTGATTCCGCCAACGCAACACTAAAGTACTTAATTGGCCACCAAACTCACCAGTTCTTAATCCCATCTAAAATCTCATGGTGTGTAATTAAGAAAAAAACTCCATGAAAATCCTCTTTCAAATAAAACTGAATTAGTGGCATTTATAAAATCTATTTGGGCTAATATTGATAGAAGTGTTTGTAAACACCTTGTATATAGTATGCAAGATCGATTGTACGCTGTTATGAAAGCTAAAAGGGATGGTCGAAAATATTAACTATCATTTACTTCATATTCGTAAGGTAACATTGTTGTATAAAATAAAATAATCTAATACTTTGAACAAAATCTAAATTTTATTCCAATATTTTGATGTGTTTCAGAAAGCTGTTTACATAATTTATTGTTCTGTATTTTATATTTTGTAAGTGTTCAAATCTTATGTAATCATTCCAGACACAGTATATAAAAAATTTAATTGCATTTACTTAGTATAAAAAAATAAATGAAAAATAATTTTTTCTTATTACTTTTTCTCAATTATTCTAATGTTTTCAATATGGCCTGCAGTCGGAGACAAGCGGATTGGTGAGCTAGAAACGCTCATACGAGGAAAGGAAAATACAAGGAAGATAGAAAATGATACACAGAAAATATAGTATCGTCGATATGACGCATGGCAATTTTAATGATTAATTAAAAAAATCGCGGCTTATTTGAAAATCTCTCGTGGCACACTGCTGTGCCGCGGCACGCAGGTTGAGAAACACTGCTCTAAATGGACTATATCTTTTTTTTCCAAAGTGAACATGGTCCAACATGGTTTTCAGGCCCTCATTTTGTACTTGGATCTATGTAAATGCAAGGAGATCATTGCTTTTATTGAAAATAATAGAAAAATAAAAATAAAAATAGAAAAAATGTATCACTTAAAACTTTGTTCTAAAGCTCTTAAAGCGATAAATTATTCTTCGATTAATATATTATTCTACATGGCCAAATGTCACATTTTACATAAATCAATTTTAACGTTTCAATAATGTAACAAATATCTAAATAAAAAATATCTAATTTTGTTGTTTGTCTGCAATTAAATCAGATGTATTTGATTTGTTTCCTATTTAACTGTGTTTCATATTGCGTCATTACATCATAACTATTAATTGAGTTTAATATTATAATGTAACACTATAACGTTTACAATGGCCGAATTAATTATCCTCTGATACATTTTCGCATAAATTAACTGCCCAATGCAGAAGTGTATGTTTAATAACATCAACTCTATATTCTAATAACGTCAAGAACTGTTTGTCTGAATGAAGCAGTATTTAAACGCTATATTTCAAGTATTATTAAGCTAATAAAATGTAACGCATAATATTACTTATAATTTAGAATTAAAACGTGATTATTTTCCTCCATTAATAAGTAAACATGTAAACATGCATTTCGCTTTAAAAAAAATAAAATGAAAAAAGCAATTATCATTTTTGCCAAGAAATATTTGATGTAATTTTACGTGTTAAATGATTTAATATAATGATTTTTTTAACACTCTTTTAATGCATTTCGGCATATAATTAAAATTTAAATAAATGGGAGTATATTCAAAAGGACGGATTTTTTAGAACCCTATGACGCTCTTGTTCTAGCTTCATACAAACATTTTGAATCGTGTAGCTAATATCAAAGATTTGTTTAAACTTTTCAGTAGTACATTAACACACACGTGCCAAGGCGATAAATGTGTTGGGCTTTTTTGTAAAATTTTTCTTACTACTGGACCTAAAAATTAGAAAATTATACAGCAAGAAATTCTAAAAATTATTTTTATACTGCTGTAAATAGTTGAAAATTCCTTTAAAATTCCATTTAAAAAATCTTTTTTATTTTCATTTAGAGAAAAACAGATTTTTGAGAATTCTTTCATAGCAAGAGCAGGTAATTTGAAATGGCGATAGCTCGCATTTTTAGAGGACCTTTGGAAATTTTCAAATATTAAGTTTATAGATTTAAATTTTATGCTTCTAGATGCAGAATTTTTTGTTGATTTTACATAATATTATGATAATTAGTAAATATGCGGGAAACTGTGTTTATTATTTCCTCCAATTTGAACTTTCCACGTTCCATAGTTTAAAAGCAAAATGGCTATGACAGACAAACAGACAGACACAGGAGTGATCTTATAATTTTTCTGTTTATATTTTTTAAATACGGAAGCCTAAAAAATTAACTGATAGAATATTACTAAAATTTATCAGTTGCAATAAAATCAAAATTATCTTGTATGATACTGCAAGCTATTACAGATACATGTTTATTTAATGTATTTTTAAAAATGAAGAAATGTTTTATTATAGTGTTTAACTACACAAAAAATTTTGAAGAGTTAAGAAAAGTATAAATGTTTATATTTTATTCAAGAACAGGTGAAATTTTCACTAAATTGTACCTATCTAAATAGCATCAAATTTAAATTAATAACGAAATTCAGTATAAATCATACAGGGTGTCCAGCAAATAACACCCTGATTTCAAAATTAAATTTCTCAAAAACAAAGATCGATAGTAATATGCAGTAAACGGTTTTTTTATTAGGTAAGCTGTAAAAATCTTATACAGAAATTTCAAACAGTGAATATTTTGAAAAGATTGTGTTCTGATTGCAAAGAATGCTTTGATTTGACATTTTTCTTGCTTTAGATTGTTGCCAGAGAATGTGTTTTTAAGCTTAAAGTGCCATATTTTATAGTTTTATGAAATTACATTTTTGAAATTTCGAAATTCTAAAAATTTACTTCGAAAAATCTTTAAAATATTGCACTGTAAGCTGAAAAATTGTTATTTCTCTGCAGGCAATCTAAAACAAGAAAAATGTCAAGTCAAAGCATTCTTTGCAATCAGAATGCAATCTTTTCTAAATATTTACCGTTCGAAACTTTTGTATAAGATTTTTACAGCTTACCTAATGAAAAAACCGTTTACCGCATATTACTATCCATCTTTGTTTTTGAGAAATTTAATTTTGAAATCAGGGTGCTATTTGCTGGACACCCTGTGTGTTTCAGCTGAATTCATTCTTAATGATTTTTTTGCGTTGGTAATAGACTGTTATGCATCAATAAATTAAGGTAAAGAATTATAGCAGCTAGCCTAGTAAGGGGACAGTTTACCTTTAAATTGGTTAAAAAATCGATTTCTTACTTTTAATATAATATGAAAGTTTGTTTGATTGTGAATATTTTGATACCTCATTTTTAGTCATTCGCAATAATATCGCGAGATATTGTAAATTTTGGTAATATACTTAGTGCACTTACTCAGACAAAGTAACACTTTAAGTGAAATTTTTCCATGTTTATACTTTCGTAGCTTTCCTGTTTTGAAAATGCGAAGCTCTTTTCTTAGAATTTAAGGTAGAAGTTTAAACATTTTTGTATATGTACTTTATTTTATGTGTGATCAATCTGCGCACTGAATTAGCCTTTAGATTTTTTGCTGTTAAAAAAAAATAATGTATATGAAAAAGTGTTAAATTTTATCGTTTTTCACTATAAATATCAGTAAACAAGTAAGAAAAATCATGCGTTAAGCATAGATTATGAAGCACTTTCCAACACTTAATGAAATCTTTAACAAAACTTTGTTATTTAGGGAAATAATAGTGTATAGCCAAATGTACCCAAATATGTATTCCAGTACTTTTGAACAGCCCTGTATTTCATATGTCATTTGATATAATGGGAAAATTTAGCTTAGCAAGAAAATACCCAGTGGCTTGAAATTTCTTTTTCAGCAATTCATACTATTAGATGGAAACATACTTGAATACTTTTGTTCAGCCCTGTAGTTTACATTGTACCTTTATTACACGTCAGCATTAGGCTAAAATTTATTGTAAACTAAAACACTTTTAAAACAACTGAAATCACATTCTCATAAATCATCATTCATAGACGTCCATGTACTGAATTCTTTGCGTGGCCCTGTATATCCCTTTATCTATATTCTGCAAACATTTCTCAGTAAATTGAATGCAGCTCAGCGTAAAAATGCATAGCTTATTTAAGAACCACGTTTAAATAATTTACGCTCATATTCAGTAACGTTGGTGAACTCTTTTGGGTAGCCCTGTATAACAAATATAACATTTATACACACCATATAATGTGCATATATTTAGCGAAATATAAACGCGAATATCATAATTAAAATGCATTTCATCCCTACATCAGCCATCATCGGACACATATACGGTACTTCGGAAAGAATATACTATTTGAAATCTTTAGTACGGCCCTGTAAATGCTATGTACTTCATATTATGCAAGACAGTAGCGTATAGTTTATTTTAAGCTTCAGTGACATATATCAATTTTATTATACATGAAAAAGTTTAATATATTTAAAATATGTCACACACAATTCCCCCTTTTACCATTATCTAATGGAATTCTTTTGTGTGGCCCTGTAAATGAATAATAGCTAAATTTTCACCTTATATTTTATAGAATGCATATTTTAATATGTTTGACAGGGTATAACATCTTTAAAATTCCTTTGAAACGAATTTTCCCCATAGGCCGTAATGTAATAGGAAACTTTTGATTCGCCCTGTAGATAAACTAATCATGGTAGAAACTTCATTTTCGATACGACTTGTGCTAGGGTAAACGTCAATAACGTCCTAAAATTTCATGGCAATCCGAGTATATTAACGATTTTTCCTCATAGGCCGTAATGTAATGGGAAACATTTGATTCTCTCTGTAGATAAACTAATCATGGTATAAACTTCATTTTCAATAGGAGTTGTGTTAGGGTAAACGTCAATAACGTCCTAAAATTTCATGGCAATCCGAGTATATTAACGATTTTTCCCCATAGGTCGTAATGTAATGGGAAACTTTTGATTCTCTCTGTAGATAAACTAATCATGGTAGATACTTCATTTTCAATAGGGTTCGTGCTAGGGTAAACCTCAATAACGTATAAAAATTTCATAGCAATCTGAGTATATTTATGGGAGTTAGAGCGCGAACAGACGGCCAGACGGCCAGACGGACAGACGGACAGACGGCCAGACAAACCGAATGCATAAGCACTTTTCAACTTTGTTGGAAAGTGCTAAAAAAGTATATTAAGTGTAATATTAGATGTATTTAATAATCAATGTGTATTGCACATTGTATAATCTGAAAAGAACTATTGGGCAAAAATATAAATTTTTAATAAATATTAGGAATTTTAAAAAATCAAATTCTTATAATCTTTTTAAATTTTCAATTAAGTATGCAGTTACTTTTTTAGATATATTTTTAATTAAATATTCCAAAGCACTGAGTTTATCATTTGAACAATATTTTTAAAAAGAAATAAACTTGATAAAAAGATAATCTGTCCCATTAACCAGTTGTATCATCGTGTTGCATAAAAGGCAGCATACAAAAAATTAAATTTTACTTATAGACTGTGCTTTTAAAAAACAAATTTATTTATTGCTGCTAGCTTTCAACACAACGATTAATATAAATTGTTTCTAGAATTTTTAACAGACGGTAATCGCAAGATTAAATTAATACCAAAAGGTTTATTAATCATTTGAGTAGTTTTAAACAGTTTTTCAGTAGTAGTTACGAAGTTTGAGAAGTACTATTACTTAAACCTAAGTTCTTCCTGTGAGCTTCAAAAACAGTTTTGGGCAATGGTTTCGTAAATAAGTTTGCTAGCATGACTTTGGTTGGGCAGTATACGAGGTTTATTATTCCTTATTGTTTCAGTTGTTTTATGAGATGAAACCTTATCTCTATGTGTTTTGTCTTGAATGTTTTTCTAATTCAATCATGTCGATGGCTGATTGGTTGTCTTTGTATAGATTTACTGGATAGATTTGAGTGAGATTAAGTTCATTAAGTAGATTTACTAGCCATTTATCTTGATTCGCTGCATTCGCTACTGAGATGTACTCAGCTTCGGCTGATGATAACGCAATGCACGACTGTCTTTTTGTTGACCAAAGTATGGGGTTTCACCCTAACAAATATATATTTCCACTAGTTGATTTTCTTGATTCTGTGTCTCCACCCTAGTTGGCGTCCGCGTAAACTTCAAGCGTTGGTTTTAAACTTCCATTAATAACTAGATTATCATCTTTGGCTGTCTTCAGGTATCTCATTACCCGCTTTACACTGTTCCAATCTTTCATTCTTGGCCTTTCGTTTCTTCGGGGCAGGATGTTGACAGCTGCACAAATATCTGGCCTGCTCACTGTGGCGAGATATAAGAGTACTCCAATCGCCTGTCTGTATTGTGTGTTGTTTGGTAAAAGATTGTCATCATCATTAAAGTGTGTGTAATTTGTTTCCATGGATGTACTACATGGTTTTGCTTCTTGCAAATTGAATTTATTAATTAACTCTTCAATTTTTGAAGTTAGGTTAATTAAGTAGCTTTTATTTACCTTTCGAATGTTCATGGATAAATAATTACTTATGTCGCCCAAATTCTTTAGTTCATATTCTTTATTTAAGTTCGCGATTATTTAATTTACAGGCTTTGTTTTCCTGATTCGGTACAACGAATCCTTCTGGCTGCAACATGTTTTTTTCTCTTCCTTAATCTCCCCATGTAGGAACGCGGTGTTTATATCTATATGTTTAACATTCAAGTTTTGGTGCAACGCTGCTATTGATAATGCTCTTTTTGTAGTATACGATCAGTGCGTAAGTTTCGACATAATCCTCTCCGAACTTTTGCGTGTATCCTTTACTACTAAACGTGCCTTATACTTTTTGGATTTTTACAGTATTGTCACGCTTTAATTTATAAGTCCATTTACAACCTATAATTCTCTTATTTGAAGGAGGATCTACAATTGACACGTTTTATTTTTCATTAGTGAATTCATTTCGCTCTCCATGACTTCTATCCAATTCTATTTCACCGGTTAGTTTTCCATAAATTTAATTTCCTTATAATCCTTTGGGTCACTAATTTTTTCATCTTTAACCATGTATATTAGCCTATCAGGAGGTACGTCTTTATTTATTCTACCTGAACGCCTTGGTTCCGCTATTTGTTGTTGGGACGCGGATGGTGTTATTTTGCTGTTCGAAATTTTTATTTCTACAAGTTTTTACAGTTGCGTTTTTCACCCTCATCTTGTTTTGGTTCGATTTCAGTCTTGTCATTTACATATTTAAATTTATTTTCAAGAAATTTTACCGTTTTCGCGATTTTTATTTCATTTCCTCTTACATATATACGGTATCCTTTAGATTCATTGTCGTATCCCACAAAAATACCTTCTACGTACCCTACCTACACTTATATTTTATTGCTGAAAAATTGAAATTCACTTGCGATCCTTTAAAACAATTACAATGTTCACTATTAAAATAGTTGACTCTATACCATATTTACACTTTCTAAAGAAAACAAACACACAGCCTTTTATTTTGACACACGAGAGATTAAACATTTTACTTCACTGTTAAAGAGCTACATTTCTACTGAAATCAAAAACGCACACATCACATGATAAAGAAATAAAGTATAAATATAAAAGTTATTTAATGTTTTTCACTGTTCAAACAATATATAATAATCCTTGCCGCTGTAATAAGTTTTTAAGGTCTCGATAATGACCACTCAAGATCATTTACGATGCAATTTGGACTGTCAGTTATTGCGCAAATAAAGAAATTAGTTTTGAATGATCATTTTATGTCCATCATTTTCTTGATAAAGGAAGAATTTATTTCAAAAAAGACTGCCAAAATGAGTATTTTGAACAGAATTTCCTGAAATTATCGAGATTGAAAAATTGAAGAAATATTCATATAACAAATTGCGTTCTTTCTGACTGATTTTTAAATCCACTTTTGTTCTCAAATGCATCCAATTGACAGGTTCTTTTATTTAGAAACTGCATAATGTGCCGTATTGGTCAGTGTTTTGATAAAGGAAAAATTTATTTTTTAAAAAGCTGTAAGTGGGAACTTCGCTCAAAATTTCCCGAAACGATCGTGATTCAAGAATTGTTGATGTATTCAAATAACAAATTGGTTATTTTATGACTGATTTTTAAATTCAATTTTGCTCTCAAATGCATTCATATGACAGTTATTTGTTATTTAGGACCTGTTTAATGTATCGTATTGTTCAGTTTTTTAATAAAGGCTAAATATATCTTTAAAAAAAGCTGTCAAAGTGGCCACTTCGCACAAAATTTCCCAAAGCAATCATGATTAAAGAATTGATGATGTATTCAAATAACATATTGCTTAATTTATGACTCATTTTTAAATTTAATTTTGCTTTCAAACGCATTCAGTTGACAGTTTTTTCTTATTTAGAAACTATATAATGTATTGTATTGACCGATTTTTTAATAAAGTCAGAATATATTTCAAAACATGCTGTCAAAATGGGCTTTTGAGTCGAATTTCACTTAATAGGATTCTGATAAAACTAGTTCTTACAGAAAGTTAAACTTAAAAATTTTTCAAAAGCAGCGAAATAAAGTTGTTAAACTGAATTTATATCTAATCCTATTTTATTATTTGTTGTTGAAATGAATACTCTTCGAAATCTACCTCCACTTATAGGCCAAGCCGACAGGGATTTTTCTTTTTCTTTTTTCTTTTGTATTAACTTAATTTTTTTAATAAAATTTATATTTAATACGAGTAAATTTTTATTGTTTAAAAATAATTTGTATTAAAAGGAGGTATTATCTAATATAATTAGAAAATAGTGTTTAACTTAATCATAATCATTAAAAAAATAATTTTATTATTAATAATTAAAATTTATTAATAAAATTTTATTTGGTAAAAGTATAAAAAAAATGATTTGTTAAAATGTCATTTTTTTAAAGTGAATTAAAAAAAATTAAAAAGTATCGAAATAATTACAAATATGTCAATTTTAAATTACAACAACCCAAATGTATATCAATGCTTGATTCGTTAAATATTATTTAATGAGTAAAAACAATAACAATGGGTACGAAAATAAACAATTCTGATTATGCATTTATAATTTTTACAAATGATTGTATTATTGTTATTTTGGTTTACACCACAAAAAGTAAAATATTTCCCGTGAAAACTGAATTTATGAAATCAGCTTGTTTAAAAAAAATGATCAATCAAAATACTTATCTTCTGTATAAAAATGCATTATTCATATGAAAGTTTGGGAGATTTGGTAGCCTATTTCCCTGAAAATTGATGATTGCTGCAGCAGGTTTTGAAAAGGTCATATTTCCTTAGCGAAATAAAAGCATTTTTGTTCAATGGATTACAATGTAATTGGATTTCCATTCAGCACGTAGGGAAACTTTGAATCCTGAACTGAAATTAAAATAAAATTGTAAACGGGATGTAATTTATAAATATTATTTTTAGCTAACAGAAACAAATAGGTTATTTAAAAAGGTGTTATAAATACCTATATAACTAAAGATAAATATAAATATGTAGCTAACAAGCTACACTGAACCTATCCTGATTCTGCACGGTTTTAAATGAAAAAAATTAATCAGTATTAAAAAGAAAGATTAAATGATGCCAATGTTAAATATAAATCGCCAATGGTGCTTGTAATTTTCTATTTACATTTTGAAGATGATTCAAAGAAAATGAGTTGAATGCCATTTTTTAATATATTTTAAATAATTTATTATTAAAGTGACGTCTTATTAGCAAAATAACTATTTATAATATAAACTCTTAACTTATCGTTGTAGAATATATATTATTATTACTATGATATAGTTAAATGATGCCGTTTTAAATATTTACAAAAAAGAAAAAAAATTATTAATATCATTTCCATTTATTAATTTTTATTTCACTTTAAAGATTGTAATTTTTTAATGTTAAAATGTTATTTAGTTGTGTAAAATAAATCGAGAAATTTATTAACAAGGAATCATATCAAATAGATAATTTATAAATATTAATGTTTTAAATATTGGACTCTTATAATTGGCTTTCACAATTATACTAGAAAAAAACAAAAAGAGAAAACTAGAATCGCGGAATATAATTTATTTTACAAGTGATTATAATTTCTCTACATAACACAAATGAAAGAAGATAAGATTTTTACTGTGAAAGCTGAATTCATGTATTTAGTTTGATTTTCAGAATGCAATTTATAAAAGTACTTAACCTTTTCACAAAAAATGCATTATTTACATTGAAGGATCCAGGCCTTGAATACTTGTTTATTTTTATAACGATGTTTGTTGAGGTATAACTTAAAATTATTTTATCTATGTCGTATATATAAAAAGAAGTCGTAATTGGGGTCTTATCAACGCACAGTCAAAATTACTAAACCTAGACTCATAGAAATTAGGGTTTAAACATTTCTTATGCGATAAAAACATCACTAAAAAGGTTAGATGCCTCATTCGTAAACAAAGTAAATGCATAGGTAATTAAAATTTATATACTAGAAACTGGATTTGAATTGGACTTAATATTCTATTTATATCAAATTTATGAAAATTATTTATTTGAGAAAAAAAGTGCTTCACAAAGTTTTTAACTGAAACATTTTAGTTTTTTACTTACACATTTGTATTTTTTTCTTTTTTACGGTTATAGTGGAATGAATGTTATGTATCGCGCACGAATCGTTTAGCATTCCCAAACAATCAATACAGTGCCTTATACGAACGAAAATGTGACCAAGTCCGGACTCAAACCCAGAAATGTAGTCTTTATTTGCCAACGCTCGCCTATTTTAGTTATCTCAATGAACAGGTCGGAAACTGCACGTCAAATGAGGTGCGTTTGTAATATAACAAAGTTTTACAAATAATAATATCTTGGTGTAATATTATACAATATTTCAGATACAGTATTGTATCCGAAATATATTGCGTGTCCCTGTAATTACTATCTGCTTTCTACTATACAGGAAGTAACTTGTAACGAACCTCAGCAACGTATATCACTTTCAGAAAATGTGAAATAGTTTAATATAATTAAAACGCACCTGAAACAGTATTTCCCCTTACATTATTATGTAATTGAATACTTTTGTGTAGCCCTATTCATTAATAACAAATAATACTTTTTGCACCATAGATTGCACAGAATGTATATTTTAATATGTACATCATAGATTCATATCCGTTTTATTATGTTCGGAAGAGTGTAACATCATTAAAATGCATTTAAAACTATTTTTTCCCAAAGACCGTTATGTAACGGAATACTTTGTATTGTTCCTGTAATTGAACTATAAATCCGATTTTCATAAAATTTGAAATGACTCGACAAAATTATTCAACAATTGTCTATTTTAAATTTCAAAAGATTCGGTTGAGAAGTTTTTGCGTTGTTTTATGTGGACTTAACGGCGACTATAGGTTCTATATATTAAGATAATTACCTAATAATGAAAACCTAGTGCTTTAATTTATTTACCAAACTGATAACCCTGTTTAAAAGTATAATTAATGAAAATGTAATTACTCTTCCACGGTTTATTACAGATCTTTTATTTGTTTCTTCTGTCATGCTGTTGCAATTAATAGTTTTGATATAATAATTATGTCATCTAAGTGAATATTCTTTGGGATGTTGTCATATAACTTGGTTGAAAAATGAATGGCAATTAATGCCAAAAGCCAGGGTTCAAGTGCAGGCATGACACATTTTTGTGAAAAAAAAACTACTATTCAACTTTGCCTGTTCAGACGTTTGTCTGTGTACTGCACTTGGAATAAAATGCTGAGAGTAGAGTGATAAGGGGTTGCAGAACAGATTTTTAAAATGTCCCCAGTCCTTTCCAGCGTTATTACAAAAGTTTCAAATCTAAACCTTTCATTTTCTAAGATGAAAAAGTTTTTTTCTGTATTATTTTTTTCGTGAAATGTAATAACAAAGATGGAAACCATATGCAAAAAACATAAATAACTATAATCTAAATACAAATCTAAGAACATGCTTTGCGAAATTTCACTCAAAATAAAAGTTGGAGAGAGTACCAGAAACATTGTTTATTATTTTTTACAAATGAATAGAACTTTTTTCATAGTAAAAGCGAGAAAAAGATAAGATGTTTCCCCTTATAGTTGAAAAGATGAATTCGTTTTGTTTTCAAAAATGATCAATCAAAATTGTTATTTTCCTTAAACAAGTGCATTATTTATATCAATGCTTTGGAGATATATTAAACTATTTATTTTTATACTGATGATTGTTGAGGTTCATTTTGAAAAGTTTATATTTCTTTATAGAGTAAAAGATTTTGGTTAAAGGAGTATAACTGCATAATAGCATTGAATTCTAGTGTTAACAAGAAAAAAATGAATTCTAAACAAACAAGCAAACAACAACAACAACAAAAAAAAAGATGAAAAATGTGTGTCAATTTATCCAATTATTTACTTAACAATAATTAAACAGTAAGCCAAATGGATGCACTATTTCTAAAATTGATATGTGGTCTTTATGGAAAGTATCCGGCCTTTAGACGAAAAAATACACAAGTTACCTCTATTAAGATTAAAATCGCAATCCTTTACAAAGTAGGTTCTTGAGCCTCCGCACACTCAGTCCACTGTTACTTCCACAGCTAAAAACATTTCTTGTAAGGCTTTTTTTAAAATGATGTTCAATTAGTCAGGTTTTGAGTCACGTTTTGCATCTCTCGTCTCTACTCTCAAAACGTGACTCTTTCAATCGCGACTTCAGTTTCAGAAAACAACCAGAAGTTGCAAGGAACGATCTCTAGTGAGTAGAGAGGTTGGGAATTTACGAGAATTCCATGTTTTGCGAAAACAGTTTGAGTACTTGCGAAGCATGAGCTGGAGCGTTGATGGATCTTACGATACCTGATGAATCTTACGAAATGTTTCGCTTTAAGAATCCACTAGCTTTGATTAAATTTAATGCAATGCACCAGCTCAAATCATTTAGTCATGTTGAGTACAATCAAAATCTGATGAATAAGTATGGAATTACATAACTTAGTGACCAGCAGGCAACGACTAGCTCAGTCAAAGAGTTCCGGAGAGCGAGGTTGAGTAAGTCGTGTTTTCGATAGCTCGCAATGGAAGGCTAAAAGCTTAGGAAAAAGCTTATATCATGTCTCATTCTTTCTCTAAAGTGCTGCTGATCATTTTGGTATAGACCGGAATCGAAATCGGTGCAGTGGTTGCCGAGATATTTTTATTTAAAGTTTTAAGCTTTTTTCTTAATCTCGTCCCCAGACAACCAGCCATTACAGCTACACCGATATCTTTCTGTGCCTCTTATTAACAAACGCTTAAGTATAATAGTATCCGGAAATTTAATTACGATTACCAGTACTCTTTTGAACATTTTAAGCGATGGTCAATTTTCCCGTTTAACTTAATATCAAAGTTATGAGTGTATTTATAAAGTGTTATCAATCCCTTCCAATGCTATCATTTAAGTTATCAGTTTTAATGTGCAATTTATATTAGTTATATAAACTTAAAATTACATAAAATGGATTGTGCATCGTACATGGAAGCCTCATCTATGTTTAAGAATAAGTTATTCTAAGTTTTCATTGTTTTTTACTATGTTTTGAAGTCTTAAAATAGCTTGTTTGCGTAATGGCGGGTGCACTAAACTGAAATCAATGGTAAAACTACATTGTTTACATTTTTTAACAGGCATATAATAAATTAAATTAAAGTTAAGTCACTAAATAAATGCCCTTTACTTCTAATTAAAAAAATTAACATTGCTCCGCCGCAAACCCGAAATCAATAAATTAATTTTAAGATATAAAAATAAATTTTTGATAAAGTGTTGTTTTTGCAATCTTTGCTCGAATTTACTTATGTGATCTCCATAGGAATAACATGCGGAGTAACAATTTTTCAAAAAATTATTAATTAAATTAAACCTACTTTTAACATCTATTGATAGATATGTGTGTGTATATAAATGTTTTATTTTTGCTCCGCCATACTTTTTATTGCTTTGTAAATATATTAAGTGTATCAAATAAGTGTTTTCTTTAAGTGTTTATTTCTGTTTTTATTGTTTCTCAGAATGACGCTCGGGTCTTGCTCTTCCCGCCCAAGTTTTGTACGAGTTGAGGAATTGGTAGCTTCTTCTCAGACTGGCTTTTGGGTCCGTTTCAGAATTAAGAGATCAGTTTTAAACAATTTTTTAAATGTACTTAGATTGTAATAGTGTATATTTTAATGTTGCCATCTGCTTTGAGACTTTCTTTTTTTTAAATATTAGTATCTTTTGTTATCAAATACGTTAGGTGCTGTAGAGGTATATTGTATGGTGTTGCCATGTGTTATGTATCTATAATTAACGAACCTACATTATACATGGACCATAAGTAGTATTCCTGCTGGCTTACAGTTCTGCGGTAAGCCATTACAACCAGTAGTTTTCTCTTCATCAATTTTTCTTGTATTTACTTATTTACTATGTCTTAAATTAACACATAGCTTTCTCTATGTATTTATTTCCGACTTCTAAGGGCTTAAAGGGTTGTTGGGGGTCTTCGAACCACCATAAACTAATAAGTTTTCATCTTTTAATGGAGAAATGGGTGCTAAGACACAAGCTTTTATGTCTTATCTTTGAGGGGCAGTTCGTCGGAGGGGGGGGGACATGTACCCCCCAACCTACACCTTAAAATTTCGCTCATTTAATTGTCTACCACTTCCAACTATAAAATTTAAATTTGATCTCACCCCCGGGGCTGTAGACCCCCCCTTATTGGTCACTCACTATTTTTAGCTCATTTCTTCACTTCTTTTCAAACTTTAAAAGCCTATAACTTTTTTCTATTGGAGCTACAGCGTGGAGAATTATTTTAGCAAGGCTTTCTCGTCACAGATATTTTTCTGGCTGATAAATTTTTCGGTTATTACAAGGGAACCGCCCTCGAGGGGCAGGGGGGGGGGCAGGTTTTCAAATTTTAATGTAGCATGTCTACTGAAAGCTTCTGACTCATACATGACAAATCTACCATCAAAATCCAACTCCCACTATTCTGGGTCACGCCTCAGCCCCATAAAGGATTAAAACTCTACTTTTCTAAAATTTCCCCCAGATACGGGCATGTGGCATATTAATCTCTTTGTCTTTAAGAGAGCATTAATATTAGCTAATTTTCATCCCCATCCTCCCCCCTCCACCCCATTTATAGCCATAATTACCACATGTGCCTGAAGATTCATCAACTCAAATACAGCAAATAAAACTTCACCTACAGGTGAGCTCAAAGGAAATCCTTCCTTGTTCCAATTACTGCACTACTCCCATAGTTTATTAATACTGTTTAGTACATGGCACACCAATAGAACTTACTAACTGTTTTTATTTCTGTATATGCTGTGGCGGAGAAGAAAAAAATAAACATTATTTAAGTGTAAATAATTATGTATATTTCTGCGTTTAAATAGTGTATTTATTCAAGTCACTCCATTAGATATTTTTCAACTGATATATATGCCTAGTGGTTTTTGAGAATGTTAAGGGCAGGGGTTGACAACAATAAGCACAGAAACAAACTAAAATTTATTCTTTCTTAGCAGCACTATTTTTCATGCCTAATATGTATTAGCTCTTACATTACTTTCTTTGTTTAGACCACTTCCATTAATATTTCCCCTCTTTATTCCAAAAAACTAATCAAAATTATTCAATCGCATTTTTTTTTAAATTTAACTTTTAACTTTTTATCTTAGCCATTTACGGTGGACAAGTTCACCGTTTTTTGCTATAAACTCTCTATATTCTTTTCTTTCAACGAGACATGTGAAGGGCTCTGACGATGCCTGGTACTTTGCGTATTGAATTTTTGAAATTAGCAATTAAACACAGCACTTAAAATATCGTTAAAATATTATATTATATAGAAAATATTTTTTCCCTCTCTCCCCTGTACCCACCATCATTGGAAAGAAGAAAAATTCTGCAAATAATCTGCAGTGATTCAACAAAAATTCTACCTATACCGAGAAGTACTTTGAGAGAAACAATATAAGCAAAGCAAGTCGAAAAATATGGCACCAAACGTTAAGAGCAAGCTCGATGCGTTCCCAAAGCATCAGCTCTCTGAACAGTCTAAACATGGATGACGCAGGAACGATCGACTTAATTGAACTTGATAAAGGTCTTCTAAATCCTCTAATAAAAAACTTCTCCCAAGATAAGGAGACTAAGAAGAAATTGATAGAGCTCCTTACTGTTTTCAACAAGATGACACCTAAAGCGGAAGAAAACCTGGCAACATTAAATAATCTCAAAAAGCTCAACGAAGCTCAGAAATTCAGCCATGCACAACAACTACACGCGCGCTACTTTAGAGCTGAAAAATACTTTGGAGTATTTAAGAAATGAAATAGAAATGAGATTGGACAGTTTGCCTAAAGTTCAAGACATTGAAGAAGTTATGAACAGGGCTTTGTTAGGTCGTACTGAACAAGCCGATCCTTCTGC
The DNA here is from genome assembly GCA_964019185.1 of Maratus speculifer. NCBI lineage: Eukaryota > Metazoa > Arthropoda > Arachnida > Araneae > Salticidae > Maratus > Maratus speculifer. The sequence continues at coordinate 74,897,366 of OZ025297.1, read as the reverse complement.
AGAATTAGTGCAGCACCAAGCTGAGAGAGACGATTCACAGGCAGTCTTGAGCAAACAATTCACGTCTGGTAGCCACGTTCATAAGCCAAAAAGAACCCAGTCTCCAGGATTGGATAGGGTATACAATCGGACTATCATCGTCAAGGGCATCAACAGGCAGAGTGGTCAAGAGGTACAATCTCTCCTAACAAAGGACAGAACGTGCACAGCAAATTCTGTCAGTAAAGTCTTAGTCAGGAAGAATCATCTTGAGATAGTATGTAAATCCATAGCAGATGCCACCAATCTAAAGAATGAGCTGCCAAAAAACCAGACCCTAAATAGAGAAGTGAATGTAGTCTCACAGTCAGTACCCACGTATAAAATGATCTTTCTGGGAGTTCCCCAGCATTATACTGATAATTCGACCAAAGAAGCCATTCTAACAAATTTTAAAGCTTATGAAGACGAGATAAATCTTCTTGGCGGCCCAACAATCAAAGAGAAACCCAGAAACCAAAGATTGGATCTTAGTACTTCCCAGGGCCTTGGGGAAAACCATAATCCAAGAAAATAGTCTAACGATTGGTCTCAAGTTCTGCAGGCTAAGGTCGCATACCTCGGTGCAGCGCTGCAAAAACTGCCAGGACTTCAATCATCCCACCAAATTCTGCAAAAATAGCACCTTCTGTCCAGTCTGTGCTCAAAAGCACGATCCAAAGGTATGCAAAGACCGGCCGCAATGCGTGAATTGCGTATATAGCAATAAGGAAAATGGCACTCACCACAACACAAGTCACAAAGCCTGTGATCACTCTTGCCTGTTTTCAAGCTGGCCTACCAGCAGGAGAGAGATCGTCTTGATGCCATCTTTGCTCTCGAAAGAAGATCGTCAATAACCAATGATCCGAACCCACAGGAGTATCCGCACAACACGCAGCCAAAGTGCCTCTTTCATCTACCTTTCCAGTCTTGGGGAGTGCCCTGGGAAGGACCAGGTTTCCCACTTTTCAACCATTGGCCACTGCCACCCCAGGAGGTAGCCTTCGAGCACTTCCTACAATCCCAGAAGGCAGACCGCAGAGGTAGGAAGAATTAATTCTTAAATCTGCTAAAAAATATTCTTAATTTCCCCTTCAATTTTAATTTATCTTTTTTTTTATTATTATTTGTCTCTTAATCTTTAGTGATGGCTACCTCGCGGGATTCCTCATCACCCCATTCACATACTCAGACAAACAAAATATCAAAAAACCCTTTGGTAATATAAAATTTATTCCTGGCCAGTCTTCTCATCAAAAATGGGTACGGCACACCTGGTCGTTCGGAAAACTAACATAACATATCCACACCTATACTACGGGAGATCACTGTGTCTTTATAATGATCACGGCAAAGGAGGGCCATCTGATTGTTGGCGCGACATATGTAGCTCCCAGACTAGACTTTGAGGGAACCCTCGAGGAGTGGGAACACCTAATAACACACAGGAGGTATTTCATCTGCAGCGTGGACTTTAATGCCCAGTCAACCCTTTGGGGCTATGAGCAGCAAAACTCACGGGGGGAATCTCTCATCGAACATCTGGTAAAACACAACCTAGCGATAGCCAATATAGATAACAAAGTTCACACGTTCGTCAAAACCAATAGCAAAGGCATAGTATTGGCCAAAGGATTTCCAGAATTTCCTTTGGTAAATCCACTTGCCCATAGCAAAATCAAGAATTGGCACGTATCAGATGTTCACAGTGACTCAGACCACAAATATATATCTTTCGGCTTTGAAATTACACCAGAATACACAGAAAGACGCCGATTGAATACCACTAGGGGGAATTTAAGCAAATTCACACAAGTTATTAAAACACACAAACCCCTCCTCAACCAACACCTGCAAGATGCAACAGATACAGCCTCCTGAAACACTTTAACTAAAGTTCTCATCGAAACAATGCAAAAAGCAGCAAAAGCATCTTTCAGATATAAAAACACACAGAGGTCAGCTACTTTCTCCTACTGGACAGCAGATCTCAGAGCCAAACGTAATCAACTCACCGCAATGCGAAAGAAATTAGGAGCACTCAAAAGTGACGGAGAGGACACAGAATACTTTCGTTCTCTGGCAGCAAAATATAAACGCAGTATTCTGGATAGGAGGAATGCGGCATGGCGGAAGTTTTGCAGCAACCAGACAGATCCTCATGGCACTGCTGAGAAATTTTTTAAGGGAAAGTTTTTTAAACCCGATGAGATCAGGCTTGAGCTGCCCTCACATAAGTCATCCAAACAATCCAATCTTGAACATCTAACTAAAGAAATTTTCGGCCCCTCAGCATATCCCAGCACAGATAATTCAGACCTTCTCTTTAATGCTCCCCATGACCTCCCCTTTACCAAAGCAGAACTGTCTTCAGCACTGCACAGTCTAGTAGATTCTAAAGAACCGGGCACAGACTGTATAGATTCTAGAATCTTAAAATTAACTTTCAAAATTTTCCCTAAAATATTTATTCGTTGGGCAAATGTTTGTTTAAATTCTAATTACTTCCTGATCACTCTGAGGCAAGGGGAAGTAGTATACGTCCAGAAGCAAGGGAAGGATCCCTCTGAACCCACCTCCTACAGGCCATTCTGCCTCTTACCGACCTTAGGAAAATTACTAGAGAAATTTTAGTTAAGAGATTGGTTCATTTTCTGGAAACAAACAATATCTTCCATCACAGGGTTCAGAGAAGGCAGATCTTGCGAAAAAGCTTTGAATGATATTCTATCCTCTTGCGCCTTAAGCATAGATGTTGGAAACTACACTTTCCTGGTCTCCTTAGACATAAAGGGTGCTTTCGACAATGTAGAGTGGCGGGATATTCTACTCGAGTTAATTGAAATTGGCTGTCCGGGTAACATAGCTCGAAATGCCTTTGCTGATGATTTCAGCTTTGTATTCTCGGGCAGTGTTCGTGTTGACGTTGAAAGAGAAGCAGCTCGGGCTTTCCCCTCTTCCTCCAGCTGCTAACTAGCCTACACCTCCAGCTCTCCACAGGCAAATCACAAGAACTAACATTTGCAAAACCACGCGAACTTGAACGTCCACCCACGATGAGAATCGGTGGACAATCGTTTAAACATGTACAGAAATTAACACTACTAGGCCTCACAATAGATAAACATATGAGCTGGACGGAATACATTAAGAACATCAGAGAGAAAATCGTAAAACTCCATAACAATTCACACAAATTAACAGTTAAAACTTGGGGCATTAAACCCCAAATGCTCAAAGTTTGGTACCATTCAATAGTGGAACGGATCATCTTTTACTGCGTGGGTATCTGGGGAGGCAGTCTCACCAAACAGGTGAAGTGTAAACTAACATCTATTCAAAGGATATTACTACTACAGATGAGCAGAGGATACAAAACGATTTCCTCTTGCAGTTATAACAGGGCAGGCTCTTGCAGTTATAACAGGGATCCCTCCCATTACAATTACACTTGAATTTGAATATCTAAGAAGCAGGATCTTGCATCTCCAACACGGCACAACACAACAAGCCCATTTCCTAAACATAGAGGTACAACGAAAAGTCAGCAGCTGGATCCTGCATCTTGCGAAGGAGACGTTGCATTTGCAAGCAAGCTTGGAAAAGCATTCTTACAAACCAACCAGAGATCCAACTATATACACAGATGGATCCCGAACCGAATCAGGCGTGGCATCAGCTTTCTGTGTCATGAGTGGCAGCGAGGTGACCCATCAGTGGGCCTGCAGGATTGGCGACTTTAATTCCGTATTTCAAGCGGAGCTACTTGCAATCCTGTGGGCATTGGAATGGATCTCTGGACAACCCTACCCCTTCATCAGGGTTTACAGTGTTAGTTTGTCCAGCTTGCAAGCCATTTTCCCCATCGTACTAAACACCCCATAGTCCTAAAAATCAAACAGCAATTAATGATCTTAGTCAATAAAACTTCCCTTGGTCACGTCTTGGCTCACATTGGCATTGAGGGCAATGAATGGGCTGATGCTCTGGTCAAGGCAGCGACAGAAAATCCAACAATAGAAATTGAACTCCCAGTGCCTTTCTCCCATGTCAAACGAGTCCTAAAAGGAAGAATCATACCCGCCTGGCAGACTAGGTGGCACGAGTCTGACAAGGGACGCCATATCTACAACCTCATCCCAAAAGTATCTAGAGAGCTTTATTTCCTTTCTCCACCCACTAAAGCCTTCCTCACTGGCCATGGACCCTTTAAACAATATTTAAAGAAATTCCATTGCGCCTCTTCACAACTCTGTGAATGCGGCGAAGTGGGATCCCCAGATCATATCTACTATCACTGTACTCTGACTGAAGCTTGGCATCTCAGATATCATCCTTCTCCCCCTAAATCCTGGCAACAAGGGGTGTTATCTCGGACAGCGTTGCTTGCCAAATTAAGAAGCATTTATAATTACTTAATGTTCATTTCCATTCTAACCACATAGCGGTCTGTCTTTCTGTAGTATAGCAGAAGATCGAGAATTCTCCATCCCATCTCACAGTTGTTTGTCACGAAGGGGCATAGGCCCCAGCGGACAGTGCACAATTTCATCTTTTTCTCTGCCGCTCTCTGTCGCGAGGGGGCAGTCTGTGCTCCAGCGGATGAATTTTAACATGTAAATTTTATCTATTTTATTGTAACTAAAAATAATGTAAACTTTTTTTTCCTTTAAACCTTAATAAAGGCGACCGGAAGGGATACTATGCTCTACAGACAAGGCTTTCTTGTCTGAGCAGTCCGTCTTAGGCATTCAAACGGCTAGCTCACTGGAACACGTGGCAAGCACAACATTTCACCTGTTCTGGAAATTAATAGCCACACTTTGCATCATGATAAAAAAATCCGTTAATTGAAATTTCAATGTTATGATTTAAACAACAATTAATTTCTACACATACATTTAGCTGTTCATCAGTTACATTAGAGATATAACAAAACAATATTAACTAGTATGCTGTTACCATCACAGAATCTTCTTCTAAACAAATCAAATCGTATGTAACCAAAATGAAATGACTATCGTTTCATTCTTGATATACAAGGTGATTCAAATAAACGTTGACAAAAATATATGACAAATCAAGCATACAACAAGTATAAAAAATCACATAGGAACATAGGGTCGCAAACTACTTATTGAGTCACAAATACAGGGTGTTTCATTATAGCTACACCCTGTTTGACTGTAATAATTTCGATGAAAATAATTGTAATGAAAATGCACCGATATGTACGTTATTTTGTGTGAAATGTTATAATGTTACGAAAAGATCTGGAAAAACATACTGTAGAAGCAATCGATGATACCGTATAAACTGATTATCACAATCCAAAATGTGAGGTGTCAAGTGCATATTGCTGGCGCGCATAATGCAAACTTCTACCACTTATCACATTTAAAACAAAGCTGAGAATGTCTGTTAAATGTTTTATTATAATATACTTCAGTTTTCTGAAGCTTGTTACCGTCAACTTAAATTGAGTTAGGATGAAACACCCTGTATTTGTGACTCAATAAGTGGTTTTCGGCCATATGTTTCTTAATGATTTTTTATCTGCGTCGTATGCTTGATATGCTATATATTTTGCTAATGCTTTTTTGAATCACCCTGTATAGCTAGTGCATAAATAATGAAAAGAGAGCATAGCAACACTACCTGCTGAGCGGTAAACACCTAAAGCTAATATGGATTTATTTATGGTAATGTCTAGCCAAATATTTTGTCTGTGAAAATTTCTTGCAATAATTCTGAAAATTGTGGAGAATGGAATCCTATTGCGGAAAATGTCAAAAAATTCAGTTAAGGACATTCACCTGTCAGTGAATCATATTAAAAAAATAATCAGTACTAATTTATATCCAGTTCTAACAAAATCTGAAGTTTCAGTAAATGAGTGTGCACGTTAGTGCACGTTATTCACTCTCGTAACTAATTTTTTGACATAGAGCGCCCACAGAATTTGTGTCACATGCAATCAGACAAACTTAAGAATATATCATTTTTAGCACTTTCCAACAAAGTTGAAAAGTGCTTATGCATTCGGTTTGTCTGTCCGTCTGTCCGCGCTCTAACTCCCGTAAATACACTCGGATTGCTATGAAATTTTTATACGTTATTGATGTTTACCCTAGCACGAACCCTATTGAAAATGAAGTATCTACCATGATTAGTTTATCTACAGAGAGATTCAAAAGTTTCCCATTACATTACGGCCTATGGGGAAAAATCGTTAATATGCTCCGATTGCCATGAAAGTTTAGCACGTTATTGACGTTTACCCTAGCACAAGTCCTATCGAAAATGAAGTTTCTACCATGATTAGTTTATCTACAGAGAGAATCAAAAGTTTCCCATTACATTACGGCCTATGGGGAAAAATCGTTAATATTCTCTGATTGCCATGAAATTTTAGGACGTTATTGACGTTTACCCTAGCACAAGTCCTATCGAAAATGAAGTTTCTACCATGATTAGTTTATCTACAGGGCGAATCAAAAGTTTCCCATTACATATTTTAAATATATTAAGCTTTTCCATGTATAATAAAACTGATATATGTCTCTGAAGCTTAATATAAATTATACACTACAGTCTTGCATAATATGAAGTACATAGCATTTACAGGGCCACACAAAAGATTTCAAATAGTATATTTTTTCCGAAGTACCGTATATGTGTCCGATGATGGCTGATGGAGGGATGAAATGCATTTTAATTATGATATGCGCGTTTATATTTCGCTAATAATATGCACATTATATGGTGTGCATAAATGTTACAGTTGATATACAGGGCTACCCGTAAAGAGCTCACCAACGTTACTGAATATGAGCGTAAATTATTTAAACGTGGTTCCTAAATAAGCTATGCATTTTTACGCTGAGCTTCATTCAATTTACTGAGAAATGTTTGCAGAATATAGATAAAAGGATATACAGGGCCACGCAAAGAATTCGGTACATGGACGCGTATAAATGATGATTTATGAGAATGTGTTTTCAGTTGTTTTAAAAGTGTTTTAGTTTACAATAAATTTTAGCTAATGCTGACGTGTAATAAAGGTACAATGTAAACTACAGGGCTGAACAAAAGTATTCAAGTATATTTCCATATAATAGTATGAATTGCTGAAAAAGAAATCTCAAGCTACTGGGTATTTTCTTGCTAAGCTAAATTTTCCCATTATATGAACTGACATATGAAATACAGGGCTGTTCTAATGTACTGGAATACATATTTGGGTATATTTGGCTATATACTATTATTTCCCTAAATAACAAAGTTTTGTTAAAGATTTCATTAAGTGTTGGAAAGTGCTTCATAATCTATGCTTAACGCATGATTTTTCATACTTGTTTAAACTATCAAATAGTTTCAGTACCTTCTAAAACACATAAATCCGTCGAAAACCGAATTTTTTACAAATCTAATACATTATTTTTTTAAAGATAGAAGAAAGTAAAAAACGGAGAATGCGTGAGTAACATAAATACATAATTTAATACTGAACTGCAATTTTTTTGGGGGAAATATCGAAATTGTTGGAAATTTTCATTAATTGTTAAAAAGAAGATAATTTTTTAGCAGATTGTATTTAATAGAATAAAGAAAACTTTTATTAATATTTTTTTAGGTTATGATTAATTTTTCACAAAATTTAGGATGACTCAAAAAATTTAACTACAACTATACATTTATATTAAATTCAAACCATTTGGTTGGGCAGTTTTTGCTATGTTAAAATGTGGACAGGCGGACAGACGGACCAGACAATAACTATAGATCCTTCGTATCTATATATTTATGAACGCAGTTAAAGAATGGGAGAACTTTGTATGCGGTCTTTTCAATTTTTATCTTTAATATAATTCCCCACATTCTACACTAAGCATATGGTATGTGAAATAAGTTTTATTATTAACTTCCGAAAAGAATAATGCAATATTAAAGAATAAAGCATCGAAAATGAGTTATAATCGTTCTCATTCATATTTATGAAAATTACTCCGCAATACTGATGAATATTTAATTTAATAGCATGAACGTCGCTAAGTAAATTGTAACGAGGTAAAGAGCAACACATTTATTACGACACTGTTTAACTCCTTAAACTGTGCATGAATGAAATCACTCGCATAAGTTTAATTCATATGCAGATTCTGGGATTCAGATTACATTTTCGTGTCACCCGTATCCGTTATAAATGCATAATTTAGCTTTATGAATGTTTGAATTACAGAAGTTATCAAAATTCAATATTTCATAACGCATTTCCTGAAATTCATGGTATTAATGAAGTGAAGTATAAAGTAAGAAATGTGTTATTGTGAAAGTAAATTGATTTAGTTGTTAGGACATTTTATTGTTGTTGTTAAACGAGAAATAACACTGTGTGTAACCACTAATGCGTAGAAAACATGAAGTACTTTATCATTCTTTGGCAATATATTCATGTGTTTTGATTCAAAAACCGTACAAACCAAAACACAGGTCATATTATTTAGTAGAACTCTTATGTTAATAAAGGCGTGCAATATTTAAATTAAATAAAAAAATCTAGTAAAATAATTTTTGAATTTAATAATTATTTCTTTGTTTGACCATTGATTAAAAATCTAAATGGTTGCCACATGTGGGAAGATCACTTTATCCACTCGATATTGCTTAATTTTAATACAATATAATAAAAGGTAAATATTTCTTCAAATTAAACCTTTTTTGAGTAAATTGTACACATTCTTTCAAAACGATGCTTTTATTTGTACTTTAGATCGTTTGCTATTCCAGAGCTATTTTAGAATTTAGTTCTCCGAAAGTTTGTTCAAAAGAGCACAAGATCTCCTTAATTTGTGAACACAAATCTTGTGGATTTATGAACATGCATTAAATCAAATTATACTCGTTTAATTTAGTAAAATATCTTCACAAAATCTTCATTCCTCGTCTTTGAAACTAAGGAACGCGTCGAAAATTATATCTACGATGGAAGTGGCATGCATGAATATTTGAATCAAACAAGTTTTCCATGAATGTTATACAGTGAAACACAAATATATATTTAATAGATAAGAATCGCAGTTATGCGTAATCTTCTCAAGTGAAACATTGATATTAAAATTATATAATTATATACAAATCAATCCGAATGTGTAGGCGAGATGGTGAGTGGATTCGTAAGGAAAGGGAAAGATGTGGTACCTTTAAATATTATAAAATATCAAAATAAAGTTTTTTTTGTCTATTATAAGAAAATCATATAACTAATTTTTTTTAATGTATGTATGTACTAAGTTTTGTCCTCACAATAAAAGTCGCAACTATGCACAAATTCTCTTCAAACTCGCCAAATGAATTGAGGTGGGTTATTTATTGGAAGGACAAAATCGGTCCAAAGGGGGTGGAAATGGGGCGGGAACAAAAATCTCAGTACTGCCTTAAAATAGATATGACAAAGCCATGTATTACTGAACAATGACAGAAAAAAATAAACTAATTTTTCATTATAGCAGTAGCCAAAGAAAAAAAATTAATAAAATTCTTACTTCAACAATTACTTTTTTATTCGCGTTTGAAATGAAATAGACGCCCTCTCGCGGACAAAGTCTGAAAAACGAAATAGAACTGATACCGTGAGCATGAAATCAGTGTTTAAAAGGCCGATAAATAAATAAACAGTTCTATAACGCGTGCAACGTTGGGTTCTTTGTATTAAAATTATCTAAAATCAAAATTTTATACACAAAGTTTAGATCTATAATATAAAAAAATACATTTGACTTACTCATGGCAAAATAGCATGACAGCAACACAATGCTTTCATGCTTCAGCTTCTCTAAAGCAATTACTAGATTTTCCAGCATCTACAAATTCTAAAATTGTCGATATTTGTAATTTATCTCCCATAATTAAATAAAAAAGATAAAAAACTGCACTTTAAATAGCTCTTTAAACTGGTTCTATGCTACAGTGCTACAGCATGGAACGTAAACAAACAAACGTAAACAAACGATTATCAGGTCTATTACAACGCCATCTTTCGGTCATTACAAACGCGAATTGTAAGATTTGCACGTGACAAATGAAAAAAAAAATTGACGAATTTAAGAAAAATTGAATATTACGTCATAACTTTTTTATAATAAGATTTCCACATGAAAACAAAAAATAAAATACATAGATTGTCGGATAAAAAAACAGCAAATATTACATTAATTATAAATAGAAGTTTTCATATACGTCCATTAAAAACATTTCAAAAATATGCATTAAAATATTTAATTGCTATAAAGGACGTTAAATACTAATAAAAACATTAAAATATCTTATTAATTTTTACATGTTTCGATTGAATTTACTCAATCATCATCAGAAAAAGAAAGAAAAAAAAAATTACAAATAAACACAAAGATGGAAAATAACAATTTTTAAAAAGCAAATATTACGTCATTTTAGAAATATAATGGATGAAAAGCAGATAAATATTTAACATCATGTGAGGTTGCAAAGAAATATTGAAACATGATAAAAACCCGACTATGTAAATATTGACACATTTTAACATTTCGAAGTTCTCTGATTTTCCTTGCGATTTCATTCATTCTGGAGTTCATTCATACTAATGAAACTGGGTTTATCTCTAATCTGGATTTAGTTTTTGCTGGTGAAATTTGTACCTAACTTCGAAATCTACCTCCACCAATAGGCCAAGCCAGCAGAAAATTTTTTAATGAAATGTGTGATGCATGTTTTGAATTATTTTTATTATATCTAAACGATAAATTCCAAGACTTTACAGAATAAGCTTTTTATTATTTAATTTACTTGTAACTGTCTCTATTCACCAATTATAATTGACACATTTTCATCTAGTATCTGAAGAAAGATTTTGATGTAATTATGTATGCTATAGAAACTCAATGCTTTTAACCACACTGTAGTTCGTTTCTTATTCCGGAACTATTCTGGAATTCAGTTGTCCAAACCAAGGCTACCTTATCATAATAATAAGGCTTGCCATTCGCCAATTTTCCTTTGACCGCAGTACACGTGGTCAGAAACCACGTGATTTTCCCGTAGGTAGCGCCATCTAATGTGAGAAACTGAAATATTTTCCATTTTTTCCTATGAATTTGTGCATGGATTATTAGCAGTAGTATGCACCAGGTGGCGTTACTTATGAGACAAAGTCATATAATAAGTTGGCAACTATAGGGCCAATTTCAACAATAGATTTTCTCCTGAATGCGAGGCCTTGTTATTATGATAAGTTGGCCTTGTACCAAACATTTATTTCTAAAGAATACAGAATCTCTTTAACACTAGAAAGACGGCGAGGTGCCAATTTGGCCCCTACTAAGTGAATATATTTCAATTCGAATCATATCTTTCTACAATATGTTTAAAAGAAACAAAAGAAAGTTTTATAAAAGACGGTTAATTAAATAACTTAAATAGTTTTAAATAAAAATTCTGGTGTTAAATATTTTTTTATATAAAACTTGTGTAAAACTTGCCGTTTTTCTAGTGTTAAACAGTAAATACAAATCTTGTAAATTTATGAAAAGGCATTAAATCAAATTATACTCGTTTAATTTAATAAAATATCTTCACAAAATCTTCATTGTTGGTCTTTGAAACTAAGGAACGCGTAGAAAATTATATCTACGATGAAAGTGTCCTGCATGAATATTTGATTTAAGTAAATTTTCCTTGAATGTTATATAGTGAAACACAATTGTGTATTTAAAAAATCAGAATCACAGCTACGCATAATCATTTCAAGTGAAACGTTGATATTAAAATTATATACAAATCAATCCGTGGGTATGTGTGTACGATGGGGTGGGTGATGGTGTAAAAAAAGAGAGGATTGTATTTGTGTTACTTTTAAACATTCTAAAATGGCAAAAAAAGTTTTTTTTTTCAATTATTAAAGGTGTATTCGAAAAAATATATTTCCATCTTCAACAGCTCGAAGTTTTCTGATATATTTTCAAATTAAATTTAAAAAGAAACAAGTTGGAAATTGCACGTAAAGCGTAGCAAATAAGGTGCGTTCGTTGATAACGAAGTTTTAAAATATTCAGATCTTGCTGATATAGTAGAGCGTACTTTGGATACAGTATAGTGGTCGAAATCTTTGTGTTCCTGTAAATATGCAGGGAGTAATTTTTATTATACTTCATTAACATATATCTTATTCATAAAATGTGAAGTAGTTTAATGTAATTAAAGCCCGCCCCAAACAATGTTTCCCCGTATAACATTATTTAGTGGAATACATTTGTGTGGCCCTGTAATTTATTAATAAATATTCTTTGCATCACAGATTATACAAAATGTATTTTAATACATATTTCATAGATTCATGTCAATTCTGTTATAGTCAAATGAGTGTAACACCATTAAAATGCATTTGAAACTTTTTTCCCCATTGACCGTAATGTAACGGAATACTTTTGATCGTTCCTGTAATTAATCAATTCATCCGATTTTTATAACATTTGAAATGACTCGACAAAATTATGCAATAAATATACGTTTTAAATTTCAAACGATTAAAATGCATTTGAAACTTTTTTCCCATTGACCGTAATGTAACGGAATCCTTTTGATTGTCCCTGTAATTGATCTATCCATACGATTTCCATAAAATTTGAAATGACTCGACAAAATTATGTAATAAATATATGTTTTAAATTTCAAACGATTAAAATGCATTTGAAACTTTTTTCCCCATTGACCGTAATGTAACGGAATCCTTTTGATTGTCCCTGTAATTGATCTATCCATCCGATTTTCATAAAATTTGAAATGACTCGACAAAATTATGTAATAATTATGTATTTTAAATTTCAAACGATTCGGTTGGGTAGTTTTTGCTTTGTTATATGCGGACGGACAGACAGACACACAGACAGACGGACAGACAGACAGACAGACGGACAGACAGACAGACGGACGGACTGAGCGACAACAATAGGTGCTACGTATTTACATAATTACGAACGCACCTAAAAACGTGAATCTTGCTGAGGTGATTTTTGAAGAGATGTAATTGTGTTTTCATTTTTCTCTCTATTAATTAGAATTTGATTTATAAACAATTATTATCTTAGTATGACCAATTTTTTTTTGTTCCAAGATCTCCCGCTTCAAAAAGATCAATTCAAAGAGCCAACTTTGACAACATTTTTTGTAATTTTTTTTTTTTTTTCCTATTTCAAAAAATTGACATCCACGGTACATTACGCAGTTTTTGAATAAGAGAATTTGCCAGTTTGATGTTTTTGATAGCAAAAAGGAATTAAAAAATAAATAAGAAAATATGCAGTTTGGAATGGAATACATTCTTCAAGAAAAGTATGTTACCAATTTCTTAAAAAAAAAAAAAAAAAAAAAAAAAAAAAATAGAACAATGCACCAAATAGAACAGATTTCATGGTAAAATATATGGAGGGATATCTATTCAAATCAAGGTGAATTTGGACTTCAACACGTTCACTGCCGCTTACATGAAGATGTGATGATAGTTAATGCCGCACTGTTGAAGTGATTTTTTCCCAGAAGCCGATTTACTTTTTATAACACAGAATCAGTGAAAGATTTTCCCGCGCCAGCGCATGACTGGCTATTGGGCATCACCCCACATCGCGCGCTGGCGCGTGAGTGGTTCCTTAACGTTGGCACCATACCACGCGCTATCGCGTGAGTGGCAGCGAACGTGTTAAAGTCATGTTTCTCAGAGTAGAGATACTTCACATTGTGCATATCATTATTTCCAAAATTAAGTAGTAGATAAATTCAATATTTTGTTTCATATTTTATTTTAAATATTCTTAAAGCCTATTTCTATTTTTAAGAAAGTGCATGCTATATGCGTATTTATTTTTTAACTTTTTTTTTCTAAAATTTATCAGAAGTTTTGTATTATATGATTTGATTCGCTGAAAAAAAGTATTCATCTGTAAACTTGATTATTATTTTAGACTGAAATTAAAGTATACTATTTTAAGAATATGCATTATTCAGTGGCAATATCGAATTTATTTTTTTTTAAATCCTGCTCGCAACTTATGTATAGTCCTGGCCAAAAAAATAGGAAATTTTTAAAATCATGGACATTCGCCTACTTTTGTCAATTCTAAGATAATTTTAGTAATTGTATGACAATTTTGCTTTTATATGTTGCATGACGATAATTTGACTGAATGCGGACGCACTGTCTTTCGTACTACCATCCTACAGCCAACTTCTTTACAGGCCTAAAAAGGTATTGGCTGTTAGGATGGAAATATTGAGATCTTATCACGTAATTTAACGCCGACTCAATAGGCAGATGCAGCTCTTATTTGTAACGCTCGTTGCTAAGACAACTTTCTCGAGAGATATGGTCGTCGGAGATTACATAATGTGATGTCATGAACTCCGCCCTAAGCCCTGTGTTAACAAACAGCAGCTTCTGTGGCCTCTAATGAGCTTGGCCATGGTACAATGCCCCCGAGGGTTAACATAGAAATAACGACTGCCAAAGGCAATTTTTTTTTTTTTTTAAATTTTGACACCAGTATTTTTTAAAAGATTTCTGCAAGAAGGTTAATTTTCGGAAAATGCAGTGAATGAATAAATATATATATATATACTTGTAGCAAAATTCAAGGGACCATATGCACGCTGAAAAAAAAAAAAATACTTCGGCAGCTGCCATCTTCGTTTCGGTGCTCAGTCCTAGTATTCTGGGGGTGGTGTATTGCGAAAAACAGCACATTGTCATGCAGCGTAATCATCAAAATCAAGAGCCGATCGCACAAAACCCTAAGTCATCGAGTATGAGAAAAAATCCTTAATTTTATGGAAGAGTAGTAATAGAGGAATCTAATGATCCATGTCTGCCGGAAGCGAAGCGGTGCATGCGCCAAATAATTAATACCACTAGCGGTTGACTCGTAGGATTAGCATTGTGTTTTCCTGCACCCAGTTTTCTATATTTCCATACTTTTGATTGCACGGCAAACACAATGCTAAACCTACGAGTCAACCACTAGTGGTATAAATTTTTGGCTTATACACCACTTCGCTTGCGGCAGACATGGATCATTAGATTCCTCTATTACTACTCTTCCATAAAATAAAGTGCTTTTTCTTGTGCTCAATGACTTAGGGTTTTGTGCGGTCGTCTCTTGTACTAATCGTCAACCAATGCATAAGCGCAAAAAAGTCATGCAGTCACTAAAAAAAAAATCTTAAAATGAACAATAATAGGCGAATTTGCATTTTTTTTAAACCGTTTTTTTTTGGCCAGGTCTGTATATGAAACCATCTTATTAAAAATCGTACACTATTAGTAGGTTTGTCTTAATTAAACTTATTTCTAATTGTTTTTCATAAAAAATATTTAAAAGAGTACTTAAAAAATATCAGTATAATTTACTCTGAAAAATTTATTATATATTAAGTGATATTTACATTTCCAGAAAATACATAGGTGGTTTCGTAATTATGTAAATACGTAGCATCTAGGTATAATCTTCGTTCAGTCCGTCTGTTCGTCTCTTCGCATATAACAGGACAAAAACTACCCAATCGAATCGTTTGATTTTAAAATATATAACTGTTCGGTAATTCTGTAGAGTAACATCAAATTTTGTAAAAATCAGATGTATAGTTTAATTACAGACAAACAATCAAAAGAATTCTGTTACATTACGTCCAGACGGCAAAAATAGTTTCAAAAACATTTTAATGAATTGATACTCTTTTGAACATAATACAATTAAAATGTATCTATAAAGTATATACTAAAATATATATTCGGTACAACCTGTGGTACACAGAATATTTATCATTAATTTACAGGGCCCTGCAAAACTATACTATTACATAGTGGTATAAGGGGAACTTTGTTTGAGGCGTGTTTTAATTATATAAACTATTTCAAATTTTATAAAATTGATATACGTTGCTGAGGTTTAATAGAAGCTACTTTCTATATAATAGGATGCAGATATTTACAGATAGACTTAAAAGATTTCGGCCACTATACTGTATCCGAAGTACTATATTACTATCCTACATTATACTAGGATATGAATATTGTAAAAACTTTGATATAGTATGAACGAATTTTATTTGCTTCGCTTGCATTCACGATACATGTTTCAGCAAAAGTTTAAACTCGGGTGATATTTAACCTACAAATAAAAAATACAAACTCTTGGGTTATATGAATGGCTAAACTTGTTTTTAAATATATTTTAAACATTTTACAACGGAAAAAATGATTTCAATATAAGATAATATTTAATTTGGCTAAAAAAAGTGAAAATCGCATATTTCAAAAGTTTAGATACTTTCTTGATTTTTCGCTGGAATAATGCAAATTTAAAACTTGACAAGCCACATGCATGAAGTAACTATCAAGGAAGGTCTCCATACGGGCATACTCAGAAAAATCTGAAAAAATTACAGAATGTTCTTCTCATATAGTTATATATGTTTATAAAATAAATTTCGGCGGAACCTCCTTATAACGTCCGTAAAAAAATAATAAAAATTTCGTTTATTTGGCGATTTATCACAGGTTGGCGAAAAAACGAAATTTTGAAAAAATACGCTTTTACGCTTCGAATACTTTTTAAAGAAAAAACTTTCTATGTTCAATTTATTTAAATAAGTTTAGTTTAAGTAATTTTAGTTTTGCATTTTTACTTTACTTTAAGTGTAATTTTGTCATATACGTTTATATGTACTTATAACAAAATGAAATTAATATATTTTATCATTTAAAACACAATTTAAATTGATTAAAATTGTTCCAAATTGAAAAATACACTGTTAAAAATCTGCTGCATTTTGTTGCAACGCACTCCCTTGCTTGTATAGAAAACGGTTACTTGACCGTGAAATAGAGCTTTCTCATTGGTTGGAATAGAGATATTATATACAAGCAGTGGAGTGCGTTGCAGCAAAATGGAGCAGATTTTTAACAGTGTTGCACAAGCTACAACCCCGCTAAAAATCTGTACCGTTTTCTGCAGCGTCACTCCACCGCTTTTATAGAAAACGGTCAATTCACCTTGCTATGGAGCATTCTCATTGGTCAGAAGAGAGATATTCTATAAAAGTAGTGGAGTGACGTTGCAGTAAATGCTGCAGATTTTTAACAGTGAAGTCAATTAAAATGAATTTTCAGATTCGTTAAAATCTTCTGCTTTTGGCGACGAAATGGACTGCTCGCCAAATCCCGCGTCACTTTCAGCTTTTCACGCCAATTATTCCAAACTATTTCATTTTTTTTACATATCTAATAATGTAATTCCGCCGCTAATTTTCACTGATCCTTTATTACCTACATGAGTAGTTTAATTCGTATTTTTTTCAAAAAATTCTGAGTATGCCCTCAATGGAGACCTTCCTTGTAAGTGCTTCTCTCAATAGCACCGGCTATTGAAGATGCTGCGAGCTAGAAATATTTGGTCAGATAAAGTAATTGAAGTATGGAAACTAAAATCAAACAGAAAGACAGTTACAGAAATTTAGGTTAAATTGAATCGTCCAAAAAAGTCTGTCTTATCAAGTATTGTCTAAGGGTGACTCTTTCGAAGAAAAACATAGATCTGGAAGACCTCGTGTGATCAGAAAAAGAGAGGATAGAAGGATCTTTAAACTGGCATCTAAAAAAATGATGTTAATTACATGAAACATAAGGCTTGACTTCCTGTGTCAATGAAAACAATTCGTAGATGAAATAAAGAAAGAGGAAAATTAGTTTACAAAAAATGATAAAACAACCAGCGTTGAAATCTCACTACAAATTGCTGAGAAGACAATGGGCTCACAAACATATGTAATATGGACACAAATAGTGTACTGTTGTAGGTCGTAAGTAGTCAGTTAGGTAAAATAAAAAGCATAATTTAAATAGTACGTGCATGCTACTGGCCTTAGAATTTCTTTAGTCATCTTGAAGGAGGTGACCTTTAATGATTTAGACCCCACTTTGTTTTAATGCTCAAGCATCTCTGGAATTCCCCGATGGTTGAAAAACAACGCAAGACTAACTATATAGAATAGAGAAAAAATTAGAGCCATGTGGTAGAAAGTAAGCAGCCATTTAAGCAAGATAATGCGTCCATTCATGTTGCATGCAAAAAAAAACTTGGTTTAACTTTCAAAATGTCACTCTTTTCGATTGGCCGGCTTGTATCCCTGAGCTAAACCCAATCAAAAACCTTTAGGGCATCATATCTCGTAAGGTTTACACTAATTTTTGACAAAACTCTTTCGACTCTTCCGCTAATGAACTTTCAGCTACTGTTGAACGTGCTTCGTACAAAATATACCCTATCATGCAGGATTTAGTTTTTTTTGATAAAAAATCATATTTTTGCACTAATTTCAAACGATATGGGTGCAGGTTCGATTTTAATTTGGAGTTATTTTCCTGTTAATATACAAATTGTCTGTATTTTTTGCCACAATGTTAATTTTGATTTTTTATCATTATATGTTATGTAAGGTGTGTAATTCATAATTTATTGTTTATGATTAAAGGATAAGTTACAAAGAATATGTGATACTTGAGTTACAACAATTCGTTGATTACTTCTCAGTACAGGTGCTTAATCAATCATTGTCTAAACTTTTGCTTAGCCCTGTATTAAAACGAATTTAAGAACCATCCGAAGCACGATATACTTATGAGAGCAATTAAAACTTCAGAGTGATGGTGCATTCTTCACTGTGGAAAAAATTCCATATATTACAGGTGATTTTTGGAAAATTTCCAACTTTTACTGCAAATCTTTGTTTTTGAGTTGAAATCTTGTATTTTTTAAAAAATAAACAGGAAAATTACTTTTTATCCTTATTCGATGAAAGTCGAAAATAAAATAGAATCATGATGATGTCAGAAAAACAGAAAATTTCTTTTTAAATTGAAAGAAAACGGAAATATACGTTTAACAGTTTTGATCTATAACAAGATTTTGGATGTGGTGAGGTTGATCAAGGAAGACAGAGCTCATTGCCTATTGATATGTAGCGAGGTTTGAATTCGACAATGGGAAAACTATAAGAAACAGGTATGTTGATGTATAATACATGCACCTGTTCGACACAAAGGTGCGCCAGTACACAGTAACAAAGAAAAGTGACGATTTTACGGAAATTGTACTGGTAATCGGGACGTCAGTACAATTTGCTGTTTTTTAACGACAAAATTTTCGTAAATTCCAGAAAAACAGTAAATTTTCTGGAATTTACGGAATTTACTTTAAAAAACTGCAAATTGTACAGGTATCTCGATTATCAGTACAATTTCTATTAATTCGTCCATTTTTTATAGTGTATAATCAGCGTTCGTACACTTCAAAGAATTTTTCAGGAGAATATAAATATGTGATTCGTAGAGAAATAAGTGTAAGTTAAATACAAAAAATTTCGCATTATTTAAGAAGAAATTTTGGTACTATTCTGTTATCCCGTCGACCAATTTCGCCAAATTACACAAATCGCCAAACTAACTGCCAAATTATACATATTGACACAATTTTTATTTTAAATAACGAAAAAAAATATTTAGTAGAATATTAATAAAAATACAAATAAAAAGTCGAAATAAAAATCACTTGATGACATTTTAAACACGTGAATCGCATTGAATGTGACATTCACGATCATCCATTATTGACATCTAATCTTATAGTTTGGCGATAACTTTTTGGTCGACGGGATAACCTAGTAGTACCGAACTTTTTTATGAGAAAATACATTTATCGAAGAATACGGTAGTCTTGAAATTTCAAGAATCATACGAACTTTGGTGTAGATAATTATTGTACAGATTATTTTAACATTGCACTATTGGTCATATATATTTGTAAAAAATTAAATTTGTTGAATTGCCGGAAAATCCAACTTACAAACTGGCGGGACGCCAAAGCGGGAGTTTCTTGAAAAAACGGAATATAGTCGTAATTTTGCTGCCATTACATTTCCTTCTTTTTTAGAGACATTTTTTCATAGTGTATAAAGAATTTTTTTCCATGGGGAACGAGGGTCGTAATTATTTACCTAAAATTCTGCAATTAAAAAATCACAACCACAACAACTAAATATAGGTTTGCGACTTTCGATCAGTGTACAAAAACCTCTTACAAAGACTGAATCTTTGATGATTATCCACAAATATTATAATTTTATTTGGCACCATATTTTTACATCATAAACATCATAATAATCATATTTTTATTTGACATCTCTATTACATTAACCTTTCTGCATTCCGGTTTTGGAAACAATCTCATCGATTTCAATAATTAAAATAAAAGTATGTTGTTTTGTTTAACAACGGTTTTTCCTTTCTTATTAAATACACAACACCTCACCCCCTGAAAAAAAATCTTGCCAACTTCGGTGCGTCTGAGACATTTGCACGAAATTTTGAAATAGCACAGTGTCATCAAAAAATATTGTAAGCGATTTTTCGGTACTACTTGATTCTTCCGTCGATCAATTTCGCCAAACTATTCACTAAATTCTTTAAATTAGCATTATTTTTATTTTAAATAATGAATAAACAAATAAATTAGTAAAATATTAATAAAAATACAAAATTTTTTCTTGAATTAAAAGCCACTTACTGACGTAACAATCAGATGTTTCATGTTTATAAAGTGAAAGTTAAAGTTACGATAACCCATTTTTGGCATTTAATCTAACAGTCCGATGTTAGTTTTTCGGTTGACGGAATAACCAAGGTAATATTAACTTTTCTCTGTAAGTCATTGTGCGGAGAAACTTTTTTGTGTTACCTGTAGATAAAAAATAAATACTTTATATCCCATATTCAGTGCTAATCCAGTTCCGCATAAAAAATTGACAAGATAGATATAATGGTCTTGGCGAGAGAAGGGAATTTCCATGCATAGTTTCAGGCAAGCTGTTTGTCTCATATATACAGTCAATATTTTAATCATTTACACAATTTAAGTCATTTGTATAACTTTTAAACGCAAACAGAAGTAAATTGTGTACAATAAACAAAAGGAATAGTAATCTATACAAACAAAACGTTTTTAGATACATAATTACTAGGGTGGAGCGAAAAAAATTTTTTTTTGAAAATCAAAAACGGGTAGGTGCCAAAAGTTGCCTTTATACTAGTACATCAACTATGTGAAATTTTACCGCTGAAAAAAAATGGCTTGAGTCTGCGCTTTTGCTCCAAAAATCGAAATTTTGGGTAAAATTTGTCATTTTTTGACATTTTTTCAAAAAAATTAAAAAATTTCTACAGAGCTGGTTAGTATTTAAAAGTGTTGCTTAGACCTTTATATTTATCTGCTTAACATATTTAAACTATAAAACAATATCTGTAGTCTGTATAATTGGAGCAAATCTGACAACTTTTTGTGAAGAATCAGCGTTAACCTCTCTATTGGAGCATACAACGAAATGTTGTTTTGAATGCATTTCTTACCTAGTTGCTTTCAAAACTACTATGTACATAACTCATAGAGGTGGTTGCATTATCCCACCCGTCTCAACCATCCAATCATCTAGGCCCAGTGTTTTATTTATGTATTGAATTGTTATTTTTTTCCGGAAGACGAGTATAAGTTTTCTATATATCAAAGTAATTTATCTCTTCTTTATATTCACTGACTTAGGATGATTTGGATCATGCTGGTGTGACCTGCAGCACGTATATTTTTATACCATGTATAACAGAAGAGAAGCTGAGCAATGTATTGGGTATGTTCTTAATTGAACCTATTCAGCAGTCTATTATCTTTATTAAAATTTCATGCAATTAGTACATTATGATTGGAAGTTTTGTCATCACAGCATTCTTTCAATCAATTACATTTTATATGCAATGATTTGCCTAAAAATTGATTGTATGAATATAATTTCTAGTATGTCATCATTTATTGAACCTGTTACATTGAATATATGCTGAGAAGCTAGCTGTTAAATACTATAACGATTGTCACAGAGGATTGCAAACAAAATTTGCAAAAACTACTTGTTAAAAAACAACAATATTTCTAAAGAAGTTTTAGTATGCTTTATGTCGTTTCCTGTGTTGTTCCGTAGTCTAGTAATTTTTAAGTACATTTATAAGTACATATTAAGTACATTAAGTATTTAAGTACATTTGGTATAAAACATCCCGCGGTAGAAAATTGGATTATACATTTTGTGAGTGAACATATAAACGCTGATTGCCAATCTGTGCTTATATAAAGAGGAAAATTTTAAAAATTTTATGAGCTGTCTTTTCTGTGAGATGTTTTCTAAATTTCTATTCCCCATTCTTTCTGAGAAATAGCTTTCCTTAAGAATTAGCTTTGCAATCTCCAACAGAAATTTCTAATCTGTTCTGAGTATCTTTTTTTCAATTTGAGAAAATAATTTCGCTATTTTATAAAAAAAAATTGCAATAAGAAGTGAATATTACGTAGACAAAGATTTTCCTTATTGATCCAGTGAATCCATGTAGCTTAGAACGTTTTATATCGACTTCTGTGATAATTGACGCAGAGAAAATTCACTGGAGTTGAAGTAGCGAATGATTCAATATCATAGACAATTCTAAGCTTCCCCCATGCAAAATTGTTCACAGTGACAAATAAAATTCTCCTAATTTTAAATGAGCACTTATAGTCGATATCCATCCATTCCCTCATAAAGTACAATGCATTATAAGTTTATGCCTAGGACTTTTCACCATCAAATGTTGTCCACTCATAAAAAGGGGATCTAAAAGTTAATAGGAAATTAACTGGATACGAAAACACTTAGAAAACGGCATAAAACTAATGCAAAAAAAGTTATTTATAACAGCGGTTGCTTTACACATGGAGAACAAATTTTCATTGCAATTCTCGCTGACGATAACCATCACATTAAACAGCTCGCTCCTCAACATATAAAAAATGCAAAAGTAGAATAAATGATGGCATACTTATAGTTGAAATATCTGAAATCATCTTTGAAGCAAATCATTACGTAAAAAAAAATACAATTGACTGAAAAAATGTTGTGGTAACAGAACTTCCAATCACTATTCATCAACTGAATGTAAGTTTGATAAATATAATAGATGGCCGAATATTGATCAATTTAATAGATTCCCGTGCATTACTCTGCTTGTCATTCTTTTGTATAAACTGTAAAAATATACCTGAAGATAGTTACAGCAGCATGTGGAATGCAAAGAACAGATGAACAAGGTGGAGCATCGAAAACATGCCAAATTTTATAATGAAAATCACAAATCAATGTATAAATGAAACACTGTACTAAGATGATCAAATAGTTGGGCCAGGTGGTATAGGAAATATAGCCATCTCCACGACGCATATCCAAGGTAGTTTTGAAAACAAGAGCTGCATTAAAAACAACAATTCGTTGTATGTCCCAGTAGAGTGGTGGCCCCACCAGTGGCCGAGAGGTTCGGACCTCTCAACTGGTAGACGGCATGTGCTGGGTTCGAACCCAATCGCGGCTGTCGGCCTAACCGTTCGGAGTTTTCCGTGGTTTTCATTGAACCTTGCGTAAATACGGGTTAGGTTCCCTTAGAAAGACCCCCACGGAGGGCTCTCCCCCTGGTCCTATATCCCTAGCGTAGATAATCGGACGACAAAAATCAACCAACCAACCAACCAACCCAGTAGAGTGGTAATGCTGTTTTCTTACTAAAAGTTGCCTGTTTTGCTCCAGCTATAGGGAATAAACATATTGTTTTATAGTTTAAATATGTTAAGCAGATAAATATAAAGGTCTAAGCAACACTTTTAAATACTAACCAGCTCTGTAGAAATTTTTTAATTTTTTTGAAAAAATGTCAAAAAATGACAAATTTTACCCAAAATTTCGATTTTTGGAGCAAAAGCGCAGACTCAAGCCATTTTTTTTCAGCGGTAAAATTTCACGCAGTTGATGTACTAGTATAAAGGCAACTTTTGGCACCTACCCGTTTTTGATTTTCAAAAAAAATTTTTTTTCGCTCCACCCTAATAATTACGTATGTAAAGAAGCATAACATTTCATTAGGGATTTTTTTTATATTTGTTTATAATCATTTGGTAATAAATTTTATTATTTGCAAAAACACTGGTATTACTTGACTATCCTTACAATAAAAAATAATAGCCATACTATTAGATTAAATTCCTATAATGGGTAATCGTAAATGTCATGTTCACTTAACATTAAACACATTAAACCTGTTTGATACATCATCAAGTGATTTTAATTCGACATTTTATTTGTATTTTTATTAATGGTTTGTTATGTACGTATTAGTCCAACGGTCGACAGCATCTATGGTATCTAGCACAAGGAAAAAAAACCTTTATTTAATGGAAGAGTTGTAATAGGAGAATCTAATGATCCACGACTTCCGGAAGGGAAGAGGTGCATAAGCGAAAAAACAATATCCCTAGTGGTTAACTCGTATCTTTAACATAGGGTTCGCATACAATCAAAGGTATGAAAAAATTTTACGGCAGTAACAATGATAAACCTACGAATAACCCAGTAGTGAAATTATTTTTTGGTTTATGCACTACTTCACTTCTGGCAGATAAGTATCATTACTACTCTTCCATAAAATAAAGTTTTTTTTCTTGCTCTCAATATGTTAGGTTTTTGTGCTGTCGGCTTTTGGCCTATATGTTTTTTGTATAATTTAAATTACCAATTTTGCCAATTTGTATAATTTTACGGTACTTACGTATTAACGCCACCGCAGCTACAGATTTGGCGGCTTTTAAGTACCGCCAATTTACACCTTATTTTTTTTTACGAAAAATCATAAAATAAAACACTTTATTTAAAATCAAAACACCCTCAAAATTCAAAACATTTTATTTAAAAATAAAGTATTCAATCGGATTTCAGTGGAAAATGGGCCAATATAGAA
Organism: Maratus speculifer; assembly: GCA_964019185.1. Lineage (NCBI taxonomy): Eukaryota > Metazoa > Arthropoda > Arachnida > Araneae > Salticidae > Maratus > Maratus speculifer. The sequence continues at coordinate 74,872,408 of OZ025297.1, read as the reverse complement.
TTTAACATAGATTCAAAATAGTCTCTATTTTCTTTTACCCGATGCTGTTGCTATATGAACACTGATAAATAAGATTCTAAATGAGGTCTCGGTTCGCCCCCCCCCCTATGTATCTTGTTCCTCCATTTAGCACTGCCCCACACTCTCTCAACTGTTTGTGTATGAACTCCTGTATCATCGCTCCTGAAAAAATAAAATTGCATGTTGTTCTATTTTTGGCAAATCTCAAATACGCATTTTTATAGCATTAAAGATGGCGTCAAAAATGAACAAATAACAAGGTAAAAAGGATAACTGCGTACGCGTGCGAACAACAAGATTGTTCTTTATTGACACATTAACGCAACTTCTGCTGCGGTGGCGTTAATATGTAAGTACCAATTTTATAATTAGTTTGGTGATTTGCATCATTTGGAAAAATTGGTTAACGGAATAATCAAGTATTTACTTGCTTATCTCGTCGACCAATTTCACCAAAATTTAAAAAAAAATGGCCACATTAATTGCCAAATTATAGATGCTGACATAAGTTTTATTTAAAATAACAACAACAAAAAATTATTAATTTTAATAAAAATATACATAACTAGGGGGGCCCCGCCCCCCTGCTCGCTATGCTCGCCAACCCCCCGCGTAATCGCTTCGCGATTCCAAATTATTGGCTACCCCTGCTTGCTGCGCTCGCCAATATCCCATGGTATGAATAAGCAGTTGCAGACCTTTCAAATGATGCGTCACACGACTGGTGTTGTAAAGAAATTAAAAATATGCCCCCCTGGGGGGCAGAGTGTGGGTGACACACAAGACATCCATAAAATGAATAAACAGTTGCAGACCTTTCAAATGATGTGTTACACAATTGGTGTTGTAAAGAAATTACAAAATGCGCCCCTCTGAGGGCAGAGAGGGGGGGGGGTTACACACAAGATATCCATAATATGAATAAGCAGTTGCAGACCTCTCAAATGATGTGTCACACAATTGGTGTTATAAAGAAATTAAAAGTGTGCTCCCCTGGGGGGCAGAGTGGGGGATGACACACAACACATCCATAATATGAATAAGCAGTTGCAGACCTTTCAAATGATGTGTCACACAACTGGTGTTGTAAAGAAATTAAAAATGTGACCCCTCCTGGGGAGAGTAGAGTGTGGGGGAGGACACACTAGACATCCGTAATATGAATAAGCAGTTGCAGACCTTTCAAATCTTGTGTAACACGACTGGTGTTGTAAAGAAATTAAAAATGTGTCCCCCCTGGGGAGCAGAATGGGGGATAACACACAAGACATCCTTTAAATGAATAAGCAGTTGCAAACCTCTCAAATGATGTATCAAACGACTGATGTTGTAAAGAAATTAAAAATTTGGGGAAATATTACAGTTATCGCCAAGTTGGCGTCACTTTTGACAACTAATTTTGGTCGCCAAATTTGGCGATATATCGCCAAGTTGGCGACAAACTTGGCGATTGTTGGCGATGGTAACCTTTCCTCTCTTTATGGTAACCCATATGGCGATGCATAGACGGAGCCCTTTCCTGATTGGTCTATTCGACTCATGGAAGGAGTGGACAACCCGGATTCGTTAGTTCCGGAAATCTTCCACATCAGCATCATTCCAGGAGTCATTCCTTTTAAGGCTAGTTTTTTTTTACTATAGAAGGAAAAGTGAAATTAAAAATAACTTGATGACGTTTTAAACATGTATATCGTGTTTAAAATCATTGAATGGCACATTCATATTCATCCATTTTTGGCATTTAATCTTATAGATTGACGATAGTTTTTGGTCGGTGGGACAGCTAAGTAGTACCGATATAATCTATATATATAAAAGAAAGTCTGGATTTCGTATTAATCACAGCACAAAAAAATCTACCAAACCAAAAATCTTGAAAATTGGGGTAAAAATACTTCTAATAGCATCGAGTGCCGCTAAGAAGGCATTTTAGAAAATTCCACTTCTAAGGGGGGTAAAAAAAGGAACGAACTTTTAAAAAATTCCTTAGAAATCGGCTTTAATACTTATTTTTCAACTGATAACATATTTCAGTGTATTTTTTCATGTTGAATCGAATGGTACTGAGCAATTTCTTTTAAATCCAGTAGTTCGTGAGATACTTCACACTTTCCTAATTTGGCGATGTCTTTGGCGAAAAAACCTGAAATTTTCAATCCTTATCTATATTATATATATAAAAGAAATTCTGGATTTCGTATTAATCACAGCACAAAAATATCTACCGAACCAAAAATCTTGAAAATTGGGATAAAAATACTTCTTATAGCATCGAGTGCCGCTAAGAAGGGATTTTAGAAAATTTTACTTCTAAGGGGGGTAAAAAAAAGGAACGAACTTTTAAAAAATTCCTTAAAAATCGGCTTTAATACTTATTTTTCAACTGATAACATATTTTAGTGTATTTTTTCATGCTGAATCGAATGGTACTAAGCAATTTCTTTTAAATCCAGTAGTTTATGAGATACTTCACACTTTCCTAATTTGGCGATGTCTTTGGCGCAAAAACCTGAAATTTTCAATCCTTATCTATACTAATATTATAAAGAGGAAAGATTTGATTGTTTGTTTGTTTGAATTGAATAGGCTCCTAAACTACTTGACGGATTTGAAAAATTCTTTCACCGTTGGAAAGCTACACAATTTCCGGTGAACATAGGCTAATTTTTAATTGATTTATTCAAATATTTTCCTTAATAGTTCAAAATTTCATTATTTTTCATACAGAATCAATTAAAATTTTTCCGATAAAAAATAACCATTTTTCTTTCACGTTGCCAATAAAATCAAAATCTGGGATAATAATATCTCCTCGGCAATTAATTTTCAATTGAACAGTATCCACGTGAAAAATTAAAATAAAAATAATTGAAAGGAAAATAAATATGTCGCCATACTTGAAAAAAAAACTATTTTATTATATAAGACGCACAAATATCGGTTACGTTAATAAGAGGTTCTCTGCGAAAAATGGCGACATAATTAGAAGTAAAGTGAAAGAGAAAGAATTAAATTATTATTAAAATATTTGATTTGGAAAAATATGATGTCATAATTTAAATAACATAGGAATTTTGAAATATTTGTTAAAGGAACAAGAGGCATGAATATATGTAACTAATAAAAATCAGTAAATAATGACGTCACATCTATACCCAATATTATAAAGAGGAAAGATTTGATTGATTGATTGTTTGTTTGTTTGAATTGAATGGGCTCCGAAACTAACTGACGGATTTGAAAAATTCTTTCACCGTTGGAAAGCTACACTATTACCGGTAAACATAGGCTATATTATATTTAAAAAAAAAGGGGGGGGGGATCCTTACTAAAATGCCAATAATGTAATCCAAGGTGTAGAAAAATGACCTTAAAAAATCCGGTACTTCTCTATTATCCCGCCGACCAATTTTGCCAAATTATACAAATCGCCAAACTAACAGCCAAATTTTACATATTGACATAATTTTTATTTTAAATAACGAAAAAACAAATAATTAGTGAAATATTAATAAAAATTCAAATAAAAAAACGAAATTAATATCACTTAATGACATTTTAAACACGTGAATCGTATTTAATGTCATTGAATGTGACATTCACGATTATCCATTATTGGCATTTAATCTTATAGTTTGGCGATATTTTTTTGGCCGATGGAATAACCTAGAAGTACCAAAAATCCTTATATCACGTGTGCTGCGAATACTATTGATTATAAAGCAAAATAATGTACTACGACTTTGCAGAACGTATAATTATCTAAAAAAAATGTCGCGACAGCATATGTCTAACTGTTATAGTTACGTCACAATAAGTGTTTTTGGCACAGATGTCATATACGCACCACATTGGCACATGCTTCCCCCCCGGTAAACATAGGCTATATTATATTTAAAAAAAGGGGGGGGGATCCTTACTAAAATGCCAATGATGTAACCCAAGGTGTAGAAAAATGACCTTAAAAAATCCGGTACTTCTCTATTATCCCGCCGACCAATTTTGCCAAATTATACAAATCGTCAAACTAACAGCCAAATTTTACATATTGACATAATTTTTATTTTAAATAACGAAAAAACAAATAATTAGTGGAATATTAATACAAATTCAAATAAAAAAACGAAATTAATATCACTTAATGACATTTTAAACACGTGAATCGTATTTAATGTCATTGAATGTGACATTCACGATTATCCATTATTGGCATTTAATCTTATAGTTTGGCGATATTTTTTTGGCCGATGGGATAACCTAGAAGTACCAAAAATCCTTATATCGCGTGTGCTGCGAATACTATTGATTATAAAGCAAAATAATGTACTACGACTTTGCAGAACGTATAATTATCTAAAAAAAATGTCGCGACAGCATATGTCTAACTGTTATAGTTACGTCACAATAAGTGTTTTTGGCACAGATGTCATATACGCACCACATTGGCACATGCTCCCCCCCCCCCCCCGCCAATTTGGCATTGCACATGTGTGTCAAGGAGAAAGATCCGTTTAATAAGTTTATAACAGTTGTTAGGGGAACAAAATGAAAAAAGTTAAAAGATTTCAGTGAAATGGGCTGATTAAATAATATAAATGCATGCATTCAATATGGCTATAAGTATTAATATTTACGATTTATTGAGAAAATTATATTTACTGTTTTGTTACTTATTAAGTTTATTATTTATAACTGTTTTTTTTATTGTTTCGCTTTTTATTAAATTCATGTTTATTTACGGATGGATCGATTTTTATGAAATTTTGTATGGCGGTATCTGACACCTTAGATTAACATATAGGCAACTATTTACCCGACTACCTAAAAAGAAGCTTTTAATAGTTGAATTTAACGGGATGAAGTGGTAGTAAGAATTTGCGGTGTCAGTACTGTCACGGGACTGGACGACTTGCTCTACCCGAAGCAAAGCGAGGGCGGGCCGCTAGTCTATATATATAAGAGAAAGTCTGGATTTCGTATTAATCACATCACAAAAAAAAATCTACCGTACCCAAAATCTTGAAAATTGGGGTAAAAATACTTCTTATAACGACGAGTGCCGCTAAGAAGGGATTTTCGAAAATTCCACCTCTAAGACCGGTAAAAAAACGAACGAACTTTAAAAAAATTCCTTAAAAATCGGAATTTACAGATATTTTTCAACTGGTAACATTTTTTAGTGTATTTTTTCATGCTGATTGGAATGATACTAAGCAAATTCTTTTAAATTCATTAGTTCGTGAGACACTTCACATTTTCCTAATTTGGCGTTGTCTTCGGCGCAAAAACCTGAAATTTTCAATCCTTATCTATATATATAAAAGAAAGTCTGGATAGGGATTTTAGAAAATTCCACTTCTAAGGGGGTAAAAAAAAGGAACGAACTTTAAAAAAATTCCTTAAAAATCGGCTTTAATACTTATTTTTCAACTGATAACATATTTCAGTGTATTTTTTCATGCTAAATCGAATGGTACTAAGCAATTTCTTTAAATCCAGTAGTTCGTCAGATACTTCACACTTTCTTAATCTGGCGATGTCTTCGGCGAAAAAACCCGAAATTTTCAATCTTTATCTATATATATAAAAGAAAGTCTGGATTTCGTATTAATCACAGCACAAAAAACCTACCGAACCAAAAATCTTGAAAATTGGGGTAAAAATACTTCTAATAGCATCGAGTGCCGCTAAGAAGGGGTTTTAGAAAATTGTACTTCTAAGGGGGGTAAAAAAAGGTACGAACTTAAAAAAATTCCTTAAAAATCGGCTTTAATACTTATTTTTCAACTGATAACATATTTAAGTGTATTTTATTATGCTGAATCGAATGGTACTAAGCAATGTCTTTTAAATCGAGTAGTTCGTGAGATACTTCACATTTTTATAAATTGACTATGTCTTTAGATGACTGATTCTTCACCGATTATAGACAGTCTAAAATATGACATAAAACTGAAAATTAATATGATTTAAAAATTTCGTTTGATTCAAAGTTTCTTTAGAAAAATGACCAGCGCAGAGGGCGAAGGTTGCTAGTCTATATATATAAAAGAAAGTGTCTGGATTTCGTATTAATCACAGCACAATAAAATCTACCGAACCAAAAATCTTGAAAATTGGGGTAAAAATACCTCTAATAGCATCAAGTGCCGCTAAGAAGGGATTTTAGAAAATTCCACTTCTAAGGGGGATAAAAAAAGGAACGAACTTTTAAAAAATTCCTCAGAAATCGGCTTTAATACTTATTTTTCAACTGATAACATATTTAAGTGTATTTTTTCATGCTGAATCGAATGGTATTAAGCAATTTCTTTTAAATCCACTAGTTCGTGAGATATTTCACACTTTCCTAATTTGGCGATGTCTTCGGCGAAAAAAAGCCTGAAATTTTCAATTCTTATCTATATGTATAAAAGAAATTCTGGATTTCGTATTAATCACAGCACAAAAAAATCTACCGAACCAAAAATCTTGAAAAAATTGGGGTAAAAATATTTCTAACAGCATCGAGTTCCGCTAAGAAGGGATTTTAGAAAATTTCATGTCTAAGGGGGGGGGGGGGTAAAAAAAAGGAACGAACTATTAAAAGATTCCTTAAAAATCGGCTTTAATACTTATTTTTCAACTGATAACATATTTAAGTGTATTTTTTCATGCTCAATCGAATGGTACTAAGCAATTTCTGTTAAATCCAGTAGTTCGTGAGATACTTCACACTTTCTTAATCTGGCGATGTCTTCGGCGAAAAGACCTGAAATTTTCAATCCTTATCTATATATATAAAATAAAGTCTGGATTTCGTATTAATCACAGCACAAAAAAATCTACCAAACCAAAAATCTTGAAAATTGGGGTAAAAATACTTCTAATAGCATCAAGTGCCGCTAAGAAGGGATTTTATAAAATTCCACTTCTAAGGGGGGTAAAAAAAAGGAACGAACTTTTAAAAAATTCCTCAGAAATCGGCTTTAATACTTATTTTTCAACTGATAACATATTTATGTGTATTTTTTCATGCTGAATCGAATGGTACTAAGCAATTTCTTTTAAATTCAGTAGTTCGTGAGTTACTTCACACTTTCCTAATTTGGCGATGTCTTCGGCGAAAAAACCTGAAATTTTCAATCCTTATCTATATATATAAAAGAAAGTCTGGATTTCGTATTAATCACAGCAC